>JAJHZJ010000126.1:13140675-13740675 GCA_023548195.1 Bettongia penicillata ogilbyi
GCGTTCTCTTGTTTCGGGGCTGGGCACTCTTATAAGTTCCTTAAGAACTAGGGTGTCATCTTCTGTGGTGCCCCACCTCCTCAACAGGTACCTAGCATGGAGACAGCGTGGGGTTGCAGAAGGAGCCCTGGATCCCAGAATCAGAAAACAGTGGCGTTTGAACCCCATTTCCTATACTTGCTGTATGTCTGATCCTGGGAAGGGTCCAGAACTTCACTCAGCCTGTTTCTTCATCTGTAAAATTGGGGCAATGTTATTCATACCATACACCTCATGGGATCATGATCAGTTTAAGAGCTAAAGGTAAAATATGAGCTATTGTTACTGATGTAACAGGAACAAGCAATTTTTGGTCTGTTGGCTTAAAAATGGGCAGAAGTTGCAGAGAGACTTCTGCTCAATATAAGGAGATGATTCCTAATTATTAGAGCTGTCAATGAAATGAAGGCGATCACTTCAAAATATGGGAAGTTTCCCATCGCTGGAGCTTGGATTACTGACCACTTGCCAGACTTTCTGGAAAGGGTTTTCTTACATAGAACAGGGAGCTGGGCTAGGTAATTAATATCAGTCACATTTATATTACACTCTACAATTCACAAAGGACATTCTTCACGATGACCTCAGGAAATAGATGGTACAAATAATATTATCCTCATCTTTTATAAATGAGGAAGATAAGATTCACATGATCACAAAACTTGGAGATGGCTGAATCAGGACTTGAATCTAGGTCCTTTGACTGCAGCTCCTATGCTCTTGTCTAGTCCAGTATGCTCTAGATGGCTTAGAAGGCTTTCTCTAACTCGGAGTTTCCATGATTCTCTAGTTAAGAAAATAAAAGAAACATGAATAAATGAAACTCACTGATTATTCCAGGCCTCATTTTAGTCAATAGTTTAAACTTCTTTCATCAAACATTTTGCCAGAGCAGTTCCTAATAAACAAGACAATTTTCTGGTTTGAATTTCAACTCTATGCTTTCCTTTAGTAGGCCTACTAATGAACAGTGAAATGGAAGTCAGGATGGAAGTCTGAAAAGGAGGTGGAGCAACCTGATCAAACAATTCATATCCTTTATAATCAGCTCAGATTCTTGGAAGTTGTCAGTATGGTCTGTTCTTGGGTGATAGATTTCTACCCGTTGGCAGATTGGGCCCTGGGGATATGTAGCCCACCTGCCAATGAATCTTTAATTCTACCTGTAAATGTTAACAAGTATGTTTTAGGTGGCTTCTAGAGTTGTGATCTGTGATCCCTACAAGAGCACCTTACTTTATGCAATAGCTGGGCTTTGAAGGGTTTTTGGGCACAGAGTAGGTGCTTAATAAATTTTTGAACTGAATCAAATTGAAGAATTATACATAAATTGTAAATTGAATCATATTTCTTCATTTACTAATATGTGCTGAGTGCCTGCTTTCTATAGTTTGCTCTTTAAAAGAAATCTATGGTGAACTCTGCTATAATGTTTAAAAACAGTAGGGAATTCACTTTGAACTTTTTTTCCAACATGGTTTCTGCAAACATGGAAACTAGAACATGAATTCCCTACTGTAACGGCATTGCTAGATGACCTTCCCAAAGTTCTAAATCTATGATCCTATCATCTTCTGTCCCTAACAGTCTAGGATCCTAGGATTTTATTAAGTTCAATGACATTTCTTTGATGGATATAATGCACAATGAAGAAACGAGTATAGGTGTTTCTATAAACAGTTGGCATTTACTACTATGATCCATTTATTTTGGATGCCATGATGCAGATCATCCAGGAATGGTCAGAAGTCCCAATCACATGAGCAGTAGGCATGATTAGACATGCTGCATAAAAGCTTGGTTCTTTGGCCATGGTCAGAGGTATGCTTGGCATTGTCTGCAGGTGAATTGATGTGATTAAGATCCTGTTTTGTAAGATCATGGAGAGCTGGAATTGACTCAAAGTCATCTATTCCAATGCTTTCTTTAGAAGGTACCTGAGAAACCATCTACTTCTATTCCCTTGCTAATAAATGGGGGAAACTGAGGCCCAGGGAGGTTAGGTGAGTTGCCCAACATCAGACAGATAGATAGTAAATGGTTGAGACTAGATTGCATTCAAGTCCTCCGATTCCAAACACAGTACTGTGCTACTTCTCAACCTTAAAAAATAAAAATAAAAAAGAAACTAAGAATGTTGGATAAAGTCTAAAACAAATTAATGTTCATTATATAATACTTTTAGACATTAAAAATGAGGACAATGATATTTTGAAAGCTAAGATATTTGTCCCCAGACTGAGATTTCATGCACCAGAGGAAGACCTGGAGTGTTAAAAAAAAAAAGTGGTCCCGTTATAAACACCTTAAAAATAGGCTTAGAAAAGAAATGCTGACATAATACCAGGCTTCTAGCACTGGACTCTGCACAGTCAAAGCAGGAAAGCAAATCCTGAGTGAATCAGAGAAAGTTAATGAGTACCATTATATTTTTGTGAAAGATAGTGAAGGAGGTGCTTATCTAGGGTAGTCAAAGACTAACCATGTGTTTTCTGAATATTTTTTAAAAGCAGCAGCTTTTATACTAGCCTAAATGTCCAGACATGTCTGTTTCTCCTTCTGCTTCATCTTCTTATTGGTATGGATTAGACCTTGCCATCGTAAATGAAGACTAAGCCTAGTTTCTTACAATCCAAGAAAGAAAAAAGGCATATAATTTGGTCTGAATTGTCTCAACTCTGCTATGTAGTTACTACCCAAGTGTCCTATGAAGGGTATTTTCCCTTCCTTCTCACCCCCTAACCTGAAAAATAGTTTGGTTTGCTTTTTCCCCCAGTACTTGGAAGCCTATTTTTTTTTCAGGTGGGGAAAGCTTTCAGAGATCTGGGACTCTCTCATCTCTCAATATGAGACGTCCTTCCCACTCTGTTGTCTCCTATGCATACTTTCTCCCATTTCTTGGAGAAATGGGTTTCTTTGCTGCTTAAAAAAAAAAGATTTACTATTGCTTTTTGTCTTTACATCACAATAATTTCAATACCCCTTTTCCTCCCCCTTCCCCATTAGCCCCTCCCAGGTAACCAAAACATCAAGCAAAAACATCTAATACCTCAACCATATTTGACAATGTATATAATGTTTTGTCCTAGTAATTCTCTATTTCAACGTATATATCTCTTTGTTACCTGATCCCCTATTCCCTTTTCTATGAGCATGTTTCATTAGTTATTCTCTGGGACCTTCATTTGTTTTGTCAGTTACTCAGAGTTCTTTTTTTAGTGATCTTTTCATTGACATTATTATAGTAATTGTATATGTATTTTCTCTTGGTTCTGTTTGTTCATCAGTTCATACAAATCTTTCTAAGTTTCTCTGAGTTCCTCATATTTATCATATCAAATCTACCTCTGGCTTAGAAGTATCCCTAGTGAGTTGTTATCTAGTCTCAGCTAAAAGAGTTATAGTGAAAGAGAACCCACTACCATCCAAGGCAACCCATTCCATGTTTGGATATATGTAATTATGGCAAAGTTTCTCCTTGCCTCAAGCAGAAATCTACTGCTTGCAAATCTCACCCATTGCTTCTTATACTACTGTTTGAATCCTCTGATCAGAACACATCCAGAGGATTGCTTTCAGTTCTAGGAGCTATGTTTTGGAAAGACTTATCAACTAGTAGGAGTGTGTCTAGAGGAAGGCAACCAGTGTAGTGGGGGGACTGTAGATCATGAGGTCACTGCAAGGGTCACTTAAAGGAACTAGGGATATTCAACTAGTGGGCTCTCTTTCACTAGAGTTCTTCTAGCTAAAGCTAGATGGCCACTCACTGGGGATATTTCTAAGCCAGAAATAGGTTTACTATGATAATGTTTGAAGTCCCCTTCTAACCCCTGAGATTCTGTGACTCTGAGAATAGTTGCTACTATCACCTTCCTTCTGACATGATCCCACTCAGAATGCAGCCTATACTTGAATTAGTTTTTCCCCCCTTTCATTAAATTTCCATGTCACTTTCTTTACTCATCTTGAAATTATGTCTACCAAAAATCTTTTTGATCTTTTCCAGGGGTGCTGTTGTCTTCCCATGCTTTCCTCTTATCATGCTTATGTAGTGGATATTTTGATCCAAAGTGTTGTACTTTATTTTTAGAAAATGTGGAGATTCAAATCAGAATAAACGTAGACTCTCACTTTAAAATGATATTGTTAAAATCTGAATATCTAATTTCTTTAATCATGGGAAAATAGTGGAAAGTACTTGATAAATTTCAAATCTTAATCTTTATCCTGTTATTGAATTGATAAATGACCTTATACAAGTCACAGTACCTCTCTAGGTCTCAATTTCTCCAGTTTTAGCATAGAACAAATAAAATTCCTAATGTGTACATCCTAGGATTCATCTGGGAATTAATGAACCCCTGCTATGTACCTCTAACTATATATATATTTTCCCTTACTTTCTTCCCCCATAGCTAATGTGGAAATATTTTGCATAATTTTATATGTATACTATTATAAGTATATATATATTTTATATTTATATATTATATGTATATACCATTTATATTGTTATTTATTAATATTTATATTTATAGTATTATATTTCTTGCCTTTTCAATGGGTAAAGGAGGGGCGGAGGCAGAGAATGTGGAACTTAAAATTTTTTCAATTTTAAAAATTAGAAATTAATAGAAAAGAAGGAAGAACAGAAAAAAGCGCAAAGTAATAGAACTGCTTTGAAAGTGAAGGGTTTTCTGTAAAAGAAAAGAAGAAAGGAAGGAAGGAGGGAAGGAGGGCGGGAGGAAGCTGTACAAACAGCTTTATAACAGTTTCATGGACAATCCCTGTTTCATTTGCTGTTAGTGAAATTCAGAAAAAGAAAAGAAAAATAAAAAAAGAATTAATGAGCCCTCATTTTCAAAGAGCTTTAGCATCCAGAAATGAAGGCATTTTGAGAATATTAGGGACAGATTTATAATGGTCTTTGAATGGTCCTTACGAAGTGTTTTTCACTCTTGGGAAATCTAGAGGTGGGAGATGGGCAGCAATGTGGCCCTTTCAGAAGTGATGAGATGGACCCAGAGAGGTTTAGTCATTTTCCTAAGGCCCCCAAACAAGAGTGTTAAGGCCTAAATCAGCATTTTCAGAGCACCAGTGCCATGCTGTTTCTAGTTCTATACAATAAATATTGTTCCCAGAATTTCCACTAAATTCTACCTGATTTGCTCAAATTCTGTCATCTTGTTCAAATTTGTCCTTTAACATCTTCTCACTGTTCTAGCGTGGGAAAAATCCCTCAGCAAACCCCTCCATAAAGGCAAAACCAACCCAAAACACACACACTCAGAGAAAATGATCCCTTACTATTCAAGTGGCCCGGGACCAACCATGAAAAACCATAACATGAACAATGTTGTGGGAATGATAATGAAAGAGTAATGGTAAATAATTAGGCAGCAGTATTCTAAGACAATGTCTAGCACAACAGTCATATTTTTCATTGATCAAATGGTGCTAACTAATTTGGCTATTAGTATCATTGCCTTTCAGTGTTTTATTCTTATAAATTCATGTATAAATTCCTAATTTCATGCCTTGTAAACTGCAGTAGTAACTGCTCCTCCAAATTGCGCACCCAGAGATCCCGGTGATCGAGGGGAGCATCTTAGGAATGCAGTGGAGGAAACATTATGGGAAAATAATACTTAAGGTGGATTCTGTTTTATCCTGTAAAATATTGAAATTCTTCTGTTAGTGGCAAGGAGATATTTCAAAGTAAGGCCTTAGGGCATGGAAAATTGTTTGGTGCAGAAGAGAAAGGAAGGATATAAAAGAGTTCTCAAAAGCAGGAGTTTGAAAAAGTGATGGAAGATATTTTCCTCTCTTCCTCTGTTCCAGTACTGACTCCCCAAAGAGATTTTTTTAAACCCCCAGGAGAGTGTTCGATTATCTTAAAATATGTCATGAAATTCTCAAAACAAAATTAATTGGATCAGACTGTGATTTTTAAAAAAATGTAACTTTGCTCTTATAGGTGGGATAATTAGTCATAGTAGCTCTCTCATTAAAACACTTTATTAATTGTGAAATGAGTATTTCCAACTAGGCCCCCCTGCCCCCAATCAGTGCCTACTGAGGTAGTCTTTGCATTGATGGAGAGAGGAGGAAGTGAGAAGAGGCAGTCTCTCTTGTTTCCATTCTGGCATGGTCCCTGATGCTTTTTGCATTCTCTTTGGGGCCACTGTAAATAATTAATCCTCAGCAAGAGGAGCTGCTGACCTTCAGCCAGGGAGCAGAGAAGGTTAACTGAACTGATTGCTTGTCAAAGTCATGTTTGTACAGCTTTACATGTCATAGGATAATAGGATTTTAGAGCTGCAAAAGAATTTAAAGATCACAAAGTCCTATTCCCCTTATTGCCTGTAGTAGTATGGCAGAATGATTTCTAGATTGATCTCTAAGGGTCTCTTTAGCCTCTGAGTTCCTAAGTAAATATCCTTTGGCAGGACATAGATTGTTGCTACACCAATGTATGACATACAATATTGGCACCTCCTCTCTCACAGTGTTGATAAGAGGAAGGTTCTTTTTAAACCTAGAGAAATGGAAATAGAGTATGAGCACCACTTTCAGGACAGGGGCATCAACTCTTAAAATGCTTCTAATGATGGCTGTGGAGGGTGGTCATCATACTTTCTTTTGGAAGTCCTAAACAGAGCAAGAGTTAATGAAAAAATCCAAAGACTGAGTTTATCATGAGGTTAGATGGATGGACAGATTGGCAAATTGCTATTTTGTCTGTAAAACTGGAAAAGAAAATAAAAGAAAAATAGTCAATGCTGGAAAGGGTGGGCTTTTGAAAGACAGACATGCTGACAGAATGTCAGTGGGGCTATAAAGTTGTCCAACTCCTTTGGAAAACAATTTGTATTTATGTAAGAAAAATTGTTAAACTTTTCATATTGGGCATATACCTCAATGAAGTCAAAGAAAAAAAGATTTCATATATAACAAAATATTTCCTTCCCTTTTTCTTTCCTTCCTTCCTTCTTTCTTTCCTTCATTCCTTCCTCCCTCCCTTTCTTGCTCCTTCTCTCTTTCTTTTGTGGTAGCAAAAAGACTGCAGTCAAATTGGGTAGCCATCAATTAGAGGATGACTGAGTGATCTATGGCATATGAATGTTGTAGAGTATTATTATACCTTAAGAAATGACAAATAGTAGGAATTCAGAATAACATGAAAAAACTAAATTGCAATGTGAAATAAAGAGAATTGGAAGAATGATATCGGTAATGACTACAACAACATAAATGAAAACAAACCAGCCAAACTCTGATTAATAAAAATAACCAGTTTCAGTGTCTGGAAACAGATGATGAAACAAATTTATCTTCTCTTTCTTAGAGATGAGAAATGATTGAAGTGGGGCATTGCCCATGCTGAAAAATGTATTTTTGTCATTGAGTTTTGCTTAATGACTTTTTTTAATTAGGGAGGGTATTAATGGGGGATGAATATATCAACGTAGAATAAGTATCTCTGGAGGAGGTGGTATTTTCCTTTTTCTTGAGATATTTAAACTAATGAATGGATGACTACTCATTAGACTGTTTACAGAAGTGATATTTTTTAGAGATGGTTTAGACTAGATAGTTCTGAATTCTCTTCTAACTCTGAAATTCTGTGATCCTGTGGCTCAGAGACAGAAAGTGACTTACTCAAATCATATTGTTAATGACAAAGCTGGAACTAGAATCCAGAACTCCTAACTTCTGGTTAGAAGCTGTGAAAGAAATAGTGGAGTTGATTAGAGAGAAAATAGAAGAGAGATTGCCTGAGAAATATGAGAACCTCTTCCACAGATTTTTGGGGAGAGGGGATCCAGGACTTAAGTAGCACAGGTACATCTCATGAAGACAAGGTTATATTGAGGAGCTGAGGAAGGAGTCTCATTTGAAGATAAAAGGAAGTGGGAAACTATATATAGTGGGACATTTAAAGAAACCCACCTCACTATGGTATAGAATGGGATGTTACAGAGAAATGTATAAAGGGAATAGGAAAGTCAGTATTAGGAGAATGGGCAGGTAAAAATCAAAACAAACCAACACAGGGATCCTATGCATTACTTCAATGAATCCTTGGGCTTTTCACTGTGTCTATAAGACTACAAAAATGTCTCTTAGATATGTGCCTCATAATCCAAAACCCACAGGAAGTTAAGGACTCGAGTACAGACACATGTTCTTAGTAGGAGTGAATGGGATGAAAGGAGTTAAAAAAAAGATTGGAAAAGAAGACTTCTCTTGATTAGAAGCAGAATTCAATTTGATAAACCTCCAATAAGAGCCTGCATGCAAGAAGACCTAGGATTGAGTCTTACATGTTATTGTCGCTTACTAGCTGTGTGACCTTGGGCAAATCACCTGCTTGGAGACTCAAATTCCTCATCTGTAAAATAGAAAGAATGAGCTCCTCTGTACCTCCCTTACAGAACAGAGAGGAAGATTTCCCTTCCACGAATGGAAATACATCAGAACAATTAGAACTGTCCTGAAGTGGAAAGGACTGCTTTGGGAGATAGTTGATTTCCTATCATTGGAGATTTTTCAGACAAAAGCTGGATGCCCACCTGTCATGGATGTTGTAGAGGGAATTCCTATTTGGGTTTAGACTAGATGGACTCAGGAGTCCATTCTACCTGTGTTTCTTTGATTCATTGGACTGTCATGTCCAGGGTAAGCACATTTTATGGGGAGAGACCTCAGACTTGGGGACCAGTGTGGGGAGAGAGACATTAGACATAAGGATACAAAACCTCATTGGGTATATGGGCCCAGGACACTACCGATGGTGTGAGGAGGAAAGTCTCCAGGAGATACTGCTTTGAGGGTTACTGCTGAGATCCAAGAGAACAGAGAGGGAGCATTGAGAGCTGACTTGGCATTTAGCTGTTCCACAGTCTGATAGTTTACTATTTAAATTAATTATTCCTGCTAATGTAGCACTAAACTCATTTATTTCTACCTGTTGAAGGATAATGTATTAGTACCCCTCTAAATTTCAGTGCCCTAGTACAAAGCTCTGACCATCCCACCTAATTACAGTTCTGGTTGTCATGTGGATCAAATGAGATGAAGCATATGGAAATATTTTATAAAGAGTAATTCATTCTATAATGTATGTATTATTATGGAAGAGTATTATCATATCACAGCAGTTCTCCTTAGACCTATTGGATTAATAAGGGGCTGATTAGGAAGGGAGCTCACCCAAGCAGAAAGGAAATAGTACATTCTGGTCAGGATGTCATGAAAAATGGAGGTAGGTTTGGAAATAGAGTACTTGGAGAGACATGAAATTTTTTCAATGAAGGGCCATGAATTTTAGGAGGGTAAAAATAAACAATGGGCTGTTGGTAATAGAGCAAGTAAGAATGAGTTGATGAGTTTGAGATTGTCAAAGATCAGAGACCTTGAAGATGACGTGTAATATGGGGGCTTGAATGAGGGGAAGATAGTAAATTGAAACAAAACAAAATAAAAACAGAATGAGACTGACTGATAGTTTTGGCAAACTCACTGTTGACATACACAGCTTACGTGATTCTTGATGATAAATAACTGTTGAAAAGAAAGAAACACCATTTTGGATAGTGATTCAGAAGCAAAATATGTTTGGGAGACTGTAATGTAGGCGGCCAAGTTATGTTAAACAAGATGAAGGGGCTAGTATCTCATGAATGTGCGTGGGAAGCAGATTGCCATTGGAGAAAGAGTTAATAATTAAACCCTATGTACCACTTCAATGGATCTTCAGCCTTTTTACTGTGTCTACAAGACTACACAAATTCCTCTCTGTTTGGTATGTGCCCCACATCCTAAGACCCACAGGAAGTCAAGGATCGGTTCTGGAAAACAATACATTTTAAGCTACAAAGCCACAAAGCCAGGAAATCAGTATGTCAGTCATGGTTGGTTGGAAAAAAGAAGGAAAGCAAAAACCTAGTTCAAATTTGGTAAGGAAAAGGCATACAGAGTTTACTCATAGTGACAATATTATTAAAGATACCCTGGGATTAAAAAAACAAACTAACAGGCATCTGGCAAAGATTGTCCAGTGGAATAGACTAGTGGTGTGAGAAGGAGATGGGAATTCTGTTTTTGGTTTCTGCTGAAGACAGCAGCACAGGATTTTAGCATAACAAGGGATCATCCAGCCCAATCCCCTTATTTTACAGATGAGAAAACTGAGACTGAGAGCTGACTTTCTTGCCAACAAGTCCACATAGGTTGTGCTGATATTGAAATCCATCCAGGAGGCATCACGGGACTTGCCTTCTATTCCTTCCCCTCCCCTGGTGACTGTGACCAACCATTTGATTGTGGCACTTCATCGTCCTGAGTCTCACCGTCATAGAATTTTAGATACAGAAGGTGTCTCAGTGACTGTCTAATCTAACTCATACCTAAAAAAAGAATCCATACTGAATCACACTGAACAAGTATTTGCTTGAAGATTTCCAGTGATGAGGAACTCACTGCTTTCCAAAGTAACCCATTTCACTTTTGGCCAGCTCCTTTTAGGCTCTTTTCCCCTTGCCTCGATTATCTCATCAGTAAATTAAGGATAGATAACAGATCTCTGATTTCACTGATAGAATCCCAGGTAGGAAACATCTTTTACCAATATAGGTCAGTACCTTCTTTGCAACTTAGAGTCAAAAAATGACCCAGAGCACTGAGAGGTAGAGCAACTTGCCCAGGATAACCCAGCCAGAATGGATCAGAGGTGGGGCTCAAACTGAGGTCTTCCTGGCTTGGGGCGGAGGGGGGGAGGGCAGTTTTCTAACCATTTGCCACAGCTGCCTCTGTAAATTCATGATAATAATTACTGCCTTACTTCCCTCAATCTGGGAGATGGATCAGATGATGTCTTAATCTCCTTTTCAACTCTAAGGTTGTACAATTCAAGTGCAAACATTAAATGACTGCTTTATGCCTAGGGTGAGGCATGCAAAGATAAAATTGGACATGTCTCCTGTTTTTAAAGAACTTTGTATCTATGATTCTGTGAATTTTGGAGTCTTGCTATAAGAACTCTTTCAGCATACAAGGAAGGTCCTCTGGAAGGGACAATCATTCCTTAAGACAAGGTGTTTATTATTTCCAACTTCCCATTCCAGTGGAGACTTCTACCATACCTCTGATTTTTCAATGTAGCACATATCACAATGCTACTTTTTCTGAATTCACTTTGGACTTATCATTGCCCTTGACTCTGCCTCTTGTTGTTTCATTCTTGATTTGGAATCCATTTCTTTCTTTCTATTTGAATTTAGTTCCCATTGTCCTTGGTCCCATCTCCTAGTTTGACCATTGGCTGTTCCATCCTCTGGAGACGTCTTGCTACCAGGACCATCTCTTGACAGTTGGTCCTCAGGGCTACTGCTGCTAGTTCTAGTTGTATTGTTCACATCCCAGAATGCCATTTGATTGTTGGGCAAGTCAAAACTAAAGTCCTTAGTCCATTTCAGAGTCCTTCATGGATATAGGCAGCCTCTTGTTTCTGTCCCTAGCTCCTTTTGCTTCTTTTTCCTTAATTTTTTTTCCCCAGGAAAACCTAATTCTAAGTACATAGACCTCCCATTCTACTTCTAAACTAGTTCTCAGACTTTGCCAAATACTTCTATTCTTCCTTCTCTGAGCCCTCCATGGTTTTTGTTATTCCCCCTCCTCCATGAAGCCTTCTTATACTAGCCTGGAGGCAAGGCATGATTCACCTAGAAAGTTAGAACTGGAAAAGGCATGAAGCATTACCTAGTCCAACCCCCTCATTATAGAGATGAAGCACCTGATAACCAGAGAAGTAAGACAGCTTGCTCAAGGTCACACAACCGGTCAGTGACAGAACTGGGTATACCCAGTTGTGGTATTATTTTCTTCCTTTCTACTATGTTTGTAATGATCTTAGTATAATACCTGGCACATAGTGTATGCTTAATAAATTCTTATTCTCTATTTCACTCTCCACTCTTACTTTTGAGACCCCACCAGTACATTTCTATAACGGCATTTTTAGATCTTAAACATAATCAATCACTTAACAATAAGGCAAAATAAATGATGGCATCACAGGTACTCATATATTAAAGCAAGTACGTGAATAATAAAATACACTACAATCCATATATTACTTCTTACCAATGCACTCAGTATCTGTGAGGTGAAGAGTAGGTACAGACTTAGAGAAAACAAGGTTGAGGAAAGCCCATGTGCCCAGTATAACAACTCCAGAGACTGTGAATTTCATTGTCTTCTTTCTATTTCAGAAGTTATTGATAAAAGTTCCTTTAAATAAATACTTTCATTGTTAAGCTGCATTAATCCACAGTGCTTGACTAACACCTCACTGGGCATGATGTTTTGGCCAAACCAGTAAGTCCATCAAGTAACATCTCTGTTTCTCTGCTTCCAAACTGTTCTTTTATTTTGTTAGATTTACACATCAACAGCAACTATAGTATCTATCCTTTCTAGCTCCATACTTAGAAGATGCAATTCTGATATCTGCCCTTTCACTCCTCTCTTTTTTCATTTATCTTTCTGAGTTCAGACACTGAAACTTCTCATTGAGCAAGAACATATTAGCTCATAATCAGCAAAAAAACCCCAAAATCTTCTGTGTATAAAAATATAAATTATATTTCCCCAAAATCATATAATCATCTTGATGTCCGTGTCTCTTCCATTTTCTATAGCTTGTCACATCCAAAATCAGCAACTATTTGTCTCAGTATTTTCTGTCAAATTCAGTTCCCTGCAGGTGTCAGTTTAACAGCTTTTTTAAAAGTCTGAGCAAGCTTAACTAAACTACCAATATTAAAGAGAGAGTACATGATCGAATGAGATATTATTTGTAAGAAATACTTAATACGGTGTCTGGCATATTGTAGGCATTCTATAAATACTTATTCTCTTCCTTTCCCCAATATCACACTTTTATTGAACTATAGTTTGTCTCCCAGAAACTTTTACCCCTTCCTAGATTCCCCTCTGAGTCTATGATGAACCTTTAAGGGCTTAAATACTTCATGCTAAATAAGTTTTGCCTTCTCTAAATTAAATATCTACAAGTCCTTTCATCTGATCCTACAATAATATTATTTTCATTCCCCTGGTCATTGTAGTCACCTTTCTTTAGAGGTAACACGTGGTAGATACTCAACCAATTGTTGAATTGTATTGATCTAGAAAATGGATGATAAAATACATCAAAAACGTGTATATCTTACCTCTGAGTTATTATACTTTCCAGAGAACTAATGGACAGTTTTTCAGTGTGACTGAAGAATGGGCATTTCTGACATTTCTGAAAGCATAATTAGTCAAAACAATAGCTTGCTTAAGTACATAGTGTATGAGATGCCTTTAAAGTGTAGATTATAATGTCAAATGCACAATGGATTGTTAGTAAATATCCATGTTAATGGATATAATGATATAATTCATACAATGTTGCTGATACTATGTACAGTGTTTTCCTGGTTCTGTTTATTTCACTTTGCATCAGTTTGTACAGTCTAAAACAATTCTTAATGCCCAGAAGTTAATCCATACATCCAGAGGAAGGAAGGAAATTAAGGAACAAGGAATTCCTAAGAATTGCATTCTCAGGAGCCTTCTACCCCTAACCACATGCAAATGATTTATAAACATGTTGAGATCCTGAAGATAAAACCTTTCTATTTCTGCCTCTCATTTGATCTAACCTACATTCCTCTTGCTGTAGTTAGAGCCATTTCATTCTGCCATCTCCAGTGAAATGACAACAGCTGGTTGAGTCTCCTCTATACATTCAACCACCACTTAAAGACTTCCTGTCTACCTTGAATTTGATTTCCAGATTAACTAATTTTAATTCTAATTTTTTTCCATATTTGTCACACTGATAATTATCCTTATCATTCTATTCTATGCCTTTATTACATGTTCCCTTAAATTATGGCTCTCATGGAAGAAATGACCTGTCAGATCTATGAATAGGGAAGAAGTCATGACAAAATATGACAGAGAGATTCATAGGAGGTAAAATGAAATTTTGGTTACATACAATTAAAAAGTTTTTGCATAAACAAAACCAATGCAACTAATATTAGAAGAAAAGCAGGAAATTGGGGGTGGGGAGAGAACTCTGCAGCAGATTTCTGTGATTAAAAAGTCTTATGTCTAAGATATATAGGGAAATGAGTCAAATTTACAAGAATAAAAGCCATTCCCATTTGATAAAGTCAAAATGTGTAGGTAGGCATTTATCAGAGGAAGAAATTTAAGCTATTAGTAGCTATATGGAAAAAATGTTCTAACCCACCAGTAATTAGAGCAATGCAAATTAAAATAACTCTGAGGTATCATATCACATCCGTCAGGTCAGCAAAGTTGGCAAAAGAGAAATTGACAAATGCTGGAAGGGCTATGGGAAAACAGGTACTGTAATGCACTGGTAGTGGAGCTATGAACTTTTCTGACCATTTAAGAAAGCAATTTGGAACTATTCCCCAAAAGCTATTAAACTGCATACTCTTTAACCCAGTGATAACTGGCACTCTATCCACTGTGTCTCCTAGCTGTCCTTGAGTCAAAATCTGTCACATTGTAATTTTTACGCATTGGTTCTGGTGCTACATGGAATAAACCTAATCCCTTTTCCATATAACATCTCTTCAAATACTTCAAGGCAAAGATGACTTTTCTCCCAAATATTCTTTTCTACAGACTAAACATCCCCAATCTCTTCAACAAGTTCTTATAATGATATAGTTTTGAGTACCCTTCTCATCCTGCAAAGTTATTGCAAGATAAAAATTTCAACATTTGGACTGAACCAGGAGGGGAACTTTCTTTGGAAAGTTTTGGGAAAAACCCTTGAGCTAATTTATAGTTGGTAAATCAAGGAGAAAAAACAGATTATTACAGTAAACCACAGAATTACAGAATCACAGAGTTGGAAGAGACTTCAGAGATTATTGATTTCCAACTCCTACCTGAACAAGGATTCCTTCTTCAATATGCTTTACAAGGAGTCATCAAGACTTTCCTTAAAAACTTTGAATGGGGAGAGTAGGAGAGAGACCCCCCATTTCTCAAGGCAACTCATTATCTTTTTAGAAACCTATTATGAAGTTTTTCCTTATACTCAATGTAACTTTACTTTTTTCCCCCCAACTTTCATCAACTTTAAACTAGATATAGCAGAGACATCTTAAATTCAATATATCCAAACCAAACTAATCTTTGTCTTGAAATCTCTCTCTTCTGCCTTCCAAATTTCCCTATTTCTGTGAAAGGCACCTACATTCCAATCTCCAAAGTTCATAACCTGTATTCTAGACATCTTGCTTTTTCATCTTACAAATCCAGGTAGTTGTCAGATCTTCCTTTTTCATTTTTCATAAAATTTCTTCTGTCTCCTATCATAAAATCTCTTCTCTCCATTCACATAGCTACCACCTTAGCTAAGACCCTCACCAGCTCTCTCCTAGATTATTTCCATGGCTTCCTAACTAGTCTCCTTGTCTCTAGTCTCTCACTACTACAATCCATTCTATACATTGCTGTCCAAGGAATTTTATTTATGCACAAATTTGGCAATGTAACTCTTCTACTTAGTCAACTCCAACAGCTTCCTATTATCTCTAGAAAAAAGAATAAATTCTTCAAGTATTTTGAAGGGGGTAGAGCAAAGATGGCAGACCTGCTGTAGCTCTGCCCCCATAGCCCATAAAATACCTGTAAAAAATGACTCTAAGCAAATTCTAGATCAGCAGAAGCCACAAAATGACAGAGTGAAAGAGATTTTCAGTCAAAGACAACTGGAACACTGACAGGAAAGATCTATCACACTGGCCTTGGAGTGGGTGCAATCCAGCCTGGAACATGCAGCACAGAAAGGACTGGAGCAGATTTCAGGGTTCAGAATCATGGGTAGTAGCTGTGGTTCCCAGATTTATCAACCCACAAATGCCAAAGACAACTTTAAAGGTCAGTGAGAAAACTCTTTAACCTGAGTGAGAAGAGAACGTGGTCTGGCCCCAGCTCCAAGGCAGCAGCAGCCACTACTGTATCCTCTTTTTGAGCCCTGGGCCTAAAGGCCTTGGGGGAATCAAGCAGCTGATCTGAGTCTCAGTCCTGAGTGGCAGTTTTGGGGTGAGGAGGAGCACTGGAGTGGTGGAGCTGGTGGAGTCTGTGGAGAGGGAATCCTGTTCACAGTCCCAGGGCAGAGAAGAATGTTTGTGGTTTCTCACAGACCAGAATAAAGGCCAGGAGAGGAGTAAACTCCTCTACCTTGATTGTGCCAACTTGGAGGAACTGAGAACTTTCAGGTCCCTAGAGTATACCCTCCCCTTGACAAAGGACTCAAAAGTCAAGTAACTAGCTGGGAAAATGCCCAAAAAAAGGGAAAAAAATAAGACTACGGAAGGTTACTTTCTTGGTGAAAAGGTATTTTCTTCCATCCTTTAGGATGAGGAAGAACAAAGCATACCATCAGAGGAAGACAGAAAAGTCAAGGCTCCTACATCCAAAACCTCCAAAAAAACCATAATGGTCTCAAGCCATGGAAGAGTTTAAAAAGGATTTTGAAAATCAAATAAGAGAAGTGGAGGAAAAATTGGGAAAAGAAATGAGAGTGATGCAAGAAAATCATGAAAAGTGAGTCAACAGCTTGCCAAAGGAGATCCAAAAAAGTGCTGAAGAAAATAACACCTTTAAAAATAGACTAACCCAAATGGCAAAAGAGGTCCAAAAAGCCAAAGAGGAGAAGAATGCTTTAAGCAGAATTAGCCAAATGGAAAAGGAGGTTCAAAAGCTCACTGAACAAAATAGTTCTTTAAAAATTAGAATGGAGCAGATGAAAGCTAATGACTTTATGAGAAACTAAGAAATTATAAAACAAAACTGAAAGCATGAAAAGATAACAGACAATGTGAAATATCTCATTGGAAAAATAACTGACCTGGAAAATAGATCCAGGAGAGATAATTTAAAAATCATTGGTCTACCTGAAAACCATCATCAGAAAAAGAGCCCAGACATCATCTTCCAAGAAATTATCAAGGAAAACTGCCCAGATATTCTAGAACCAGAAGGTAAAAGAGAAATGGAAAGAATTCACTGATCACCTCCTGAAAGAGATCCCAAAAGGAAAACTCCTAGGAATATTGTAGCCAAATTCCAGAGTTCTCAGGTCAAGGAGAAAATATTACAAGCAGCCAGAAAGAAACAATTCAAGTATTGTAGAAATACAATCAGAATAACACAGGATTTAGCAGCTTCTACAGTAAGGAATCAAAGGGCTTGAAATATGATATTCCAGAGGTCAAAGGAAATAGGATTAAAACCAAGAATCACCTATCCAGCAAAACTGAGTATAATACTTCAGGGGAAAAAATGTAATTTCAATGAAATAGAGAACTTCCAAGCATTCTTGTTGAAAAGACCAGAGCTGAATAGAAAATTTGACTTTCAAATACAAGAATCAAGAGAAATATGAAAAGGTAAACAGGAAAGAGAAGCATAAGGAACTCATGAAAGTCGAATTGTTTACATTCTTACATGGAAAGATATTATTTGTAATTCATGTGACCTTTTTCAGTATTAGGGTAGTTAGAGGGAATATATAGGTAGGTGTGTATGAGTATGCATGTATGTGTATATTATATATGTGTAGATATGTATATGTACATGTGTGTATGTATATGGATATGTGTGTACATATGTGTGTATATGTGTATATATATTATATATATACATATATACATACATAGACAGAGGGCATAGAATGAGCTGAATATGAAAAGAGAATATCTAAAAAAATAAAATTTACTGTTGAATGGAATGTACTAGGAGGAAGAGAAAGGGAGAGGAAAGTAGCAAATCATCTCACATACAAGAGGGAAGAAAGAGCTTCTACAATGAAGGGAAAGAGGGGGGAGATGAAATAATTGAGCCTTACCCTCATGGGATTTGGTTTAAGGAGGGAATAACACATGCTCAATTGGATATGGAAATCTATTTTTCCCTGTAGGAAAGCAAGGGGGAAGAGGATAGGAGAGAGAAGAAAATAGAAAAGACAGCAAATTGGGGAAAGGGATAATCAGAATCAAACACTATTGTAGAAGGACAGGTCAAGGGAGAGGATGGAATAAATGAAGGGAAGGATAGGACAGAGGGAAATGTGGTTAGTCTTTTACAGCATGCATATTATGGAAGTGCTTTGCATGGTTACACATGTATGACCTATATTGAATTACTTCTGGGTGGGGAGGGAGGGAGAGAATATGAAACCCAAAGCTTTAAGAATGAATATTAAAAATTGTTTTAGCATGCAACTGGAAATTAAGCTATACAGAAAATGGAGTATAGAAATCTATTTTGCCCTACAGGAAAATAGAAGGGGAGGATGAAAGAAGTATGGATAATAGAAGGGAGGGCAGACTGGAAGAAGGAGGGATGGGGTGCATGCTGTCCTGGGATGAGAAGAGAGTAGGAGAAAATTTTGAATTCAAATTCTTGTGGAAGTGAATATTAAGAACTGGAAAATAAATAAATTATATTTTAGAATAAAATAAAAAGAATAAACTCTTCATGTTATCTTTTAAAGCCCTGCATAACTTGGCCCAGTTTATCTTTCCAGCTTCATTGGACCTTACTCCCCCTCCTTCATTCTGTCATCCAGCCAAACTGGCCTTTTCTCTGTTCCTCAAACACAACACTCCATCTCTCATCTTCATGCCTTTGCATTGGCTGTCCCCAGTGCTTGGAAAGCTCTTCCTCCACTTTTCTGTCTTAGAGTTCCTCCTTTCCTTTAAGACTCAATTCAATCAATACCTTCTGCATGAAGCACTTCTTGATCTCCTCATATGTTAGTTCCCTTTCTCCCAAACTACATTGCATTTCACTAATTTGAATATATTTATGTTCATTCATTTTATATTTATGCTGTATATTTTTATATCCATTTTCTCCTTTGAGATGGAAGCTCTTTAAAAGACAAGATTGTTTCATTATTTGTACTCCCAATAATCTAGTCCAGTGGTTGGTCGTTTGGTTGTTTGGTGTTGTCCTTCATTTTCAAGAAGGACCAAAATGACATCACCATGATAAAGTGAAATTTCAGTGTGTCCGACTGTGACTGATTAGATCAATACGAGCTCAGAATGCTCTACAACAGGTTGGGAACAGATAATCCATATGAATATTTGGGGTGGATATCCCAAATTTGTGCATCCTATGTTTACTTTGTGCTGTCTCAATTCTGGCTTACTCATAGGTCCCAGCACCCTTTCTGATACGGGCACTCCATGCTGAGTGCTTCGGTGCTAGTGTCTCCCATGTTGCACAGTCAAATCCAAAGTTCTTGGGAATGTCCTTGTATTGCTTCTTCTGATCACTGCGTGATCACCTGCCCCATGAGGGCTCTTCATAAAAGTCTTTTTGGCAAGTGTCCTTTTTGCATTTGAACAACATGGCCAGCCCATCAGATTTATGCTCTCTGAAGCATAGTTTGAAGGCTTGGCAGTTCAGCTTGAGCAAGGACTTCAGTGTCTGGTACCTTATCATCCCAGGTATGATCCTCAGAATCTTCCTAAAACAGTTCAAATGGAAGTGATTCAGTTTCCTGGCATGGTGCTAGTAGACTGTCCATGTTTCACAGGCATACAACAATGAGGTCAGCACAACAGCTCTGTAGACCTTCAGTTTGGTAGTCAGTCTAATACCTCTTCTCTCTCAAACTTTTCTTCGGAGCCTCCCAAACACTGAGCTAGCTCTGGCAATGCATTCATCAACCTCATTATCAATGTGTATATCCCTGGAAAGTACACTGCTAAGGTAAGTGAACTTATTCACAGCATTCAACATTTAATTAGACACCTACTATGTGTCAGCCACTATGCTAAGAGCTGGGGATATAATCCATAAAAAAGATAGTTTCTGTCCTTAAGGAGCTTATGATCTAATTCAGAGAAGCAACATTTTTTTATTATTAATTTTATTTATTTTTAGTGTTCTACAAGCACTATCATGTAACTTAGATTTTTTTCTCCTACCTCCCCCCACCTCCTCCTCCCTCCCCCTCCCTCCTCAAGACAGCATACAATTTTATATAGGATCTACACATACATTCCTATTAAATACATTTTCACTGTAGTCATGCTGTGTAGAAGAATTATAATGAGAGAAATCATAACAAACCAAAACATAATACACATATATACACACAAAATAATCTGCTATATTCTGCGATTAACTTCCACAGTTCTTTCTCTGGATATGGAAGGCATTTTTCCTTAGACGACCACTGGGAATTTTTTTTTAAGTCCTGGTATTGCTACGAAGTTCCAAGTCTACCAGAAATAACTCTCACACTGTGGTCGTTGCTGTGCACAAAGTTCTCCTGGTTCTGTTCCTTTCACTCAGCATCAGATCATATAAGTCTTTCTAGGCCTCTCTGAAGTCTTCTTGTTCATCATTTCTTACAGCACAGTAGAATTCCATTACATTCATATACCATAATTTATTCAGCCATTCCTCAATTGATGGGCATCCCATTGATTTCCAGTTTTTGGCTACCACAAAGAGTCTTGCTATAAATATTTTTGTGCATGCGGGACCCTTTCCCATTTTTATGATCTCTTGGGGATACAGTCCTAGAAGCTATATTGCTGGGCCAAAGGGTAAGCACATTTTTGTAGCCCTTTGGGCATAGTTTCAAATTGCTCTCCAGAATGGTTGGATCAGCTGACAGCTCCACCAACAATGTATTAGTGTTCCAACTCTCCAACATCCTCTCCAACATTTATCATCTTCCTGTTCTGTCATGTTTGCCAATCTGATAGGTGTGATGTAGTACCTCAGAGTTGTTTTGATTTGCACCTCTCTATTCAAAAGTGATTTAGAGCATTTTTTCATATGATTATAAATATCTTTAATTTCTTCCTCTGAAAACTACCTGTTCATATCCTTTGACCATTTATCAGTTGGGGAATAACTTGTATTTTTGTACATTTGACTCAGTTCTCTATATATTCTAGAAATGAGGCCTTTATCCCTGACATTAGCTGTAAAAATTCTTTCCCAATTTTCTACATCCCTCTGAATTTTGGTTGCTTTGGGTTTGGTTGTGCAAAAACTTTTCAGTTCAATGTAATCAAAATTATCCATCTTGCACTTCATAATGCTTTCTATCTCTTCTTTAGTCAAAGGTCTTCCCTTCTCCAAAAATCTAATAAATACACCATTCCTTGGTCCTCCAATTTGTCCATAGCATCAATCTTTATACTTAGATCGTGTATCCATTTGGACTTTATTCTTGTGTATGGTGTCAGGTATTGGTCTGTGCCTAGTTTCTGCCACACTGTTATCCAGTTTTCCCAGCAATTTTTGTCAAACAGTGAGTTCTTATCCCAGAAACTGGGATCCTTGGGTTTGTCAAACAGTAGATTGCTATATTCATTGACTACTGTGTCTTGAGTACCTAGAACATTCCACTTGCCTACACTTTTGTTTCTTAGCCAGTACCAAGTGGTTTTAATGATTGCTGCTTTATAATACAATTTGAGAGCTGATAGGGCTAGGCTACCTTCCCTACCATTTCTTTTCATTAATCCCTTTGATATTCTGGACCTTTTGTTCTTCTAGATGAATTTTGATATTATTTTATCCAGCTCTAGAAAATAATTACATGATAGTTTAATTGGTATGGCACTAAATGAGTAAGGCTGAGGGAGGTGGCAATAATCAAGGTGTGAGTTAGCAGCATGGTAATAAGGTTAGAGGTGATGAACATAACCTGGGAGAGGGCATCTTGGTCAGTGGAGCTGAAATCATGCAGGACAGAGGATACAGAGAGGAGTGAGCAGACAACAGAGTAAAGTACTTACATTTTTAGCACCCAAAACAGTGCCTGGTATGTGGTAAGTACTATATAAATATTTGTTGATTAAATGGTCCATATGGGGAGAAATGGGGCACAGTTAACTAGATATAGTTTGCTATTCTTCAATGATATTGCCACATTTTTGTATTTATCTTCTGGTATTTGTCCTTGCTTCCATATTCTATGTCTTTTTTAAAAATCTATGATAATCTTTGACCTTGAAATATCACTTCTAGGAATACATGCTAAGGAGGTCCAAGGCAGAAAGAAAGGTTCCATCTATACCAAAATATTTATTGTGAATTTTTTGTGTGTGGCAACAAAGGACTAGAAATAAAGTTGGAGTTCCTTGATGGGAGAATGTCTAAACAAACTGAGATATGTAAATGTAATGGCATGTTATTGTGCCGTAAGAAATGCCAAATATGAATGTGACCCCAGTCCGAAAGCTCACTGGTACGGGGTTCTTTCTTTATTGGTGAAGATCACTGTCTCTTACCTGTGTAAGGGGCAGGGCAGAGCTGATGAGAGCTAGAGAGCCTTAAGTCTGTTTGAGTCTTTGAACCTCAAAGCAAGCAATCTGATAGAGTTTATACATGTACAATCATATTAAACCTAGTTCTACATTAGTCATGTTGAGCCACAACAAGTTCTGACCAATTGTCATACACATAGTACTTGAAAGTGTACCAACGCCATTATACTCTTTGGGGCTACAGGCATTGTTACCCTATCTGACAAATGAGGAAACAGAGTGGTCTGCTCAGGGTCACACAACTCACCTCAGAGGCTGAATTTCAGCTTGGCTTTTCCTGACTCTCAGTTCTGCTCTCTCTGCATCCACCTGTTCTGCCTCTTTGCTTAGCTTCTGCCTCTTTGTGAAACTTCTCATTTACTTCTTTCTGGGCAGGTGTGCCAAAATATATTCTCATGACAATATCATTTCTGCACCTGTTGATCTTTGTTCCTATCACAATGTTCCTTGTGCAGACCTAGTCATACTGTGGGCGTAGCTTTATATCCTACTGTAGTGACAGACGACCCTTTCTCATTTAGCAAAGTTTTGTCTGTGATATAAGGAAAGTAGTTTGGAGTTGGCTTTAGAAAATGTGAATTCAAGTCTACAATCTTTGTCATTAAATAGGTGAATAAACCTCTGTTACAGTGCATTGAAATCATTCTTTGTCACCCAACAACTCTGTCAGATTGATGTAGCAGGATGGATTTTATTATCCCCATTGTACAGATGAGGAAACTGAGGTTCAGAGTAGCTAAGTGGTTTGCCTATTTGGCTAATAAAGAATGGAACTAGAACTTAAACACTGAACTTTTGACTCCAGTTTCAGGCATTTTATTGGTCTTATTTCTAAGAGTTCTGTTAATATCTGTGGGCATTATATTATTACACTAACAGTATCTGTTTCAACATAGATAAACTATAACTTTTTTTAACCTACTTACTTTTGCTATAAAGGATGTTAGGATATTGCTGAAGCTAATGTGATATTCCACTAAAAAAAAAGCCCCTTTGAATAAAAATGATTTATTGTAGCATCCTAGCTTTAGAGCCTAAAGGGACCTTAGATACCATTTCATCCAACCCTTTTATATTTATTTATTTTTTTGGGACAATCAGGGTTAAGTGATTTGCCCAGTGTCACACAGCTAGTAATTTCTGAGGTCAAATTTGAACTCAGGTCCTCCTGACTCAAGGGCCCATGCTCTATCCACTGTGCCACCTACCTGCCCCTAAGCCTTTCATTTTATGGATGAAGAAGTGACTTAACAAAGGTTAAGTGACTTGCTTTACGTTATATAGGAAGAGAGTAGCAGAGGCAGCATTGTAACCCAGAGTTTCTGATTAAATATAATAGTCTGTCCACAGCATCATACCAGACATTCTAGATTTTCTCATGTAAACAGTTCAGATTTCCACTCCAAGGTAGCCCTCACATTCCTGCCAGCACTTCTCTGGGAATTTTTCAGAAGCAGATTCAGACTACAAGATCTAGGGCTCCAGTGCTATGCTCAGCTCTAGTGCTAAGCTTAGGTTTAGTTTGGGGACAGAATTCTAGAGTGGGCATGAAGGGGGACCCTTTTTTAGCTTCACCTTCGAGTATTTTTTGTGTCAATAATGTGTGTGTGTGCATGCATGTGAACACGTATGGTCTTATTTGATGTCTCAGGGAAGAACTTATACTTTCAGCTTTATGGTAGGCTGTGGCATTATGGGGGTGAGGAAGGGGGCCAGTAGGAGGGGTGTAAGAGAGAGGAGTTTGAAATTAACACATTTTTCATTTAAAAACTTGCTATAGTGACTTGTCAGGTAGAAATTAGATTCATGCTGATATCTGGATGTTCACACACCTAAAAGAAATCTTGAGGTGGCAGGCAACATTTTTTAACTTCCCAAGGTGCATATGCATTAATTAGACATATTTTAAAGCCATTGGGAGATCTTAAAATGGCGAGATTTGTCTTGCCTTTATTTAAGAAATGCTTTGGGAGAAAATGTTGCCTTCCTTGCAAATTCAATCACAAATGTCAAAATTTCCCAAAGTTAACATTTTTGTGTAATGTTAACTCATCTAAGCAAACTAAAACAGACACTAAAAATACTTTACCCATTCCCCCTCTCTAGGGTCTGAGAGTATCTTTTACATCTTGGATGTTCCCTTGACTTGTTTAGGTCATTGTACAGATTTGTTTGGCACCATTTTACTTTTTGAGAGAACATATTTGTTTTAATTTCTGAGTTTATATGGAGTATGAACAGAACACACTGTTCATTAGCAATAATGTATACTTCACATAGCTTAACCATCACTTTTGCCCAGAAAAATTTTAAGAGACACTCTTCCTCTTTAACTAGATGTTAGGTACCTTGAGAAGGTGTAAAGTTCTCATTGTTTTATTGAGGCCTTTTGTTTGGGAACCCAAGGGTCATTTGGACTTAGTTTAATCTTGGTGATATCTCTCCTTTTACCTTATCCTAAACAATGTGTGTGTGTGTGTGTGTGTGTGTGTGTGTGTATGTGTTTTCCTGGTTCAGCCCTCTTCACTATGTATCAGTTCATATGTCTTTATAAGCTTCTTTGAAACCTTTATATTATTGTTTCTGATGGTATAATAATATTTCATTACATTGTGTGCCACAGTTTGTTTTGCCTTTCCCCAAATGATCGGCATTTACTTTGTTTCCAATTCTTTGCTACTAGAAGAGTGTTGCTGTCAATATTTTGATGCATGTGGAACCATTCTGTCATTGATATCAGGGTACTAAGGGAATCTCTGGTGAGTGGGATCTATCACTTTTTAAAATGTACAGTTCCTAATTACTTTTCAGATTGGTTAGAGCAATTCACATTTTACCAACAATGTATTTGTTTTTCCAGAGCCCCTCCAACATTATTTCTATCCATTAATCATCTTTGCCAACTTTCTGGGTATTAGGTGAAATTCCCAGTTTTTTTGATTGATATTCTTTGTAGCAATATCTTCATGATCGGTAATAATTTGCAAATCTTTTGAGAAATGTTTGTTCTTACCTTTGGTCATTTATTGAAGAATAACTCTTGGTCACATAGAATTACATTAATTTCCTAGAGACCTTGTGTTTCAGACCTGTATCAGAAATATTTTATGCAAAGGTTTTCCCCATCTATATAAAGTTTATATGTATTACTATTCTAATGACATACATGCATTTCAAAATTTAGACAAAAATAGAAGTTAAAAAAGGATGAACTTAAAAGGGTGATAACATTTTGGAAATTATATTTTATTCATTAATGATATCATTTATTAATGGTATTAAAGTTATATTTTTAGGGAAAACTATATAGATATGCTTTATTATTTTAGGAAATCTTGGTTTAAAATTCTGTGATACAATAATTTGAAGGTCTAATTCTTTAGTTTATTCTGATATTTGGTTTTATGACTGTCATAGCTGAAAAAAATATCTCACAAAGGTAGGTAGATCCAAATGGCAGAAGAACATCTTTGCCTGGGCTTACTAAATCAGGATGGCCATTTTGTAAACCCATCGACTGATGATGAAAAGATTTTTGTTGAAATATAATGAGTTAATCTTTCCTCATGTCATTCCATTATTATTAAAATTAATTAAAGTGTTTTGGTTTTATATTTTGATGTGTTCAAAATCCAGTGAAACGTCATTTGAAAGTTTTTTTAAACAGGTTGGAAAACTCTGTTTCCAAGTTTAAGTAGGCAGATATGATAGGTTTTATATATGCAACAATTAGAAGTTTTTTCAGCACCCCAGCAAGGAGAGGGTTTAATACTATAATGACATCATATGTTGCAGAGAGGTTAAGGAGAATAATGATTGATCATTTGATAGAGAATTCCCAATTGAAATAACTGATAACTTAGAAGAGGACAGATGTGTGCTTCTCATATACTGACTTAGTTAAATGGGATTTAACCTCTAAATGTTATAAGTCATCAAATGTTGCTTGGGAGTTTTGCTTTTCCACAGCTATGGCCTGTTATTATCTTCTCATAGAAGGTCAGTGCTGGAAAAGAAATGAGGGATCATCTAGTTCAGTCCTTTCCTTTTAGAAATGAGGAAACTTAGACCCAGGGAGGTTGTTAGGTTACATCTCATCAAAAATCTCATATTATATTTTGGTGGCCAAGGCAGGACTAGAACCTACAAGGCCTCTCTAGATCTGAGCCCAGTGTTCATTCCACCACATTATATAATCCACAAATCCTGTGGTTTCCTAAAGCTCTCATAATAATTCTAGGGCCTACATACTCTCTACATTGTGGGTAGATTAATGTGGCCATATAAAATTCACATTTTTTTTACATGCACCATTTAAATGAGTAAATTTATTTTTCTGGTAGCATAAAATTTTACACATGATGAATCTGGCTTCATATAATTAAAGGGAAAAAACAGCATGAGTTTAAGTAATTTGATTTATGGAACCCCTTATCAGGGTGAAGGGAAGCGGAATGATTCAGTGGTGGAGTAAAGAGAGTGTTAATAAAAGCATAAAAAATGCCAAGCCTGGCTCTGCTTTGGGCTCGTTGGGTGATCTTTGAGAAGTCACCAAAGTTGTCTGGGATGTGGTTAAAAATAAAAGCTC
Source organism: Bettongia penicillata ogilbyi (assembly GCA_023548195.1). Lineage (NCBI taxonomy): Eukaryota > Metazoa > Chordata > Mammalia > Diprotodontia > Potoroidae > Bettongia > Bettongia penicillata. The sequence continues at coordinate 13,167,718 of JAJHZJ010000126.1, forward strand.
ATGTTTAGATTAGCAACATACTTATCAAAATTTCCCTTGTACAATGACAGTGTTCTTTACGAAACAGAAGAGGGTGTGGCCAATCTGTATAGATCCGGCCAAAGACTTTGTTGAGTTTGCTGAAAGTTTTTTTTCTCCCATGAAAATTTTATCCTATATTGATTAATCTGTTTGTCCAATTCCTGACCTGTCAACTAGTCTCCCTGTTTTCATTGCTGTCTCAGCTCCTATAATAACAGCAGCTGCCACAACAAAATCAACAGCAATAACCAATAAACAGCACCATCAAGAATCACCTCGACTGCTGCAGTAGCAGCAACAATGACAAAGTGCAGTATTTTAAGGATTTATTCTACTACAACACACTAGTTAACTTTCAGCTTCTTGTACCTTAGGAAAGTAGTTGGGTTTTTCTCCCCTTACATGGCACTCATAAACTGGTTTGACAGCAGTTGAGAACCATGCTTTGTGTCCCTTGTGCTATAAGATGCTGCCAGTATAGGTTTCAGTGAAGAGCTATAACTAAGAGTAGGTGAGTAGGGTTTTGTCCTAGGGCACCTACATTTAGATATGCTGATAGCTCTTACATTCTTTTAGCTTCACGAAACAACAGAACTTAGCACCTAGTTAGCAGGAAAGATTAGTTAAAATAGTAAACTACCAGATGGTGTGCCTGTCTGGCTGAAACCCAGGTGAGCTTCTCCCTCACTGAGTCCCACCCTTCTCTCCTCCAACTGAATTTATCTGAAAAAGTTTACTTGAAGGTATGTTTTGTGCTGTAAGCTCCAAGCACAAAAATGCTAATCACAACTATTTTCTTGTAACAATCAGACCTTCTTATGGATTCCCTCTGAGTATTTAACCTTGTGTGGACAGTCATAATCACTAATTTCACGACTGTATTATGTACCGTCTAGAGTTTTTTTCAATGACTTAGGACCTCTCTGTTTCCCTTGAAAGTATAGCACCTCTTGCCAACTGGTACCCAATTTTTCCCAGATTAGTACCTGCCAGTCAGGATGTGGCATTAAGCAGGATAAGTGATCCCAAGGTTGACATTTCTCTCACCATTTATCCAATTTCATAGTCCTTTTAGCTATCCACTATGTTTCTCAGGAGGGCATCCCTCATTTATCTCCCTTGATTTTCTTTGTTTCACAGAATTCGTCTAGTTTTCATTCTCTTCCAGGCATCCTTTGCCACCCAACAGCCTCTTAGATATTGTTTCTTGTCCCTCCATCATTCCATGCCAATTCCTTCCCTATAGGTGAGAAAATCTGAGGAAGGGACATAAGTTTAAAAGGAGAGTGATGCAAAGATTTTCCTGAATGTTCCTCTGCAGAGTCATCTAATGTTAATCAAGGGGCTTTCAACAAACTAATTATAGCAGGAGATTCCTCTGAAATTGATATTTTCATGGGAAAGTGAGAAAGTAACAGCCAAGCTAGCTGGCTTCCTCTTTCTTTTGTGTTTGAGGTTCATGAAGATCCTATTTGCCTTTTATGCTTGTGAAAGATAAGGAATTCAAAGGGAGTTATTTAGAAAGCAGAGATCAAAAAGCGGTGGGGAGAAGTATCTGGATTTACCACTCATATTCCAGAGCTTCCACCAGAGAGGTTACCTTCCTGTTCCCTCCTGCTCTCATCATCTGACCTCTCTATCTTTGGGCTCCAAGATTGCTGTGGTGGTGGGCAAATTATTTAGGTAGATTGACGAGGATTTTGTATTATCTGTGCTAATGCTCTCTTCCATTAATGGAAATGAGCACAGCTTAACTATAATGATATTTTTTGCCAGACAGTGGTTGTAATCCAAATGATATTCCCTGGCAAGCACATCTTCATAATGACTCCGCTATGCCCAAAATGTGCTCCAGAGATAATTGCCTAGTACTCTCAATTAAGGGAGCTACTAGATACATTAGATAGCTCTTGACTACCTACTATAATAGTCACATAATAAAATGGGTCACCTCAGAAAGTCTCCCAAGGGATTTTGTTTACCCAAGGTCAATAGCAGAAGACCTCATTCTAACCCTGTTCCATCTAAGACATGCTATGGACTTCAAGAATAGTGTTAAACTATGGTTATAGGTACCAGTTCTGTGGGTGAATTCATATGCCAACTGATCAACCTTGGGATGGAGATTTTATGGGACTCTGGTGACTAGAAAAATCAGGATCTTTTTCTCTGTTTGCCAAGCACACCTGTTTCACTTGAAGTTTGAACCTTATTCAGATAACATTTTATCACACCACTCCCTGCTTAGAAACCCCCTGTCTAATGGGGATTTTCTGCTTATCTTCCTGTTTTAGGGCCATTAAGTGAAATGTGTGTGTGTGTGTGTGTGTGTGTGTGTGGTTTGAATGTTTAGTTGTATGGTCATAAAGGAACACAGAAACACACACACATATGTAGGGGCTACTCTTATCTGGGGTATATTGGATCTGTCCCTAACGTCTATTGCCCCTACCTAACCTCATTGCCTCCTGAGACTCTATTGAAAGTAAGTTGACTGAGAATACTACCAGCTAAAAAACATCATGCTTCCAATCTAGAATACCCATTAATCTTAGAATTCATTGAGTTTAGAGTGTTAAAGCCCAAAGGAACCTTAGAGATCATTAAGTCTAGCCCTCTCTAAAGGAACTGATTGGAAGTACTTGGCTCAAAGTCACATGGCTGGGAAGTGAGTGAAGGGCCAGAACTCAGATTCAGATCTTCTGATTCACAGTTCAGTGATGTTTCCACTGTACTTTTCCTGTGGTCTAGAAGCCACTCTTTACAGATGGACATGGATTTAGAAGTAACTAAAGACCCCAATCCTGGCATTGTATGAATTTATTGAACTTGTTTATCATGTTTATTGCCCATAATTCCTCCTTCATGCCCTCTGCTATCTCATTCTTCCTTTGACTTTCCCCCAATGTCTACTCCACTGGTTTAATTTTGTTGAAGCTGAAAGATTTGGGGGTCATTGACTCCTGTCTGGTAACAGACATTCCTCATTTTTCTTTGTCCCTTCTCCCCATTATTTTTGTCTCTCTGTGTATTTCATGTCACTTGCCCATACACAATTACGGAAGAGAGAAGGAAGTCATCTTTCCTTTTTCTGGTACCACATGCTAAGACTGCAAGGTTACATGTTAGTCCCAGAAAGTAGAGAGGGAGCACAATATGGGTTTGCATGGGACAAAGGTTTCAGGAAAGTGCTGCTGATCCCTCGGTGTTCCCTTCTTCTCCATCTCCTTTTTCTTCCCCTTGGGGAGACCAGCTGCTCTGAGGATGTTGATATTACCTACCAATGGGCTGGAGGTTTGGTGTGTGGATTCATCCTGCACCTTGGTCATTCTTGATGAAGTCCATAAGATTAGACTGAGTCATGTTTAGAAGAGTAGAATGAGCAGTGAATTTGGAGTTAGAAGATCTGGGTTGGAATCCTGACTTTACTATGTGGAAAAACAGGAAGTAAGTTTTATTTCTACACTTTGATGGGGAGTTGTGACCTAGGCATGGACAGGTTAGAGGTCAGAAGCTAATGCACAGGCCCAAGGGTCTGTGTGAGGAAGAGTTTATCAGAAGAGAACGTGAAGTCACATGGCCAGGGAATCTCAGGAAACTCAGAATTCAGAATTCTATAATGGTCCTGCCTTATCCTGACCTGGCTGTAGTCTTTTCCAGTGGCCAGGCTGGAAGCTACCTGTTCCTTCAGGGGAAGGAACATAGGCCTTCCCTTCTCCGAACTCCATTTTTAGTAAATTTTTCTTGATACTTTTTTTTGTGTGTCAAGTTTGTCTCTAACAACTACTTACTTTGCCATATGATCCTGGACAAGTCATTTCTGAACTTCAGTTTCCTTATATGTAAAATAGGGATAATAATCCTTGGACTTCATACCTCCCAGAATTGATAGATTCATAGATTATTAGACTTGGAAGAGATTTTTAGAGATTGTTGGATACAATCTCTTCATTTTATAGATGAGCAAACTGAGGCCCAGAGAGGGGAAGTAACTTTGCCAAAGTCACACAGATGGCACACAGTTGCAAAGCTAGGGCCCTTTCACCTCAAGTCCAGAGCCCTTTGTACCCATACTGTGTTGCCTTCAAAGGGCATTTTTGCCTTCAAACCTCAAAGCCCTCCCCAGTGTGGACTTGTATCCTTTGGGATGGATCATAAGAAGACCAGTTTCTGAGGTTAGGAGAGGGAGTTAAGACAGTACCTTCTGGTTCTAAATACTATATTCTAAGTTCCCATTTACTCCATATTTCTGGCATTTGTTCTCTTATATGTCAGATTCTCCAGAGTAGCTTGGTTAGAATATTCTCTCAACGAAATTCTTTTCTGATTTGACACAAATTATCACCACCATCCCCATCAGCCTGAGCCCATAAAGAGAGATCTTACCTTCTCACCAAGGATGCTTGGAAAGCTCAGTGCCTGGGAAGACGTGAGGAAGTTTAATCGTGATGCCTTTTGGCTCTCGTCCCTATTATTTAATTAGCACGAAGAGGGATTTAGGTAGGAAGGAATAACAATAAGCAGAGAGGAGAGAGGAGAGAAAGTGAACAGCTGAAGCAGAGAATAATTACCCGGTATGTGTATACACAACATGCACAACACATGGATATTAAGCACAATAGAGGCAGGTGTATTGATCTGGTGAAAAATACATTGGGGCACATTGGAGAGCACAGCTTCTGTCCTTCCCCCAAGACCTTCCAGTCATTCGAACTTGGCTTGGTCTTTGCCTTGCTTGCTCAGAGACAGTCTGAGAGTTTCATTCTGCTAAATTAGGGCTCAGTGGCTGGATTCAAAGTCTTTAATTGGATTCAGTTGAATATGGAAAGTGCTCAATGATTATAGGGAGGCTGGTTCAGGGAAGACAGGTTCCATATAAAGCAATGTTAGGCATAGATTCTGGCATTGGGCAATAGTTCTGTCAGTTTCCATAGTTGCTGCCTGAGTTTTCAGAGTCCCTTGGCATGCCGTCCTCCCTCTCTCCCTCCCCCCTGTCTCCCCCACTCCCCTTCACCCTTTCTCCCCAGCCTGACATGTTATTGGTCTCTAGGCAAGAGTTTCTATCCTGAAGCTGGACTTAAGCCAGCCATCTCTGCTTTCTGAAACTAATTTGTTGAATAAAGGTATACTACCTGAATTTCTAGGTTGGAATTCTGTGAACTTGGGATGGCATGGCGGTCAGGTATTGCTGTAGCTGACTCTTGTGGTTGTGTGAGTGCTACCCCCATTCCCCACCTTCAGCCACTTGCCAGCTCAGCCACAGTCTTCTCCGGAACACTGGCAGTCATGCCACAGTGTGTAAGACAGAGGCAAGGTGCTGTGATGGGGGACTGGCATACACTGGGCAAGTTATTTTCAGCATTGCTGATCAAAGCCGTATTTGGACCCAGGTGTCTAAAGATGATGTAATGTCATATAAATTCCTCTCTGTCTCAAGGTTTGTTGGTTTGTTTTTTTTTAACAAAACACTCCATATTTACATTCGTTGTGCCTGAAAATTGACATCTCCTTTTCTGTCTTGAATCCATGTCCACTTTGTTAGGTGGTGAGCAGCTGGCTTCAAATCTCTGTAATTGTGGTTGGTGACCATATTAATCCGAATCTAAAGTAGACGTTTCTGAGTAATAGGGGGCAGAAAACAAATATTGGGGAGTGATGACCAAGGAAAAAGGTGTGGTCCAGGAACGGAAGGGATAGTGAATTAATCTGTTGGACAGTCAGCTGCCATACCCTTTCCAGAAACAGTGGTAGTATTGATTTGATTATTGATCCCAGAGAAAGAGGGCAGAAAACCAGGATTAAGGTTGGGGGAGCTGGGGGAAGGTACACATATGGAAACCTAGCAAATCGCCAGATGACCTAGGTAGATAGCTGAATGAGATATGAATTCTGGAAGTTAAGGATTCAGAAATTACCTCCAAGGTATGCATATTCTAACTCTAAAATTCCATGATTCCAGCTAATTTAATTTAATTACAAGAATAATTATTAAGAGCCTACTATGTGAAGAACACTGTATTACACTCTGGGGGAAATGCTAAATGCCATTCCAGAATTCCAGGATTTGAAGGGACTTTAGAGACCATCTAGAGAAAGTAAACTGGAAGACAAGATGACTCAGTGGGAACATATCTTTAAGCATTTGAAGGCCTATCATATGGAAGGATTAGAATAGTTTGGCTTTGCTCCAGAGAGCAGGATTAGGAGCAATGAGTGAAAGTGGCAAAAAGGCAGATTTTAGTAGATGTTAGTGTAATGTGGGTTTGGCATATGCCCGAGATGGTGTCATCCACATGGAGGACACTGGGGACCTATTGGAGAGAATGGAGGACTGGAGCATGCACTGGAGTCTATCTGGTCAGGAGCAGTCTTTTTCCATTGGCTACTTAGCTGGGACTGTCTGGATCTTTAAAATGCCCTGACTAAACAATATCAGGTAGATTCTCCAGCATTTCTCTCTGAGGCTGAGAGTGACTTCTCAGCCAGGAATAGTGGCATGTGCTTATAATCTCTGCTTTTGAGGAAGCTGAAGCTAGGGGATCATTTGAGCTCAGGAGTTCAGTAGTGGGCTAAAGTCAATCAGGTGTTTGCACTAAACCCAGCAATAGTATGGTAAACCCCTGCAACTGAAGTTAGTAAGGGAGAAGCACCAGGTTACCTAAGGAGGGGCAAACAGAACTAGGCTGGAAACAGAAGTTTTCTCTATTGGTCAGTAGTTCTAACGGGCTCCTGAGTGGCCACTGTACTTCTACTTTGGGCAAGATAGGAAGGAAGGAAGGAAGGAAGGGAGAGAGGGAGGAAGGAAGGGAGGAAGGAAGGGAGGAAGGAAGGAAGGAAGGGAGGGAGGGAGGGAGGGAGGAAGGAAGGAAGGGTGGGTGGGTGGGTGTCTCCCTCACTCATAGCTTCAGGCAGAAATACAGGAAATGCCACTCAGCATTGCAGCCAGTGGAGCGGTATTGCTCCTAACAGCATGGCAGACTAATGTAGAAATTCTAGTCTCTTGAAAACATATTTCTTGTGTCTTCTAGCTGGATAATACCATCTTAAGTGGCTTAGGAATGTACCAAAACTCCATTACATAAGTAAAAATGCCCTAAAAAATTAAAATACTCTAAAAGATAGTGGATTCTCCCTTACTATTCATTATAGCTCTTTAAGCAAAAACAGTGCTGCACTTTGTTAGGGCTGTTGAAGTGAGGATATTTGTTATGGTGACCACGGAGTATCTATGAAAAAATCTTGTCAACTCTTAACCTTTATGTATACAAGATGTGTGCTTAGAAGATGGAAGGTATTAATTGGTGGGAAAAATGTGGGAGGGGCCAAGAAAGGATTCCTGAAGAAGATTAGATTTGAGCTAAGCCTTGAAGGGAGCCAGGAAAACTAAGAGATGGGCATAAGAAGGGAGAGCCTTCCGGGGAAGGACAACCACCGGTGCAAAGCCAATGTTGTGTGTGAGGAACTGCAAGTGGGTCAGTGGAGTGGGATTGTAGAGTAGAGGGGAGTACGGTAAGAAGACTGGAAAGGTAGGAAGGAGGTATGAAGAGCTTTAAATGCCAGATGTATACTTTTATATTTGATCCTGGAGGAATTATGAAGCTACCAGAGCTCACTGAGCAAGGTGATGACAAAGTCAGATTTGTGCTTTAGAAGAAACTGTCTTGGCAGCTGAGTTGAAGCTGGATTGAAGGCGAGGAACATGAGGCAGGGAGACCATTTAGCAGGTTATTGCAGTAGCCTGGGCAAGAAGCAATGAGAGTATTAAGCTACTGAGGGATCTCGGAGAGTGAAGATAAGGGGACATATACTAAACAGGTTGTGAGGGTAGAAACAAGATGTGGAAACAGATTAGATATATTGTGTGAATGAGAGTGAAGAGTCAAGGCTGATTGAGCCTGGGTAACAGGGGGATGGTAGTCTTCTTGACAGTGATAGAGAAGATGGGAAGGAAAGAGGATTTGGGGGGAAAGATGAATTCTGCTTTGGACCTGTTAAATTTTGGCCTATTAGAGAATGGCCTATGGGACATTCAGTTTGAGATATTTGAAAGGTAATTGGAAATTCATGACAATTGCTCAAAAGAGAGTCTAGCACTGGATTTGTTGATCTGGGAATTATCTATACAGAGATAATGATCATATCCATGGGAGCTAATAAGATCACCAACTGAGACAGTATAAAGTGAACAAGACAGGGCCCCAGGACAGTTTTAGGGGAAACCATGATTAGTGGACTTGAGACCATCAAAGGAAACTGAGATAGATCAGTCAGAGAAGGAGAAGGAGAATCAAGAGAGTGACAGTGCCATGAAAACCAAGAGAGGAGAGAGTACCTGAGAGGATGCGATTAACACTTTCAAATGTTGCAGGGAGGTCAAGTGGAATATGTAATTCAGTTTCTCTAAGTAAGAGATCATGGATCACTTTGGAAGAACAGTTTCAGTTGAATGATAAGTTTGAAAGTCAGATGGTAGGTGGTCTCAAAGGGAGAGAGAAGTGAGACGCTGAGGGCTTAGCACAGGGGTGGGGGAACCTGTGGCCTTTGTGACCTTAAGGCTGCAGGTTCCCCATTCCTGATTTAGCACAATGCCTGGTACACAGTAGGAACTTAATAAGTGCTTTCTACTGGTTGCAAAATGATGGCATTGGACTGAGGTCCCTTCTAATTCTGGACCTCTAAATCTGGCTACAACTAACCTTTGGAGACTGTTTCAGACTTCTCATATATGACATTCCATTAAGCTTGTGCTCAGAATTCCATCTCTACCCACTGTGCCTTTGCTAAGTTATCTGTCTCTCAAAACCAGGAATGAACTCCAAAATCTCTCAGTCTGATCATATATCTTATCATAACATTCCATCTTTCCCCCTTTGCCTTATGATGGCTAACCTGTTCTTTGTCCTTGCTGTAACATCCATTTCCTCCACCCTTCAATGACTATAACTCTGCAATGACTACGCTCTCTCCCTTTTCCAGTCTTGACCATTGGCAAACCAAGTCAACTCTACCCTATCTTCTACTCTTAAATCCCTTGCCCCTCTTGTCCTATGATAGATCACACCTTGTCAAATATTAGCCACGGATTATTCCTACTATCTGCCTCAATCGCTACTCATACCAGCTGTTGAACGATCTGGAGGAAATAAAGAAACCATCTTGATTAGACCCACTACACATTTATGCTATTTAATCCCAACTGGGCCTTCAATGCAGCAAGGCAGTAAATTTACTGCTCCCTATTTGATTCACTCTCCTACTCTCCAGAATGGCCCCTGGACAGACTCTAAATGAGAGAAATCTCATTTATCCTCAAGCTTCCCACAGCACCTCACCCCCCACTCTCTCAGCTGAGGACTTGGCCTTCAACTTCAAAAAAATTAAGGCCATTCACAGAGGGCCTCCCCTTCTCTCTTCCTCCTCATCATACAACACTCAAACATCTTCATTATCTTCTTCACTGTGACATTTAAGAAAGAGGTGGCTCTTCTTACAAGGACAAATCCTTGATCCTATCTCTTCCAGACTTCTCCAGGAATTTTCCATTATTATCCTCCTCATTCTTCCTCCCCAATTTTTCCATATTTGCTGGCTGCCTCCTCAGCTGTCTACAGAGATGCTCATGCTTCTCCCACCCTTACAAAACCCTTCCTTGGTCCCAGCATTATCACCGGCTATCATCCTATCTCTTCCCTCTCTTTTTGTGGCTAAACTTGAGAAAACTCTATGCTCAGTGTTTCGCTAAATCTCTGCAGTGTGGCTTCTGACTTCATCATCCAACTGGAACGGTTTTCTCCAAAGTCATCAGTGATGTCTTAATTGGCAAATCTGACAGCCTTTTCTCAACTCTCATCCTTGACCTTTCTGCAGTCCTTGAGATGATGGGTCATCTACTTGTAGATATTCTCTTTCTCTCTTCAGGGGTTCATGATGCTGCCTTTGTTTTACTTCTATTTATTAGATATCTCTTTAGTCTTCTTTGCTTCTCTGTCTACCATTCAATTGTGGGGGTCACTTTGGGGAGACTTTGTCCTTGGCCCTTTTTATTGCTCTATACACTATTTCATTTGGTGATCTCATTGGCTCCTGTGATTTTAATGATCATTTCTATATAAGTGATTCCCACATATATATGCATATTTCATAAGCTACTATATCTAGAATTAAAAAGAACCTTTTAAGTCCCCACCCCAATTCCCTCATTTTACTCATGAGAAACTGAAGCCCTGAGAGAAAAAAATGTGTCTTGAATATAGACACACAGCAAGTGACAGATTTGGAATTTAAACCCAGGTTCTTTGACTTGAATCTAGCACTTTTCCCATTGTATCCCATTGCCTCCCTTGTCTCTTTCTTTGTGCATCACTGATGATTTTTTAGATATCTCAAACTGGAGATATCCCAGAGGCATCTCTAACTCAACATGTCCAAAACAGAACACTCTACCTTTTCTTCAAAAGTCACCCACCTTCTGGGCTACTCTGTTATATTGAGGGCACCATCACCTTCCCAATCACCCAGACTTCTCATTCTTATCACCTTACATATCCAGTCTATTGCCAAATCGTGTTGGCCTTACCTTTACCTGATTTTTTATTATTTTAAAAAGTTTTACTCTGTGTATTGGAAATATGAATTTTTTAAAGGCTAAAGAAAAAAGATCAAAGAAAAAAATGTCAGCCAATGTGATTAACACAATGTAGTGGTATCCTATTCAAAACAAATAATGCTAATGTCTCAAAATAAATTGTCTATTAGTAAAAAGAAAAAGTACATCTTAAGGCACATAATATAGCATCTGTATCACAAATTACGGTAGGGACACTTTTCTAGAATTTAATCAAGGTAGAGAGTTTTGAGTAATGCCTCTTTTAAATGCAGCACTTAAAAATTCTGCGTGTTCTTATCCTAAAAACTGTCATCATATTTGTATCATAGAAATGCTACTTTATTGCTGTAGGACATCAAAGTTCAAAGCTCAAATGACAGTAGCAAATACAAAGATGTCTCTAAGAAACTATGTATGTATACATATATAGTTTATATATATTTATATGTATGTATGCATGTGTAAGTATGTACACATGTAGATGTATACGCATCGTGTGTGTGTATGTGTGTGTGTAAAGATTTACCTCTTTTGCCTTTCTCCATTCACATAGCCACTGCCCTAATTCAGGCCCTTGAACCTTTTTGATTGGACTGTTGTAATTATCTTGTAATTGGTTTCCCTTCCCCAAGACTTTTCCTTCTCCCAATCTGTCCTCCATTCGATTACTAATAAACTTCAATGGTTCCCTGTACCGCTAGCATCAACTATAAACTAATCTGTCACTTAAAGTTCTTCTTAATCTGGCCCCTTACTGGTTACCCCCATTAAAAAAATGGAATGGAGAAAAGGTTGTTCAAAATTCCTTTGCATTATCTGAGGATTCCATTTATCCATGGTATTCCTTGCCTAGAATGAACAATTGAGCAAGCCATGTGTAAAATCCAGGACAGAAAGTGCCATTTATAAAAGCAAGGAAATAGTGTGGTTCTATGGAAAGACATCAGTCTGTCAGTCTGTCAAGGTGTCAGGAGACCCCTTCGTTTGAATCCTGACTCAACAACTATGAGAGTAGCTAGGCCTCAGTTTCCATCTATAAAATAAGATGACAGGACTTGATGATCTCTCAAGTCCCCTGAGTTTACAGTCCTTTGATATTTACATAAATGAATATACTGAAAGGTAGAGGAGAGCTATAAATGAATAGGGGAGGTAGAGGTGGTAAGCACAGGGAGAAAGCCCTGGAAGACTTCCTGGAGGAGAAGATTGGGCTGGGTATGTCCCCGCTCTCCCTTCAGTTTTCTTTCCTGGAAAACGAGTGGCCAGGACTAAGGGGCCTCTCAGGTCCCTTCAGCCTTAGATTCTCTGATGGGGTATTTGAGTTGTGTTTTGCAGGATAGAGGAACATGCTTGTTCGCTTGTTTGTTAAATAAACTCTTCACAGATTCTTTTTTTTAGATATTGACACAGCCTCAAAGGGGCACACCCCAGGTGCTCCTGTCATATTTAGCCAGACCCCAGTGATCTTGTCCAAAGAGAATGAATTAATTTTCTCCCAAAGGAGGAAAAAGTTCTCAGGGGCATTTATCATTGTAGTAGGGCGTACAGACTTACAAATCTCAGTATGAATGAATGAATGGCTACATCTCTTACGCTTATAGGGTGTAAACAGCAGGGAACATGAGTCTTAAAGTCTTAGAACAGGTTGTAGATCTAGAATTGAAAGGGACCTCTGGGGCCATCTCGTCCAACCTCTTCCTTCTACAAATGAGAAAACTGAGTCTCCGGGTGGCTAAGTGATTTGCTAGAGTCTACATAGATAGTAAGCATCAGAGTTGGGATTCGAACCCACTTCTTGTGGCCCCTGGTTTTTCCGTTTTTTCACCATGTCTTCCTGAAGATGTGTTACGTGGCCTTTGCTGGTGGTCTTACTGTTTCCTTACTCTGTCTTCTTTTTCTATGAGCCCCCTCTTCCTGATGAGAATAATTGGGGTCCTCCCTATTACTTTGGATCCATTTTTAGATTAGCCCCTGAAACAACTGCTAGACATGAGAGCCCTTCAAACAGGAAGTTCATACAATTAGTAGGACATTGAAAACCTTGCCTAGTTAAGTGTAACTCAGGAGCCTCCATTTTTCTTCCTTCCTTATTTTTGCTCAGTTATTCAAATAAGTCCTTAACAAACTTTTCCCACTTGTCTCATCTCACTCCCAATCTCTTGTTCTCCAAATTCCCCCCATAAGCTTAACACAGGCAGGCTTTTCTGACTTCCCAACACCTAAAATGGCCTCGCAGACCCTGCGGACATTAAGGTACTGGGAAACAGATTGGGTAGGGAAAAATATGTGTGTGTGTGTTCTCACAGAACCTGAGAAAATCACACCTTCACTTCGTTAAAAAAAAAAAAAAATCTGTGCTGCTCCAATAATCATTTCCTAACTAGTGGGATAGCAGACCATATGTCTGCATGGTGGCTAGATGAAGAGACTACCTACCTCCTTTTCTAACAAAACCGGTTACTAAAAAACAAAATCGTGCCCCTTCCCCCAAGCCCCTCAACTGTGAGGAGGGGTTTCTGTTTCTAAAGGATAATCTCAGCGCTGATTACTCATGAAAGATAAATGAAGAAAGGCATTTTTGAATGAATACACATCAGGTTACTCTGTGGTGCTCAGAGTTGAAGGCATTAACTCTTTAGTGTAAAAGTCCAGCATCACCTGGGCAAATCCACTACAACTGCTATTATACAGGAGGGGCTGCTGTTCTAATCCTAATTTTGCCACTCATTTGCCCTATGACCTCCAAGAAGTCACTGATCTTTTTTGGACTTTAAGGCTTTATTCTCTGTAAAATGGGAGGCCCAGATTTTCAAGTTGGGAGGGACTATAGACATATTTAATCCAATGCCTCCAAGCTCGCCCAGGTAGTAAATAGAAGAGCTGGAAACTGAAGGCAACTCCTCTCTACAAGTTAGGTGTCTTAACTTCTCACTTAATTTACCCAATTAGTAAGTGAGGGCACTTTCCACAGAATTCCCTCTTTGGAACAGAAGATCTCTCTGTGACCTTGGACAAATCAATCATCTTGCCTCTCTGAGCCTCAGTTTCTGCATGGTATAGTAGAATTAACACTGGACACACAGAGAAAAGATGTGATGGGTTTGCTTCCCTTCTCTCACACTTACTAGTAGTAGCAATCTTTGCAAAATATTAAACCTTCTTGTACCTCAGTCTTCTCATCTGTCAAATGGGGATAGTAGCCATTGCACAATCTCCCTCACAGTTCTGTTGGGCTAGGCAAGCCCTTGATAATAAAATGAAAGTACTATCTAAATGTGAGCTATTATTATGAATAATATTTGAACTACCTACCTCATTGGGGGACTGTGAAGGTCAAAAGTACTTGTTGAACTCTAAAGCCCTAAATAAAAGTGAGCAATTCCTTACCAAAAAGGGAGCCAGTTGGACTGGGAATCAGGAGCACCTTATTCAAATCCTCCCTCTAATATTGGATGGTGACATGTTCTTGGATAGGTCCTTAAATGGCTGTGTACTTCAGGCAACTCCCCTGGTTTTATCTATCAAGTGACAGGGGAGCTTCCCACACAGATGAAATCACTGCTCCTTCTTCTCCCAGTACTGCGATCATTAGGAGGAAGAGGGCTGGACCTGGTAGTCAGGATAACCTGAGTTAAAATCTGACTCCACACACTTACTAGCTGTGTGCCCATGGGCAAGTTGCTTAACTTCTGTTTGCCTTAATGCACTGGAGAAGGAAATGGCAAACCACTCTAGTATCATTGCCAAGAAAACCTCATGGACAACAAGGTCTTTGCCTCTGTGGGGTCATGAGGAGTCAGACATAACTGAACAATGACATGGTGGCTATCATGGCCCTTTCCAGCTCCAATGCCTGTGATGGTCAAAGGGACACTTTTTTTTGGACCCTTCTTTATTCAAAATAAGATTTTGTATTTTCAGTCCTGGCTTTGCTTTAAATAAGATGACCTTCTCACCCTAGCTGCATTCTGTCTTTTTAAATCAACTGTGTAATGTTTGACTCATTTATTTTAGTTTCTGTTGGTGCTCAAATAATAAGAGGACTTTGCCCACTTTCAGTTTTGGGGCAAATCAGCAGGGATGGTGGCTCCCCTGGGAAGCATTCAGTCTTGATCTACTGATGAATGGGTATGCATTTCTTAGATAGAGAAGAGATGGGTGCCATCTTAAGCATTATAGTTTTTTTTAAGTATGTTGAAATGGTAGTTTAAGGTTCTCAAAACACTTTCTCAGCTCTCTTTATATACATTTTCTCACTTTATATACATTTTCTTATTTGATTCTTTCAATAGCCTTATTGAATAGGTACTATTCTTCTTATTTTACAGAAAAGGAAACCAAGGCATCTTTATTCAGTTGTTTTTCAGTTGTGTCCAACTTTTTGTGACTCCATTTGGGGTTTTCTTGGCAAAGATAGGAATGATTTGCCATTTCCTTCTCCAGTTCATTTTATGGATGAGAAAACTGAGGCAAACAAGGATAAGAGCCTTAACTTATCACTTAACTTGCCCAGGGTCACCCAGTTAGTATCTGAAGCCAGATTTGAACTCAGGAAAATGAATCTTCCTGACTCCAGGCCTGGCACTCTATCCCGTCGCCACCTAGCATGTTGTCCATGGTCAAATAGTACTCTGTCTGAAGTGGGATCCGAATCCAGGTCTTCTTGATTCCAACTCCAGAGCTTGGATAGAATAAGGCTGGGCAACACTGTTGATAGAGCATGGTCTACTATACTATGCTGAAAAACATTCTCATAGTTGGGGAGGATCTTACAGGGGGGCTGATTTTGACCCAAAAAGAAGATCTTTGTTGCAGAGCAGTACAACAATGGAATGGAGAAACAGCAGCAAAGGTGATGGAAATTCAGCTTCAAGGTGACCTATGCTTAAATCCCAGGGTGATAATGCAGGTCATATGACCTAGGGCAAGTCATTTCACTTCTTGATGCCCTAGGCAACTCTCTAAGACTCTAAATTACAAACAGTTGTCTCTCTGTGTTGGAAGAGTGTTCCTCTTTGGACCTCCCCACTCTGATGAAATGGCAAGGAGGGTCCAAAGACCACAACACACCTCTCCAGATATAATGCAGTGGTTTATGTTGGGAGATAATGGGTTCCTTATCACTAGAGGTTCTTGAGTCAAGGCTAGCTGACCATGTTTCCTATACCTAGAACTAGAAGGGACCTCAAAAGTCATTTGGTCCAACTTGATGAAGGGACCTGACCAAAGTCACACAAATAGCAGAAGCAGAATTTGAACCCAGGCCCTCTTATACCAATTTCAGCTCTCTTTCCACTATACCTTATGCATGGTGGGGGCAGTGGGGAGGAGAGGTGATGGTGGTGGATGTCTTGTAGAGAAGGCTGAGGTTTTAGGTAATGGTAGGGCCATGACCTCTTTGGTCCTTTCCAATTCTAAGAATGAAATTTATTTGGCAAACATTTTGATTCTCCACCACCATTCAGCAGAGTTGATAACAGGACTGACAATTGCACATCCTTTTTCATAATTTCTTTTCTTGAACGATTTTCAGGCTGTGAGTCAGGGGATATGAGTTCTAGTCCTGGTTCTTTCATCATTTAATTGGATGGCTTGAGTAAGTTACTTAATATTTCTGTGACTCAGTTTCTTCATCTGCAAAATGCAGATAATAAAAGCTGCCCCACTTACCTCATAGAAATACTGCAAGGCAATGACAAGATAAATGCAAATGTTCCAAAAGGTTATCATTACTTTTTGAGGTCATCATTTTTGTGGTGTAATGTTTGACTCATTTATTTTAGTTTCTGTTGGTGCTCAAATAATAAGAGGACTTTGCCCAGTTTTGGGGCAAATCAGCAGGGGTGGTGGCTCCCCTGGAAAGCATTCAGTCTTGATCTACTGATGGATGGGTATGCAGTTGAAAAACGTTTACTTTTCTTGTTGTCTACTGAAAATTTACCAAAATTTTCCCTTTAGTGTGTGTCTCACAGATTCCCCAAACTCTAGTATTTCAGTGTTGATACTGTTTGCTGACCTGAACAATAAATTTATTAAGCACCTACTATTTGTAAGATATTTTGATAGGCACAGGGGATACAGAGATGAAAAATGATTCAGCCTTTGCCCATAAGGAATATGCATTCTAATGTGGTACTGGGGAAGAGAGCAAAAGAAGATATTTACACTAATAATAATATTAATAGCTAACATTTATATGGTGCCTAGGATGTGCCAGACACTGTAATGAGCATTTTACAAATATTATTTCACTTAATCCTTAAAATAATCCTGAGAGGTAGGTGCTATTATCACTCTTATTTTATAGATGAAGAAATTGAGGCAGAGATTAAGTGGCTTGACCAGGGTCACATAGCTAGGAAGTATCTAAGGCTGGATTTGAACTCAGGTCTTCCTGATTCCAGGCCTGGCTCTTTAGCTACTGCACCACTTAGCTGCCCCCATCAAAGGGCCTGAGGATTCCCAGAAAATAAATATGATTGAAGAACAAGTGTGATAAAGAATGATCTAGACCATCCATCCTTCATATTACTGGCAAGGTAACAAATGCATGATATGTAATGGAAAAATCTGAGGAGGGAGAATGCTTAGTAAATGCCTCTTGAGTCAGGTTGAAAATTTTATTTTTAGAATTCTGTTAGTAGAGATGATGTGTCTGCATCAATCTCCAGTCCCAAGGACCATGTTCTAAGTGTCCCAATAGGTAACTGGACCATCTCCTATACTGACAGTGTTGCTCTGTTATCTTGTCCAAAGAAAGTAGAAGTCCTGCCTCCTAATAGGAGAGGGGACTTTCAGCATGTTAAGAGGTCATTGGAAGCCCAAATTTCTTTCTTGGTGGCCATCTTTCTATTGATAAGCTCCTCCTCGTTTAGTTAGGCTGGGCTAGTATGGTGACATATCTGTGTCTTGCCTCCTATCCCCATCACGTGGATAACCCTGGGCAAGTCACCAAGTCATTTATATTGAGGATGATATTATTTGGAATCTCCACTTTAAAAGGGTGTTGTCAAACTTAAAAAAGAGAAGATACATAGAATACTCTACAAACTTTAAATGCTACATTAACATTAGAGTTTTGGAAAATTGTTATTATATCTGTTGATAGACAACAGAGCGAATAGCTATCTGAAGAACCCAAAGAAAGTTTTAGCATGTTGGGTAACCATAGTGCCAGAGGTCAATTCGTCCACATAGATTAGAAAGATAGACAGGCACAGATTTATTAAGCACTTATGTTCCAGACGCTATGCCATGCATTGGAGATAAAAATACAAGAAAGCAAGATTGTCCCTGCCCTCAAGAACCTTACATTCTAATGGAGGAAGAAACACATAAAAGGGAGAGGGTGTCCAAGAGTGAGTTATAAGTGAGGCATGTCGAGGACCTTTTCTAAAATGATGTTCTGGGGGCAGGGAGAGTCACTAATTTGGTGAGAAAGGCAGAGTGGCCATGTGGAACGTGAGGAGACTAATGATGGAAAACCATCACAGTCTTCTTCCTCTCATCCATTGCCATACTTGCTTCCTTCCCTACATGCCTCCCTCTTTGTTAGCACCTCCCAGTTACCATCTACACCCACTATTATATATCACTTCTAGCAGATATCCATAATTTTTCCACTAACTCAAATAGGAGGGGGTGGAAGGAAAACAGACAAAAGATTACTGAGGAGTGGCTGGTAAGGGGAAAACATAGCAGCAGGTGGACATATAGAAAGACATGGACAGGAAAAACGCAGGATGAGAAGGCTTTGATGGGTTGTCATCTACACCAATGGAGGAAGTACCTATGTTGATGAATGCATTAAAGTATTTAGAAGTATGGGGTGCACATTGAAATGGGTGCACATAGCAAGAGTTATGTTCCCCCAGGTGGAATTAAGATACATTCTTGACCAAGTTATCCATTTAAAGTTCAGAGAGTCTAATAATGTTATTCATTTGTGGGACTTCAGGAGTTGTTGTCTCTATCCTTGATTGACCTCTGGTCAAATTCTAATTTGTCTCCAGCTAATTTCTATCACACTTTTATTCTTCCACTCCCTCTATGAACCTCTCTCCTGAAACCCATTCTTTTTAAGGTATAGGTTGGACTCAATGGCCCCTAGGTGGGGTAGTCCCTTCTAACTTTGAAATTTTGTCATTCCGTGATTCATTTGCCTTCCTCTTGGCTCCTTTCTCAATCACATAAAAGGCATGGTTATAAACCATCTAGATGGCAGGAAAACAAATGTGCTGGGACTTAGACATCCAATGAGTATTATTGCCTTCCAAGTAATCACCATATGCACGTCCCACTGATGTTGCCATAGAGAAGAGAATTTTGGGAATTCTTCTTCCAGAGACGTCAGAAGAACTACATCAGAACTTTGAGGAATACAGTAAGATGAAGTTTATTAGTGATAAATTTTAGGTCATATCAAAAGAAGCTTAACATCCAGGACTAGTTATATGGTTGTTCTGCTCTCCCCTGCTCTCTGCAGGACTCTCTTCAGGTCTGGGCATCTGTTTTAGGGAGGATATAGGTTTTTTAAAAAAGAAGGTCCCAACCTATATCGGTAGAGGCAATTTCTTTGCCTGACAATTCCCCTCTATCAATAAAATCATAGCCCCATTTTCTATTCCTGTTCTATTTTATCCAAGGAATGGTGTGACCAGGATGATGGAAGGCCTTGAGATACTCATAGGAAGACAAGTAGGAGCAACACCTACCTACCGGACTGTAGACAGGCAATTTTAGGCTTGATAATGGAACTATCCAAATTAGAGCTTTCCAAAGTTGAACATGCTACCTTGGTAGGGACTGTGCTTCTCCTCACTAGTAGCTTTCAAACAAAAGGTAGATGGTCCCTTGTTACTTAAGTAGTAGAAGGAATCCTTTTTCAGGTGAGTTGGAGTGAAAGACCTCAGAGGTCTCTTCTAACTCTGAAATTCTGGGTTGCTGCCTGGATCAGACCATATCAGGAGCACTGAGTTCAGTGCTGGGACCACTTTTTTGGAAGGATATGGATAAGCTGGTGTACATCTAGAAGTGGGTGACTAGGTTAGCGAGAAGACTGGAGGACCTGCCATGAAGAGCAGTTGAAAGAACTGGACATGTTTCTTCTAGAAAAGAGGTGATTTAGGGATGACATGGTATTTGTTTTTAAGAATCTAATGTGCTTTTGTGACAAAGAGGGGTTGTTCTGCTTGTCCTACAGAGGTAGTTGCATGATACAGTGGACAGCATGCTGGACCTGTAGTCAGGGAGACCTGAATTCAAATTCAAGTTCAGACACTTACCAAACTGTGTGACCCTGAGCTAGTCACTTAACTTCTCTGTGCCTCAGTTTCCTCAAATGGAAAATGGATGTAATAATATTACCTACCTTACAGGGTAGGGCAACTAGGTGGTCCAGAGCACTGGGCTTGGAATCAGGAAGACTCATCTATATGAATTCAAATCCAGCCTCAGACACTTACTAGTTATAGGCAAGTCATTTCATCCTGTTTGCTTTGGTTCTTCATCTGTCAAATGGGCTGGAGAAGGAAATGGCACACCACGCCAGTATCTTTGCCAAGAAAACCCCACACAGGGTCACAAAGAGTCAGACAGGACTGGAAAATGGGGTTGGTACGGGAGCGTCAAATAAGAGAACATTTGTAAATTGCTTCGCACAGTGTCTGGCACATAATAAGCTCTATATAAATGCTAGGTATTACTATTATTATTGTTATTATAGGTCCCAGAGTGCAGAACTAAATGCAGTGGCCAAAAGCTGCCTGGAGACAGATTTAGGTTTGGTATAAGGGGGAAGGAGGGCACTTCCTAACAGAGCTGGGTGGGAGTGAAATGGGCAGCCTCAGGAGGTGGCGAGCTTCCTTTTCCTGGAGAGATGAGTGATTATTATTTTTTTTACAGGATTGAAGTTCAGGTATAGGTTGGACTGAATAGTCTCTGAGACCTCATCCCACCACGAGATTCTGTCATTGGTGTTATTTGGAACCACATTGGCCGTTGATTGACTACATTCATTTTATCCCTGGTGCTGGGGAAATTAAAAACATGACAAAATAAAACTCCTCTCACTTGGGAGGAGTTATTGTGACAGCCCTCTTAGTGAAACCCTGTTTGTTCTTTACCAATCTATTTAGTCATGAGGTCAGACACTCAATGAGGGAAGTAGTCCAGTGGTTTTTTAAATGAGAACAGAAACATTTTCCTTTCAGGGTAATTCCATATACACACACGATTAAAGATCAAAGACCAAAGAAAGCAACCAGACTAGAGAAGAAGAATCAGGAGGCAGCAAAGCTAATTGTATGGGGGTGGAAGGGGCTGGTGGCCGGGAGGGGCACCTGGCAAAAGCAATTTTGGGTTCCAGAACAATGCCGGTTCTGCTAATCTTGAGGCAATCCTTGACTTTCAGAACCTCTTTAGGCATAGATGAAAGGCAAAAGTTAGAAAAACAAAGCTGAAATAGCTGCTCCCAATATATACTTTTATTGGACTTTTTCTCTTTGCATTAATATGAAAATCCTGTCCTATCTATCCTTCAGCCCATCATTTAGTCAGTCAACAAACATTTACTAAGTACTTTTTATGTGCCAGGCCATGAACTCAATTCTGGGGATGCAAAAAAAAAAAAAAAAAAAAAAAAAAAAAAAAAAAGAAGAAGCAAAAATAATCTCTACTCTCAAAGAGCCTTTGATCTAATGAAGGAGATAACATATAAGCATTTAAATACATATAAGATAAATACAGAATCCATGTATAGAGTGATCTGAAAGGGGAAGGTATCAGTTGTGGGGATAGCACAAAGGTCTCCTGCAGAATGGGAGATTTGAACTCAGTCTTGAGAGAAGCTAGAGAAACTGAAAGATGGTGGGGAGGTGGGAGAGCATTTCAGGCATGGGGCAGAACCAGTACAAAGCCACAGACAGGAGGTAGAGTGTCTTGTTAGAGGAAATTGCCAAGAGGTTGGTATGACTGGATCATAGAGTTTGTAGAGAGGAGAAAGATGTACAAGACAGGAAGGGGTCAACTTATGAAGAGCTTTAAAGGTGAAGCAGAGTACTTGACATTTGATCCCGGAAGTAATAATAGGGAGACACTGGAGCTCATCGAGCAGGAGGGTGACATTCAGCCTCTTAAGAAAATAACTCTTCTGAGCTAGACCATTTATCATCAGTTAGGTGTTAGAAGGGAGGAGACTGTCCTTGGTCTAAATGGATCCTGAAGGGCCTAAGTGGGGCCCCCCTCTATTTTCTACTTGAACGACGACTAAGATCTGCTATTAATTGACAGCGAGACTTGGGGACATCTCTCATCTCAGGGCTCCAGTTTCTTCCTCTATAAAGTGGAAATTGTTGGATCAAGTGATCTCAGCGGTTTCTTTCTTCTTCTTGACATCCCACGTTCAGCGTCCAATGTTTGTTCCAGCATCGATATTCTATGCTTTATGGCCTAAGGGTCCTTCCAGAGCTGACTTTCTAGCTCTTTGAGCTCTAGCATTGATGTTCTATGTTGCAAGGTTTCTTCTTTAACTTTTTGTGTGCCTGAGTCCGTAAGGTTTTACCTTAATGACCTCACACAAATGGTTCTCTCTTCTTCTCTATTTTTATCAACTTTCATTGACTTGTTCCACTTTATTGATATCTTTTTTCCTCATCACTTACATTCCCCCTGTATTCCTTCCTTTGTCCCTTCCCAAAGAGTTATTTCGCATAGCAAACAATTTAAAAAAAGAGAGAGAAAAGAGAAAAAAAATCTTTAAGATAGATTAATGCATTGAATAAAAAATGTAATGATCCATGCCTTTGGACCTCTCACCTCTTTGAAGGAACGAGAAGGGAGGGAGGCGGTGAGGGGGGAATCTCCTCATGTCTTTTCTCTGAGGCCATGCTTGCTCTTTGCAATTTTGAAACGTTTGCTTTTGATTTTGACAATTTTTATTTTGCATTGCTGTTTACACATGAGGGCACAGAAAGGCAAATAGGATTTTCTCAATTGGACTATTACTGAAGTACCCTGTGCACTCACATAACAGAGCACAGCAAAAATCAAAGGACCTGGGTAGCCTTGGTTACATCCACCATGTATGTGTGAGAGATGAGCTTAGGCACTCACTGCCCTGTTCCAGTCTCTAGTCTCCTCCCTTTCATTCTCCTGCCTCCATCCCTCCAGAAAGTGAAAGGGCTGAACTTAATGTTCAATAAGGTCTCTTCCAGTTTGAAATCCTGTAATCCAATGAGAAACTCTTCTATTTTAAAACCATGAGACCTAACCAGTGTGTAAGAAATCTGTGTAGAGAACCAGAAGTTACCAAAGGAGATGTTGCTGAGACAGATAAAATTATTGTACATCTTTTTAAGACTTTCTGAAATCTATGAAGGACCAACATTTAAAAAAAAATTTTACAAAAAATTCCATTTTTAATATCATAGCCATTTTTGGCAATCCTGTTTCTCCCTTCCCCACCCACATTCAATCACTCTCCACTTTGACCCAGTGAGCCTTCCCTCATAAGCAAAACCAACAAAGGGATAGTGTCTGATGATGAATGCAACCTATAGTTCCCTGTTTTCTCTGAAGCAAGGTTGGAGATGCATTTTCTCATCTCCTCTTGGAGGCTAAGGTTGATCATTTCTTTTATATGGCCTATTTAGGCTTGTTCAGTCTTTTTTCTCATTTTTATTACTGTATTAATTGTGCAAGTTATTTTCTTGGGTCTGCTTACTCAGTTGATTCATATAGGTCTCATATTTCTCAGAATTCTTCCTATTTGTCATTTCTCATAATATAATAACATCCTATTTTCATTCATACCCCATAATTTCTTCTATCATTCCCCAGTTATTGGGTACCCACTTTGTTTCAAGTTCTTTGCTACCACAAGAATTGCTTTATGAATATTTGGCTATCTATGGGACCTTATTTTTGTTTTGAACTTGTTGGGGTATAAACCCTGCAGTGGTCTCCCTAGACCAAAGGCTATGAGCAATCTTTGGCTATTAAAAAGAGCAAATTGATGGAGTCTGTTTTGAGTTTGGAATTCCATGAAGTATGAAAATCTGCTGGTGAGCAGTTTCCACAAGGGTAGGGATGAGGAAGATGAAATATTGCCAACAGGGGCTTGGCCCACAATTCTCCTAATCCATGTTAAAGGAGCCTCTGTCCCTGCAGCTTTTGAAATGGTCCTTAATGAGCTATTCACTTGGGAGTCAAGAAGACCTTCTGCACAGGTTTTATCTTCCTTTTGGACTCTGTACCAGAATTGTAAATATTGGGCAACAGGGATTAAGTTTGCAGTTCTCATGTCAAAAGACAGAAAGTGGGAGTCCCCTCAAAAATGGATCTGTTTCAAGGATCAAGGGCAAGTAAACAGGTCGTCCAAAATACTTTTGTTTTTGGAAAGGCTAGCCCTGGAAATACTGTTTTTGAGTTCTGACGGGGTTTGTGTAGGAGGAGCAGGTTGGGAGTGGAACACATGCAAGTATGTCCTTGATTTAGCTTGAACTAGCTCATGAGAGCTAATTGTTAAATTTTTAGTATGAGTATTTATACCTCAGAAATGGACAAATACTACAAGTCAGGGCTTGATTTATTATTGTGTTGTTTATATAGACTTAGGAAAGTGAAGGATAAAATGTTAATAATGTAGGTTACACTTAAAAATGTCATGAGTAATTTTTCCCACAGAGAACCAGTTGTTAAACATTTACCAGTATTCTTCTGAATACTCACCAGCTGTAAAAGATCTGCCCACACGTCTGATAGCATTGATGCCATCCTAAATGTGAGGGATTTTTTTTGTACCAAGTGCTAACTCTGGGGTAGGAGGGTGGATGAAGAAAAAAATGCACTGCTCTCAGGGATTAGTTACGATGGAATTTGGAACTTGAGTGCCTGGGCAGTAGAGCTAGATATAAATCAGAGAAGAGAAGAATGGATGCAATGAGTGGGGATCCCTCCTGTGACTTCCACTGACAGGGATTAAAGGTCATAGAATTACAGGCTTCAGAACTGGAAGGGATCTTTGAAATCATTCAGTCTTCTAACCTTCTTTTACAGAAAAGGAAACTGAGACTCAGAGAGAGAAGAGTGACATGCTAAAGGTCACATGGGTAGGAAAGAGTCCTAGGTCATAAAGACTCCAAATTCACTGTGTTTTCCATTATGCCATGATGTTTTCTCAGTGTTACTTCCTACCTATCTTCCTTCTAGGCTTAAATCCAACCTTGATCCTGATGCTTAGGACCTGAACACACTTCCTTGTCAGCCTTGAAGAAAATCAGGCAATGAGACCAGAATACATGAAAAAAATATTTCTTCTCCTTTATCCATAGGGATATGCCTCATAACCCTTAGATACCAAATTGTTAGAGGTGGGGAAGGGACGTCAAAAATCTTCTACTCTAAATCTTTCTTTTTACAGATAAGGAAACCAAGGGGAAAATGACTTATCTACTTGCATACAATCAATGGCAGAGCCCAGATTGGAACCCAGGTTTTCTGGAGCTTTCTATTCTGTTTGCTTTGATTCAGGGAGGAAGAAGAAACTCTGACTGCTCTTCCTGTAGATGTTCCTTAGGCCTGGTCCCTATGGAAGAAATAGGGGTGAGAATTAAGGGGAGAGAGAGTACACATGGGGTCAATATGAATTTTAGAGTCCAGGAAGATTTTTTTTTCCCCATGGTGATTTCTGAAAATGATGTGTGAGGTTTTATTACATTTATGCAAATAGTTCTGGAGGTTAAAAATGGCGGATGTGACTAATCATGCTGGCCATTTTCAGAACAACTTGTCATACAGTTGAATTTTTTCTTTTTTCATTTTTAGCTTTCCACAGCATAATTTGAAATCCTCAGTTCCTTTAGAGAGCCATCAAATAACAATGTTAGACTCAATCAATCAACAAACTGATTAAGTACCAATTATGTGTGGGGCCCTGTGCTAAGCCTGAGGCTACAAAGAGAGGCAAAACATAAACCTTGCTTTCAAGGAATTCTGTGTAATGGGGGAAACAACATGTAAAAAGAAGCCAACAAGGGGCAGGGTACCTGGTATGGGGGCATGATGAAGTTCAGAGGACTGTAGCCGGGTGGAAAAAAAAGAAATGGCTGCCCTAGGTGCCTTCTTTAAATGGAGGATCTGAGAGGAGCTTTCTCTTGTCCAATCTCCATCTCCAGAGAGAAAGAAGAACCCAGGAGCAGGGGCCTCTAGAAATCACTGAGTCCAATCTCTTGATTTTACAGATGAGAAAATAACTAATGAGATCTTAAATCCAGAATTGGAAAGAATTTATATACCATCTATATACCAGGATCTCCCCCACTCATTTTTACAAATGAACATGTTAAGTCATGGAGAGATTAAGTGACTTGTGAAAGGATATATAGTTGGTGGCAGAGGCAAATCTCATGTTCCACATTGTTCCACAGTGGCTCTCTGTGAACGGACTCATGTTGCTCCCAAAAAGGTGGAAGTGTTTTTCTCTAGATGACGCAGCAGATTTAGCAGTAGATCTGGGTCTAGAACCTAGGTTCCCTCACTTATAGTCCTGTGTATTTACAGTCAATCATCAACTTTTTCAGGGATAACATTCCTAGAAAATGGCATGAAAATTAAAAAAACAAATAAACCTAGGAACGTTGATATGTTGAATCTATGGAAAATAGGTGGTAAGATTCTGAGGACCACCAAAAACTGTAATTTTTTACTAGCGATTATACACTTTAGAAATTACTTTAGCACTTTCTGGAGTGGAATCTTGAACACTTTTATGAATAGTTACCTCCTTTTTGCAGATATACAACTTGAAGCCCTTGAAGGCTGCAGATATCCCAGAATGAAATTTATCTAGCACCTTTTCTCATTAAACCACATAACTGACCTAGCATGCTGAATTCTTTTGGACCTGCTGAGTTTGAGGAGACCATCCATGTTCCATGGAGAGTAAATGTCTCATTCGATCAACAAGGGGTTGGTGTAGCAAGGAGTGTACTTTAGGACATGATTCTCTCTACGGTTCAATCAATCCAAAACATTTGTTTAGTGCCTACTAAACAGGCACTGGAGACACAGAGGAAAAAATTAAACATTTCCTGCCCTTAAGGAGCCTGTATTCTATCAAGGAATGTAGCATATACCTATATTAGTATGTAAAACATATGCAAAACAAATGTAAAATCATTGGTGGGGGGAGGTGCTAGCAACTGGGAGGGAGGGATCAGAAAAGGCTTCCTGTAGGATCCTTTGAAGGAGTAGGGATTCTAAGAGTAAAGATGTGGAAGGAACATACTGTAGGCATGGGAGTAGGGTGGGGTAGTCAGTGCAAGGATGGGAGATAATGTGTCTAAGAAATAGCAGAAAGGCCACTTTGATGGAATTATAGAATAAGGAAAAGGAAGTGATAAGACTGCAAAGGTAGGATAGGGCTAGCTTATGCAGGGTTTTAAATGCCAAACAGAGGAATAAGTACTTCATACCAGAGGTAACAAGTGAGCCAAAGGGGTTTATGAGTAGGAGAGTAACACAGTCAGCCCTTAAACAGTCTGTGAAGGGTAGGCAGGAATGGAGAAGAGATGTGAAGCAGGGAGACCAATTATCAAGCTACCACAATATTCTAGGTGAGAAATGATGAGAACTTGAACTAGGGTAGCATCCGTAAGAAGGGAATAAAGACACATTGTGGAGGTAGAAACAATACGATTTGGCAATGGGTTGGATACGTGGGGAGATGAAAATGAGGAATAAAAGATGGCAGCTGAAATTTTAAGCCTGAATGAGTGGGAAGACGTCAATACCATCGACAGTAATAGAGAAGTGCAGAAAAGGTGTGTGTGTGTGTGTGTGTGTGTGTGTGTGTGTGTGTGTGTGTGTGTGTGTGTGTGTGTAGGGGAATGGGGAAAGATAATGGGTTCTTTTGGATCTGCTGAGTTTGAGGGGAACATCTATTTCAAAATGTTCTATGGGCAGTTGGGGATGTAGGATTCATCTGCATAGAGATGATAATTAAACTCATGGGAGCTGATAAGGTCTCCACAAAGAGCTGAGAAGCTAGGACAGAACCTTAGGGAACACCCAAGCTAGAAGATGTGATATGAATAATGATCCAGCAAAGAAGCCAGAGAAGGCATAGTCAGACTGGTAGGAGGAGAACCATAGAAAGCAGTGTCACAAAAACCCAGAGGAAGGAGATGATCTAGCAGGAGAGGGAAGTCAGCAGCATCAGATCTAGCAGAGAGGTCAAGAGGGACTAGAGCTGAGACAAGGTCATCAGGTTTGGCAATTGAGAGATCATTGGTAACTTTGGGGAGAGCAATTTCAATTGACTGGTGAAGTCAGAAGCCAGATTGCAAAGGGCTGAGAAGTGAAAGAAAACAAAGCAGAATCAGTCAAAAAGCATTTATGGAGTGCCTGCTATACACCAGCTACTATACTAAATGGCAGAAGCAAAGATACCACATTCTAACATTCAAACAATTATGTACAAATAAGATAAATCCAGCATAAATTAGAGATAATCAATGGAGCGAAGGCCCTAAGTGGTATTAAAGGGTTCTTGCAGAAAGTGAGATTTAAGATATAAGATAACAGATTGAGGGAGTGGTAGGGTCTGGTGAGGGTTTTGATATGCAGATACTTGTATATGCTAGTTGACAGAACTGAAGCAACCATAATATAGGGGGAGGTTGAAGATTAGCGATAGAGGGTATGAGAGTAGGTACAACTTGCTGGAGAAGATGGGAGGCTTCTTGTAGAGAGGGTTTGGCCTCTACAGAAGGCATCAGAGATTGGAGTAAAAGAAGAGAAATTGTGGGGAGGGGGAGGATGATATAAATAATTTCTGATATATAAGAAAGGGGAGAACAAGGAGTTCATGGTGAGTGGTCTCTTTTTTCCCTTATGAGGGGAAGTCCTCAGTTGACAAGTGTGACAGATAGGATAGAGTAGTGCTGGTCTACCCCCACCCACCTCCATCATTTCCCACCCAGCCTTCGGGCCCTTTTCATATCAGCTAAAAATTTATGGGCAGGGCCGACCTGCTGTCTGCAATTCAGCAGATGGGACAAAGTTATAGCCCCTGTTATATCTGCTTTGGTTAGATCTGGCCTTAAGAATGAGCACAAAAGGTCACATGGGCAGGGATTATTTGAGGATTACTAGAATTCCCAATCTTCCACTGAATCTTATCTCTCCTAGACTATCTTTACCCCATTCCATCCCCTCAATTATCTGGATAGATGTGTTAAAGCAATAAACCCAAGAAATGGATATAGAAAGCCTAAGGTGAAGTATTTCCTCCTGAAAAGAACTGGACTGGAAATCTTTAGACTGGGGTGAATGAATGAATGAATGACATTGTTTATTTAGCACTTACGTTCAGCATTGTGCCAAATGCTTAGGTTACAGAAAGCAAGAGCAAGGCTATTCCTGCTTTCAGGGAGCTCATATTCTAATTTGGGGGAGATAACACATAAAAGAAAGGTCAGTTGCAGGACAGATGGCAAAGCCCAGTAGCCCACAGGCTAGACTAGAGGGGCAGATTGTGAAGCCCAGGAATTCTGGATAAGTCAGTAGGGCAGATGAGTGTGATGGGAGTCTGCAGGGCATAGAGTAAAGGGAGATGATAAGGCACTGTCATCTTCCATCTCATTGGAAGGATGATTAATGATTCCCATCTTATCCAAAAGGTCAAGAAGTTTGGATGGATTCTAGGCCCCCTGGAGAAGGGGAAGAGAAGACAAGGGGGAGAAACAACCCTTGTGACAGCAGATCTTGCCTTCTCTTGGCTTATCTGAATGGCCACTGTTCTGCCACTGACTAGTTTTGGAACCTTGAAGAAATCCCTTAGCCTCCCTAAGTCCAAATTTTCTTATCTGAAAGATGGGAATAATAAAACTTGTTCTAACTATTTCACAGGTTATTAAGAGGATCATATAGCATGATACATGTAAAAGACTTTATAAATTACTGTATGAATGTGAGCTACAATTTCTTTTGAAAGAGGGAATTATGAGGGTAGTTTTTGAATCCAGATAAATTACTGGAACTGCAACAGACCTTAGAAATCATCTACTATAGTGTAATGCCCAATTATAGTTGAAGAAACTGAGTCTATAAAATGAGGGGCTAGATTTCATGAGGAACACTCATCTGCTGCTGGGGAAGACTGAGGCTGGTGGACCTCTTGAGTTGGGTGATTCTCAGCTGCAGAAGGGATAAAGTCAATTAGGGCACCAATGAACATAATTACAAGCATTTACATAATGCTTTCAGTTTTGCAAAGAACTTTACATTTGTTTTTCATTTTATTCTCATAACGACTCAGTGGAGTGGGTGCTATTATTATCCCCATTGTTACAGATGAGGAAGTTCTGGCTGATAAGATTAAGTGACTTGCCCAGGATCACACAGCTAGGATGAATCTGGGGCAAGACCTTCAGGATTACAACTTGAGCGCGCTAGTTACGGCATCTACCAATTAGCTAGCTGCCTGGCTGAGTCCTCTGCAGTGGAGGGCCATCAGATTGCCTAAGCAGGGGTAAATTGGCCTCGACTGGAAAAAGGAAGTAGGTTAAAAGCTTCCATTCTAATCAGTGTTGAGATCTGATTGAGATAGAGGTACATATCCTCAAAAAAAAAAAGTATTTAAAAGTAATAAAATGAATGGTGTAGAGGAGTAAGGGTGGGGAACCTGCAGCCTTGAGGCCACATGTGGCCCTCTAGGTCCTCAAGTGTGGCCCTTTGACTGAATCCAAACTTCCCAGAACAAATTCCCTTAATAAAACAATTTGTTCTGTAAAATTAGGACTTAGTCAAATGGTTGCACCCAAGGACCTAGAAGGCCACATGTGACCTTGAGTCTGCAGGTTCCCCACCCCTGGTTTAGACTAAATTATCTCCTGTTCCCTTTTAGCTCTAAAAAGTCACTTCAACTCTCCAAGTCTCAATTTCCTCAATTGTAAAATGAAGATAATAATATGGCTAAGAGGAAAACCACATCCCAATATATGTTCCCTTCCCCTATCAGAACACAAGGTCTTTGGAGGCAGAGACTGCCTTGCTTTTGTATTTGTATCCCCAATGCTACACAGTAAGCAATTAATAAATGCTTTTTCATCCATTCCTCCATCCATCCATCCATCCATCCATCCATCCATCCATCCATCTCTCCTTCAATGCCTATTCCATTCAGCCTTAAATATTTATTTTAGCCTTGAAGTGATTAGGCAACATGCCTGAAAGAAACAATATCTCTCTCTTTTTTTGACTTCCAACCAGAATCTTTCCCATCTCTTGAGCTGAATGAAGCTGAATTCTGTGCTTCTTAGCTCCCTGCCTCCCACAGCCTCTTCCCCCTTCCCAAGTTCCCCTTGTTTAGTACCACTAAGCTCCTTGCTACCCAGCTGTGATTCACATTGATGAAAGTACTAGTGCCACTGCAGTTTCCTTGGCTTTTCTGGAGAATTTCACATCCAAACAGCCATGGGGTCATTATTCACAGCTGACAGAATTTAGTTTTTCAACATTAAAAAAAAATGAAAAAGACTACTCTGCTAAATAAAGGAAATTATTGATATGGTTGTCAATATAGCTGGGCAATTTTCAGTTGACTTATGTCAGGCTGTGCCTGATCCACTCCTCAAAGTCAAGGCACTTTCCTAATGTAAAGTCACCATTGCTTAAAGCGTCCTGTGAGAATGCATATGTTGGTGGAGAATAGAATGGAAGGGACTTAGAACATAGAACATATAAGGCTAGAGGCAGAGGGGACCTTGACACAGAACATCAGAGCTGAAACATCTTTAAGAACAGAATTTCAGAGCTGACCTAGAGGGGACAGGATAATATAGAACTCAGAATGTCCGAGTTGTTAAATGAGGGTGTTGGACTAAATGACTTTTGAGGTTCCCACCAGTCCTATGGGGCCATGGAAAGAACTTGAGGGCATAGACATAGAAAGTCAGAGATTGGCAGAGAAAATAGACTGTGCTAGGAGGACCTTAGATCACAGAACACAATATGAGAAAATTCAACCCTCTTGTTTTACAAAGGAAGAAATTGAGACCCGTCTCTTAACTTTCTTTCCTTGCTAAACTTCTTGAAAAAGTCTATGCTGACTGCTTCTATTTTTCTACTTTCCGTACTTCCCAATCTCTCCTCTATTTCTTGAAATCATATTTTCCCCCGCTGCCCTTTTAGGACTCTTTTGAAGCTGCTTTAAGTTCACCAAAGTCCTCTTAAACTACAAAATCCAGTAGCCTTCCTTTCAGTCCTAATTCAGCTTGCCTTCTCTGTAACTTTTGGTATTATTGATCATTTTTTTCCCCACTGTGTGTTGTCTCTTCCCTTAGCAACAGAGAAGCCATACTCTTATCTGTCTCTCTATGTGCTTCATCTCCTTCAATGGCATCCTCTTGTAGACATCTTAATGTCAGGAAGATTTCCCAAAGGTCTATCCTTGCTACTACTCCCAGCCTCTTCTTTGTTCTCTCCTTTGGTCCTATCTATTCATATGGCTTCAACCACTTCTCCCTATGGCTGATGACTCTCCATCTGTATTTCCAACCTCAATTTCCATTTTATACTCCTGGCCCATAAATCTCCAATTACACATTCCCACCTAGATGTTCTATTTCATCAAGTGAAACATTCTCCTCTAAATTTAATCATTCTGATTCTACTGAGGCAGCTGATGGCACAATGGATAGAACACTGGGCCTCTGGAGCCAGGAAGACCTGAGCTCAAACCCAGCCTCAGATACTTACTACACAACTACGATGGGATTTTTCTGACAGATTTCTCCACCATGCCCCTGCATCTGGTGCCCTCCTCAGCCCCCTTCTCTCCTCCTGGCCTTTTCAGTTTCCTTTTGATTTTTGTCTCTCCCTCTCCCCACTGGATTGTAAGCTCCTTGAGGGTTGGGACTGTCTTTTTTTTCATATTTGTATCTCCAGGGCTTAATAAATAATTAATAACTACCGACTAATGTTCATGGGGGCAAGAATGATGTCTTGGTGTTTCTGTTCTCCCTGCCCTTTACTGAGGCACACTTCATATCACTTGCCTAGGGCAGACTTGGGGGTACCTTCCCCAGGTATCAAAATGCCTAATTATAGCTCAGAGAAGACTGATCATCTCACTCAGAGTGACACAGAGGGAAATCCAGATCTAAAATCAGATTACAATTTTGTACTTGATCAGCACCTAGTAAATATCTTTTGTATTTCCTTTGTTACAGATGAGGAAACTGAAGGAAAAATGACTCCCCCAAGATCATAGAGCAAGTTAGTGACCAGAGATCAGAACCCAGGTGTCCTAATTCCCAGACCAGTGTTTTTCCAGTCCAGAAATACCTCTCTTAAGTAGCATCATGGACATTGTTCTTTATGTATATAATATAATATAACACAACACAATACATTATAATATAATATACGATACAACACAATACAACATAATATACAACATAATATAATATAGTATAGTATAATATAGTATAAATAATAATATAATTGTTCCCCCTCAAGTTTCCCAGTAATAATTAGTGGAGTCTGAGCAGTCCCTATTCAATATGGTACAGATGATTTTGGAAATAGAAAACACCTAGGTGCAGCATGGTGGCATGGTGGATAGAGTACCAGCTTTAGAATCAGGAGGACCTGAGTTCAAATCTAGCCTCAGATACTTACTAGCTGTGTAAGTCACTTAAAACCCCACCCCCTCCCACTTGCTTAATAAAAAAAAAAAACAGAATTAGGAAATCCTTGTGGTAATTTCTCCCTAAAAAGGTGAAATGGCAGAGAATACCAAATACCTGGGAGAGCCAAATAAAACCTTTTGAAATTATTGTTGCAGACTTTGGATACAAGAAGGCTTTGAAGCATGGCTATCTTCTGATGGTGGGGTGGGGGTAGTTATCATTACCCTCTTCAAGTCTTTGAAGGATTATCATGTGGAAAAGGGAATAAACACCTGCCTGACTCAGTAAGGCAGAATTGGGTGTATGGGTAAAAGCTGGGTGAGACAGATTTCAGCACAACCTAAGCTAAAACTTCTCAACAATTAAATCTGAAACTGGGTGACCACTATTCAGGTATATTATAGAGAAAACTCCTAATTCTGGACAAGATGACCTTTTAGCTCTGAGATGGCACGAATGGAACTCTGAATTTGGTGAAGTAGGCAAAGCACTGACTGAGTTCAAATGTAACCTCAGACACTTTTAGCTATGTGATCCTGGACAGATCTCTTAACTTCTGTTTGCCTCAGTTTCCTCAACTGTAAAATGGGAATGGTAATAGCACTTATCTCATAGGGTGATTGTGGGGATCAAATGAGAGAATAACTGTAAAAAGTGCTTAGCATAATGCCTGGCATACGGGAGTTGCTATATAAATGTTTATTCCCTTCTCCCATCTAGACCCAGAAGACTTCAGGATCCCATTGTTTGGAGAGAACGATAGAAGATGTGCCCTAGAAAACAGTTGTAGTAAGATTTAAACTGTGCTTCATGGCCATTTCTATAAAGCATTTTTCACAATTATCCTGCTACCCTAGTGAGTTCAAGTATCCCCATTTGGTTGATGGGGAATCAGCAAAAAGGAAGTCACCATGTCACTCAGGTTTAGAGACTGAGTCCTTAGGTAAGAATTGGTTAGAACTTGGTCCCCAGTCCAGATCTCACTTCATTATTAAGGTGATAAAATGGCAATAGCACACAAAGTATTCATCATCTGAGGTGGGTGATGTGATTGCTATTTGCAGTTATTTGAAGGGATTTTGTGGGAGAGGGAAAAAAAAATTTCTTGTAGCTCCAGAAAGGGAGAAATGAGATCTCTGGGTGGAAATCATGGGAATTAAGGCTTCAAACTCAGCATAGGAAAACAACATTTAGAGCCACTTTTGTCCAGAGACCATGAGTTTCTGATTCCTGGGAGTGTTCAAGCTGAGGTTGAATGAACATTTGACCCTGTAGTGGTGGAAGGTTGGACTGAATGGTCTTTTTTTTTTTTTCTTTCCCAATGCTTTAAATTTCAGAGGACTCCAATGAGAGGCTAACTTCTTCATTACCTACAGAAGCAGAAAAGGAAACGCATAGAACACAGACTGCCTAGAGCTGGAGGGAACCGTTAGAATGCAGATAATCAAAACTCAGAGGAACCTTAGAACACAGAAGATGGGATGGCAGAAGTGGAAGAGACCTCAGAAATCACCCAGGCCAATTAGGCAGAGGAGAAAACTGAAGTAGAGAATTGACTTGTGTTAAGAGGACTGGGCAGAGAGTAGGCAGGGTTCATACCTAGGCCCCCTGAATCTTCTGCATTGAACTACATTAAAACCTACAATATAAGGGAGAAAAACAACTCCAAAACCTTACCAAACAGTCTTTAAGCCCTTATGCCCCACTGTAAGCCTAAAGGGATTCTATCCTCTTTTGTTGCGGTTATTAATGTTATTGCATTCATTGTTGATGATGGTGGGGTGGAGGTATTCTTAACCAAGTATTCCTTTTCACAGTGCAAGTTGGCAGGAGATCAAATGTTTACCTTCAGTAAGATAGTTGGTTCTTGGTTGACTGCCTAGTTTAAGGGCCGGTAAGGAAACCATTACTTATGCTTTTTTTCTCCTGTTGGTAGAAGAAAGATTTCCATCCAAAGGGCTAGGCAGATGACAGAAATAAACACCTGGCCATATGACCATTGGCCAAGGACAGATTAAACAGTAAGAGTTCTCAAGCTAAGACCTGGGTACCACAGTGGCAATGGTGCTGACGTTAGAGTAGCCCCAGCTTGGCTACAGAGATGCTGTGTGATCTTGGGTAATCATTTGATCTCTTTGGGCTTTTCTGTTCTGAGCTGTAAAATGACTGGGTTGGAATAAAGACTTCTAAGGTTCTGTTCAGTTCTAAATTTACGATCCCAGGAGTTATTAAGTTCTTAGGAATTTTCATGTCCCAGATTCCCCTGGATAAAGGTTTTTGACTTTAAAAATCATAATTTCGAAATCAATATTCAAAGACACAAGAAACTGTCTTTTAGATTCAGCTACTTTTTGTTCCCCTTAGACCAATGCAACTTTTGTCCTTCATCTTGGTTTCTAAAGTTACTGAAAAAGCTGAGATCTCCACATAAGCATTTTTTCAGCAAATTAACTCAAGCCTGAAAGATGAAACAGCGTGGTTCAATGGGAAGAACACTGGATTATGTATAAAGTTGAAATCTCAGTCCAGTCACTTATAATTCAGGTGACCCTGGGAAATTGATATTACCTCACTGGGCCTCAGTTTCCCTTGTCATTTGTCAGGTAAGTTTGGCATTTAAGGTCCCAGCCAGCTCTAAATTCCATGTTGCTAATTTAATTAATGGTCAGGTTCTCATAGGGGTTCTGAACCTGAGGTCTGTAAACTTGGTTTGTTTTTTTTTTAAGTATTTTGATAATTACATATTAGTATAGGCATGTAGGTAGCACAATAAATATGCACCAGATCTGCAGTGAGATCTCTTCCTGAGTTCAAATTTGCCCTCAGACAATTAACTAGCGATGTGACCCTGAATAAGTCACTTTACCCTGTTTGCCTCATTCCCTTATCTGCAAAATGAACTGGAGAAGGAAATGGCAAGAAAACCTCAAATGAGTTCACAAAGAGTCAGATATGACTAAAACAACTGAACAACAATAATTTTAACATAATTGATTTCTTTTGTAATCCTATATGTTTTGTTTTATGCATTGAAAGACATGGTTCCCAGAAGAGACCTGTAGGTTTCATCAGACTGCTAAAGTAAGATCCATGACATGAAAAAAACTTAGGAACTTTTGTAATCTTGAGGATGAAAATAGTGTAAATTCATAGAGCAGTATCAAAAAATCATAGTGGAAAGAATGAGTAATAGTGATTTAAAATTCCACCTCTGATTCTTATTACCAGTGTGAACTTGGTCAAGTCACTTAACTCCTTGAATTTTAGTTTCCTCATCTATAAAATGAGAGTTTGGGGCTAGATGGCCTTTGGAATTCCTTAGCACTCCAGATCTGTGATCCTCTGATTGGCTCACCTTTCAAATCCATGTTGCTTAGCATACAATTTCTTCCCCGTGAACTTCCTAGCTCTATGAGTGAAACATTCAAGAATCTTGGGATATAGGACTTTCTTTCGAAGGAATTTGCTTTGAAAATGGCCTGCAAGTAATGATTTACTAGGCATTCATTCCTGAGCTATTTTTCTTTTTAATTGTCGGGCGCTGCTACAAGAACACTTTCAAATTTTACTTTTAAATTAAAAGAGAATTCCTTGTTCTTACCATGGGCCACAGATTTCATATTCATTCCAATTTACAGAGTGAGGTTACCAAAATATCTTTTAGAAAGGTGGAATTTATGAGAATATCAACAGGATTTATGTTCTTAGTCCCAGGAATATGGAATGTTTTTTTATGTGCATGTACGTGACATAGGTTTGCAAAGTTAAAAAATATTTGCATTGTTTCATCCAAAAAATGATAGATTCTTCTCCTCCTACACTCACATTTTTATATATTTTTTAAAACCATAAAATTGCAAACAGATCCAAGGGGGGAAAACTGTGTGGTAGTATGGCTATATGTCTGCTTGTTAACCTTGGCCACAAAAATTGATCTGTGGGAATTTATTGCAGTATAACATACTCCATCCAAATCCATAGTTATTACTGTAAACCTATTAGTGCCACCTGGGTTTGCATATCTGCTGTGCTGTCCAGGAGAAGACAGATTAGTTCCATCGTATTCTTTGCCAGAGGGTTGGACTCACCAGGGATCCTCCCCTAAGGGAGAAAGAGGGCTCTAGCCCTTTAATGAGAATCTAGTGCTTTTATAATAGTGTTTAGTGGCCTAGAGATTTTCTGTCAAGTCATTTCAAATTAAATTGGCAGTCTGGCTCTGGCTGAGTTTAGCCCATATGCGTCTGTTGTTCCATATATTATAAGCAACAAGCCAATTCTCATACCAATGTGCTAAAACTTATTAGGCGAGGGCTCTCTAATAGAAGACTATGGCCCAGAGAGGTCATCCCTTGCCTGACTCTGTGGGGTAACTGAAAGAGCCATCACCTGGAGGGAATATTTTTAGGGAGAAAGCAAGGATTTCATGTGGGGGTTAAAAAGACAAAAACCCCACAAACCCCAATTTTCCTGTGTTTACAGGGAAAACTTGAGAAAACACATAGCTCTCCACTTGGTTTCAGATATTGCCTTTAATTGGCTTTTGTAAATGGCTGACTTCTAGATATTCACCTCGAGGCATGTATGGAGTCTCAGGTCTGGGGAGTCTTCCTTCATAATCTTAGCCAAGGTAGGATTCGTCTGAGTCTGTTGGAGCTTGTCTGCTTGTCACCTGAGGAGACGAATGGATCCTCTCCATGGGCACCTTTAGGGAGGGAAACAAAACGATTTCACTTCAGAAGGGCTCCCTTGTTTGCATCTCTGTGCATCCCAGTTATTCCTCTTTACTCCAAGAATCAGGCTGACTGAACCTACCAGAAGTGGTCTAGAGCCTTGAAGAACCAATATTTCTGGACTGATCATTTGTGTAGGTGGAAAGCTTTCCAGATGAGACCCTCCTAGACATCCAAAAAGAGATCTTTTTCCAACGTGAGACTTGGTTTGGTTTTGCGGTTTAACAACTAATCTTCATTTTATCACAAAGAAGGAAAGACTTAGTAGAGAAATGATATTGTTTGGTTGTTTCAGTTGTATCTGATTCTTCATCACCCCATGTGGGTTGTTTGTTTGGTTTTTTTTTTGGCAGAACTACAGGAATGGATTGCCATTTCCTTCTCCAGCTCATTTTACACGTGAGGAAACTGATGTAAACAAGATTAAGTGATTTGCCCAGGGTCACACAGCTAGTAAATATCTGAGGCTGGATTTGAACTGAGGTCTTCCTGACTCCAGGAAGGCACGCTATCCACTGAGCCACCTTGCTGCCCTAGAGAAATGAAATATATTCTTGCATGGGGGAGAGGAAGCAGATTTACTATGTGTAGCATCTGAAGATAGAACTAGACCTGAATGGATGACAAGTTACAGAGAGTCAGATTTTGGCTCAATATGATGAAGAATTTTATAATTGAATCTCTAAACAACCCCCCCCCCCCCGCCCAAAAAAACCAAACCCCAAAACAATAGCATCTATTATATAGTGATTTCATAGGACCATTGATTTAGCACTGGAAGGGACTTCAAAGGCCACCTAGTTCAATAACCTTGTTTTTATAGGAGAGAAAACTGAAGTGGATAAATATTAATTGATTTGCCCAGGGTCATACAACTAATAAGTGTCAGAGGGAAAATGTGAACTCAGGTCTTCCTGAGTCCAGTCAACATTCTTTCTGCCAAACCATGTAGCTACCTCAACATTTCAATGGAAGTATTGAAACAGAGACTAGAAGATTTCCTGTCAGGGATATTATAGAGGGGATTCTTGCCTGGAGTGGGAAGGATCAAGGTCTGTTGATGTCAGATGGCCAGTCACAGAACTACTGGCAGAAGTGCATGATGGGTATGATGGGGTTGGCTTTAAAAGCAAGGCAGTTGGGCATAGTGGAAAGAGCCCTGGCTCTAGAGTTCAGATTCTGTCACTGATGCTTATGAGACTTCAGACAAGTCACTTAAACTCTTTGGGCAGCTAGGTGGTTCAGTGGATAAAATACTGAGTCTAGAATCAGGAAGACCTGAGTTCAAATAGGATCTTTGATACTTCCTAGCTGTGTGACCCTGGCCAATCATGTGACATCTGTCTGTCTCAGTTTCCTCAGCTATAAAATGGGGATAACAACAGCACCTACCTCCCAGGGTTGTTGGAAATAGATAATACCTGTAGTCCTTAGCACAATACCTGGCATATAAGAGCAGCTAGGTAGTGCAGTGGATAGAGCATGAGCCAGGAGGACCTGAGTTCAAATCTTACCTCAGACATTTGACACTCACTAGCTGTGTGACCTTGGGCAAGTCAATTAACCTCAGTTGCCTCATCCTGGGTCATCTCCAGTCATCCTGATGAATATCTGGTCCCTGGATTCAGATGGCTCTGGAGGAGAAGTGAGGCTGGTGACCTGCCCAGCCCTCCCTCCCTCAAAACAAAGTCAAGGTATAGTCATGTCATTATGTCTCCAATGGCATGGTCTTCTTTGGCAACGAAGGATGAACACACCTGGCACATAGTAGGGGCTTAATTAATGCTTGTTCCCTCTCCTCCTACCTTCCCCCACATTTCTTCCTCTGTGAAATAAAGGAGATGAATTACTACATGATTTTTGTAGTCCTTTCCAACTGCAGATCCATGATTCTAGGCAATATTTTCAAGGCCATAGCACCTACTGCCCCAGGGACTTTTGATCACAGTTTCTTCTTCTTCCCAGGTGATGAATGACAGTGATCCATTCACATGTTTGATAACTACGGGATGCATTCCTCCCAGCTGCCATTCCTAAATAGCAAACAATCATTGGAGCATAGGAGGAGCATTTATAAAGAATATTCGCAGGAGTCCTGACCCATTCACCCTTGCTGCCCAGCCATGTGAACACAAGCCTTACCAGGCTTCTCCCCCTCTGTAATTGATCACAGCTCACATTTCTGTAGTATTCTAATACTTTGCAATATTTATGTTTCATAAAACTCAAACAACTCACTATCAGATAGAAAGGTCAAGTATTGTCATTTTAACAGAGAAGGAAACTGAGGCTCAGAGAGGTTAAGGAAATTGTCTGAAGTCATAGAGCCAGTAAATGTCAGAGCTGATGGTCTCTCCTAATGCCAGGTATGGATCTTTGTCTGCGATACCAGCCTCACACATGACCCTTTCACAAACCTAGAGAATAAAATTGTCTGCTTTTTCCAATATATGTGTATATATATGTATGTAGCAATACCAGTTATTTCATCTCTTCCATCAGAAGTTCTTAACCTAAGATTTATTTTAAGTGTTTTAATAATTATACTTATATAAATTGGTTTCTTTTGTATTACTGTGTATTTTATTTATACTTTTGAAAACATTATTCTGAAGTGTCTTGAGGTTTCACTGAACTGCCTGAGGGGTCCATGATACCAAAAAACCCCACTAAAAAAACCTAAGAACAATTGCTTAAATACTCTGCTAGGGCCCCAGGTGGAAATGCTGATGCTGCCAGTCATTCCTGATACAATGCACACTGGGAAAGACTACAGGGTTGCCAGTGCTTGGTTCCTTCCAATTAGTCCCATCTCCTTTCTATGCTGATAGGAGGCAGACACACTACAACCACATCAGAAGCTCATGCTCACACCAGTAGAGTATATATACACTCCCACAGGGATGAAGACCATATCCCTCATTCATCTTCCTTCCACAATGATTATCTACCCCTCCACTGTACTGTCAGAAACTGGCATAAGAAAATGAAGAAATCCACAACATCTCAGTATCCCCACAATGTGCCAACATGTCCACAGGCACTGGCTGAGACATAGTCATCTCTGATGTACTTTATCTATGGTAACCCAGTATCTCCATCTCATGTTCTGTAAATACTGTAATATCAAAGGAGTGACAAGATAGTCTAGGAAGTAGTCTCTTCATATATTCATGTCCATATTTGTCAGTAATATGCAGTCAATTCACAGGGTTAGACTTGACAGAGACCTTTGAGTTTGTATAGGTCACTCCTTCTCGTTTCATAGAGGAGACAAAGTGAGGCCTGAAGACCTGATGAGGATTGTCTACATTCATAGAGGTACTGAGTGCCAGGCCCAGGATTCAAACCTAGGTCCTCTGACTCCTTATCATCTAGTGATCTTTCCATTGTACCATCCTGCCATTTACTAAAGTTTTCTCCAGGTTGCTGACTTTGTGTGGTGTATCAGTAAGCACCCCAACATACACATGGGAGCCTGCTATTACAGGTTCTTAGATCTGCATTCATAAAAGGAAAGACAACTTTTGAGGAGTTAACAATCACTTTAATCAAGCACATGTATCACTCCTTTAACTGAATACATATATCATGCACTTTATTCAGGGGAGTCAGCACCCTGAAATTAAAAGAAAATGCAGAGAAATCAAGAGTCAACAGACATGGCTTCCTCTGTATGAATTCAACAGACGGTGGGACCCCAACTGCCTGACCATAGTTACTAGAGAGGGAAGCATGACATCTGGGGTTTCAAAACTGGGGGGTTCATTTAGCAGCTTCCCAGAGTCCTCATCTGACCAAACAAACACTTCCTGTCAGTAAGCCCCAAAGCATTCAACAGACATGGCTTTCTCTGCCTGACCATAATTCAACAGACAGATGTCTGACCATAGTTACCAGAGAGGGAAGCATGATATCTGGGTTCTCAAAGCTTGGGGGACTCCTTAGCAGCTTCCCAGAGTCCTCATCTGGCACTTAAACCTTCTTGCAAAAACTAAGCCCCAAAGTAAAGCCTCACCCTCAGAGTATTTATACCTTTTTTAGAGCTAGAGGGCATCCCAACCCTTGAGAACCGGTGCCTCATTAACAAAAGCTGTGGGTGTTCCTACAAATTTTCCCTAATCAAACTCCCCTTAATGGGCAGGCCCATTAATGGGTGGGGAAGATCTTTAATCACATTAACAATACAAATCCATATACTGTTTCTAGTTAAAGAAACTCTTGTTTCAATGCTTTACTCCGAGTAAAGGGTCTTGGTTGATTAAGGCAAGATTCAATCTGGCACTTAATTATACTATAACAAATTCAGGTAAAGATCCAATTTTACTTGCCATTACATGTGACCTGGAGATGAAGTCTGGGTTTTGGAGGCTAGACCTCTTCAGGAGGTCCCACCAAACTAGAATGGTCTGGAGTAAAGTCCCAGTGATCCACTGTATGTTTACCTAGCTACATTCAGGGAGACTTGATACAAGAAAAGTTATCCATTCCACTTACTGTGTGACCATGGAATGGCCACCTTACCTTACTAGACCCTGATTTTCTCATCTGTAAAATAAGGAGCTTCAGACTAGATTATCTTCAAGCTCACTTCCAACTCTAAAATCTTAGAATTCAATTTGAAGGAGAAACTAGCATCTTAGAGTTTCATTCTTTAGACTTCACCACCATTTCTCAGTTGCCTCCTTACCCCACTCCTGCAGACCCCTTCTACCATTGTGAGAATTCTTCCTGTGTCCTCCATTTTGCAGCAGGGCCCAAACTAGCCCGCTTTTCCATTCTTAAACACCGTGCCCCTGCACTGGGACCTCCCTCCTTTCCCTTCCTTGCTTTTCAGCTCCTTTTTACATCTTGTGTTCTCCTGTTAGAAAAAAACTTCTTGAGGGCAGGGACTATATTCCTTTTTACTTATATTTGTAAACCTGGTTTCTGGTAAATGTTAAATGCAATAAATTCTTATTGACTGACAGAAGAGGCAAAAATGAATTGTCCTGTCCCACCGAAATGTTTTGTAGTTTGTAGTAACTGTCTAAAGGGTCAGGGTTAGGGGAGGTAGATGAAAATTTTAGGATGAGAAAAACCTGATTTACTTGCATTTGTTAATCCCCTCTTTAGAGCTTGCACTAAATTTATACACATAAATTTACTCATTTTCTGGATTTAGTATGATTATTTCCTCCCACTTAACAACTAAGTGTAAAATTAAAAGCAAAAAAAGAAAAAAAGCCCAACCCCATTACCCAGGATCTGTCTCCTTATGGTGGGAGCCCCATATGTCAGACCAGTCAAAGTCCTAAACATTTTTAAAATCAGAAAGCTTTAAGCTTTTGAACTGGGAGTGGGGAAGGGATGAAAACTGATTGCTCAGAACTTTTTCCCCTCTTTTTTCCTTTTTTTTTATTTTAGTTTTTCTCTTGTGCCAGTTCTTCACAGGCATATTTTCCAGCCAATACAATTTTGCTATGCACTAGATGATAAAATCATATTTTTATAATGTATGAAAGCAATGGGCTTCACATCAAACTGAGAGAAATTTTATATAAATTTGGAGAAAAAAAAGGAAGAAGCCAACATATATACTCTGCATTTAGAGGACACAGGCACATACCTACAATCATTGGAGGAAGCACCATGATGTTTTAAAATTTATTATCGTACTTGGTAAATCCATTTTCATGGCCCTCATTAAAACTAGGGATGGCAGATTTCAGAACAAGGCCAGTGTTCAGTAATGAACAAAAACCACCATCTCAATCCCGAGTGACACTTCTAAACACTTGGCGGCACAAGGGCTTCTTTGGAGTAAGATTAAGTTAATGGAAGCATTTGGGCAACATCTGCATGACTCCTCGGCCTCTGTAGGCCAACTTGAACTGCAGTGAAATGGGATGGAAGATTTCTCTGATTATCACTTAAGAACCCAGTTGGCTGGAGTTCCCCTTTTTAAGCACTATTCAGAATAATGCGTAGTGTCAAGAGACAGCCTTTCTAAACCAAACACATTAGTGATGGGGAACAGAGAGATCCCTACAGACACATCCTAATGGGTAATAAGAATCAGATTGTTAAATCATGGCAACATCATTATTTACTAAAGAAAAAGCTGTTTTCCCACCCGATATTTTATAAAACTTTAGCATTTTAATAGGATCAAGACAAGAATTGAGGCTATATTATAGGATTATGGATTTAGAGGTAGAAGGGGATCTTAGAGGTCAAATATTTCAATCCTTTTATTTTGCAGATGGGGAAACTGAGGTCCAAGGATTTGAAATTATTTTCCCAGAGTAGCAAGTGACTAAGATTCAGATTCATGTCTTCTAGCTCCAAACCTAGAGCTTTTTCATTATGCCATACTTGTCTAAAACATCATATTGACCTCACAAAGAGCTATGGCCCAGCTGGAAGCCTGTAAGTGAGGAGGTGAGGAAGAGGATGAGGGAGGATAAATGGAGAAGGGTGATACACTTACCTTCTATATCATTCGCCCTAACTTCAAGTCCCTTATCCTTACAAAAGGAATAAGAGTTTCAGTTTAATTCTGATTCACAAACCAGCTGTTTGTCCAAATAGGGAGACCAACAGTTTAACAAGAACATGAGTTTCACTTATGAAGTATTAAATCGGCTTGGCATGACAGGATTAGGAGTCATGTGCAGGGCAGGGTAGGGAATCATTGTGCCCTGTGCCTTGCTCTCATGAGATCTATCAAGCCCTCCCATAATAAGGAGCAAAT
The DNA here is from genome assembly GCA_023548195.1 of Bettongia penicillata ogilbyi. Classification (NCBI taxonomy): domain Eukaryota; kingdom Metazoa; phylum Chordata; class Mammalia; order Diprotodontia; family Potoroidae; genus Bettongia; species Bettongia penicillata. The sequence goes on from JAJHZJ010000126.1 coordinate 13,212,505, forward strand.
GCTCAAATATTTCAAAACACAGGAAGAAGCTGAAATAATTTAAGTGAGAGACAATGTTTTAAAATAATGTAATCTGTCTTTAGAGGGATAGTACGTGTGTGTGTCTGTGTGTGTGTGTGTGTGTGTGTGTGTGTGTGTGTGTGTGAAAGAGAGAGAGACTGAGATATTGTTTTTCCCTTTAAATTTTATTCCCCCCATTTCTTCCTTAGTTTTAAACCTTGAACTGAAAAGCTCAAGATTTGTCAGTGGGTTCTGTCTCATTCCTGCCACAATTCTTAAATTAGAGATTTGGATGAGGCCAGACAATGATTTCCACAGAATAAGCTTTAGGCTTATGGATTCCCCTCTTGGTAATATGATAGACTGGACTACGGCAATGAATAATTAAGAACTGATATTTGGATCAGAGTGAAGCCATCTTCTCACAAGGTGGTGAAGCTATGATGGGATCTAATTCTCCAAATAAACTGGCATACTGACATCCTTTCAAAACCCAATATTTGAGCTGCTGCTGTGCTCTGATTAACACCGTGCCTAGTGGCATTAGCTTTCTTGTCTGCCATTTTCTATTGGTGACTCATATTGAGCTTGAAGTCCACTGAAATCCCTGGATTTATTTCAGAAAGATTTGTTGTATAGTCATGCCTCCCCATTCAACTTAATGAGGTTGGTTTTATTTTTTTAAACACAAGTGTACTTGAATCCTTATTATATTTCATCTCATGAGATTTGGCCCAATGTTCTAGCTTGCTAAATCTTCTCCTAGCTTCATGTCACCTGTAAATGTGACATGAAATGTGCCCTCTATGTCTTTATTCAAGTCCTTGCTAAAAATAACAAACAGCAGAGGTATACCAGCACCTGAGACTCCAGAGGCAGTCCATGGGAGTCCTCCTTTGAGACTGGCATCAAACTTGTTCTATTTTTTGGGTGCATCCTTTTAAGCAGTTTTGAATCTACTTAACATTAGTCTAGACCACACCTCTCTACCTTGTCTCAAAGAATAGTATGAGGGACTTTGCCAAATGCTTTGCTAAAATTTAAATAGTTTGTATTCTAATGTCCTCCTGATCTCCCAGTCTAGTAATCTTGTTAAAAAAGACAATGATGCTAATCTGGCATGAAATTCTACTGAGGAGGTGATGCTACTAGCTCTTTTGAACTACCTTTTCTTTTTTGCTTCTAGATAGTCACTAGCCATCCCTTTAATTGCATATTCTAGAATTAGAAACCACATTCTTATTCTGGAAGTGAGCATCTCTCTCTCTCTTTTTTCCCCTAGCAAAGCCTAAAGCTGTGACTTCCTCTTTCATTCTTTTAGCTGCGCCATATTGAGGAGAACAGATTAAAGTAGGTGTCAAGACTTCTTATTCAGATCTCATTTTTTCTCTGAAAAAAAACTCTCTTCCTTAGGAGAGAAGAAAAAAATGAAAACAAACAAGACTTTCCAGAATCACAGATATTGACCAGGAAAGGTTATCTAGTATGACCGCCCCCCCATCTTGAAGACAAGGCCCAGAGAGTTTGCGACTTGCCTAAGTCACATTGATAATGGCAGAAAAGAGATTTGAACTCATCCCCTGTGATTTCACATCTAGCGCATCTTCCACTGTTACCACATTGCCTCTTGAACTGAAGCGTAATAGAGGACCTGCCATAATATATAGCAACATGTGTCATGCTGTAGAGGTAAGCTTGGATTCTTAAAAGCACAGCTCTATCTAATTAGTTCTACCGAGGTGGAAGGTCCAATTGATGGACTCTGTTGTCTGAGGCTGTCTGAAAACCAGCAAATTAAGGTGGGAGCAATTCACCACCAAGATGACCACAAGGTGACAGTCTTTTGAATCATAGCAACTTTCAAAGGCTATCTCCTTAAGTCACAGAGGAATTGTACTTTGTGTCAGTATAGGGAGGGGATACCAACAGAACCACAGATCCTTGAAGTCTTGAAGTGTGAGGAGCTAAAGTTGGATGTGAAGAATAATTTCCCAATGTTAAGATTGTTAAACGTTGGAATCATTTTCCCGAGGGAGATTATGTAATCTTCTCCGTAGGTGTTTAAAAATAGGATGGATCCTGATTTGTCTGGGCTAGCTTCCGTGTGGTCCTGCCTGGAGGTGCCGGGATGGACTTCCATGACCTTTTGGCTTTCTTCTTCCTCTGTGAAATGTGAGTAATAATTCCTTGCCTTCTTCGCAGGGGTTTTGCAAGCATGTGAATCACTGAGAAGATGTAAACTGCTATTATAAGAGCTGTAATTATAATCATTACTGCTAATAGACCACTGGGCTTGACTCTCAGAGAGTTCACAGGGAATATGAGGATAAAGGACTGACTTAGACAAGAACTATCAACTCTCTCAGTCAGACAATTAATATCACCTTGAGGTGAGGGAGCAACTTTCTTCCAGGCCTCTCAGGTTTATGTGCTCTAGGGGCCAGGGCTTCTATTGGAAGGGATCTCACAGGATCTCAGGGCAGGCCTTCTTTTTGGATCATGGGGGAGGGACATCATCTAGGAAACATACTTTACGTGCAGAGGGAAATGATATCTCTTTCTGTGGAAAGAGTGCTGCTCTGATTCGCAGCACTTCCCTAGGATGCATGGAGAGACCAACATGTTTTCATGATAGAAAGACAGGGAAAGAGACAGAGGGAAGGTGGCTAAGTGAAAAATTCAAGATAATCGAACTCTGTAACAGCAGGACTAGAAAACAGATGACAAAATGTAGGATGGAATAGAAGATGAAAAATAGGATCTGACAGTGGAAAGAGAGTTTGTTTAGGAATCAGAAGATTTGGGTTGAAATCCTGGCTGTTTGATACTTAATACCTTGGGGACTTCGAGGCTTTAGGTTTCTTTTTTGCCAGATGAGAAAGATGAACCAGGTGATATCTAAGGACTTTCCCACCTCTCAATCCTATGATCTAGGATCCCTAGTTTTTGTAACAAGGCCAAATTCCAAACCTTTGTAACGCATGATCAATAAAAATGATTAATCATGATAAGCAACTAATATTTATTTAGTGCTTACTGTGTGCAGCCAATGTGATAAGTACTTTATAATTATTATCTCATTTGATCCTTATAACAACCCTGGGAACTAGGTGCTATTATCGTCTCTGTTTTCTAGAGGAAGAAACAGGCAAACTGAAGTTAAGTGACTTGCACAGGGTCTTACAGCTAGTAAGTGTCTGAGCCTGGATTTGAATGCAAGTCTTCCTGTTTCCAGGTCTAGTGTTCTATCCTCTGTACCACTTAGCTGCCAAAATAAAAGAGTTCATATTTTTATAGTGCTTCAAGTTTCAAAAAGTGCATTCTTCACAATCAATTTGCGAGGGAGCTAGCACAAATATTGTGTCCATCATACAGAGGAGAAGACTGAGGTTCAGGGAAATTAAGTGACTTGTCTATTGTCATATAGGTACTGCATATTAGATCCAGGACACATCCAATACTACCCTTCTATCTTTGTGTACATGGAAGCAAAGAATCTTAACATTGGAAATACCTTAGAGATCTATGACAAAGACCCACTCAATGCAATCATTGCTTTGAAACATGTCTTTATTTGGCCTCTGCTTGAACAGTTTCTGTTCAAGTTTCAATATTACAGTAACTTCTTCAGTACTACATAACATAACAATACTACTTAAAGACTTCACACAATAGCACCATTGCTATGGGCACATGGCAGACACAATAGATCCTCACTGATTTCAACTGCTCTAATTATTAGTAAATTCTTTCTTGCAATAAGCCAAACAGATGAGAGGAAGGGTGGATACAAGGCTAGTCTTGAACCGTGGAAGTTCTGGCTCCAAACAAATCTCTAAGAAGACAAGAAGTAGGTGAATTGCTGATCCTACCAGTGGAAGGAGTTTCTACACTAGAAGTTACTTAGATGGATGAAGTCACAAATTTGAACTAAATTGGAGCCCAAAGTAACCTCCCTGTAACTTTCACCATTAGTCATAGTTCGGCATTTTAGGGCTGCAATGATCCTTCTTATAGATCATCTAGCCAAGTGTCTTCCCCTTCCCATTTTACAGATAAGAAAAGTGAGGTCCTAATTTTCTCAAGGATCATATAGTTTTATCAATTCAAGTTCTATTTCTCTTACTATCTTAGTAAGAAAATACACAAAGAAGACAAACCAAATAATATGAAATGTGAGGATATCCATGAAAAGCTTCTGCAAAGGAAGGTGGCAGAGGAGTGACTTGCTTAATGGCCTATAGACTTTCATTTAAGGTTGTTTTTTTCCTTCTACACCAGCCATAGCTAGATGTTCTAGGCTTCTTTAAGAAGAATGCACAAAGTCACTGCATACCATCAAGCACAGAAGAGCAAATTTACTCAAGGGAATGGCTCTACCCATCTAGAACAAGATGTCCACCATTCATGGCCCATAAGCTGTGTAACTGGGTTTTTTGTTTTTTTCCTTGTAAATGGGTTTTTTCCCAAACAGTTAATGATAAAATACCACACACACACACACACACACACACATACACACACACACACACACACACACCCTCAAACCCTTCCGGAAAAAAGTTGTCTGAAGCTATTTTAAGGACTGTTTGTGACAGACTGGTATATGTGACACTTGTGTGTGTGTGTGTAGGAAGGGAAGGAGGAGAGAGATACACATACTTAGAGAAAAGGAGAAGGGGGAAGTAAAAAAGGGGGACAGAAATGGAGAAGAGTCAGAGGGAAGGAGAGAAGAGAGCAGAAGATGAGACAAGAGTGAGAAAAGATAGGAGCAAGAAGTGAGAGAGATGAATATGGCAGTACTAGATGCCCATTTTATGTCAGGTCTTACACAGTGGGCTGCAAAAATATTCCCTTCCCCTGGGGTACCATTATAATACTTCTCTAGGAACGTGCATCATCTTGGTTTTGGCTTCTTGGCTGGCAGATGTGCCCAAATGCCATAAATATTCTGCTCTCCTGTTGAATAATGTGGGCTTTGATCTTCCAGCCCTATTGGACTAGAGTTCTCTAGGGCATAATTACAATTTTTATTTACCTCTCCATACTGTGTCATTGACTGATACTATCAGATGAGACTATCTTATCTGAAATTTTACAGTACAAATCTCCTCTGACAGCTGGATATAATCTTTTGCTTGAGATATTGGAAGTGAGTTACAGTGTGTCTTATAATGATTTTATGGAGCCCAGACCAGCCAGCATTTTGAAAACATTCTCAGAGCAATGGAAATCAATAGATAATATGTTCTGTGTTGTTCTTGTAATAAGGAAAAGGACATGGATCTTCACAGGACACAAAGGAACCCTCATAGTTAATGTCAGGCTTTGGTTTTCTAACCAAGCCTGGTGGTGTGTGTGTGTGTGTGGGGGGGGACACTCAAATAACAATTTTTAATTTAAATTGAACTGGATATAGTGTAAAGAACACTGGATTTAGGGCCAGAGGCTATGAGCTAGCTACTTCCTTTCACTCCTTACATTTCACTTAGCACCCTTAGTATCTTGTGCCCCCATGTACTAATGAAAACTTTAAAAAATAAATTTCAAAACAAATTTCCATATTCTCAATATTCCATGAAAGCATCAGTTTAAAAACCAACAACAAACCCTTCCAGACCACCACGTCCAAAAAGCAGCAGTCAGACTTAAATGTTAGTACTGGAGGAGCAGCATGTTGGGGTAGAGGTAGTCCTGGAGTTGTTAGGTAGATCTGGCTTTCAGACTTGCCTCTGATGCTAGTGGTGAGATGCTGGGCTTTTCTATCATTTAGTCTCCTATTGTCTCATACAACTTCCTAGGATGTGAGATAGTGTAGGACAGCATGGATTTGAATTTTGGCTCAACCGTTGATAAGGTGACATTGGTCTAGTCATTTCTTTTGTTTGGGGCTTAAATTCTTCATATTTAAAATTAGAGGTTGGAAATGACTTTTTAAGTTTTCTCACAACTCTAAGCTTATGATACTCTAAGTCACAGGTGGGTTACAATGGATCTCATTGGGGATACCCCAAACTGCCAAGACTGGAAGAGAATTTAGGGACGCTTCAATTAAACTTCATCATATTATAAATAAGAAAAGCAAGACCTTAAGGTGGAGGAATTTTACTCAAGGTCATAGAGATTTAAGTGTCAGAGACTGGGTTTGAACTCAGGTCTTTCTGACTCCAGGCCTGGTGTCCTAGCCACCTAGCTGCCTGTATATGTTAACTACTTTCAGGTGAGTTTTGGAGATAAATGAATGGCTATGTTTAGGATGGTTACATTTGGAATTTGCTATTCCCAAACTCCCTCAATAGGATACAAGTTACAAAAAATCAAATTAAAAACAAGTGTCACCTATTTTGTTCTCTGAACTGACTTGCTATCCAAACAGCGAGGAGCAAAGTGGGTAAAAGTAGAGAGATTTCCCAACCTTGCCTGGCTCTTTGTCTCAGCACCCCAGAATATTGACTTGACCCAGCCTGTGTGTGCTGGGTGTCATGCTGGGCCTGCGCTTAGCTAGACTGGGAAAGTAGATCTTGCCCAAGGAGATCTTGGGTGTTTTCATGGACATCCATTGGTTTTATGCTCTACTACTGATAGCTCCAGTCCAGTTCTTAACCCAGTGGGTTGTGAATTTTTAAAAAAATGTTTGATACTGGTATTACAACATAATTGTTTTCTTTTGTATGTAATCTTATGGATTTTATTTTATGCATTTAAAAACATTCTTAGAAGAGGTTCCTAGGCTTCACCAGACTGCCAAGGAAATGTATGGAACAAAACGTCTAAGACCCCCTGCTCTATCCCCTGATGCTGAGTGAGAGAGGGGTCCCTCATTCCTCCACCGGTAGACTTTACTTCTCTGTCTGCCAGGATGACATTTGGTTCCAGGTTACCGGCTTACTGCTGTTTTCTGCCTCTTTCTGACATTTTTTCATTTCTCCTATCTCTCCACCTGCCTCTGCCTGTTTCTTTTCCCTTCCTCTGTTCATACCTGGACTTGTCCATTCTAATAGAATGTAATTTCTTTGATGGAAAGATTTTCTTTCATTTTTGTATTCATTTGCCTCCTCAGCCTCTGCAGAATAGGCACCTAGTAAGCCTTTGTTAATTGAATTGGTTTAGCTGGTTGGTTGTCATCCTTCATTCTGGAAGAAGCCTAAAATGACAACTTTATGTCAGGGTCATGGTACAGTGTGTTTGACTGTTGCTGGTCATCCAATTCCAACTTGGAAGATTCTACCACAGGTTGGGCACAAATAACATTTGGAGCAGAGATGTCTCCAAATTTGTGCAGCTCACATTTCTTTTGAGCTACTGAAATTCTCATCGAGGACAGTGCCTTCTTGGAGGTAGGCACAGCATGCTTCACTGTCTTGCATTTGATAGCAGGGTGGGATCCCCACTGGCTGCAGTGAGCAGGCCAGGGTTGGGTGAAGCAGACTTTTTGGTGTCCTTTCTAGCCCCTCCCTCACACCAGGAGGTGAGCAGCACATTCCTTAAAAAAGGTTGCTCAGATACCCAGGGAGCTGCGAATTCCAGTGCTGCTTCAGTCCAGTGAGATGACTCCACTTGTACGAAGCTCCCAGTGTATCCACACTTGCTGTTTCATCACTTGCCTGTTGCCTCAGGACTAAAATGATCTAGATGATGTCTTTTAATGTACATAAGTTAGATTTAAGAGAAGAAGAGTTGTGTGAAGTAGTTGGCCTCAGCTAATTCTCTCTTCCAGAGTCATCAGAGTTCATTGACAAGACAAATGTCGAAACAATTGGAGATGGTCTTGGATGCAGTGGATGACTTTGACTTCTTCCATGTCTGACCAAGTTCTAGGCTCTCCACAATGTGTACTTCATGGCCAATTGAGCAAATTGTTCCTATCCTCCCATTTATCTGGGGATGTCTTCACATGCTTGGGGTAGACATCCCCCTGAGTCACTGACAGGGTTGAGGTCACTTGGTTATCCTCAACCTGGGTCTGTTGAAACAGTTTACCAAATTGTGACTGCTGTGCCTGCTACAGGTAAGAGTTATGTGGCAGGTGGACACCAAAGGTTGATGAGTAGCCATGAAAAGAGCTTGGCAGTCATCACACCAGAGTTACTTGTCTTCCTTGAATACTGGTATACTTCGTTGGTCTTACTGTCTGTGGAATGAATAATATAAAATACACTTTAATTCTATAACATTAAATGCCTAATATGTGCAAAGCACTTTTTAATAATTTATGAGTGACTTTAGACAAGTTACATAGCCTTGTCTGCTTAGTAAGTGGTTTTCCCTAAGTAGCCAACCTAAAGCATTTGGAAGCTGGGAGACTGAAGGAAGGCTACACAGATTGCCAGGTTCTCCACGGAAGGTACTGGGGAATTCTTTAAAACATAATCGCCATTGTCAGGGTTATTTCATGCCTGCTCTAAAGTTGTACTCGGGAGCACAGGGAATCTAATCATTTCTGTTATGCCCTCCAAGTGAATGACCTTTTCTTCTGTGCCTGAACAGGATGACTTTTCAAATGTCAAGAACCTTAATTCTCATTTAGCAAAGTCTATGTGTGGATGACTTATAGTTAACTTGAAGTTGGAAAGTTCAGATATCCCCGAGTTATTTGAACAAAAAAGAAGAGCCTTCCAAAACAAGCAAACAAAAAATACCATAATAAAACACCCAAACCCCAGACTCACTCACACCACAGACACACACGCCACACACACACACATACACACAGACACATACACACATATACACACAGACATACATACACACATATACACAAACATACACACACAGACATACATAGACACACACATACCAGACACACATACACACAGACACACACATACACACACACATACCTGCCTCAGATCCCTAAACCAGGGGGTGGGGAAGGTGTCTTAAACCCATTAGAGTTTTTTCCCTCTGGAGAAAAGAAAAAGGATAGTTTTTCATGTTCTCATTACTTTTGCTTGAGACAATTTACATACAGGGGAGGGGGGAGATTTTGGAAAGTTGATATATTTATGCTTAGAATGTTTGTACTTGGGCAGTTTTCCAACAATCCTCTCCCTACTCCAATACTGACTATCCAAATGATTCATTAGATAAGTAGGATAAATCACATAAAAACAGGTGGAAGTTATTCTGTTCTCTTACTTGCCTTGTTCCATGGCCAGTCTGACCCTCCAATGCTGATGACTCTGCAATCTCATTGGTGCATTTGCTTCTCCATAATTTATATCAGAATCCAATCATGCTTTTCATCCTGAGGCACCCTGGTCCACCCCTTTTTGAAGTTCACTCTAACTCTATAGGCCAGGGGTGGGGAACCTGAGGCCTTGAGGCCACATGTGGCCTTGTAGGTCCTTAGATGTGGCCTTTTGACTGAGTCCAAGTTTTACTGAACAGATCCTTTTATTAAGGGAATTTCTTCTGTGAAATTTAGATTCAGAAAAAAAGCTGCACTTGAGGACCTAGAGGGCCACATGTGGCCTCCAGGCTGTAGGTTCCTCACCCCTACCCTAGGCAGTCCCTTCTGTTTTCATAAAGTACTAATGTTTGGAAAGTTTTCCCCTACATGGGATCCACCCAATGAGCCAGGGACCTTCCTTGAGTTCTCCAGACATTATGTGGCTATAAACGGAGCATAGGCATTCTCCCACATTGCTATTTAATGGGGCCATCTTTTTCTTCTGGCCACATGTTTCTGAGATGAATCTTGTTTTTTTCCTCTAAATATTTCAAGTCTTATTTCCAACAAGCTCTTTGAGGGCAGGAGTATGTAACCTAGAAATACACCCTACTATAGCCCTGCAGGTTGGACCTCAGCTGGGGCCCTCTTCTGGGTCTTTCCTCTCTTTCCTCCTTCTCTCAGTGGGGCGTAGATGAAGAAACTCTGAATAGGGAGGAGGGGGAGGGCTCAGTCTAACAGAATGATCTTTGTTGCCTCTGGGCTAACTTCAGGAGAGCCAAGTGGCAGCTACTGACTCAACAACCCCATTTCCTGTGTCACGTAGGTGAGTTTTCAAAATCTTCTGTCAGGAGAGTGACTCCTTCTCACTTTCTTCCTTGCCAGTCCCACTGAGATGATGAGCTCATCCCTGGGGGGAGAGGGATGCCTGGTGGAGGCAGGCTCCCTCTGTGTGTTTGTTTGACTGGAGCAGGCCTCTCCGCTGTCTTGGCACGGAGGTGTGGATGTTTGCACAGACCTCTGTTTGGATCCAGCTTCTATTCCACAGAGGCTTCCCTGTGGGACCTCTGCATTCACCACAGAACTGAGTTGTTTCCCAATCCAGGAGAGGGTGTTGAACTCCATGTTTTCCTGACATGCTTTCTTTCTGATTGGACCCTTGGTTATTGTCCTTCATTCTCAGAGAGGACCAAAATGACTTCACTATGCTTGAGTCAAGTTACAGTGTGTCCAGCTGTGGCTGGTCAGACCCATATGAGCTCAGAGTGCTCTATGATTTGGACACAGGTAATCTGTGTGAACATTAGGAGTGGATTCTCTAAATTTGCACATCCTTTGTTTCCTTTGTGCTGTTTCAATTCTGCTTTGCTCATAGAGCACAGCAGCTTTTCTGATGCGGGCATGCCATTCTGAGCAGTCCTGTGCCAGCGTCTCCCATGTCACACAGGCAATTTCAAAGTTCTTGAGAGAAACCTTGAGAGTGTCTTTGTATCCCTTCTTCTGACCACCATCTGATCACTTGCTTTGTGTGAGTTCTCCATTAAATAGTCTTTCTGGCAAGCATTATGTTTTGCTTTCGAACAATGTGGCCAGCCCATCCAAGCTGTCCTCTCTGAAGCAGAGTTCGAATGCTTGGCAGTTCAGTTCTAGTAAGGACCTCAGTGTCTGGTACCTTCTCCTGCCAGATGATCTTCAGAATCTTCCTAAGACAATTCAAAAGGAAGTGATTCATTTTCCTGGCATGAACTGGTAGTCCAGGTGTCACATCATACAACAATGAGGTCAGCACAATGGCTCTGAAGATCTTCAGTTTGGTAGTCAGCCTAATACCTCTTCTCTCCCATACTTTCCTTCAGAGCCACCCAAACACTGAGCTAGCTCTGGCAATGTATGCCTCAACCTCGTTATCAATGTGTACATCCCTGAAAAGTACACTACCAAGGTAAGTGAACTTATCCACAGCATTCACAACTTCTCCATTCGTTGTAACCAATGGTTCCACATATTGGATTGGACCCTACACACTCACCCAAAGAGAGGCCAGGGTCTTTCTTTTGATTTGATGTTTGCCTAGCACTGCTGTCTAGGGGTGTGAATCATGAAGAGGGCCTCAAGGATAGAAAAGAAACCTCCTGCCTTGGAACTCCCACTTCACTGGTACCACCTAGCCATCTGATTGGAGGGTGGAGCCACAAGCTCTCAAACCTCTACCGGAGGAGAGGGTCCAGACCAGCAATGTCTTCATTTCCTACCTGGTTACATTCTTTAGGGATTCTCCATCCTGACTTTGGGGAGAGTACCTTCCCTCCTGCATACCCTGCTTCTGCTTCCTTTGGAGTGTTACCTTCCATGATTAGATTGTAGGTAGGAACTATCTATTTGTTTTTGTTTCATCAGCATTAGCATAGCACCTGATACATAGTAGGTGCTTAATAAATGTTTATTGACTGACCTGAATTTGGACATTCCAATACCTTAATACTGTAGTGTCTCAACAGTGTAGTGCCTTCCTCTCCCACATAGGCAGCAGCTTCTCCATAACTTGAGAGGTGGCTTGGTACAGGTGAAAAAAAACTGACTCTGTAGTCAGAGGACCTGGGTTCGAGTCTTGCCTCTGATACTTAATACCTGTGGGACTTTGGGAAAGTCATTTAACTTCCCAGAGCCTCAGCTTCCTCTTCTGTAAAATGAAGGAATGGTTGCACTAGATGGTTTCTGAAGTGCCTTTCTGCTCTAGAGCTAGAGTTCTATGAGAGGGTAAGATGGTCTTCGAGAGTTTCTGCAGCAAAAAAAAAGAAAAGAAAAGAAAAAAGAAAAATCAGCATCCTACTTCCAGTTTGGTGATTCAATTCAATTCAGCAAACAGTTCTTGGAATTGCAGGATCTCACAGTTGGAAGGAACCTCAGAGGCTGTTTGGTTCAACTTACACTTAAACAGAAATTCTTTCTTTTATGTTCCCCTCCCCCCCCAGCCCCGTCCCCCGCAAAAAAAGTCATTCAGCTCTGAAGAGCTCCAGTGAGGGAGGAAAGCTACTTCCGTCAGAAGTAGCCCATTCCCACTAAGGATAATCTCAGTTGTTAGAGATTTTCCCCTCTGATATCAAACCTAAATTTGCTTCTCTGCATTGTCTACCTGTTGTTCCTAGCTCAATCCCATAGGACCTTGGAAAGTGTTTTCTCCCTCCCCTCCCTAGTCTTAGCTTTTTCAGGCTAAACATCTCTAGTTCCAGTGGTGTGCTAGAGCTGGCTTGTCTTAGCTTGTGAAAGCCAAATGTTAAATATTCAATGTGGGCATTTATATCTCAGAGAAGGTCAAATGCTGAAAGTTAGAACTGATTTATTATTTTAGAATAAATTATTTTATTTATATATAAATAATGTATAATGATAAATGGTTTTATTTATATATCATTTATATATAAACTGTTTTACTTATTGATTGTCTACACTTAAGAAAATGATGGAGAAAAAGCTAATGGTGCAGATATATCATGCATTCATTTTTTTCCAGACAGACAGTTGTTAAACATTTATCAGCACACCCCTGCACAATACCTATAACTAATTCTCATGTAGATGCTCTGGAAGTTCTTTACAAAGATAGTTATCCTCTTCGGATGTTTCTGCCTTATTAATGTCCTCCCTAAAATACTGCATCTAGAACTTCATATAATACTCCAAATGTGGTCTGACTAGGGCAGGGTACAGTGAGATTGTCAACCCTCTTTTCCCTTCTCATTTTAGTTGTTCTGGGACAACTAAATCTATACAAATTCCCATTCAGGGCTGGAATTCAATAAAACATTTGTGGGCTGTAAAACACAATAAAAACAAATTTAGTTATGAAGGATAAAAAGGGCTAAAAATAGATCCTTCACCTCTTGCATCTCTTGCTCAGCAAATCTTAATCAGAAAGATAGTGTCCAGGGCATTGGGAATTCCATGAGGTCTTAGGGGCAGTAATTTCCCATAGGTTTATGCCTCATATGACAAGGAAGTCAAATAAATGATTCGATCTCTAGTCCTCCTAACCAGATTTCAAGGATAATCTCCTTGCCCTCTTATAGAAAAATCATCCTGGCCTATATAAAGCAGATATTGCTCCCATCCCAAGGTCATATTAGGTTTTTGTCAATTCAACAAGTACTTATTACTGTTGCTGTTGTTTACTCATTCCAGTTGTATCTGACTCTTCATGACCCCATTTGAAGTTTTCTTGGCAAAGATGCTGGAGTTGATTGTCTTTTCCTTCTCCAGCTCACTTTGCAGATGAGGAAACTGAGGTAACCAGGGGCCAGATTTGAACTTAGGTCTTCCTGATTCCAGGTCTGGCATCACTGAGGTATTTATCAAGCAACATAAGCCATAGTGTTAGGCATTAGCCATACAAAGACATAAATTAAATGATCCATGTCTTCAAAGGGCTTATGTTCTCTTGTTATGTCATATTCAACACATATGTAGTCTATTAATACTCTAAGAAGCCTAATTTCAAAGCTTGCTGATGAATCAGGTACCTAGATGTAGGATAGCTATATCTCTCCCTCAAAGTTCTACAGATACCTGTTGAAGGGCAGTAGGGTGACTTTCTTTAACCCAATTCCCTACTGGTATCATTCCCCCCGAAGTGGTCAGTTGAGAATCATCTCGGTCAGCCAACCATACAAAGCTATTAAAAAGACAGTGTTTACTAACATGGTACACTAGCAATAGTTGGCAAAAAAAATATTGCCTCGTGTCTATGGCATACTATTGTATGCCACACATACAGAGTCCAGGAGAAAGTGGGTTCAAGTTTAAAGAGTACATATGATGAAGAGGTAACTCATTGTTTCTGGGTGCAGAAAGTTCCTTTCTCTCATTTGTGAGGTACTGAAGTTCTCCTAAAGTATGATGAGTTTATATCCGTATCTGTTCTTGACTCCTGATGGAGACACTGCTGTCTACTGATCCAGGATGTGACTAAGACATTGATGAGAAGATGGGAGGTCCAACATCTTCTAGACACTTTAAAGTCTTCAATGTCCTCTAGGGGAAGGAGAAAACACTTTATCAAGTCTAAAGCAAGGACTCCCCTCAGCTCCCCTTAAGAGTTCCTGAGGGATGGGGATGGGTTCAACTATAACAATTGCTCCAATTTCTGGAAATTTTCAACTTTTCAACTCCCTTGATAATTTATGGAAATCCTTCAGGTGTGACTGAGTTTCTTCAGCCCCTCTAAACAGATACTTTTACTAGTCATTCCAGTTCAAAAGCTTTTTAGTGCTTAGTTTAAAGTCTATGATTGAGTTGATTGATTAGGCATCTTGTCATTTGACAAACCTTGCCAACAGATTGGGTATAGGAGATAAGAGATAGTGAAGGGTGCAGGATGACTCCGAGGTTGCAAGCCTGAGAGACTGGGAGGATGATGTTGCCCTCTGCAGTTAATAGGGAAAGCAGGAGATGGGGAGGGTTTTGGAGGAAAGATAACAAATCAGTTTTGGACATGTTTAGCATAAGATATTGGCTGATATCTTAAGTTCTGAAGGGTAGTTAGATATGCAGGATTTGAAGACAACAGAGATATTAGGACAAGATAGGTGGATTTGAAGATCACTAACATAGAGATAGTAATTAAATTCATGGGAACTGATGAGATCACCATAGTATAGAGCGAGAAGAGAAGAGGGTTTAGCACAGTGACTCTGAGGTATGCCTATGGCTAGAGGCATGTTCTGGAGGAGGATCCAGCAAAGAAGACTGAGGAGTGGTCTGGTATATAACAAGAGTGGTCTCCTAAAAATGTAGAGTAAAAGAGAGTATCAAGGAGAGGGTGATTAACAGCATCTAGAGCTGCAGACAAGTCAAGGAGAATAGGACTGAGAAAAGATCTTTGAATTTGGCAAATAAGAGGTTACTGTTGATTTTGAAGGGAGCAATTTAGGTAGAATGATAAGATCAGAAGCTGGATTGTAAAAGGTTAAGAAGGGAGTAGGAAGAGAGAAAGTGGAGTCACCTGTTGTATAGATGGCCTTTCCAAGGAGTTGAACTACAAGGGCAGAAGAGATGTGGATATAGAAGGAAGCAAGAGAAGACTTTCTCAGACCGTGGAAGACATGAGCATGTTTGTAGGTAATAGGGAATGATCCAGTAGACAGGCAGAGATTGAAAATAAGTGATAGAGGGTGATATGGGAAGGATTGAGATTGCTTGAGCATGTACAGGGATTACCCTTGGTAAAGAGTACAGCCGTCTTATCATGTGAGATAGGGAATAGTGGCAAATGGCATGTGAATGATACGAGATGAAGAAGGAGCTTGTGGGAAATGGCCTCAACTTTTTCTTCAAAATATAAGGCAAGATTCTTAGCTGAGATTGTGAAGAGAGGGGAAGCCGTGAAGGGTCTGAGGAAGGATGAACAGGCTTGGGAGAGCTGCTGTAGAAAGTGGGATAAGGAAGTTGATAAGGAAGATGTAGTAAGAGTGCCCAGTGACAACAAGGGACTAATTGAGATTATGTGACATAAATTTGAGGTGCACTCAGTCAGAAGGGTTGTGTGATTTTCTCCACTTCCATTCAGCAGTGTGTGTATAGGAAGATGGCAAATGGTGGGAGTGATCCAAGGCTGAGGCTTGGCAGGGTGTTATCAGCCAAGTGGTTAAGGGGCTAGGGATTCAAGAGAGGAAGACTGTGTACAGTTGAATTGGGTCATATGTAAATTTGCTAAGCATACCATCTATTTCTTTATCTACCTTGAAAACCATGCTAAAGAGGTCAAGACCAAGAGCAGGTTCAAGGAGCTCACACGGGAGACCTCCTTCCAAGTCAACGTTGAATCACGCACAAATACCTGTTCTTTGGGTCTGACTATTCAAAGTCAGCAACTATGACATTGTTAATCTCTGTATCCCTGGTATCAGTCACAGTGCACTGCATATGCTGGGAGCTTAATCAATGTTTATTGACTTGGTGAAATAAGTTTTCATGCCCACACTAAGACTCTGTGGCACTTACTACATGAGGAACAAGTCACTTTCCCTGTCTAGGCCTCAATTTTCTTCTCTATAAAATGAGGGGGCTGGGCTAGAGCAATTGTAAAGTTTCTTCTAGCTCTAAATCCCATAAGACCAAAGCAGTTCAAATAAAAAAAATCATACTTTCTCTTGTTTTTTTTTTCATTTCTACTCATTTTCTCCTTTATTTTCCTCTTGGTCACTCTCTGTGCTCTCATCATTTATAACAAAGCCTCTGATGTGAATTAAGTAGTCAGAGAACTGAGCTCTAATGGAAGAGTGCAATATACAGATAATGAAGCAATATATACTAAGGAAAGGAAGAAAGATCAGCAGTAATATTTGTAAAAGGTCTTATGCTTAATATGCTGAAAACATTGCTGAAGGATAGGAAGAAAGAGGCTCTTGGTATTCTTGGAAGGATATTGTACTTAGGAAGGACATTAGTAAGTTGTCGAGTGTGCAGAAGAAGGCTCCCAGGATGGTCAATACCTTGAGATTATGGCTGATGAGGTCTGGTGGAAGGGACTGGGAATGTTTAGTCTAGAGAAAAGAACACTTAACAGAGACCTGATAAGGATAAACCTTGCTCTGCTTGGCTCCAGATGGGTCGAGTTAGGAGCAAGGGGTAGAGATAATACAGAGCCATATTCAGGGTTGACAATTTTTGACAGTGAGAGCTGTCCAAGAATATAATGAAAGCTAACATTTATGTAGCTCTTTGAATTTTGCAAAGTGCTCTATAAATATTATCTCATTTTTGCATTTTAACAATAATTCTGGGAGGTAGGTACTATTCTTATCCATCATCAGACATTAAAGAAATTGTACAAGGTTACTTGTAAATATCGGTTTCTGAGTCTGGTGATCCACCTACTGTGCCAGCTAGCTGCCTCAGGAATGACTCAGCGAGTGGAAGGCTGGCTGCCTCAGGAAGTTGAGTCTCATTGAAGGTCTTTAATCAAAGGTTGGATGGTAGCTTATTGGTAGGGTAGATCTTAGATGGGATTCTTTTTCCTTTTGGCCTAAATGGCTTCTGAAGTTCCTTCTAACTCTAAGTTTCAATGGTTGCATGAGCCTGCAGTATAGTCTAACAGGGGTACCAAGAATCATCCCACTCCACTAAGGTTTTGTAGTTTGAGGCACCTTCCTTCTACTCCATGGGCCTGCTATGCCTGTTTAGTATTCTCCACTTCCCTGCCACCCCCAACCAACAATGTGGTATTTTCTTTAGCCATTTGAATTTGCAGTTTTCATGGTGGCATCCCATCTGTTTTCCTTAGGAGCTAACAGGGGAAAAAAATGACAGAAACAAGCCAGTTTACTTTATATCTGTTAGGCTTCTTGATAGGATGATGGTGTTTAACTAATGGAAGAAAATGGGGAAATATTTGATTCTTTCTAATAGCTCATGCCCCTACTCAGATAGAAGAGCCCACTTTCAGCTAAAAATGAAAAGAATGTTTTATTGGGTCATAGATTTGGAGCCAGGAGAGACCATGTCATTATTTCATACTCTTCCTCTCCCTTGCCCTACCTAGCTCATCAGATGTGAAATCCTGCCATTTCTACATTTGCAGTATCTCTGGAATACAACTCCTTATTTCCAATTTATCATATGTGTGTGTGTGTGTGTGTGTGTGTGTGTGTGTGTGCTATTTGTATATAACTGTGTTACTGTTGAGGACACCACTATTTTCTCAGTCCCCCGGCTATCAACCTAGGTTTTATTTTTGACCTTACTAACTCTCACTCCCCATATCCAATCTGTTGCCAAGGCCTATAGATTTTACCTTTATAATATCTCTTGAATTTTCCTCCATCTCTCCCCTGATACTGCCACTCCCCTAGTACAGATCCACGCCTCCGCACACCCAGATCATTGCTATAGGATTAAATGACATAATATTTATAAAGCACTTAATACAGTGCCTGGCAAGTAGTAGACACAATATAATTGTGTGTTACCTTCTCTGCTGACAGCCTGCTGGTTGGTTGTCCTGCCCTAAGTCTTTTCTCACTCCAATCCATCCTTTACTCAATTTTCAAAGTAATTTTCCTCAAGTGCAGATATGGCTATGTCCCCACTTACTCAGTAAACTCCAGTGGCTCCCTATCACCATTGGGATCAAACATAAAAATCCCTCTGCCAATCAAAGTCATTCACATGCCTCTTATCCCCACCTTTCCATCTTCTTAGCCATGATCCAGTGATAACTGGCTTCCTTGCTGTTCCTTCAACAAGATGCTATGTTTCCTGACTCTGGACTTTCCGTGTGCCAGGAGTTCTCTTCTTCCTCGCCTATCTCCTGGCTTCCTTCAAATCCCAGTTTAAACTCTACCCTCTACAGGAAGGCTTTCCCAATCTCTCTTAATTCTAATCCTTTCCTTCTGATGATTATATCCAAGCACTGGCTTTGGAGTGGGAGGTCTTGTGTTCAAATCTTGCCTCAAATACTTGCTATCAGTATGCCCTTTGGGAAGGCAACAAGCAACGTGGTGAACATTTATGAAGCACTTTATCAGGCACTGTGCTAAATGATGGGGATACAAATCCAAGCAAAAAGAAAGTCTCTTCCTGACTTCAAGAAACTTATAGTCTAACAGGAGCCAGACTGTAGAGAGCAGGGATAGATTATGGAAGTCCTTGGAGCAGAAGCATAGTACTGAAGTCAAGAAAGTCAGAAACATAGCTAGAAGGGGAATGAAGACTGCCCAGCAAGTTCACAAAATGGAAGTCCTAGGAGGAATTCACCAATAGGAGAAGGGGGTTAGTATAGCAGGGGGAATGTTCCAGGGTGAGAAAGATAGAGGAAATGATGAATTTTCTCAGGTGAGACTGCAGGTGAGGCATGGTGTTTGAGTCCGGAAAGTTAGATGCATAGTCAGGAGGGGAATGAAGGCTGACCAGCCTGGCAAGTCATTTAACATTCTGGGAATTTGGTATCTTCACCTGTAAAAGGAAAGAGTTGGACTATATGGATTTTGAGGTCGCTGCCAACTGTAAATACATTACCCTATAATGTCTCTGATGTTCAATTTCCTCCAAAGTACCTACTTTACAAGGTTATTGTAAGAGTCAAGTGAGATAATGTAAAATGCTATATGAAATATCAGATTCCATTAAAGGCAGGCTCAAACCCTATTTCTGACTTTACTAGCACTGTGACCATGAACAATACCTCTGTGAGCCTTGGTTTCCTCATCTGTTTACTGGGGACAAATAATGTTGTTGGACCTTCCTCTCAAGGATGCTGAGATGCTCACGTGAGATCATGTATGTAAGGCACAGTGTGGACTTTATACTGAGAGCCAAGATAGCACCGTGATTGAAAGCCAGACTCAGTCAGGAAGACCTGGGTTCAAGTGTTACCTTTTACACAGACAGACTCTGTGATCCTGGGCAAGTCACTTTTAGTGCTTTTTTGAAAATTCTCTAAGAGAAAAATTTGTAGAGCAATTGCTTATCTGTGTATCTTATATGAACAATGAAGAGGAAGTTCCTTATTGGGAGCTCTATATAATTAAACAATTGACATTTACGCAGTATTTGCTATAAACTAGGGACTGTGTGAAGTGCTTTACAAATCTTGTCTCATTTCATCCTCACAACAATCCTGGGAGGTAAGCGCTACTATAATCTTCATTGTACAGATGAGGGAACTGAAGCAAACTGGGGTCAAGTGACATGTACAGAGCCACACAGCCAGGAATTATCTGAGACTGAATTTGAACTCGTCTTCCTGAGTTTGGGCAGCTAGGTAGCTCAGTGGATAGAGTGCTGGGTCTGGTGTCAGAAAGACTCATCATCCTGAGTTCAAGCCTAACTGCATATGTCACTTAACCCTGTTTGCTTCAGTTTCCTCACTGGTAAAATGAAATGGATAAGGAAATCACTCCAGTATCTTTGCTAAGGGGGTCCTGAAGTGTGGGACATGACTGAGAACACTTCAAGATTTGTGCTCAATCTATGGCATCAACAAGCTTCATAAATCAAAGATACAATGTTATATGTGTGTAGCATGCACAGTCTGACATACATGTAAATATACATATGCATGTATAACAGTTATCATCTAGATCCTCTATTGGGCTTGCTCACCAGGGCTGACTATGTCCTCTTCCACTTGACTATCTGTCTCTTTGTACATCTGTCCTCTAAATCAATCTTCCCCTCTCCCTTTGGGCATTTGGGGTGCTTCATCCTCTTACTCATTTCTTTTCAGTTCTTCAGAGGAAAACACTTAGTAGGTTAAGGATTGTGGCTTAGCAGAATGCCAGAGCTCATTTTGCCAATCTCCAGTGTAGACTCATAGACTCACTGAAATTGGAGCTGGAATGGATCTGAAAGATCACCCCCTCTCCCTCCAACCCTATTTTACAGATAAAAAAGCTGAGATCCAGAGAACAACAGTGTCTTGCTCTAGATCGCCTAAGTAATAGTGAAGCTGAGGTTTGAAATAATTTCTGAAAGTTCCATGCACAATGTTTTTAGTATTCTGGAAACTCATTTTGTAGCAGCTTAGCTTTCCTTACAAAAATCTCTAAAAAGCTTTTCCCCAAATTTATTCTAAGAATTAATGCCAGAGAAAACACAAGCAAAACCAGCTCTTTTCTTTTTTTCTCCTTCTGTGACATACAGTGAAGGAGAAGGGGAGTGAGGAGGGGGGGTCACAGTGGTGAGGATATTTATCTCCCATGCAGATTGGTATTCAGGGTACAAGGTAGGGGGAAATGCATTTAGAAAAAGCTAAGTTTCACAGAATCTTTGAATTGGTTGAAGGACATTTAATCAAATTCATGTTCAAGCCCCTTCCACAACATTGCCTTGTGGGTAGGTGTGCCCGCTTTGATGAGCTCATGGGTCTGTGTCAGTACTGAAGCATGTCCAGTGCCTTACACAAAGAAAGTGATTAATAAATATTTATTAGAATGAAATATTAACAAGAGTTTTCATACCTTAACCCAAAGGTGGGTGATTAATGTTAGGAGTTCCAGGAAGCTGGTGGAGGAGATGTCTCCGGGTAGGGGGCAGGGGGCAGGAAGCCTTTCCCTGCTTCTAAAATCCCACTGAACACACTGCTTATTCATCTGTGGGTGGAGCTGGCTGACTATGGGACTAACTATCCCAGAGAAATGGAGATTTTGGACAGGTAAGAAGGAAGCCATGCAGAAAAACTGAGAAACAGAGCCAAGGCTGTTCACGAAGCAGGGTAAAGAGAGTTGTTCTTGGGAAGAAAACTGTCCTGCTTATGGGTAATAGTAAAAATTCATATGACCCTTTACCATTCGATAAGGGCTTTCCTTACAGTAACCTTGTGAGGCAGAGAATTTGGGGATTATTATCTTCCTTTTACAGCAGAGGAAATTAAAGCTTAGAAAAATTCATTAATCTGTCTGTGGCCATACAGCTAGTGAGTGCTGGAGCCAGGAAGTGGAGATCCTAGCTCTCCTGGTTGCCATTATAGCCTTCTTTCCTCCTACTGTCCCCCATGCTTGGAATGCTTTCCCTCCTTTGCCTAGACATCCTGGCAAAATGCATACAAAGACCTGTAACCAACACAATGCTAAGGGATGGGGAAAGAGCACTGATCTGAGAGTCTGGAGACATGGTTTCTTCCTGGTCTTGCACCAACTAGCCATATGATATCGGAGAAGTTGCTTTCTCTCTTGGGGTCTCAATTTCCCCACCTGTAGGGAAAGCCCATTGATCTTGTTAACCTCTGCCTAAAATGCCTTGGATGCCCTCTTCTCTTGAAGTATTTAGGATATCCCCCTTTAGTCCAATTTTCCTATGACCCTTGAATGACTTTCAAATGCAATGATCCATTTAAAACGGTAGAAGATTATTTGAGTCTTTAGTTACCAGATTCTATAACTTCCTCGTGAACCTTCCCCAGCCAGCTACAATTAATTCTGTAACATCGTAGCAATATAAAGTGATATATTACTTAAAAAATGGATGTAAAATATACAATGGGATAAGACTAAGTTACAAGTAATCTCATTATACAACCTCCCAAACTTCTAAGTGTAATAGCTTGAGTGCTCCTCTCTTTCTCTTTCTCTGTCTCTCTCTTTCTGTCTCTCTTTCTGTCTCTCTGTCTCTGTCTCTGTCTCTGTCTCTCTCTCTCTCTCTCTTCCCTCTTTCCTTCCCTCCTTCCCATGTTAGTTTGCCGGGGTGACACCTTATGTGAGCAATCAATAAATAATCATTTAATAATTACCTATCATGTGCCAAACACTGTGCTCAGAGCTGGATAAAAAAAAAAGGAGGCAAAATACAACCCCTACCCTCAAAAAGCTGACAGTCTAGTAGGGAGACAATAAGAATGTCCAATAAGCTATATAGAGGATAAATAGGAAGTAAATAAGAGAGAGAAGGTTTTGAAATTAAGAGGTTTTGGGAAAGACTTTTTGTAGAAGATGGGATTTTAGTTAGGACTTAAAGGAAACCAGGGAAGCCTGTAGGCAGTGATGAGGAGAGAATGGGGGACAGTTAGGGAGAATGCCCAGAGTCAAGAGATGGACTGTCTTGTTTGTAGAACAGCCAATAAGCCACTGTTACTGGGACAAAGAGTGTGCAGAGAGGGCAGTGAGATGGTTTTTCTTTGACTTAGAAACTTTGAACTTTGACCATACTATTTCTAGGTGTTTTCCGTTTGGAATTTTTTTTTTCTTCAGGAGATGAACCATAGAATCTTTCTATTTTTTACTTTACTGTCTGGTTCTAGGTGTTGCTGAATCATTTCAGCCATGTCTGACTCTTTATGACCCTATTTGGGGTTATCTTGGCAAAAATACTGCCTTGGTTTGCCATATCCTTCTCCAGCTTATTTTACAGATGAGAAAACCAAGACAAACAGGGTTAGGTGACTTGCCCAGGGTCACACATCTAGTAAATGACCAGGCTTGAATTGGGGAAGATAAGTCTTCCTGATTGGAGGCCTGGCCCTTTATCTGCTGTGCCACTTAGTTACCTCTGGTTCTAGTAAATCTAGACAGTTTTCTTTTATGATTTCTTGAAATATGATGTTCACATGTTTTATTTACTTATAGTTTTCAGGGAATCTGATGATTCTTAAATTAATTCTCTTTATTTTAGGAGAGATGTTTTTTGATAAATGTTTTGTATTTTCTTCTTTTTTCACTCTATTGACTTAACATTCCTTCTTATCTCACAGAATTATCAGATTCTAATGGCTTAGTTCTGTTTTTCAAGAAGTCCAATACTTGAGGAAGGTTTTCTATCTTCTTTTTAAAGCGACTTAACTCTCCTTACATTTCTAATTTCTTTTTTTAAAATCTTTTGCTTCATTTCTTACAGTTCTTACTGTAGTCTTTGTGATCAAGCTATGTTTTTCTCTGAGTCTTTTCTTAAAATTGTTGTGGGATTACTCTCCTCTTCTGAGTTTACCTCTTGTGTTTCTCTTAACTCATAGTATTTGTTCATTATATTTGGTATTTTCTTCCGTTGCCCTATTTTTAGCCTCAGTTCTTGATTTGCACTTTTGTGTCTGGGCCAGACCTCTCTAGCCTTCTTGGATGGGCTGAGGTAGTCCTGGTTTTGTTCTGGCCCCTTTGTAGCTCGGATGTCACTGATTCTGGCCATTCAGATGCAATGCCTGGTATTAGGTCCCACTCTTTGCCTCAAACTGGTTACTTTCTTAGTTTACTGGTGTTTTACTGTGCATTCCAGCCTGGGCTAGCCTCTGTCTTCTTCCTTTTGTAGATCCCCAGGTCAGAGTTGGTTCTGTCTCCTACTGTAATTCCTTTTCTCTGGCTGTCCCCCACACTTGGAATACGTTCTCTCCTCTGCCTGGACATCCTGGCATCTTTTAAGCTCCAACTAAAATCCCATCTTCTACAAGAAGCCTTCCCTGACCCCTCTTAATTCCAGTGACTTCTATCTATTCATTAGTTCTTATTTGTCTTCTATGTAGTATTGTATATGTTTATTTGCATACTGTCTCCTCTATTAGATTATAAGCTCCTTGTGGGCAGGGACCATCTTTTGTCTCTTTTTGTATTTCCAGTACTTAGCACAGTGCCTGGCACATAGTAAATCCTTAATAGATCTTGACTAATTGATAGTTTCCATTGGGATATTGGAGATCATGTTGATTTCTAGCCTCCCTATCCAGCTCCTTCTACTTTGGTTGCCAAAGATCTGAGCTTGGCCTTATCTTTTACAATGACTTTAGTGATACAAGGAGTATAGAGCTAGACCCTCTAGTTATCTGTAGGGATGTCTTCATCCCCACCTCTGCTCTGACAGACCAGTGTCAGGATATGGCTTCAGGTTCCTAATTACTGAAGTGTCAGTGTTGACTGAAGTCCTGGCAGTGACTTAGAAAACCTACCTGCTCAGAATGCTGCTGGCTGGATTCAGGCCCTTGTTCCATGCTTGCACTGGCTTCTACTGTATAGCTTCTGTTCCTAAGTCCACTGACTCCAGGCTGATTCACCTGAGCTCACCCTGACTTCCTTGGCACAACTCTCTGCCACCCCCTGTCACTTTGTGTGTTTTCCTGTATTTTGTGCTGGCTTCTCTGGTGAGATCACTCTATTTGTCTCTGTTGGCTGCTGGCTCTCTTTTTGTAAACTGGTTGGAGGAGTTTAATCCTGCTTCTTTTTGTTTTCTTTGTCATTGGTCTTTGTGAAATTGTTTCCAAATATTTTCTAAGGGTCATGTGCACTGCTCTCAGATTTTCTATGCCACCATTTTAATAAAAATCCTTACTGTGTGATAGTTTAGCAATACCAACAACACATTGGCAGGTCCACTCTCTCTCTCTCCTCCCTGTTCTGCTATCTCAGTATGCCATAGATCCCTAAGGGAGGGTAAAGAAGTATAAGTAACATTCCCATGGATTAAGTCCAGAAGCCTTGGGCATTCACTGAAAGATATCCATGGCATCTCAGCATCAGATTTGTGAAGCATTGAAGCCTTATAACTATGACTTCTCAAGATGGGAAGCACAGCTACTGGAAGAAGGATATTTGCATCCTTTGCTTTCCAGAAGGGAAAAGGACAAAACCTCCTGTTAGTAATGCTATTTGGGAGCAGCTTAGTGGCTATTTTCAGCCTTCCTTTCCCCTTTCCATTTAATTCTTATCTTCTGTCTCTCTCATAAGAGTTTACATACATCCTCCCACCAAAATTGTTTCCTTCCAATCAGTGTTCCTCCTGGGAGCAGGATCATCACCTACTATGCTCTGAAGGTGGGGAGGTAATACCTAAAGGATAACATATACTCTTTACATGTGGGAAGAGGAAGCCAAGGCAGATACCTAAAGTCACACAAGTATTACATTGAGACCTGATGTCTGAACCTAGGTCCTCAGGCTCCACATACAGTGCTTTTCATGACACCAAGATTCAAAGGCATCATGAAGTAGAAGTAGCAGCATTGGACCTGGATTGGAAGACCTGGGGTTCAGCAGAATAGTGCAATGGAAAGAGCTGCATTAAGAATGGAATAGTGCAATGGAAAGAGCCCTGTATTAAGAGTGGAATAGTGCAATGGAAAGAGCCCTGCATTAAGAGTTGCAGCACCTGGCTTCACATTCTGATGCTGTTACTTGCCAGCTATGTGAGCTTGGGCAAATTACTTAACATTTCCTTGTCTCTCCACCTGTTTCCTCAACTGCAAAATGAGATGTTGGACTAGGTGATCTTTGTGGTCATTTCTATTTCTGAAATCCACGATCCTGAGTCTGGTGTGTCAGTAAGCAAGTCAGTTCAATGTTCAGGGCTCCACTTTCTTCACATGTCAGTGAAGATAAGCACAATGTTTGAAGGCAGTGGTATGTTGGTAAATGTTAAATAATTGCATCCAGAGAAAGAACTGATAAACAGAAGGATATATAGAATGAGCTTGCATATATATACATATTTGTGTCTAATGGTAGCCATCTCAAGGGCCAGGGAAGGGGGGAAGGAAAATTACATGATAATTTAGTATATATTTAAAAGGAATAGTAAAAGTTGTACATAATAGATTTTCAGTGTCATGGGCAATCATCTTTTAAACAATTATACTATGAGATGGAAATGCTTGTTTTATTCCATAAATTTAAAAAAAATAAAAAAGTTTAAGAAATGTCTCTCTGGATAAATGTATTAACCATACTTTTAAATTACCAATGTCCTTCTTAAACCATGGTGCCCAGAACTGAAGACAATACTCCATGTGAGGGAAGAGGAGAGCATAATTATCAAGTTGTTTGAGTCATATGTGACTTTTTGTGACCCCATTTGGGGTTTTCTTGGCAAAGATACTGGAGTGGTTTGCCATTTCCTTCTCCAGCTCATTTTATAGTTGAGGAAAGCGAGGCAAACAAAGTTAGGTTACTTGCCCAAAGTCATACAGCTAATAAATGTCTGAGGCCAGGCATAAGCTCATGAAAATGGATATTTCTGATTCCAAGCCTGGTGCCCTATCCATTAAACCATCTGTCTGCCCTGAATGATGATCGCTTACCTATTCCTAAAAACTATGCTCCTTGTAATGGTGGACCCAAGACCGTAGCAGCTCCTTTTGCTGCTACATCTCACTTCTGACTCTTTAAGCTTGGAGTCCACTGAAATCCCCAGATCCTTTTCAGAGCAATGCTATGTGACTACGGTTTCCTAGGAGAAAATCCCAGGAAATCTATCCATTTGCTTTAAGTCTATGCTGGGGAGTAGGTCCAGAAATGTTATAAGATTTTGAGCTAGAAGTAAGCATGTAGTTCAACCTCCTGATTTTACAGATGAGGAAAGTAAGGCTTAGAAAGGGGTAATGGCTTGTTCAACATTAGTAACAGAACTGGGATTGAAACTATCCTCATTTGACTCCAAAGCCAGTGTTCTTTCTACTACATTATACCCTGGGATTTGTCAAAACCCAAACAAAAACATTTTGAAGGGTTCTTCCTTCTTCCCCCCATTCCCCACCGCCCAATCCTGATTCATAGCATGGTTTATAATTAGATGGACTACTAATGATCAGCAGTAGAGCTCCCTCCCCACTAACTTGGTCTTTGTGCAGACACAAAAATGTATTTGTGGCTATCTCCTGGGGCTTTGGCCCCCTTTCCAGCTTTGATAGTGTCTCTGTGACAGCAGAGTACAGAAATGGTAATTTCTACTGCGCAGCAAGGTACAGTTTTATTCCCCCAAAAGAGGGAAAATATAATTGCTATCTTGAATAATCATTTTCCGAAGGCTTGAAGTCTAACCTTTAATTAATATTTCATCTGCAACTGGGGTTCATAACTTGAATAGGGCCTAAAAATATTGCTCTGTTAGATCATTAGCTGTGAGCTGAGGAGTCAGTATGTAGTTTTCCATTGTTTGCAATTATTTCTAAAATAAAAAAAAAATTAATCCATAAACCCAGAACAAGATGGAGAGAAAGCTTGAATGCATTCAAGAGTATCTGAGTGGGCTCAGGAAATAGGTAGGGGGCATATTTTCTTCCAAGTCACTGGCTGGAAAGGGTATGATGGCCCTCAAAGGCAGGGTGGAGTCTGGGGAACATTTATTACTCCTCCTGTGCTCTCTCTGCTACTTTGATCAAAGAACATTCCCAAAAGCCATTTCCTAAGGTGCCAGTGGACCTATCCCTTAGATTTACAGGTCACTGGCTTTTAAGGATGAATCCGGGAGTGCTGTCTTTGATATTTGCTGGGATAGGACATGTAGATTTTTCTGAGTGCCTCTTGGAAATAATAACTGGCAACCTTTTCATAACATTTTGAGTTTTGCACAGTGCTTTCCTTCCAACTACCCTGGGAACAAGGTGAAGCAAATAGAGTGAATGACTTGGCAGTCTGGAGAATCTAGGCTAGAATCTTGCTTAGAATCAGGGTTTACTATCTGTTTGACCTTGGGCACTTAACACGTAACCCTTCAGAGCCATAGTGTCTTTATTTTTAAATGAAGGGCTAGGCCCAGACGACCTTTGAGGTCTCTTCTGGATCTAAATCTATGATCCTCTAAGAACGGTTGTCCTCAACCTTATTTACTAAAGGCCTAGAGCTAAGTGAATTCCTTCAATAAGGTCACAAATGTTCAAACTGGGATTTAAACCCAAACCTCCTGACCTCAGGTATAATGAATGCTCGGGCTACCATATTCTGCTCCCTCTCACAGGTCAAATCGTGTCTTCCCCAACGGTTTTCAGAACCAGGAGACTCTTTGGAGAGCTGAAGTGAGAGAAAGGAATATGGGTGAAGGAAGAAGTCACAAAGGTGATAGGCCAAAAAGGGGAGGGGAACAAAAGTCTCATTGGACTAGCCAGCGTTCTTATTACATAATGAAGGTTACATTGAATTCTAGGGAAAAAAGTGTCTAGATTCAATTGTTTGCAATTATTTCTAAAACTAAAAAAAAAAAAAGGTGTAATCCATAAACCCATAACAAGCATGGGGTAGGGTGGGGAAAGACTTGAGTACATTCAAGTATATTTTAGTGAGCTCTGGAAATAGGTAGGGGGCTCTTTATTAAGGCCTGAACTAATGCTAGGTGGGAAGATTGCACCAGTGAAGGACTTCACACCCAATGGTAGGCAGTTTGGTAAAGTGGAAAAGGGCATTGGCTTCTGAAATCAAAACCCTGGGTTTGAGCTCTGCCACTTAATACTTGTGTGACCTTCAATTGATCAGCAAGGATTTGTTAAACTTATTCAAGGCACTATGCTAGACACTGGGGAAACAAAGATAAAAGCAAAATTGCCCCTGACTTTGAGGAATTTGCAATCTAGCTAAGGAGGTAACAACCAGGTATATTGATACAGGCCTGGACAGGGGGTGGGGAGAATGGTAGCTGCTAGGAGGATCAGGAAAGGGTTTCAGATGGAAGGCTGTGATTAAACTGCGACTGGAAGGAACTAGGATTTTGACAAGCAGAGGCCAGGACAGAATGCAGTCTAGTCACTTTGCTTGGTGAACCTCAGTTTAATATGTAAACATGGCTATTGGGCTTTAGGGCACCTAAGGTACCTTCCAGTTCTAATCTTGTGAACTGTTTAATGACAGGGATGGTGCCAACATATACTACAATGATATACTCCTTGAGCCAGAAAGGATCTTAAAAATCATTAACTCCATGTATCTCATTTTGTAGAAGGGAAAATTGAGACCCAGACAAGGAAAGTGACTTGTTAGATACATGAGATGCATTCAAACCCCATTTAATTTGAGGCATACTTCTGGATATTTTAGATGGTTACAAAGGACATGAGGAATTTTGAGAATCCTCAGTGAGCATGTATAATAAGGGGAAAAAATGAAAACCACTGCTCAGGGCAGAAAACCCTAGAGTTCTGAGTTCTCCATCACTCTTGGTGTGTTCCTTTGACCCCTCTAAGGGGTCATGACCCTGATGACCTTAATTCCAGATACATAGGGATCATTTTTGGCATCATAGAATTTGGAAATAGGAAGGCTCTTGAGAAAGAATACAGATGTAGAGAAATATAATCCAGTCCCCTCATTTTACAGTGGAAGAAACTGAGGCCCAGGTCAGTGGCTCGCCCCAAGTCGCATAGGTAGTAAGTGCCAGAGGTTGGAATCAAAACCAGGTCTTTATCCCCAAATCCAGTGTCCTTGCCACTCTATCATAATGTTTCTAAGGCATAGCAAAAAAATTGTGGTAGCCCAAATTCCTCCTGCACATTCAACTCAAATATCAGTGTCTGTAAAGTGCAGGACTTGTACATATGCATTAGAAAAGTTTCCTTTAAGAGCAAACAAAAAGAAAGCAAGGCAGAATCTTTCGCTAAAATCACAGTTCTGTTGTCCAAGAAAGGAGGAAGGTGCTTGGGAAGAGATTCCTGTAACTTTTCTGATGCTTTGAATTATTAATTAAGCTAAGATTTCTATAAGAGAGTGCTAATACTATCTTTTTATACTTTTCACCTTTCTTGCTAAAAGCCTCAGTTTGATTACACTTCTAGGAAGAAATGTCTTTGGATTTGTAAATTTTCTTCTGACTCCAGCATTCACATTGGAGCCTGAGTCAGCAGACAGTGGGGAAAGTTAGGGAGGGAGTTAAATGTAAATAGCAGCTGTATTCCATTTTTTCTTGTCTTTTTTTTTTTTCCAGGGAAGACTGTAAAATATACACGTGGGCGCAAGAGAACAACTCACCCCTGAACACTTTATAATAGTTGATCTAAGGCCAGACATTCCACCTCTCTCCTCATAACTTATTTTTACGTGACTGTCTCTGACCTTCCAGATATGTATTTGTGGTAGCAAATAATTCTCTCACCCTACTTTTTTTTTTTTTGGTAGCAGCCTCATGTTTTTAAGATACCTAGAATGAAAACTGGGTTTGAATCATACAATTCAGGACTACAGATTGTCATGACATTTTACAATTGAGGAAATTGAGTCCTAAAAAAAAGAGATTTGCCTAGGGTTATATAGATAGTAAGTAGTAGGGAGTAGAGAGGAAGGGTAATGTAGTAGAGAGTTGGGTTTGAAGTGAGGAAGTTCTGGGTTCAAATGCTGCTTCTGATACATTGTGTGATTCGGAGGAAGTCATTTTACCTCAGTACTCCAGGCAATTTCCTAGGACTAAAATTTGCAAAGTAGGTTTTGCTGCTTGATTGGTCAGTTGTGTCTGACTCTTTGTGACCCCATGAACCATATCATGCCAGGCCATTCTGTCCTCCTCTATCTCTTGAAATCTGTCCTTACTACCTGTGTATGTTGGTATTGGGAGCTCCCCATGTTGATGATGTCTCAGGTCCAATCAGAAAAAAAACAGTCCTGATTTGGAGTTAGAACATTTAGGTTCAAGTCCTGGATGTATAACCTTGGGAAGGTCACTAACTCTTCTGCACCTCAGTTTCGCTTTCTGTTAAAGGAGATGGCCTCAAAGTCTGACTGAAGAATCAGTGCTCTTTCCTCTATAACAGGGGAATCAAACTCAAATAGAAATAGCTCCCTGCTGGCAGCATATTGACTTAGAAAGTCACAAATTCATATTACCTATGTTGGCTAGTATTTTTATTTATTGTGATAAACATTTCCCAAGTTTATTTATATGTCTGTGTATGTATACATATATGTGTGGATATATGTACATATATGTGTATAGATGTATACACACATATACGTACACATATATACTTACACATATAAATGAGTGCACATATGTATGTATGTGTGTGTGCATTTATGTACATTAATCTGGTTCCAGGCCCCCAAGTTTTACACCTCCTGCTCTTCCTCAAGCTATCTCCTTGCTCTGGTTGAGATCTGGCTCTCCTACTTTCTACCTTTATGTCCTTGAGGAAGTCACTCTCTTTTTCTCTGTGTTCTCCTCTTTAAAATGAGGAGGTTGGATTTCTGGAGAAGACCTAATAGGTACCTTCCAGCTTCAAATCTATGATCCAATCAATCATCTTTAACGTCCCTTCCCACTTTGACTCCCATGAACCACAGATTCCTTCTGCACAACAGAGGCCGTTTTGTTAGCTCAGATTGGGGGACATGCCTGGCGTCTTCCTATCCAAGATCACTTTGGGTTTGCTTTGCATGCATCTTGCATATGCTGATATAGACACATGTCTCCTCTGTTAGAACATCAACTCTGTGAAGTATCTGGCACATAGTAGGCACTATGCAAATGCTGATTCTCTTCTTTGCTCCTGACTCCATTCCTCACTTGTCAAATCTCTCCCTTCTCTCTCAGGGATAGCTCTCACCCTCCGTTCTCTCTTCTGAATGGTGACGTTCCTGGCCCAGGGCACCATTTCATGAGGCACCCAGACCATGCTCGTCTCCTTCCCAGCTTCGCATTCCACCTCCCTGCCAGCCACCTTACCGCACTATGGGCTCTCCTTCCCCCTTTCTCTGCTCTTTTTCATACGTTAGAATGTCAACTCCTGAAAAGCAAGTACTGTCCTTTTTTACTTGTATTTGTGTCCCTAGTATTTAGCACAGTGCCTGGCACACAGTAAGTGCTTAATAATGTGCTAGCTAACCATCTAACCATTGTCTGTCTATAATCTCTTTTCCCTATTGTTTATTAGTTCTTATCATCTCCCTCTAACTTTCATCTCTTTGTCATCTCTATCATTCATCCATTCATTTATCTATCTATCTATCTATCTATCTATCTATCTATCTATCTATCTATCTATCTATCTGTCTGTCTGTCTGTCTGTCTGTCTGTCTGTCTGTCTGTCTGTCTGTCTGTCTATCTATATCTGTCTATATATCCCTGAGAACAAGGTTGATCGACTGATTTGTTGACAGGATGAAGACCTCAAGGAGCTATGGAAGCAACCAAAGGAAGTGATTTAATGGCCAGTGAATCAGAGAGCAAGTGGTATCTAAAGAATGTTTGCCTCTTAGGGAAAATGGTGACAGGAATGGAGGAAGAGAAAGGGGACAGAAGTAGGAGGGGCCTGGAGCAGAGAGGCCTACAAGCTCTCATTTTTCCAAATTCAAATGAAAGGCTTTTTGAAGGAAGTTTTTCAGTGGCTTCTGGGATGTCATAACAATAGGGAATACCTAACATTAATACAGCACTTTTAAGTTTCATAGTGAGCTTCACACATAACATTTCATTTGCTTCTTAGAATGAACCTGCAAAACAGATTGAATTATCATCCCCATTTTACAGAGGAAGAATCTGAGGTTGAGTTGAGTTACTTGCCCAAGGTCACATCATGGCTACTAAGAATCTGGAGTAGGACTGGAACTCAGGCCTTCTTAACTACCAGGTCAGCAATCTATATTCACCGTTCCACTTGGCTGCCTCAGGAGATCCCTCCTTGTGACTCTGGAGGTGGGACAGTTGAGTTTTAGGAAACAAAGAGGTCTTACAATCTAAAGGGGATTTAATTGTGATACAAGGGAATGTGAAGTCAAAGGATTGATGTGGTATAGTGGAAGAGGACTGGGTTTGGAGTAGTAAGACCTAAATTCAGTTCCCAATTCTATTACTTGATGCTTGTGTGTCCTTGAGCAAATCATTTCATTTCTCTAGCCCTCGGTTTTCTCATCTGTAAAATGAGGGCATTAGACTATAAAATTTGTAAGATCCTTTCCAATTCCAAATCATATGATTTGCAAAAGGGCAAAGGAGGGATACAGGCAAAGTGCCATAAGAAATTGAGGGATGGAAATATTACTTTCACCTGGGATGTGGAGAAGGGAATGTTGAGGGAAGTTTCATGAAGGATGGCTTCTGAGCTGAGCCTTGGAGGCACAGAAGGACCTCAACAGACTGAGATGCAATGATGGAAGTTCATCATCAACAAGGGGGAACATGTTAGCAAAGACTTGGAAAGGGGAGAGAGCACAGGTCAAATAGACATGGAAATTAGTCCAGTTTGGACTGAAGTGTAAAGGAAAGGAAAGTAATAAGAAACAAGACAGGATAGAAATGAGAACTAGCACTCAGTTCTTAAAGAGCTGACATTAGGACACCATGGCCATGTCTCAAATGGCAGAAATTCCTTTTCCTCTTTCTATATCTGTGATGGTGCACTCCATGAATACCTCTTGAGTCAACATGGAAAGAGCCCTGAACTCATACCTAGGAGATCCCTGTTTGTATCTAGGCTCTGTAGGTTATTTGCTCTGTGACTGTGGCAAGTCACTCCATCTTTCTGAGCTGTTTCCTCATCTGTACAATAACAATATTTGCATTACACTACCTACCTGCTCTTGGATCATCATCCTCATCTCCTTCACTGGCATCTTGGACTTTGCTCTTGGTTGTTCTGACTCTGGACCCAGGCCATTTCTCTGCCCTCTCAAAACCATCCTTTCCCTATGACAAAGTCCTTTTATGGGTTGTCTTCCTCCATTAAAATGGAAGTTATCTCCTTGAAGACAGGGATTGATTGCATCACTTGCTTGTATTTGTATTGTCAGTGCTTGGTATGGTGCCTGGCACATCTCAAGTGTTTAATTAATGCTCTGTCTCTCCATCTACCTATCTACCTACCTATCTCAACAGGTTGTTATAAAGAAAGAGATTTATAAAGCTTGTATAGGTTTGTAGAGATGGGAGTTGTCTTTATCATCATCCTTATTATTACAGACTGTTTCAACCTTCTTTCTAGTGGTGACATAAAGATTCTACTTGCTTACCATTAATGCCTGTTTGAAACAACCTCCCTAGAAGGACTGCAAACACTTT
Organism: Bettongia penicillata ogilbyi; assembly: GCA_023548195.1. NCBI lineage: Eukaryota > Metazoa > Chordata > Mammalia > Diprotodontia > Potoroidae > Bettongia > Bettongia penicillata. Next base: position 13,246,829 of record JAJHZJ010000126.1, read on the forward strand.
GGAAAAGCACTCAGTGTCTGTTTTGGTCGGGATTTAACTATATTTCTTCATTTCTCCATGGGTTCATTAGATGTTTCTAATGGATAGAGAAGAATGGTTCTTCTTGATCTGAATGAGTAGGACTCTGTGAAACAAGAGTAATTTTAACTGAAGAAGCTAATAGTACAGGGTTGCTACCTAATGATTTGTTCCTGGGGCCTGTTTAAAGATTTAAGAGGTTTCAAGTTGCCGCAAGATTTGTTTTTTTCTCCTATGAATGATAAAATGTCACATCTGAGAGGTACTGTACAGTAATGGGGTCATGTATAGATTGTAGAATTGGAAGGGGCATTAGAGAGAATATAGTTAAATCCTCATTTTACTGATTAGAAAGCTGAAACCCAAAGAGGTTTAGATGACTTGTATAAGGTCATACAGGTTGTAAATGACAGAGCTCATATTTGAACCCAGTTCTGCTAATTCTACCTTCATTTTTCCTTCTCACTGTACCATGTTGCATTTTATCAATGAGGAAATTCAAGTGATTTGGCCAAGGCTCATAGAGAGTAAGTGTCAGAGTTCGATTTCAGTTCCTAACTTTCAGTTTCTTAACTCTTATTGGATCAATCAAACAATGAGTCAAAAAAAAATATTAAGTGTCTACTGTAGAGTAGGCATGGGGATGCAATGAAATAAGCAATAATAATAGTGTCCTTCAAGAAGGAAGGAAGGAAACAAGTGCTTATTAAAAACTTCCTATGTGCCAGGTCAATGGTTGTCTCATTTGATTCTCACAGTAATCCTGGAAGGTAGGTGCTCTTAGTATCCCTATTTTACATTTGAGGAAACAGAGGCAAAGATTAAGTGACATGCTGAGGGCCACACAGCTAGTAATTGTCTGAAGTAGACTTAAACTCAAGTCTTCCTGACTCCAGAGGTAGAGCGCTATCCACTGTACCACCTGACTGCCCAAAGGAGTTTACAATATAGGAGGGGGAGATAATGTGTACACATAGATGCATATGAAATATGTACAAATTAGGTACCATGTGATTTGGGGGGATAAGATGGTAATTGGGTGTGGGAGGAGGGGAGAGATCAGGAAAAGTCTCCTGTAGAAGGCAATGCTTAAACTGACCCTCAAAGGGAGCTAGGGGTTATTAGAGACAGAGGGGAGGATGGAAGTGTTGAACAGCACTTATGTTCTAGGTATGGGGGAAAACCAGTGCAAAGGCAAGGAGGAAGGAGATAAAGAATCACGTGTGAAAAACAATAAGAAAGCCATTTTGGCTAGACCACACGATAGATGCAGGCTGGGGAGGAATGTACAGTAAGGCTTGAAAGATAAATTGGGATCAAGTTGCAAAGCTGGAAAAGACTTGAGAGGTTATCTAGTCCAGAGGTTTCCAAACTTATTTGGCCTACAACCCCTTTAAAAAAAAAAAAAATTCTCAATGTCCCCTTGAAAATCTACTTATTTTAACCTTTTTGCTTTTTTTTTTAAATTGGAATCATTTAAAAATTTATTTTTTAAAAGAAATGATGCATCTTAAATTTAATAATTTATTGTATATTTATGGTTTTTTCTTGCATTGAAATTTTGATGATGCAATATTGCATCATATATGGTATATTATAAACAAATCATTACATGCACATATTCTTGTTGATGCGCTCCGGACTTCCTAATAGTGCCCAATACGTTCACCTGGCAACACTTGCTTTTTAAGACCTGTCAACAAACTTGACCACTGATAGGTTATAACTTGCATTTTGCATCTACTTGGAAAATGATGTAATCACTACCACTTAAACTCTGTTATACAACAGATGAGACATGTATGAAAGGTTTTTCAAAATTTTCTTTTCTTCTTGTCTTTCCTTATGCTTCCACTGCCATCTTATTTTTATTCAACATCCTCCCAGTTGCACCTGAAGCTACTACTGCCTGCCCTAGATGGGTCCAGCAACCCCAGGGGCACTATCATCCACTTTGGGAACCTATGATTCTAGTTCAACACTATTGGTTTAGATGGGGGAAACTGAGCCCAAGATCATGCAGCAGAACCAGAATTTGAACTTGGGTCCTCCAACCCTAAATCCAGTGTTCTTTTTACTTTACCATAAAAGAGTCCTGGACTTTTCCTTTCCTTTCCAGTGATTCACAAAGGTCCCTTCCAGGTTTAAAATGGAATGTTCTCTATGACCCATCTTCCCAAGCCTTTGTACTAGAACTGATTGTGTAACGTGGGGGTAACTGACGCAGTCTCTCAGGAAGAGTAAACTACTGTTTTCTTGCCTGCTGTTTGCCCTTATTAATTCAGGTAGCAATTACCCATTCTGAATATTTGGCAACTAATGAGTTATTCCTGTGGAGATGGCAGAATCAGTGATGCTTCCCTCTGGACTGATTCACTTAGGAGGAAATAAAGAAGGCTGAGGATAAGGGGAGGAGAAGGCGAAGTCTTTCTAACCCTTTAATGATACCCCTTGCACGCCCAGGGCAGGGCCTGGAGTAGAAATCTACAGGGTGATCAAAATAACCCACCAGAATCCAGTGGTTGGCTTGTTGCCCCTGTGGGGGCTGCTCCTGGTACTTTGCTTGCCCCGATTTCAGAGTCCAGGCTGAAGGCCACCAGTGGAGCTTGGTCCCCTCTGCAGAGAGCTTTGCCCTCTGAATCCCAACAGGGCTCTGAGAAATCAAGAGACCAAGAATGGTGGCCCAGAGGCTACCAGATTAAAAAAAAATGCTCCTGCTTAATTCTGAGTAAAAGATGGTTTAGGATGATACGAATTTGTGCTAAAGGGTGCCTTACAGATCATTTAGAGATCAGTGTAAGAGATAAAAAAAAAAGCCAATCTCTTAAAAGGGAAATGATTGTCCAAAGTTACACAACCAGAAGAGTTAATTGTCAGAGCTGGACATGAACCCATTTAGGGCTCTTTCCAGTCAACTATATAACTTCTAAAGTTACAGAATTAGAGCTTTTAGAGACTATGTGGAATACAGGGAAGGAACAGGAGTGTGCTGGTAAATGTTTAACAACCGACTCTCCCATAGACACACACACTTTTAAGTTTAATGAATATTTCTCCATCATTTCAAGTTTAGATAATCAACAAAGCAATAACTCAAGCCCTAATTTCTAGCTTTTGCTGATTTCCCTGGTTGTAAATGCTTACTGGAAAGTTAACAATCAGCTCTTGTGAATTGGTTCAAGGTGGCTCCAGCACATCCCTGGGAAGGAGGCATAGATTTTACAGGGAGTTAGGGTGCAGAGGCCTGTACTGAATACCGATGTGTACAGTGCCTGACCTTTTTAGACAGGCATAGCTAGCATCAGAACTAACGTTTGCTATCTACTCTTGATCTTCAGAGTCAGCATTTGCTTTTGTTTATAGTTTTCTCGAATAGAATTTTCAATATCCTATTCACAGAAGCGTCTTTGACAGAGTTGTAAGAAATAGGAAGGATTCTATTTCAAGGTAGCTTGTTATTTTAGCAGAAATACTCTTAGAAGGATTTGATTCTTTAGAAGTAAAAGAAAAAAAACCTTTTTTTGGTGAATGAATACTTGTGAGCTGGTAAGACAACCCTAACCCACTATTGCAATGTTCCTACATCATCCCTTCTACCTGGAGGACAGTTAGGTCCATTTTCCCTTCTTTTAGGTTCCATCTTTCTTCATCTGGGCCCACAAGAAGAGAAAACATTTCCTTAAAACTATTTATCCTTGAATTCCCTTTGCTGACAAAAGATATAACATGATAGACTGTTTCAGCATGACCTTTGCCCCCCATCCATTCATTTTTTCATCCCTTCACTCCTCCCTTCCTTCCTTCCTTCTTCCTTCCTTCCTTCCTTCCTTCCTTCCTTCCTTCCTTCCTTCCTTCCTTCCTTCCTTCCTTCCTTCCTTCCTTCCTTCCTTCCTTATTTTCTTCCTTCATTTGTTCATGCATGTATTCATTTTTTCATTCATTCATCAAACATCAAGGGCATACATTCAGCAGGGCACTGTGTTAGGTACCCAGAAAACTCTTAGTTAAGACATTTCTCATCTCTGTAGAATTTATAGTATGGTGTAGTTAGGGGGTGAGGTGGCGTGCTGGGTCACAGGGGGCATTAAATACAAGCCCATCTAGCTATAGTATGCAATGTGTCAAAGTACGTTAGGTAATTGGGCACAGTGTGAGAAAAATCAAGAAGGTTGGAAAATGTAGTACATATTCAGTGGGGGTAGAGTCATTCAGTTTGGCTGGAGCACAGGGTCTATGATAGGGAAGAATACTTAGTACCTTGGAAAGGCAGGATGTTACCAGATTGTGAAAGATTTGGAATGCCAGGCAAAGGAGTTTGAAATTTACTCAGGAGATAATAGGGAGCCACTGAAAACTTTTGAGGTAAGGAGTGACTCGACTAGGTCTATGCATGAGAAAGATTATTCTGGCAACTGAATGAAGGATCAGCTTTGGGTGAGGGAAGTCCAGTTTGCTTTTCTTCCTGAGATACCTTTGTCATAGATTTTTTGACCCTCTACTAATAGGTTATCCTTTGACTTCTTGTTATAACAGTCATAGTTAGAGCTTGAAGAGCTTATGTATATCTAACTACCTCATTTCACATTTGAAGAAAGACCAGAGGCTCAGGGCCACACAGGTAGTGTCAGAAACAGGATTTGAACCCAGGTTCTCTGAATCCTAAACTAGGGCTCTTTTCACCTCACTACCCTATATAGACTTAATCTTGGTCTGTGTTTCACTGAGACTAACTACTGGCTAGACTGATGAATGGGAGTGGGGGGCTCATTTCCTCTAGGAAAAGACCCCCTCCTCTTTAGCCCCAACAGGCCTCCATCAAGCTCTGCCAGAACAGAACCAGATGGCTCCATTCACTCCACATGCTACAGAAAACCCCTTGCCCCTGGCCTCCATCTTCCCTGTGTTTCTGGCTATTTAGCATGGAGCTGTATGTCTCTGTGCAGCTGTGGTTGGCTCCATTTACATTTCTGTGTTTGTTTGTGTATGTTTGTGTCTGCTTTGTTCCACCCATTTAATTGAAAGCTACCCCAGGGCAGGATCCCTGGCTTGGATTTCTTTTATATCTTCCCACTGTGCCTAGCTAGGTGCTCTGCAGATAGGAAACAACTGTTATTAGCCAGCCAAGTGAGAGACAGGCTAGTAATAGAATGCAAAGTGCTGGAGTTAAAAGACCTAGGTTTGAGTCCCAACCTAGTCACTCTGCTCCTGTACTTCTCACTCTGGAAGTACACTCCATCCCCATGGCCCCTTCCTCTGATTGGCTGGTTCCTCCCAGAACCTCCATTTTAAGGACAGTGCTGATTTCCTCTCCAAGATCTCTCCTTACCCTTCTCTTAGGGGGTCACTTTCACCCCACCCCACCCTCCTTTCCCCAACCTGTTTTTCAGCTTGCTTGAATGGGCAGGGACTCTCCTTTTGCTAGCATTTATATTTCCACTGCTTAGCACAGTGCCTGGCACATAGTAAGTGATTAATAAATCCTTGGTGATCTGACCCACTAGCCATTGAATTTTACCTCTCTGAGCCTTAGGTCTCTAATTTGAAAAAAGGGAGATATACTGATACTTGTAGAAGGTACTTCACAGGATTATTATCAAGATTGAGTAAGATATATACATATCAAGCCCTTGGAATATTAATACGCCGTATAGCTATCAGCTACTATTATTATTATTTACCAGTAACCACAACTTTTGATGACAGCTTGTTGGCATACTGTTATTGGATCATTAGGCTCCCTCTCCCTCCCCCCTTACGTTTAAGTGATCTATATAGATCCTGTGTCAGGACAATGGAGGGGTCAATGGATAATGCCTTAGTCAGAGGATACTCAGATCTTCCTGACTCCAACCACAGCCTCAGAAACTTATTAGCTGTTGACCCTGGGCAAATCATTTAACTTCTGTTTGCCTTAGTTTCTTCAACTGTACAATGAGGATCATTATAGCATCTAACTCTCAGGGTTGTTGTGAGGATAAAATGAGATCCTATTTGTAAAAGCGCTTAGTACAGTGCTGGCACAAAATAGGTACTATATAAATACTCATTCCCTTTTCTTTCCCTCCTTTTCCTCCATGTATGTATGGACTCACGTATGTATAGGAAGACCCAGGAATACTATTATTGGCTGAGGCTGTTTGGAAAATACAGGAGAAAGGAGACTGTGCTTGACACACCCATGCATCCCAGTAACTCTCTACAGGGAAGCAACCCTACAGGTTAAGCCTTGGGGCTTCTTATCCTCAGAGAAGAGAGAAGCTCCCCACCCCTGCCAGGAATTCATGATAAGGCTCTGAGAACAGGCTTATTTGACTCTGAAAGGAAAAAAAAAATTAAAGGGGTAAAGTCTGGGGCTGCTGGAGAGAGGAGATCTGGGCTGAATTTTAGATGTTTTCCCGTCCAATTACAGAAGAGAGATGTAGGATCATAGGGTTTCAGAATAAAAAGGACCCACAGAACAAAAGAGCTAACCAGGACTTAAAGATCATTTAATTATATCACAATAGCGGAGGTTTAGAACTAGAAGAGACCTTAGCTAGTCTACCCTTCCCCCATTTTACAGAAGTAAAAATTGAGAAGTTAAATCTCAAAGTGTTCAGGGTCACATGGGTAATAACTAGGAAAGGTGAAAGTTAGACCCAGGTTCTCTGAGACCAAAAGCACTGCTCTTTTCCATAAGGGTACAACAAACCTCCCATTTTACCGATGAAGAAACTGACACCTAGAGAAGTGAGGTAAGACTTTTTCAAGATAACATGCTAGTCACTGAAATAACTAGGATTTGATTCCAGGTCTTTCTGACTTTCTAATGTAGTGTGTCCTCCTAAATAATACTTATCTTCATCTACTCAGTTGCTCATCCTCCTCTTCCTTTTCACCCCCACAAGACTTGGTATTTACTCTGCATATCATTTGTATATATGCACATGTTTCCCACCTTGGGGAAGGTAGGTAGCTGCAGTGGATAGGGTGCTGGACATGAAGTTAGGAAGACATCTTCCAGAGGTCAAATCTGGCCTCAGAAACCTCCAAACTGTGTGACCCTGGGCAAGTCACTTAATCCCATTTACCTCAGTTTCCTTATCTGTAAAGTGAGCTAGAGAAGGGAAATGGCAAACCACTCCAGTACCTTTGCCAAGAAAACCTCAAATGGGGTCATTAGGAGATGGAGACAATTGAAAAATGACTTAACGATCAGCTTCCCACCTTGAAAGCTCCTTGGAGGCAGAGGCTCTTACCTTTATTCCTATTTTATATTTCTTTGTACTTATATTTATACTCCAGCATTTTTTGACTTTCTATATCTGGTGCCTGGAATGTGCCTGGTAATAGCAGATGTTGAGTAAATGTTTGTTCAGTGAATGAAACGAATGAATGAATGAATGAACGAATGTTCCTTGCACTAAGCTAGGCTGACTTGGGGGCTCCTAACAAAACTTTCCATACTGGCCCTTAAACCAAGGTGACATCTGTGAATTTTGGGTCCCTCGAAGTGCTCAGGGAACTGTTCTTCTTCCAAGCCCTGACCAGCCCGTGCAGATTCTCAGGGTAACACGCTTCTTCTATGCCACACCTCATGAGAACCATCGACACAGCAACACCTTTGAAGCCTCCCTCTCAATCTCATCGACTGGGTTGGGAAATGCAAAAACACCAGGTGCAGGTGTTGGTTAGGGTTTCTTTCCACTTACAATATCAGGAGCTTTTCTGTTGTGTCCCTCTCCCTCCCCTCCCCCGACTGACGTCATTTACACAAATGAACAGTGGGTGGGAGGCTCCTGACAAACCACACTGACCGAAGGAATGTGTGTCAGGTGGCTGTCTACTCCTCTTCAGACTGTCTATAACAGGACAATGTCCCATCCCTTCTTGGCTTCTCCCCATCTCAGAGATTTTGACAATCATCTTTTCCTATCTTAGGGTTGATAGATTTACCACTAATTAGCTGTTGTTTGGTAGCTGGGATCACCCATGCCTGGTGCCAACAGTGTGGTAGAGAATAATAGCTGTGGTTCTGGGGAAACACAGCTTGAGTAATTATTCATCCCTAAGACTGGGTTTCCAGAGACTGGCCTTCACCTGGGAAAGGATAAGGCAATTGAGACTTAATATTCTTCCTGCTTGGGGAGACAGTGTGGCACCCCAGAAAGGGTACTGACTGAGCTTAGAATCAGGTAGTCTGGGTTGGTGTCCTGGCTCTGCCACTTGCTAGCTGTGGGTTCTCTAGGGTAAAGTCACTTTAAGTCTCTGAGCCTCAGTTGCCAAATCTTTAAAATGGGGAAAATTGTACTTAGCTCTTTTTTACTGTATCCTACTGTATCCTCCAAGATTTATAATAATTTGGGGAGGATGTGTAAAATATTGGGAGGCAAGGTGGAATAGTGCTAGCATTTTGGAAAGAGAGGTTAGAATCAGGAAAACTGACTTGGGTTCAGATCCAGACTTTTACCTCTCTGAGCAGCAGGGAACTCTGGCTGCAAACAGCTGTTGAAGTTCCATTGATATGGAGAATTTCCTCTAGGAGAAGAGATGTATAGGAAGGAAGGAATGACAGGTCTTGTTCTGGGTAGCTCCATGACAAAATGAAAAGAGGGTTGCTGGGCCTGGAGTCTGGAATATCTGAGTTCAAATGTAGACTCAGACACTTACCACTGTGTGACTCTGGGCAAGTTACTTGATCTCTGTCTGCCTGAGTTTTCTAGAGTGTGAAAGTGGGATAATAATAGTTCTGACCTTCCAGAATTGTTCTGAGAATAAAATGAGATGTTTTGTTGAGCACAATGTCTGGCACATAGTAGGTGCAGTATAAATGCTGGCTATTAATTTTATAAGAAAGTTATTCTCTAGGGCGTGCCAGAAATTAAGTGACTATTGCTCTCCAGTGACGATCAAAGGAGAGAATATTTGTAAAGTGCTTAGCAAAGTGTCTGGCACATAGCAGGTCTCTTCCCCTTTTCCTGATTTTCCTCCTCCCCCAGCATTGTTCCAAATCCAGTCTGCTATGTATTAGTTGTGTGTACTCAGGCAGTTGTTCCCCTTCTCTGGATATCAATTTCCTCCTTGAAGAGCTTGAACTAGATGTCTCCCAAGATCCCTAGTAACTCTAAGTCCCATGATGCCATGATCCATTCCCCTCTGACATACTGGGATTTCCACTATTACAACAAACCAGAACTGCCAAATCTCTCCCTGGCTCACTGAGTGAAACATTGTACTTTCTGCCATGTCAAGGAAGTGTCTTATTGGCTAAAACTCAGTCAGATCCCTGGGGTCACTGAATGACTAAGGATTTCCACAATTGCCAAATGAGAGCACTATTAAAAAGGGAAAATTTCATATGTTTTTACTTAATCATGAGGTCAATGTGTTTAGAAGGTACCTAAAAATCAATATTCAGGAAAAAAAATTTATCCATTGTCTTCAATTTCTTAATCTGAAATAATGATAGCTAACATTTCTAGAGCACTTACTATGGGCTAGGCACTGTGCTAAGTGCTTTAAAATTATTACCTGTTTGATTCTCTCGTCAACTTTGGAAGGTAGGTACCATTATCCCCATTTTACAGGTAAAGAAGCTGAGGTAGAGGTTAATTGACTTGTCCGGGGTCACACGGCTGGTATCTGAGGTCAAATTTCCTCAAATTTCCCAAATTTCTTGACGCTAGGCCCAGAGCATCTCTCCGTCACACCATCTAGCTAGTATACCTAGTATACTTAGGAAGGAAGCTGTATTAGATGATCTCTGTCATCTCCTCCACCTCTAAATCTATGAAATTGTAAAACATGATAAGAAAGAGCTTGATCTGGTCACTAGACCACCTAGCATCAAACTCAAATGAAAACTAGGACAATAAACCATATGGAAAGATCCCTGTCGGCTATATACTGACATAAATAACCACATATTAATGTTACCTGTGTCCTATTGTGTTTGTATTTATTTTGCTAAATATTTTCTAATTTCATTTTAATCTGATTCCTGTCCCACTTAATGATGTTCCCAGCAACATGTTTGAGTAGGGAGACGACCAGATTAGGAGTCAGAAACCCCTGACTTTGATGTGTACTAGCTACAGAACCTTAGATAAGTTTCACTCTTTGTGCCTTAGTCTCTTCATCTGTAAAATGGGGATAATAACAGCACCGTCTTCACATGGTTATTGTGAGGCTTAAATGATATGATGAATTTAAAGTGCTTTCTAAACTTTACAGAGTTATACACAGTTGTCATTATGGTACATTGCTTGAGAAAATATATGACAAAAAGCTGCTATGAGTTTAGTGGATTAAATGGATTTGTATTTTATTAATTACAAGGCCACCTATATACATTTGAAAAATGGTGATAGATACATGAGGTACATTACTTGATCTGCAGAAGATATTTTCTTATTATTCTCATTAATTTACTGAGAGGGTGAGTAATGTTTATGATTGGATATCTGAACGAAGGAATCACAATTTCAATCCTTCAACCTTCATCTATATGTGAATTTGTGGATCTTTGCAATAACTGTGCTATCCCCACCCCTGGGAACCCTTGGCTTATAGGTTAAGAAACACTATTAGAGTAATGTAGTAGAAAGAGCACTGAACTGGAAGCCAGGAAATCTAGGTTTTCTACTCGGTTCTGCTCCTAATTAGCTGTGTGACTTTGGGTAAGTTATTCCCCTTTTCCAACCCTTTTCTCTGCCATCTTGAAAGAATTTCTGATTTCTTAAACAAGTATACTGGTGATTATATAATTTGAAATGATCATCTGTGTGGGGGTCTTTAATATTGATTGAAATGTGCAGCAGAAACACACTTATAACAGAAACACACTTAAATGTGGCTCTTGAATTTTGCAGTAGTCTGCACAACACAAAGGAGGCCTTTCTAGACCTTTAGTAATAAATGGACCATATTTAAGAAGAGAAACAGGACTTGGAATCAATCTGGATGAATTGAATGGATAAATGAATGAGAAAAAAAAATTAAATAATTTATTCAAAAATAATTATTATTTAAAAAATTTTATTAAGTGCCAAGCGTGTGTCCATCCTTTGTTGCCAAAGAAGACCATGCCATCAGAGAAATGATGGCATGACTTGCACTTGACTTTGTTTTGAGTGAGTGAGGGCTGTGCAGGTCACCAGCCTCACTTCTCCTCCAGAGCCATCTGAATCCAGTGACCAGATATTTATCAGGATGACTGGAGATGACCCAGGATAAGGCAATTGGGGTTAAGTGACTTGCCCAAGGTCTCAGAGCTAGTGAGTGTCAAGTGTCTTGAGGCGAGATTTGAACTCAGGTCCTCCTGACTCCTGCAGTGGTACTCTATCCACTGCACCACCTAGTTGCCCCATTGCGCTAGGTGATAAAAATACAAATATAGGATTGGGGGCCAGTTGAGTCAATCAATCAATCAATCAATCACCTTTCCCTGGTTAGTCCTACTGTCTGTATTGAATCTATTGAATGAATCAGTGAACTAGATGTGAATAAGGCCCAAACAAACTGAGTCTGAAAAGTCTTTGATCATTTAGAAGTCCTTGAAAGCCACTGGATGAAATAGAGTGATGCACAGCAAACTCAGGAAGTATGTTTGGATTGGTTAAGGAGACTTAGTCATGCTCTATGGGTTTTGTATAAAATTTCCTGTTGAATTGGGGATTCTAATGAGTGGAAAGACATGGGAGAGCAATTCTGACTAAGCCTTTGGGAAGGAATTACTTGGGGGGGAGGATAAAGGGAGATGGAAAGAAGAGGATTGGTATCAGGGTCAGTCTTGGTCTCACTCCTCCTCCTTGACCTTGCAAACTATGGAGAGCTAGAGGTTTTAGACTTCCTATTAGTATCTTAGTATGCTCCTGATGTCACTGTCTCCCCAGGACCTAAGGACAGAGACCCTGGATGTAATGAAGAAAGGTAGACTCAGCGCTCTACAGGGAGTCCAGCAATAAATGTTACAATATACCCAAGGGGAACATCTGGAAGACTTCAGCAAAAGGATTTCTAGTAGCTATATGTTATCTCCTTTGTCACCTGTAGTCTCTAAATTTGAGGCCACATTCTCCTAGTCTATGAATATGATGGTACCAGAGTATGTCCTAGACCTTTAAGGAGATACTTCATATCACCTTTTCCCAGTAAACACCCCCTTTACATATTTTAAATATAATATTAACCTACAATGAAGGGGGCAGTACATCAGTGAGGACTATAGCATTAGATATCTATCCCCAACCTTTCTGGTTACCCCCTAAAACATGGAGGGTGAGAAGAAGCAACTGCCCTCTGGGGATCCAGCACAGGGCAAGGAGGAGTTGGGAGCATGTGCTACACTAGTACAAAAGTTACACAGTCCCTGCCTACAAAGAGCTTACATCTAAATGGAGACACAGCACATAGGGAGGCAGTGGCCAGTAATGGGAGTTTTGGTCAGGAGAGTTACAGGGCCTTTGAGTAATAAGTCACTATACCCTCTCTAGGGGGAGCAGCAGTATTGATTTGGTTACTGTTCACCAAACAAGAGGTCCTGAGTTCCGGTGTTAGTGCGGGGTGCAAGATGAGTGCTTAGGCCTTGGTTGAATACAATGAACTTGATTATTTTTGAGAACCATTTTATTGGAGACAGTCAATACTGTTACTTGGATCCTTGGCTAGTTCTGATTTTCCACTGGTTGGCTAGAAGGAGTATGGTTTGGAGAGGGCTAGAACCTCTTCTGTTTTGAAAACTCTTCATGATGGAAGAATTTATGATTTTTTTCATTTGTCTTTTTCCCAGTTAGCCAACCCTCACAGTCAGGAATTCCATCCTTAAGTCTCTTCCAGATCTCTCCTATTGGAATTTAGGAAAATTATGTTGGTTGTAAATAATTTGGAATAACGAAAATGTCATTAAGTCTTCTAGCTTGTACGTTACCCTGTCCTCCCAACAAGATTGTTGGGAGCTGCTTGAGGGCGAGCAGCTTGCCTTGGTTAAACTCTGTGTCTCCCCAGCCTTCATGTAGGTACTTAGCATATCTTGGTGCTTAATGGAGATAGGAACTGATTGATCTCTGCAGCTCCAACCCCTCCCCTTCCTCCCTGAAAGCTTTGATTTCTCCAGGAATACTATATTAAAATGTAGCAACATCTGGGTTGTTCTTAGTGTGTGCGCGCATGCGCTTGTGAGTATGAGGTCCTGACTTTCTCTACATAGTAATTATTGAACAAAAAGCCTTCTGTAAGAATTCTGTTTACAAATATTTGCCACTTTTACAATCATTAATTGGCATTATAAAATGTTATATTTTTAGATTCTCAAGCTTCTAGCTCATGCCCTCCCCCATCCATAAAATTACTTTGTATTTAGTCTTGTATATATTTTCTATTTACTTATCTATATGCAGCTGCTTCCCCTGCCACCCCACACCCACAGTAGAATGTAAGTTCCTTGAGGGTAGGGGCTATTTCCCCCTGCACTCAGCACAAGGCCTGACACATAGCAGGCATACAATAAATACAATATATTTATATAATATAAATAAATGCTGATTTATTTGATTTGGATGCCATCAACATGGGGAATATATCAGAAATTCGGGGATTCCTCACTTGGTATCTGCTTTTGTCAGTGAAACTTGCTCTTTCAGTAGTATTTCTGCTCATGGCAAACATTTGGCCTTTTCCCCTTGGCCTCCTTTCCCGGACTCTACTCCACTCACCAACCAAACCAGCTTTTCTAGTGCATTTTATATTGGTCCTGGGGCCTAGCACAGTGCTACATATTCTTCTGGGATGAATAAGCAGATGTGCAGATTTGGAGATTGTTAGAGTTGGAAGGGACCTTGGGGCTCAATCAATATATTCAGCCCTTTCATTTTATAGAGAAAGAAGCTAAGGCCCAGGGACTGCAAATGATTTCCCCAAAGTCATATAGCTATTTGACAACAAGCTAACACTAGAGCATCAATTCCTGTGCGTACTTGTTTGACTGAGATGAAGACTGGAAGGCTTTCCAACTGTGGACCCAGAAATCCAGCTTGAAGGTGAGCATATTCTTCAATTAACCTCTTGCAAAGTTTGCTGCTGAGTTTAGGATGGCTAGGTGGTACGGCAGAAAGAGTACTGGGCCTGGAGATAAAAAGACCTGAATTCAGATTTGACCCAGACACTTACCAACTATGTGACCCTGAGCAAGTCACTTAACCTCTGTCTGACTCAGTTTCTTCAACAGTATAGTAGGGAATCATTAAAGCACCTGTCTAAAAGAGTCATTGTGTGGTTCAAGTTGGTCCTCTGAAAGCAAAGGACAGACAACAATCTGTGAGTAGTAGTAGCAGCTGCTCCACTGATGACCTAAATGGTCAGCTTCAGTTGGGCAATTAATTCCTTCCTCCCTTCCTCCCTTCCTCCCTTCCTCCCTTCCTTCCTTCCTCCCTTCCTTCCTTCCTCCTCCTTTCCCTCCTTCCCTCCATCCTCCCTCTTTTCCTCCCTTCCTCTCTCCACATGGGGAATCATACACTTACATGTGAATGCTCTGCCCAAAGAAATACACATTTCTTGAAATAGAGCTCTTTTGAACCAGACATTGATAAAGTCCATTCATATTCAAACGGAGCTACTTGACTATACCCAAAACACAAATCTCTCTGGTTCTCACTGACTGGTCAATGATAAATCCAAGCCCAAGCCTCTGTTGGTCATTGTTTGGGTGTTGATGGCTTAGAGTGAGTGTAAATAGCAATTGTTTAGATTCTGGCCAGAAACTCTGAGGATCTTCCTCTCCCAAATTAATTTTTTTTTTTGGAGTAGGTAAAAGAGGCCATTTTTTGCCTTCTTTCTTACCTAGCCTTAACCATTGAATGGGTGTTACCTCAGACAAACTGAGACCTGGGAAAGAAGGTAATGTCTCTCTTAGAAGGTACTCTGTCTCTCTGAGATAACGATGCTGGTGACTTTGCACAGCCCTGCCTCACTTAAATCCAATTCATTTGCAAGTCAAGACATCATCTTCCTGCTGTCATTGATGCTCTGAGAGAATGAAGGACAAGCAATAACAATCTGTGTGTTCAAATAAGACAGTGTTTGTAAAGTATTTAGTACAGTGCAATGCATATAGTAGGTGCTTAAATAGTTGTTCCCTTTCCCATGTGGAGTAGCAACTGAACCACCATAGCCATGACTTCTGCAAACCATTTAATAGTAGTATGCTTCAATACTAGATGAAGGATAGCATGGTGTCAAACTTGTGTCAAATCTATTAATAAAGATACCTGTGGGCCACATAGTGATTTAGTTTTAAAGTGTAGTGTTATCTATATTTTATTGTATTTTTATTTTGTTAAATATTTCCCAATTACACTTTAATCAGAAGTGTGTGTTTGATATTTCTGATGTAATGGGTAGAATACTAGGTTTAAAGTCAGAAGTTGTTTAATCTTTTCAGTTGTGTCCAATTCTGCATGATTCCTTTTGGGGTTTTCTTGGCAAAGAACCAGAGTAATCTGCAATTCCTTCTCCAGCTCAGTTTACAGATGAGGAAACTGAGGCAAGCAGGGTTAAGTGACTTGCCCAGGGTCTCACAGCTATAGTAAGTGTTTGAGACCAGATTTAAACTCAAGAAGATGAGTCTTCCTGACTCCAGACCCAGCACTGTGCCACCTTGTTGCCCCTAAAGGCAGGAGAACTGGTTTCAAATACTACTGCAGACACTTACTAGCTTTGTGACATTAGCAAGATTCAAGGAGAGTAGTGGAACACAGGTGGAGGTTTAGAGGGTTGACTACAGTTGCACAGTTAGTATGTATAAGAGACAGCACTTGAACCCAATTTTCCTGAATCCAAGGCCAATCCTTTAGCCAATACGGCACATAGGCTTTCAACAGGGATCCCTGGTGCCTAGCGCAGCCTGCCTGATAGAGTCCTACATATGTGATACTTGAACTGCATTATCACTGAGGCCTCATCTTGTCATCTTGACCCCCATCACAGCCTGAGGGACTTGTCAAATGCCTTATTGAAAAATTAGGTCATGGGCATTCCAGAATGAGGATTCAGAAGGAGACGGTTAAACTTCATTAAATCGTAAGCCTCTCCATTAGATTGTAAGTTCCTTGAGGCAATGACTGTCTTTTGCCTCTTTTCGTGTCTCTAATGTTTAGCACAATGTCTGATACGTAGTAGGTGCTTAATAAATGGTTGTTGATGTGGTTCCCATAATAGTTTAATAACTATTCATTATAGGCAAATAAAGTTTCACTTTTCTTGACAATTTATTTGAGCCTGTACCACTTCTTGGAGTAACAAGTTCCGTAAGCTTACTGCCCACAATGCAAAGTAGAAATTTTTTTGTTTTTTTGATGTACCTCTTTCAAGATTGAAGCCCCTTTGCTTCACCCTAGTTAAACTATAGTGTACATTGGGATCTCCTCAACAAGTCTAGGTTTGTGCTACCTATCAATTAATAATTATTGCCTGGGTGCCTACCATGTTTCCAGCGCTGGATTTTAGGTACATATCCAAACATCTATACAAATTAAGGGCAAGATAGGAATGGGGACTTATTAGGTAAGTCCTAGGCAGTGTTGCAAGGCACTTATAAGTTAAATGATTTCCCCAGTCACATAGCTAGTAAGTGTAGGATGTGAGATTTGATTCCCAGGTCTTCCAACCTCAAAGCCCAGCACTCTATCCACCACACCATCCTGTCTCATGAACATCCTTGCATCCTGTATAAATACTGGAGCATTTACAAAGACCTAGAGCTATATAACTTCATTTAACTTTCCTCAGCTCAATAGCTGAGATGCCCCAGGATCTGGCTCTAGACTCTGTCTCTGTCTTTCTGTCTCTCTTTCTGTGCCTCTGTCTCTATCTTTTCATCTCTCTGTCACTCCCAGCCCTACCCTACCCTTCTCCAAAGGCAGGTAGGGATTAGATTGATAGAAGAGGCCCATTTCAGCTTTGGTAGGCATTTCCAAATTGCTTACAGAACAGAGATCACGTGCCCTCTTTACTGAAAAAATCTGTAGAAAATGCAGAAGTTAACATGACACCTCACTAAGTAAATTTCTTTAGGAAGGTGCTCTGTCTCTCTGAGGTAATGTCAGATGTGAGGGTTGCCATGACAACTTCATGTCTGTGTTTTGAAGAACACGGCACAATAGTTACATGAATCCCGTATAATTTATGGTCACATCAGGTAAAACTCCTCCAGAAAGGTTTCACAAGTGGTCGTCTACTTGCATTGTTTTTTCTCCCCTTGTAAATATGGCCTTGATCCAAGGAGGAACTTGGCTTTTCAGTCTTGTGGTCTTGGTTGTAAATGAGGAAAACATTTTTTTAAAGATAGAAGATTTTTGTCCTGAGATTTTCACATGGGAATACTGATGCCTGCACAACTTCCTTCTAAGGGTTGTTATGAGGAAAACACTTGGTAAACCTCAAAAGATTATAGAAATGTGCCTTAATAGTGACTTTAAAAATAGTTTGTGAGGCAAATGAACACCTTGGTGCCCTGAGCAGTTTGACAATTTTTCTTCCTCTTCTCTTTTTTCTTCTTCTTTTCTCCTCTTCCAGAGGAGGTGGTAAAAGCCATTGGCATCTCCTGAACCTCTGGGATCATTTTGTAACCTGTATGTGTGGTGTCACATACCTAGGCAAGGTGATGTAGGGGAAATGGAATTTGGAATTGAGAACTTGGGTTCAAATCCTGAATATGCTACTTTAAAAGATGTATGATGAGCAAATAACTCTCTTCTCTGGGCCTCAGTTTCCTCATCTATAAAATGAGGTAGTTGCATTAGACCAAGGGTTCTTAATGGTTTCTATATCATGGACCCCTGTGGCAGTTTGTTGAATCTTATAGACCCTTGTCAGAATCTATGGTTTTAAATTCATAAGACACATAGTATTACAAAAGAAGCCAATATGTTGAAATATTATCATTATCAAAATATTTTTTAAAATACTTCATTGACCTTAGTTTAAGAACCCCTACTCTAAATAATCTTTAAAGTTCTTTCCAGCACAACTCCCATGTTTCTATGGAATGATCTTTTCCAGAGTCACCCATGAGAATCTCCTTAGTCTAGACAGGTTCCACCTGGAGGAGTTTCACATCACGTGGCCAGTGGCTAGTATTTGAGTGTCAGTTAAAGTCACTTAATCTCTTTGTATCTCAGTTTCTTCTAGTCTTAGACTAGATGTCTTTCAAGTCTCCTTCCAGTTTGAAATCTATACTCTTATAAATAAAATTGTTCCCATCATCATTAAATGAACCTTAGGGAGGAAAAGTGAATTCCTTCCCCAAAGACATATAACTAATAAATGTCCAAGACAGGATTGAAACCCAAGATCCTTCCATCTCTAAGTCCCATGATCCTAAGATCTCTGTGAAGACTGACACTTTCATGGGATCACAGATTTAAAGCTGTAGGGACTTTAGAGCTGATGTAATCTACCTCCCTCATTTTAAGGATGGGAAAACTGTGGCCTAGAGAGACTCAGTAATTTTCTCAAACTCACAACAGGTAGTGAGCAACAGAGTTGAGATATGAGCACAGGTCTTCTGTAAAGTTCCCATTTCATCCCATTTGGGAAAGATGAAGACTGGGGACTGACAGAGGCCATCTACCCATGGATTCTTCCTACTTCTAGGATCAGGTTGCACTGGAAGCAATTTTCCTAGAGCCTTTCTAGGCTAGCCATAGATCTCTTAACCCAACTTGCTCCCTGTTTTCAGAGGCTCTTGACTGAACCTTAGATTCAAGCCATATAAACACAGCCTCCCCATTGGAGCCTATCTGAAATTATAGGCTATTAAAAGACAGATTAAGACCCCCCTAGAGACTCTTTCACTGAAGTACTCCAGGACCCTTTGATATAAACATCAATTGGTTCAAAAAAATGTGGCTTAGAATATTTTAAAAAAGGGGAATGGAAAGAGAAATATAAGTTATATCTTGGAAAGATGGGGTCCAAGTACTGACTAAAACATATGGTCAACCCGGGCAGGTTTATATCTTTATATCCCTTCCTTTTTTTGTTTCTATAGACTTACCAAACACCCTTGGAGTCCTTTAAAGCAGGGCAGGTGATCCTAGTAGTAAGGAGTAGGAGGAAGCCTGAATAAGTAGGTACCATCAAGGGCATCTGGGAATAGTCAATTGAAATGTAGGTAGCCTGTGTCAGGGAGATACATTGGGCAGAGTAAAGTGTCAGGGGAATCTGGCCATAGGTGGCACAGTAGACTCTTGACCTGGAGTTAGGAAGACTTGTCTTCCTGAGTTCAAATCTAGTCTGAGACATATTGTAGCTGTGTGACCCTGGGCATGTCACTTAGCCCAGTTTACCTCAGTTTCCTCATTTGTAAAATGAGCTGGAGAAGGAAATGGTAAAGAACTCCATCAGATTTACCAAAAAAAAAACCCCAAATAGGTCACAAAGAATTGGACACGACTGAAAATTTCTGAATAAGGGAAGCAGTGTTGATTGGATGAATTGGGAAATAGAATATGGCAAAAGGGAAATGCTCCATTTTGCTGGTAGACAGGGATATTGTAGTACCAGAACTGACTGACTGCTAGCAGCTGGATAGATCTAGATGGAACTTGGGATATTGCATACTGAATGTCAGCAGGGACTCAAGTGCATTGGTGAAGAGTGTCTGGGGAAGACAAAGACCTGATTACTAGAGCTGGGATAGAAGGTGAGTGGTTTAGTCCCAGGGTAGATGCTCAATTCATGGGAACTGAATTTATGACTGAAGTCAGAATGAGTCCAGAATCAGAGAGAACTTTATGCCAAGCCATGGACTTTTGGAAGTGCTTTCCCATCTATGTGACCTTAGACAATTCAATGCAAAACAATAAGAACAGCATTGATTAAATACCTACTGTGTATAAAGCACCTTGGGTGACACAAAACTGAGGTAATACCTATTCTCTATCCTTTAAGAATTTTGTATTCTAAGAGAGAGAAAATACCAACACAATCAATCCACAAGCATCAATTTATGTGCTAGGCACTGTGCTAGGTAGTGGGGATATAAAAACAAGCATTAAAGCAGTCTGTGCCCTCAAGGAATTTATATTCAACTGGCAGGAAATAATATGTATACAGCAAGTGAATGGAAAATAATCACAAAAGTAGATACAATTTTTTGGGGGTGGAGATGGGGCAAGTGAATAGTAAGGGAGACAGCTGGGAGGATAAGAAAGGGTTTTATATTAGAGAGTAGTATTTGACCTGAAATTTAAAAGGAATCTAGGAATTCTAAGAAGTAAGGTGAGGAGGAAGTGTATATTAGATAATGGCCAGGGTGGGGGTGGGGAGTATCCAGCCTATGCAAAGGACAGAGATAGTAGATGATGTATTATATCAAAAATGCCAGTTGAGTGAGATTATAGAGTAATGACAGATATTGTGTAATGTATCACACTATAGAGTTAAAAAAAAGGATGTCTCATACAATGGCAAATGCAGTTTGTGACTGGCTAGGGTGACTGAGGAAGGCTTCCTGAAGCAGGTAGCATTTGGGTGGGATTTTCAAGGATGGGTAGGAAATTAACAGGTGAAGTGGGAAAGAGAGGGTATTCCAGTCACTGGGAACAGCATAAGCAAATATATAGAAACTTAAAGTTCAGGGAAGGAGGTTGTTCAATTTGGCTAGAGCTCAGTCTGTAGGGAAGAGTTGTACAAGATAAAACTAGAAAATGAGGGCACTACCAGATTGTGGAAGGCCTTGAATGCCAGGTAGAGGAGTTTGAATTTTACTTGGCACTCAGTAGTGCTGGGGCCACTGGTTTTCCTTTCTAGGGTCTCAGTTTCGTCATTTGTAAAATGAATAAGTTGGTCTGGAAGTTCTCTGAGATGTCATTTATCTCCAATCATATCGTTGTATCATCTAGGAATTCTTGTATCTCCCCTGCTTTGGAGTTTGGCTTTGTTCCAGAACCTGGGGTACACTTGGCTCTGCAGATCAGAGCTGAGTGGCCTATGATTTAGGAACTGGAGAACTATGAGGGTAAGCAGTTGGATTGGTGATTAGACTGGTCCTAATTTGATTTCCTAAGTACATTTCCCCTTGGGGAAGGCAGCACATCAGTGGACCAAATGATCAGCCCACTTGGCAATACTTATAGACTATTAAATCAGTTTTCCAGTAGGCTTGAGTGGCAAAAGCCAGTTTTCCCAAGGCCTGATTGCCCCCTGAATAAACTGATCTTTGAAGTTCCAGATTGGCAGACTAAACTCTGGCTTCCAGGGAGATAGTAGCCACTTTGAAGCTATTTGCAGCTATCAATTTACCTCTCTTCCCCAAGATAATACCCCCCAGCCAATGTGGGGTAATTGGCCTTTAAGGCCCTGGAGTGCTGGCCTGGGCAGCTAGTTTCCTAACAAAGGTTCACCTGCTCTTTGCCAAGATGTGCTATTGCCTTCTGGGATGCCAGAATGTGGCATAACCAGAACATGGATTTGACATTCAATCTTTGAGTCTCTTGGTTGTGCTGAGATATGTGTGAACATGTAGATGTGCATAGACATGCATGTGTGTAGCTCTAAGTATGGGTATGTATACTTGTATATGCATGTGCATATGTGTGTATGTGTAGATGTGCATGTATGTTGGTGTGGGCATATTTGACAGATTTGCTCTTCATTTCATTTACCTGTCAGGCTGACACTAGGCATCTATCTGCTTGCTGAGAACAAGGATTGGGTTGAATGCATATCCAGGTCTCTCACTTCTCTCTGTGCCCTGAATCTCCAATGTACACCTCTCTGATCTCTAAGGTTCCTTCTGACTCTGACTCCTAGACCCCATGAATGCTATTTTTCTTAAAAGCAACCTACCCCCCACAAAAAAAAAAAACTAACAAAATGAAACAACAGCAGCAACAAAAACCTATTTATTGATATTTTTTGGTTTTTACATTAATTTCATCCTCCCCTTCCTCTTTCTCAGAAAGCCATTCCACATAACCAAGACTTTTGAATGATGGTGAATGAGTTCACAGAGGCCTGGGGGCTTGATTCATATCAAGCTCCATCATATAGCTTTGAGCAAGTTGCTCAGTTTGGATTTCAGAGTAGCTTTTATTTTTATAAGTGGAAATAAAGAGAAGGTGGTGATGGGGAATTAGATGTGTTGGGGAGGGAGCCCACCTGCTCTGAAACTATTATAGAATTACTCAAGTTCCTGGGAGGTGAAGGGCCTTTGCTCTGGGTGCCACAGCTAGCATGTCTCAGAGACCGGGTTTTAATCTAACTCTCAGGCCAAATCTGCATCCATTATACCAACCTGCTTCTTCAAGTGTCTTGATTTAAGAAAAAAATTAAGATTTTAACCACTTGCCTAGAATAATAGAATTCAAATTCAGACTGAACCTTTGTTGAGTGCCCATCATGTGCAAAACACTGGGCAAGGTGCTGAGGGAAAAGGTGTTTGGAGGTGTAAAGCATTTGAAGTAATTGAGCATTGCAAGCTTCCTTCAAGACTCCCCATAGGCTTGACCTCTTATGGAAAGACTTCCTTCACATTTATTAGTACCCTCTGCCTTTCTCAATTATCTTTTGTTTATATGTCTGCATATTTGCTATATTGACTAGTAGGATATGAGGTCTTTGAAAGCAGGGACTAGTTTTCTTTCTGTTTTGAAAAAAAAGTCTCCATTGCCTAAACCTCACTACATACACAGATGTACTTTATAATTGCTTATTTGATCGCATTGGCTTGTGCAATGAATGTGCTGGATATGGAAACAAAGGATGGAGGTTTAAATCCTGACTGCCACTTAGCTGTGTGACTTCAGGAAAGTGACAACTTCTCTGGGCCTCAGTTTCTATATCTTTAAAAGTTAGGCAGTTAGACTAGATGATTTTTGAGGGTCCTTTCATCTCTTGTCAAGTCTTTTCAAGCACCTACTATGCACTCAGTGCTGGGGATATGGAAATGAAAATGACCATAATCCCTGCCCTCAAACAGTTTACAATCTAAGTGGGGAGGCAGGGAGAAATAACACACAAAAGAAAGTTGAAGGTGAGAGAGGGAGCATCCAATTTGGGGACAGGGTGGAGAAGTTAAAGAAATACAAAATGAGTGCAGTCAGATGGGAAATGAGATGCCTGTCCTCTGTCCCTTCCTTAAATGTCTTTACCCTTCATCAGAGCAGCATGGGGTATCAATGAGGTATGAGTACCAAGGCTGATTGGATCTTTCAGGACGATGAGATTTCCCAATAATGAGGTTCCTGGGGGCATGGTGGAGATGTCAAAGAGGTCTAAAAATGAGTGCAGACAAGTAGAAAATGAACTTTATATCTCTGGTCCTCTCAAGTCATGCACAGAACATCTGCTCAGTATGCCTGCATACCTTGGAAGGAGTATTTTCCTTGGCTCTTCCTCGTGGGAAGGATTAAGGGTAACATTCACATCAGGGTGTGTCCACACACCAGGGCACACCTGTCCCTTGCTGCCAACAGAACCTATACATGGTCATTTACTACTTATGTGACCTTAAACATATAGTTTAACCTCTCTTGGAAGGAATTTCTGATTCTCTACAAAAAGAAAGTGGTTGGAATAAAATGATCTATATCACCTCTTCCAATGATATATTTGTTTGATAGCATAAAATACCAAGCAAAAGTAAAAATGAAAAGGTGCCAGTTGGAGGAAGGAACCACTCATCCTTTTGGAGATATCAGCATATTTACCAGGAAGTCTGAAGATACTAATAGGGAAACTCACATCTCCACTCCATTCAGTGTCTTCAAAAGATGCTTTCCCTCTACCCAGGTGTGTAATCATTGGTATCCTCCATCAGGAAATCAGAGTTTGTTCAGGTGGTCAGGTGAATGAGGGTGCCTGCTCCCTCCCTTTCCAGGCCAGTCTATTGAAAGAGGTGCCATTTGCATATCAATCCTGTTCAGCTCTGGTGATAAAATGAGTTAGAAAGGACTAGAAGAGTAGTCCCTACTTATTGATAATGAGATGATTCCAAAGCCTTGAGTCACTAAAGGATCTGGATTCAGGACATGCCTTGTAAACCTTTAAGCTATGTATAGATGTGCCTTATTAGAAGGGACAGGAAGTGTAGAGTAGGGAAGAAAGTGCTGGCATTGGAGTCAGGAGACCTGGGATTGAAGCTCCTCATATGCTCCACCTAGGTGATTTTGGGGATGCCTCTTGGAACCTCAGTTTCCTCATATGAAAAACTCTTGGACTAGAGAGAGAGAGAGTCTGTCCTAGAGAACAGAGAGTCTATTTTTGAATCAGGAAGACCTGGGTGAAAGTCCCACCTTTTCCACATATTGATCTCTGACTCTGGGGAAATAAGTTATACTCAGGGCCACTGTAAATTGAAGATGGAATGTTTTAGGTGATACTTAAAATGACTTATTCATGACCACATGCCTAATATGTTTCAGGAAATGAATTCAGATCTTCCTGACTCCAAGGCCAGGCTGTTCCTCATTGCCCAGCTAACTCTCTAAGAGGATTGGACTTAGAGTAAACAGGACCTGAGTATGAAATCCTGCTTCACATACTTTCTGTGTCACCCTTGGCAAATGACTTAACCTCTCTGGGTCTCTGTTTCTTGGTTTGTAAAGCCAAGGGGATGGCCTCTAAAGTCTTATGGGGTTCTACAGTATAAATTCATGACTAGAAGTTGCTGACTTACATTGGTAGTTTCCACACTGGGAATTCCCTGGATGAATAAAATCACAGGTGTAGCTCTTTCTCCTATATCATTCCCATAACCTCCCCAATTTTAAATACTACTATTAACAATGCAACCTTGAACTATGCTTTCCTTCAAAAGCTGCCCAACACACCTTCCATGATCTCATCCATTCTTAGCTGCCTCCCTACTGATAACAGTGCCGGTTAGACCTGGGTCTAACCACTGTATTGATACAGTACCAACAGCACTAATAGTGAGCCTTTACACCTCTAAAGCCTTCTCTGACATTCACAACAATCCTATGAACACAGAGGAAACAGCTTATCCTCACTTTATATACAAGGAAAGTGAGAATCAGAGATTAACTTGCTTTCCCAGGGTCAAGGACATGTTCAATGACTGATTTAGGACTAGAATTCAGCAGATCTGCTGACTCCTAAGGTCACCTCTACTCTCTCTTAGTCCCTGATTTGGAAAATAATGGCATGAATCC
Source organism: Bettongia penicillata ogilbyi (assembly GCA_023548195.1). Lineage (NCBI taxonomy): Eukaryota > Metazoa > Chordata > Mammalia > Diprotodontia > Potoroidae > Bettongia > Bettongia penicillata. The sequence continues at coordinate 13,271,998 of JAJHZJ010000126.1, forward strand.
TGAGGGGGGAAAAATGTGAAAGAAATTCAGGTTATGTTTAGGTTCATTGCAAGTTGAAGGTCACAAAAGTTATTAATGGGTGCAACTTTGAGTGGGACAGAGCTCAGGTAAGAGCAAACACAGATGGCCTTACAGATTAAACACATTCATTTCATTTGGCAACATATCCACTGCATCTATTTTATTTAATCCCACGTTTAATATGTAGTGTATGTATTTTGGCTCCATGCATTATGTACTTATTTTGCAGTGTACTTCCTCTGGGATTTATTTCTGTAGGCCACATTTGGTTGTCAGAGCATTTCATGCCTCTTTTCTTTTCTTTCCTTTTTTTTAAAAAAAAAGGAGCTTGAGTTTCTGGAGTTTAAACATTTTCTTCTCCTGTTAACATTGTCATCTTTCAGAGAACTGAATATCCACTTGGTGATATTTCTTGTGAACCACAGTAATGCCACTGCTCTTGATTGGGCATTTCTACCCAATGATAAATGTACTAGGCAAGCCATTACATGACGGTGAACAAGGGAGTCTTGGGAAGAGGGCTGAACACTGCTGGTGATCCTGGCTTCCAGGGGCTGCTGCATGAGTGACAAGGCTTAGCCAGTACAGAAGGAACTTCTTGGCTTCACAGATATTAACACACCTTTCATCCAAATCAATGAGCTCTGGCATCAAATGAATGCTTGGGACAGATCAAGGGAATGCTTTGGATACCCTGATAGATTTTAGTGCTAAAGAATCTAAATTTGTGGATGAACAAATAATTTTTTCTCTTGCTCATAAATGTCATTAAAAAACCAACTCTGATAGGCTTGCAACAGTATGGTCCAAATATTTCTCCAAGTGCCCATGGTTTGACTGTAGATTACCTTGATAAGGGAGAATGTGGCAGAAAATGCATGAATAACATACAAAATGAAATGAAGAATTATGGGGTTAGGGACAGTGGTTCTAGATTTTTTTATATAGTACCTCCCTGTCCTCCTTATCTTTATAATACTTGGCTGGAAAGGGGAGGAGGGAAAGTCAAGGAGCATTTGTTTTTTCTTAAGCATGGCTTGCTGTGACGGAGGAACAAGGGACATGTGGGAAGGAGGAAGTGCCCCGTATTCTCTGATTATAGAAGAGAGAAATCACAAATATTTTTGTAAGCTTTTAGAAACTATAGCTCAATAGTATTAAGGACCTACTATTGTACTGAGGTGTATTAAGGTGTCCCAGGTAGGTATAACTCATCAAATAGATGAATAAGTCATTAAACTGTTCATCAATAACACATCAAATATATAGAACACTTCATCAAATATTTCTTAGATTATTGATTTGGCTGCAAGATGGAAGGCATCTTGGAGTCATCTTTCTCTTTTCTCTCAACCCTTCACCTGATCCATCAAGTTACTAAGTTTTGTCAATTTTGCCTCTACAACATCCCCAATATTTCTTGGCCCCTCTACCCCCATGACCACTACTCTAGTTAAGATCCTTATCAGCATGGTTCAATGGAAAAGGTACTCTGTTTGGCATCAAAGAATAAGGTTTTAAACCCTGGTATGACCTTCAGTAAGTAATTTAATATCTTGTGACCTCTTTCCTCATCTGTAAAATGAAGGGTTTGGACTACGTGGCCTTTGAGTACTCTTCCAACTTGAGGAGTCTAGTGTCTGTGTTTTGTCTTCAACCAAATGGTAAATTCTCCAAGATAGGGGACTATGTTTTACATTCACCGTAATGCCTAGGACAGACAGGGCTAGCTGCTTAGTGAGTACTTCTTGACCTGACTTTCAAACATAGATGAATAGATAGTGAATTAAATGACAGTTATTATATTGAATAAGGACAAGACAATGGAAAAGCAATAAATATACACAATGATACTATGCGGGAGGGTATACCCTAATCATATTTGTTCTAAGAGTATGCCAGAAATTACCTTCTATTCAATTCCTAATTATGGAATGCATTGAAGGTGGATTCAGACTTGACCTTTGGATTATGAGAAAAAACCTGAGGGGACAGAGAAGAAGCATCCTGGTGGAACTTGGATTCTGATGAATTTTCATATTAAGATATTCAGAAGTCATTTCGCTTGCACTGGCCTTCTGAAGACACAGATTTCCATGGAGGTTAGGAAGTATTGGTTTTACCATTCTTCTCAAGTGTAATGAGAAACCAAAAGCTTCTTACAATACAGGATTCTGAGCAAGGTGACAGTAATGAAACACTAGGAAAACCACATACCCACAGCTTTATGGACACATGGGTAGCTCTATTCCTTCTTCAACTTTAAAAGCTGTGGGTATAACTTGCAAGGACCTTTTCTGGTGCTGGCCTCTCTTTTAGCAGGGCTCCCATACCTTCTGTTCTTGCCTGTGGTTAAGAGGACCTATGGGATCTTGAGGAACATAAAATTACTCATAAAACTGGATCTAGAAAGAGGAGCTAGGGCAATTTAATCATGTGCCTCCCTTGGTGGACCTGGTTCTTACCACTGATACTGTCTAGACTCATTTCTCAATGGTTAGCACACTTCCATCCCCTCATACTTTCTCCATTTCCATGGTTCTGAATCCCTTCAATGTACAAATCCTATCCCCAGGTACGTATTCTGTTGTTCCCATCTATTTTGACTCAATGGAGCCTGTGTTCCACTTGAAGTTGGCTTTCTCCTTCCACTGTTTTATTTGGAAGCCAAGCATGGTACCTGGCATATAACATGTGCTTAGCAAATGTTTATCGATTGATTTGGAATGACTGCTCTAAAATGAGCAAATTTCCTTTTGTCTTATAATTGTTTTTTTTCTCACTCTTTGAATCCTCTCACGCTCATTGTGATCTAGTTCTCTCCTTGATGACCTTGCTTCTTTGATACCCTTTCCTGCACTGCTAAATCCGATCTCCTTGTTCCCTCCCCTCTAAGCACACATCATCCTGGTTGTGGTGGGAGAATTGGAATAGTATTGTTCCCCGTTGCCTCTTAGTGACTTTCCTACCACGACTTCTCCTCCCTTGAGGTTCATGCTAATCAAATTTATCATACAATCCAGATACTGGTAGCCATTATCTATTGATCTCTGCCCCCCACAATCCTTTTTCCAAAGAGTTCAGTCCTTGACTTGACTTAGTCTTTCTTCCTTACCAGTTCCTACCCTAAAAGACTTCAACACACATACTGAGGCCCCCTCCAATAATCTAAGTTCCCAGTTCCTCAATCTACTTCGTTCTCACGATCTACTTCTCTACTCCACCTCAGCCCTACACAGAAACAGTCATACTCCTGATCTGGCTATGACCCACAACTGTTCCACTTCTACGTTCATTAACTTTAAAATTCCTCTCTCTGATAACGATCTTTTGTCATTTTATCTTTCCCTGTGCCTTACAATCCCTAATCTTGTTATTTTTTCTTGCTGTGGTCTCCTTTCTCTCTGTTCCTGTGTTCTTCCAAGTCCATCACCCCTGTCCTCTCTTCCTTTCTTGTCCTCTTGGTGAACTAATTGAACTCTACGCTGTTATCTACTTTCACATTCCTTTCCTCTTGTCCTATTACGCAGCTCACTTCACCAAACTCCAACCCTAGATTACTTCAACTATTCATTTCTTTCACTCCTATTCATGTGCTACTGAACAAAGCTGAAGGAAATCACACAACTCTGCTGATCTGCATATACATAAAATGCAAATTTATATAATTGAATTTCAACTTGGTCCTTACAACAAGGCTTCGTTCTTTCTACAGTGGATATTCCAAATCTCTTTATCAATTCTTAATTCTCTTACTATGATTATTTAACAACTTTTCCTTTTTCTTGCCCTCTCAGCTGAGGACCTCATCTCAAATGCCACATAAAGAATGAGGCCATTCACTGAGAGCTTCTCCTTCTCACCTTCACCTCATACCAAATCATTCAGACAATCTCCCCTCTCCCCCAATCTGTTCCTTCACTTCAGTCTCTATAATAGGGTGGCCTTTCTTGTCAAAGTCATACCCCCACATACATCCTTGAACCTTTTCCCTCCCATCTTCCCCACTAGCATGTCCACTGCCTCTCTTCCTATCTGTTTAAGCCTTCCTGCTGCCTACTATGACTCCTTTCCATGACTCCTCCCTATCATTAAAAGTCCCTCACTCAATCTGATCATCCTTGCTACTGTCTACACTAAAGGGCTCCATTTTTATTCCCACTAACTCATTGAAACAGGAAGGCACCCTGAGGGAGAGACAGGAGACAGCATGTTCCAGGAAGTCAGACCACCACTAGCACCTTAACCCCAACTCTCCACATACTCCGATGGAGACAGCCCAGGACCATGAACCCAAGAGCTTTTGAAATAGCAATGCTTCCAGCTCATCATCTGCAGTCAGCATCTTGAGAAACAACCCTTGTGGAGGCGCTAGGTAGCATAGTGGAGAGAGGGTCAGGTCTAAAGTCAGGAAGACCTGAGTTCAAATGTAATCTCTCACACTTACCAGCTGTGTGATCGTGGACAAGTCACTTAAACTCTGCCTTATATGTTTCCTCATATGTAAAATAGGGATAATAATAGCACCTACCTCAAAGGGTCATTGAGAGCATCAGATGAGACAATATTTATAAAGAGCTAAGCAGAGTGCCTAGCACATAGTAGGCACTCTATAAATGTCAGGTATTATTATCTTGCAGCCTGGCAACTGCTCCTTGAAGGTGCCTTAACCACAGCTACTGAAGATCCAGAAATAGAAAGTTCTTGCCACCAGAATCTTTGGCATTGTCAAATGGTTCAATACAAGAAACTGCTATAATTTTATCAATGGAAATGCCATTAAAGAAGCAGTATTACTTCTCCTTTGCTGCAGTACCCTAAGGACCATGGGAGATTTCCATGTGATTTACAGCTAAAACCTTCCATATGTGTTGCCTCCCTTATTAGAATATGAACTTCCTGGCAGCAGGGATTGTCTTTTCTATTTGTATCCCCATCTCTTCACACAAAATAAGTGCTTAATAAATGCTTTCTCCATTCTTCGTCACTCTTTTATAAACTTTCAGCAATCCCACTTCATCATTCAACTAAAATTAATCATTCCAGAGTTACCAGTAATGTGTTAATTGCCAAAACTAATGGCTTTTTCTCAACCCTTTCTTGACCTCTTTGTAGCATTTGACACTGTTAATCACTTTCTCCTCCTGGATACTCTTCCCTTATAAGTTTTGTGACACTGCTTTTCTGGTACTCCTATCTGTCTGCCCACTCTCTTCATTCTCCTTGTTTTTTCCCCATATCTTATCCACTTACTGTGGATATGCCTTAAGGTTATGTCCTGAACCCCTCCCTACTCTCTTTTCCCTTTATGAAATGTCACTTAGTAATTTCATCATCCCTAGGTTAAATCATCCATATTCAAATGATTCCCAGACCCAGCCTTTCTCCTGAGCAAAAGCCTCACATCAACTTTTGGACATTTTGAATTGGATGGCCTGTAGACATCTCAAACTCAATACGTCCCAGAGAGCACTCATAACCTTTTGCTCCAAACTCTCCGCTTTTCTGAACTTCTCTAGTACTTGTCTAGTCATCCAGAGTTGCAGCTTCGGTGTTATCTCCAGTTTCTCACTCACTCCACATGTCCAATCCCTTGCCAAATCTGCTTTCTAATTTCACAATATCTCTCATCTCTACTCATACAGCCCCCACCCTAGTTTATTCTCTCATGGCCTCTCCAATGGACCATTGCAATAGTGTTCCAATTGATCTCCCTGCCTCAAATTATTCCCCATTCTAATTCTTTTCTCAGCTAACAAAGTGATCTTCTGAAGTCATACCATGCCACTATTCAGTAAACTCCAGTGTCTTCCAGGATCAAATATAAAATTCCTCATTTGGCATTTGAAGCTTATTATGACCTAGAACCTTATAGTCTTGTTAAACTTTACTCTGTTCCGTGCCCTCTGTGATCCAACCACACTGGACTACTTGCTGTGGATCTCACATGACACTCTTTCGCCCAGTTCTGTGCTTCTATAATGGCCGTCTCTCATGCCTAAAATGATTTCCTTTCCAATCTCGGATTCTTAAAATCCCTGGTTTCCTTCAAGGTTTAACCCAAATTCTACACTATGAAGGCCTTCCCTAGTCTCTCCAGCTGCTAGTTCCTTCCATCTTAGATTACCTCCCATCTATTCTCTGTGTGCATATATATATGTATGTGTATATATGTGTGTATGTGTATATATAATACAGTATATGTATGTGTATGTATAATACAGTATATACCTAGTTAATTACATGTTGTTTCCCTCATTAGATTGTGAGTTCCTTGAGACCAGGCACTGTCTTTCTCCTTTCTTGGTATCCCCAGCTCTTAGCAGAGTGCCTTGTACATAGAAGACAATTAATAAAGACCAATTGACTGACTGTCTGACTTTTTAGACGATCAACTTGTCTGTCATCAGAGACTAGCAGCATAATGGCTTTAGGATAAAACTGGAGTTTCGGCAATAGGGGAACCATCCCCTCCCCACCAAAGAAAACTTTTAGGATATTTTTCACCCTCAGTTCCTTGAATTTTGTATGAAAGAAATAAGAGAGAAAAGAATATAATAAACCAGACCAAACCACTTGGATTTGAACTCATGAGGGATTTAAGCGCAGGATAAGATACTCAGGACTCCATTATGAACTATTTTATCTTCAGATTGTCTGTATCTTCCCATCCTGGATCACTGCTTTGTCTTGGCAGAGGGGCTTATATAGCTATGCCACGTAGAGTTAACCCAAGACAGACAGGTCATAGTTGAGAGCTCTGACAAAGGCTAATCTCTGGAAAAGGAAATGGCAAATCACTCTAGTATATTTGCCAAGAAATTTTCCCAGATTCTTTTGGTTCTGTTGGGTGACTTCTCTCTATTTGGCAGCTCTTGGTGATAGGCTTCCAGAAATGCCTGGGGCTTTGCCTCTTCTTCCTCCCAACAACTATTAAAGTTTAGTCTGGGATGATGGATGGGTTTTCTTCCCCTGCCTCTTGAAGTCCCAGTCCTTGGGGGCCTCTGTAGAACTCTGATGATGTTCATTTCTGTTCCCAGCAAGGCCACTTTAAAGAGGGCTGCTCATTCCATGTTCATTCTCCAGAAAGCTGGCCTCCCTCCCTCTCTCTTTGCCTCCTTTCCTCCTGGGACAGAATACTGATCCTTCCCTGTCACCACCTCTTTTACTCCATGTGTGGCACCAGAGCAGCCAAGAGGGTGTAACATTAGACAAGTCGTGTTCAGAGCTGTCACTGCTACTTCCCCAAATGTAGTCCCACTGAAATAACAGCAAAGTGGGTTTTATTTTTAAAGGAAGAACAAATAAACAAAGGATTAATTTGTAACCCCCTCCTGCCTTAAGGAGACACCAGGTCAGAGAATTATAATTGGAGGATCACAAGTGGAAAGAAATTTTGACTCTGAACCAAAAGTCTACCTTGAATCCCTTTTTCTTTGCCCCTACCTTGTCATGAGTTATTGGATCAAGAAACATTTTTTTCCCCTGGATTAGGATGTAATGTTGTGCTTGAAAGAGTCTCTTTTTTGGTGTGTGTATTACCCAAGGTGTGGTATAGTGGAAAGAGTGGTGAATTTGGAATCAAAAGATTTAACTTCAAGATTTAAGATGGAATCCCCATTTCTGGGATTAGCTATGAGATCCTGGGCAAGTCACATGACTTTTCTCATCTTTTGTTTCCTGGTCTGTAGAGTGTGGATGATAACAGCACTTATCTCATAGGCTTATTGGGAGAATCAAGTGCAATAATATATTTAAAGCATTTTGCAGACATTGCAGTACGGTACAGATGTCAACTATCATATTATCATTACTTGGATTTGGGGGTAAGTCACATCATTGCTAGGGGTCCAAGTTTCCTCACCTATGAAATAATAGGGTTGGGTTAGATGAGCTCGAAGGGTCTCTTCCAGTTCAAATCTCATGATCCAAAGGCTTGTAGACTCTACTTTTCTAAACCAGAGTCTTGAGAACATCATTCCCCATATGACAGGCTCTCTTACATTTCCCCATTCAGCTGACTGTGGGTGCTGTTCTATTTTAAACCCACATGGAAGTATTTTTTTTTAAGGACCATCTGCTACCGGCCCAAACCCAGATGATACAGTCAGGGCCTGCCCACAGCATCCTCTCCCTCCTTCAGACAGTTCCAGGAACAAGTTGTGAGTCAGTCACACAGCTGAACTCACATTTAGCTCACCCTGATATCCTGAGTGCCAGAGGGGACACCCAACTGCCCCCGCAGGTGTGATGCTGCTGATATTTGGTACTTTTTAGAGAAAGGAGGGGGAAACCCCTAGGATTGGATGACTTGAGTGAAAGCTTCACTTTGGTGATGCCCCACTGTGACCTTGAAAAATGTGGTGAAAGGGCCTAGCCACTCCCAAGCACTCTCTCCTTCCCCCCCATTCATCTTTCGGTGGATGGGGGCTTTAGAACAGTTCATAAATTCGACTACAGAGCCCAAGGCTGCAGCTGTGTACTGGAAAGAGCGCAGGATTAGTGGGCGGATGAATGAGGTTCACACACATGCTCTGGTACATACTGTAAACGGTGTGGCCTTTGGTGAGTCCTTTGACCTCCCAGGGCCTCAGTTTCCTTATCTGGAAAGTAAAACATTTAGATTAGATGAGCTCTAAATGTTCTCTTAGCACCAAATCCTTCCATTCATTTCAACCAGAGGTAATGTAGCCCCTACCTCCCTTTTCTTCTTTGCTTCCCATCTTAGCAAACTTCTGGCAAGCTTTACAGTTAATTTCTTGTTTTGGATGCAAAATAGTATGTCCTGCCTCCTACAGGGTTGTTTGCCAAGTACTGTGTTCTACCAGGATTTCTACTCTTGATAATCATGCTGATATTATTAAACATTGACTACTGTTCTATATCAGTCAATCAGAGTCCAAGACATCCCCTAACTCTGTCCTTTGGCCCACACTCTCCCCTCCTCCTCTTTCCTTTCCTTCCCTCCTACCAAGCCTTCCTTTATCTACCCTTTCCTCTTCCCTATTTTCTTTTTTTTCTTTTTTGCCCCTTGGTCTCAGAGGTATGTCTTTCTGTCCCTCTGTATATAATATGTATTTATTCATTCAGCTCTCAAATTTTTCAACTTAGAAATAAAATTTTTGTCAACAAACAAGTCAAAAAGGTTAGGATTCAGGAGACCTGCTGGGGTGTGCTTTAGAACCTTTGTGTCTAAGCCTTGAAAATGGTAGCAGTTCTTTTTCTTCTTCCTCATCATGTCCTCCTCCTTCTCCTTCATCATCGCCATCCTCAACATCATCATCATCATTGTCGTCGTCACCATCACATCACACAACAGCAACAATTTTGGTGCTATGGAAAGAGTCCTGGATTTGGAGTGTGAAGATCTAAGGCCAAATTCCAGCTCTTCTACTTACTACCAGAATGACCTTGGATGAATGCTTTCCCTAATCCAGTACTCAGTGACTTCATCTGTAAAAGGAGGGACTGGACTAGGTATGACTTCGAAGATTCTAAAAGTTTATGAACCTATTTATTTTCATAATTGCTAGCACTTTTTTTGGAAGATACTTTCATTTTGGAGCCTAAGGAGAGAGGGAAAGTGTGTGTGTGTGTGTTCGTGTATTTATAATTAATTCCTCTTCTCTCTGTCTCTGTTTCAGTCTCTCTCTTACCCTTTATATTCGCTCCTTCTGGAGACTGGGCTATGTTCTGTAGAGATACTGGCTAAGTGTTGTATGTGCAATGGTTGATTTTACAGGCCTGTGCCTCACTATTATTATATTATACACCAGGTTATTATAAGCATTTCAATCAACTGTGGATAACATAAGCTTCCCCAACCTAATTAATAGCATGATTTTCTCCAGCTTCATTCTTTCTCCCCCACATCTTAACTCTAAGGAATCTTTGTCATGTGACAAGAGGGCTTTATCCCACCTCACAAACATCCGCATCGTTACCACAGTGGGGCCTTGGGCTCCGGGGGGTTACTTCATCATGGACTGACAGCTGTGTCCCGGGAGCTCTATCGGGCCAGCACATTCTTCACTAGCAGTGTGAATGTACCGTGTGCAGCACACTAGGCCGAGGCCTGACAGCGTGACTTCCTGTCCCAGAGTATATCTTCTGCTACTCTTGAGCATCCTACAGTTTATCTGTGGTCAGCTCTCTTACCCATTTCCTGCCAGCTGCTACTGGTCTTTTAGTCAGTTCTGATAGATATGGTAATTGGGAAAGCACGCAGCAGGCTTGCCCTTGCTACATGATTGACTCATTGTGGACTAGGGAGATGCTGAAATACCCTCTACTAGAGTTTTCCCCACCCGTCAGAGACAGAGAGCCCTCAATGAAGATCCTGTATCTTCCTCTGAGGACTTGGTCTGGGGGGGAGGGAAGAAGAGGGCGAGAGACAGAGAAACAGAAATAGGGGCAGAGAGAGACAGAGACAGAGAGACACACAAAGACAGACTGAGAAAGACACCAAGACGCACACACACGCACACACACACACACACACAAAGAAACAGAGAGAGAGAGAGACTGAGAGACATAAACACAGAGAGACTGAGAAAGACACACACACAGACTGAGAGATAGAGACAGACAGAGAGACACACACAGAGAAAGAGACAGAGAGAGAGAGAAAGGAGGGAAGAAGACAGAGAGAGAGAGAGAGAGAGAGAGAGAGAGAGAGAGAGAGAGAGAGAGAGAGAGAGAGAGTGATGAGGAGGGAGAAAGGGTGGGAGGGGAGGGAGAGAGAGTTGATATGAATAAAAAGCTGATTGTGGGTACAGGGGAAGGGGGATTTTTTTTTTTAATGCCACAAAGTTAGAAAATTGAACATTAGGATTCCTTGGGAAACCAGATGGAAACTCTGTGTATATAGCTGTTCTGTGACTTCTGGGGAAAACCTTTCAGTCTCCTTACGCAATGTGGTATGAAGTAAGGAGCTCTAGACCTGGTGTCAGGAGTCCTGGGTTCAAATTCTGCTTCTGTGCTGTGTGACCATGGGCATATCATTTAATCTTTCTGAGCCTCAGGCTTTTCACCTATCAAATGGGGAAAATAAAACTTTCTCAGCTTTGTAACACGTTGAATGCTATCGTCAGCCTTCCTGTGTCCTGATGGAGAGAATCTCATCTTGCACTAGAAAGGGAGGCCATCTGGTCTAATCTCCTCCTTTCATAGATGAAAAAACTGAGGCCTGGGGAGGTTAACTGACTGCCCAAAGTCAAACAAGTAATAAGTATCAGAGGCAAGATTTGAACCCAGGTTCTCTGCCTACAGAGCTAATATTCTTTTTATTATACCACACTGACTTAATGATTAGAATACAGCAATCCTATTTTTGCAGTTTATTTCCTGAGATTTTTAGGAATGAGTGGAGAATACATGCAATTCAGCAAATAACAACTCAGAATGGAGGGTATGTGTGTGTTTGTGTGTGTATACCCTTATTTTTCTCTGTCATGTCATTTTGGACATGAGTTTCAAGACCAGCAAAAATATTGTGAATTTTGTTGTCAAGTGCTTTTGGCTGGGTGAAATACTTTAGCCTCAACCACTCTAGCTGACAGATATTTGTTAAGCGTTTACTACATGCCGGCCATTTTACTTGGAATCTAGGAGCCGGACAGCAAACATGAAGCAATTCCTGCCCTTGTGGAATGTATATTCAAGTGGATAAATGGGAAAGCCAGACGAAGAGGCAGGTTTTGAAGAAGAGTCTTATTTTGATTATGCTACATGAAGTGCTTGTGGGACATCTGGACAGAGAAGTCCAAATTTCTTCTGCTTTCTCCTCTTTCCTCTTCCCTTCCCCTTCCTTTACCTTCCCTTTTCTTTCCTTCTCTCACTCTGCAAACCAGAGAGAAATTTTCACATTTGTCTTTTTTTCTTTTTGGCAGAAGGTTATTATTTTAAGTGTTCACTATTGAATATTTGCTAGCTATTATAATGAGATGGATGGTTTAATGGGAAATATAGTATAAAATGTGGAGCGCTTTGTTTTTAAACCTCTATAATATCATAGGATTTATCTGGAAGTAACTTTAATCATCTAGTTCAGCTTTTTTATTTTATAGACAAGGAAACTGCATTCCTGAGAGGGGAAGTGACTTGAACTGGGACATAAATTTGGAAAAACAGGCAAAACTGGAGCATTTGTTGAAAAAAGTGTGCACCTGCTAATTCCCCACATTAAAGGCATATGTGGTATAGTGTGGGACTCCAAAGTTGACTTGGGTTCTATTCCTGGTACAGTCACTAACTTACCCTCTCTCTAACCTAATGTTTCCATCTGTAAAATGGGGCAAGATTTTCCTTCTCTTGCTTTACAATAAATCACCCATGATGTTGTTTTAGATAAATCACTTCACTCTTTGGGAATGCAGTCTCTCAGGATGCTCCTGTGTACCAGCTGGGGTCTCAGTTTCTTCCTCGAACTTCTTCTAAAGCTCATGCCAATGTTTATAAATATTTTTTCCAGTCTCTGTTTCTCAGAAGGCAGATGCCAGGAGAGGCAGCACAGTAATTGTGGACAGTGCTTTGGACTCAGATTCAGGATACCTGGGTTAGAATTCTTGCTGTCTCCATCACAGTGTGACTTCGGGTGAGTTGATTCCTCTCTAACAGTCTTGATTACTCAACTGGAAAAAGACAATAGTAATAGCCAGACCATCAATCTATCTCAGAAGTTTCTTGTGAGTAAAGTGTTTTGTAAGCTTTAGACTGCTAAAGAAATGAGCCTTCTTTTGTCTTTCTATCCCCAGTGGTTAGCTTAGGGCCTTGTGTATGGTAGGTAACTAATAAATGTTTCTTGAACTGAAGGTCTTAATATTGTTACCATTTTGATTTACTAAATAAAATGACTGGGTGTGATTATCTGCGTTCCCTAGTTACAGGTTTAAGCATTGACATTGTCTCCTCCATAGTAGTGACCTTTTCAGAAACTGTGACTTGAAAATAGTAACACCTGCTAGAAAGTTTTGATGGAATACGAGCCTGAAAAGGCTTCAGAAAATTGTTCTGTATTTTCTTTCTTGTAGGGTGGCGGTAAAAAGCTTCGAGTTGCAGTAATTCATTCCTTTCTGAAGTCTGTTCTAGGTAGATAACATAAAGCATTTGCGTGCTGGTCGATAGCCTAATGCATGAAGCATGACATTTTTTTTCCCCTGAGGTATATGGAATTTTAGGAACAAGCAGCTTTCCCAAGCTGCAACTGTAAACAAATGTTCAGCTTGACCAAGCCATTTGGGTAGCAATGTCCGAGGTGCCAGAAAGGGAACTCCAGGCACTGGGGAAGGAGATACAGCAATGGCCCTCTGAGGGTAAAACAGGGACTTACCACCAGCGGGCCTCAATATTGGCATGACCTTAGTGTACTCTTCAGTGGGAAATAGAGGTGAAGGGCACTGGAAACAGAGAGCTGAGTTTTCGATTTAGTGCCTGGTCTGCTCATCTCATCCCCTTCAGGTCGGGGTTCTAAACCTTTTTTTAAGTCTTGGTCCCCTTTGGTAGTCTGGTGAAGCCTATAGACCATTTCTCAGAATAATGAATACAATAAAATACATGAGGCCCTACGAAACCAATTACACTGAAATATACTCATCAAAATATTAAACAAACAAGTTCATGGACCCCATCGTAAGAGCCTCTTGCTTTAGAACCTTCCCTTCATTGACCTTTCCCAGGGAAGAGATGGTTAGCTTGAGTCAGTGGTCATAGCCAGTTTTAACCACATAACATTGGGGTTCTCTGCCCAGCATTTTGCCTTTAGATAGTGTATCCCTGCAAGGGAATGTCTAGATTATTGGAGAACACCAAGAAAAAGTAGACATGGGGACTCTGATATAAATTCTGAAGGGCTAAGGGTAGTCCTGAATTTATAAAGTAACTCCTCAAATACCTTTCTTTAAATTTTTTTGGGTAGATTTAACTCTCTTCCTTTACTAACAGACTCCTCATGACTTGAGTAAAGGCATATGGATCAAAATGTGTCTCTTCTTACCTTATCAGCTAACTAAAACAGTAGCAGTGAGTGGAACTCTCTATGTTTGTATGTGAATTTTTTTTTTTTTTTTTTGCTGACTTTCAGATTGGAAGTTCCATTTCTGCAGAGGTTATTTACAGTGCTAAGCCAAGTATGGATGCTTCTAAATGTGTAAGGAAATCATAAAAAACACAGCACTAGAGAGCTAGAAGGAATCTTAGATCCACAGAATGTTAGAGCTGTAGAAGATCTGAGAGGTTATCTAGTCCAGTTTCCTGATTTAACAGGGGAGGAAAATGAGGCCTAGGGAAAGGAAGCAAATTATTATAACCCAACAAATGACTATCAGCGCTAGGGTAAGAATTTCAGTCCTGCCCCTCTTCCCCTGCCCTCCACTTTTCAGTGTTTTCTCCACTGAAACATTGTAATATTAATTATGAAAATTATGATAGTAATGAAAATTACTCTGTTAGCAAGACTTTATGGATTTTAATTTCAGAACACAGCACCATTGTAAATTCATTGAGGCTGAGAGTCTAATTATAGGAAAGAAGTGTCATTTCCCTAATATTTTAACATCCTAAACACAGTCTCAAATATTTCTCTGTCAATTTCTGGGCTCCCTAGAAGATTCCTGCATTGACTTGTTCTGTTATGTCACTCTCTTGTTAGGATGATTAGCCTGAATGCTACTGCTTGACACTCTGCTTTCCAAAAATGGGGACAAAGGGGATATGAGGTCCAGATTTTGTTAGCTGTGATTATATAATAATTTAATCATTTTTAAAGAGAAAATAGCCAAGAATAAGATATAGTATACCTATGCCCATAATGGGAGGCTTGTGAAAACTGGTATGTCACATTTTCATTGCCCCTTCCCTATTTAACAATGCCCATGCCCAAGCATCTCCTTTCTTTTCGCTACTTTTGCCCATTTCATTGGTCTCTGGCAGTAGGCGAAATGGCCAATCAATCACTGTAAAAATGAGCTGGAGAAGGAAATGGCAAACCATTCCAGTACTTTGCCAAGAAAACCCCAAATGGGATCATGAAAAGTCAGACACAATCAAAACAGTTGAACAACAGAAATTTTATATATGTGTGTATGCATATGTATATATAGACATACATACACACATATATACATATACACATACACATCACACATACACACACATATATACATATACCCATACACATCACACACACATACACACATACACACACATATACCCATATATTGTAGTTCAGCTCATCCCTGGTTGCCAGCTTTTTACACTAGAGAATTTGGGGACTTTCCCTTTGGGTGACATAAAGGATGTTAGTTGAGCTGAAATCTCTCACTCCCGATGGAAGAGCTCATTCACCCAATGTACAGTCTGACATAGCTAATCTATATAATTTCTCTGATTTCCGTTTGCTACTGGTTTAGATTATTGGTTATACTATATTCATTATTTGTGATGGTCTTTGTATAAACATCACTTGGTGGGAATGGAGTCCAGCCTTTGACTATAGCTTTGGGCACCTTTCCTCATTAAGGGATAGTGACCAGGAAAGTGGTTTGAACCTAAAAATAATTTCCCCTAAACTAGCAATGTTTAATGGAGCAGAAAGATTTAATTCTGGCCTTTTATTCCCTCTCTGAGGAGAGCACAAAGGGCCGGACTCCTGACCTTAATCTCCTGCTCCCAGGAAGTCAGAAATCAGTTACCCTTGAAGGAGGGTGGGTGATAATTTAGAGAGTCATACACTCCCACAAACTGCATTTAGACAAATTGATATAAATATACAAAATGACTTGTATTGGCAACATACACTTTATATTTTTAGATTTTTTTCCCAATTTTTCTTTTAAAATTCTTTAGTTTTTGAACCCTTTGGGAGAGGGGGGTTGGAGGGAAAATGTAGGTGATACAAAAACAAAAGACAGAAATTAATTTAAAAAAAAAAACAAAACTAAGACAAATACAGGGAATGTTTCACCATTTCCTTCTCCAGCTCATTTTACAGATGAGGAAACAGAGGCAAATAGGGTTAAGTGGCTTGCCTAGAGTCACACAGATGGTAAATGTCCGAGGTCAGATTTGAACTCAGGAAGATGAATCTTCTTGACTTCAAGTCCAGCACTCTGTCCACTGAGCCACCAACTGCCCTATTAAAATTAATTATAGGTTTCTTTGGGGCTGGAGGGGGAGGTGGAACGTAAGCAGCATGGTGGAGACATGGCCAGAAATTTCTCTAGCTTTGTGACCATTAACAGATATTTTATCTTTTTTGAGCCTCAGTTTCCTTATCTATCAAGAGGGAAAACTTCATCATCCTGCAAGACCCCATCAGCTTTGGGACTCCATGCCATCACCATTCAGATGGAAGGGTGGGGCCGTAACTCTAGGAACTCATCTCAGAATATCTCATTTCCCATTTGCACTACTCTGCTGCTTTTCAGACTTTTCCAACATGCTCCAACACTGGGTACTTTTCCCAGCTGCAGTCCTCCCCTCCATTCTCTTTTTGTGTTTCATCTTCCCTCGTTAATAATAACAGCTAAGATTTTTATATTGCCTACTATACACCAGGCACTGTGCTAAGGACTTTGCAATTAGTTTTTCATTTTATCCTCACTACAACCCTGAGAAGTAGCTGCTGTTATTATTTCCCTTTTACAGAAGGGGAAACTAAGGCAAATAGAGGTTTAAGTGCTTGCCTTGGGGTCTGGCAGAATTTGATGAACTCTGACTCTAGGCCCAGGACCTACCTACCATGAGACTGTAAGCTCTTTGAAGGCCAGAGTTTAGTACATAGCCTGGCACATAGTAGGCCCTTAATGTTTAGGCAGCAGTGGATAGAGCACTGGGCTTGGAATCAGGAAGACCTGAGTTCAAACCCAGCCTCAGACACTTAGTAGCTATGTGACCCTGGGCAAGTCGCCTAACTCCTGGTTGCCTCAGTTTCCTCTTCTATGAAATGAACTGGAGAAGGAAGGATAAACCACGCCAAGAAAACTCAAATGGGATCACAAAGAGTTGGACACAACTGAAATGACTAAACAACAACAAATGTTTATTGACTGACTGACCAAAGTGTTATCTTCACTGGATCTTTGCATGAATGTTCCTATGAAGGTTCACATCCTGCTATATATTATACACATAAACCTTGAGCTGGTACTCCAGTGACACCGATGGTGGTTTGGGCCACGCGTTGGGAGAAAAAGTCTTGTTTAAATTCCCAAGAGACAGGAATCCCAGGGCTAATGAACCTTAGCATTGACTTGCCCGTGGGCACAGTGGGCTGAGCATCTGTTAAAGAAGCAAGACTACTTCTGCTGGTGTGTGCCTGTCAGTAGATGTCCTCTCCACTTGGCTCTAGACCTTTGAAATTTTACCTTCATGTAAATCCCAACTAAAATTTCGCTTCCTCCATGAAGCCATCTCATTACCCTGGATGATAATAAATTTGACGCTCACAGCTCATTTGAGGTGCTTCGTCTATCTCTAAGGTATGTACCATGAATTGCTGTGTCTGAGTTATTTATTCTTCTCTGATATCAACCTTACTAGACTGTAGGTTCCTTGAAAGCAGAGACTGTGTCTTCGCAAATCTTTGTACTTTCTCCTATCGGAGTGCTCTGCACTTTGGAGGCATTTCACCGAAGTTTGTGGAATGGAATTGTAAATGAAATGCTGAATTTGGAGATATGAAGACCTAAATTTGAATGCTGACTCTGTTACTTTCTCCCTATGTGGCCTTGGGCAAGTCTTCTCTGGGCATTATTTTCACCATCTGTAAAACAGGGGTGGGGGTAGACTTGATAATGCAATAATTTCTAAGGTTTCCTTCCAGCTCAAAATCTTAAGATCCTGTGAGTTAAATTGTAGTCACCTCCTTTTCACTGTTTTCCCTACTAGATGACCCTCCTTCCAACTCCCCCAAATGTTTAGTCCTTTTGGATACTAAATAGCATTATATTAATTTCAGATTCTAAGGGAAGCTATAACACTAGGTAATTTCTCCTACCCATATAGTGGGCCTGCAGGGTCAGTAGTGTGGCTAATAGGACGCTCTGGTTAGTTCATTAACACAAGACAGACTCTCTGTGACCACCTGGACGGTCACTATTGGTCATTCCCTACAAGACTTTGAAATCTCTGGGGCCTGGGACCACCTCATAGACTTCTTTTCCCCCTACATGACCTCTCACTATGCTGGGCATGCACTTTAATAAATACTTTTATTAAATACCTTTAATAAATACTTTTATTAAATACCTTTAATAAATACTTATATGTTGATAGATCAATTGGGAATCTAAGACAAGGAGACTTAGGTTTGAATCATGGCCCCGATACTTACTAGACTGTGGGCAAATCATATCCTCTGTCTGGGGCTCAGTTTCCTCATCTGTTGTTGTATATCCTTTGGTCTTGAAGAAGACCAATGACATCATGAGGGGAAGGTCTTGACTATTGAGTAAATTGGACTGAAGTGAGGCAGAGCTGCACCAAGTCAGTCTTGCTCTCTCTTTCAGAGTCATTGGAGTCCATTGGCAAAACAAAAGTCAAGGCAACTCGCAATTGTCCAGGATGCAGCGGGTGACCTTGGACTTTTTAAATTAAGGTCTTTCCCAGCTCTCAGTTTGTCTGAGGCAATGCCCATTCAGTGACTAGAACTAAGATAAAAGATAGCCCAATTGACCATCACAGTCACTGTTCATCTTTCATTCTCTAAGTGAACCGATGATATGATAAGGGTGATGTCTTGCCTTTCAAGTGGATTAGAATTGAGGCAGAGCTGAGGGAAGTCATGAGCTTTCCTCCTTCTGTCCTCCAGAGTTCATGCCTCTATAAAATGCCTTTAATTATACGTAGTCTGCCCACTTCCTAGGATTGTTGTGGAGAAAGCACTTTGGGACAGTGAAAATATTACTGTCTCTAGCATCAAAGGATCCAAGGGCCAAACCCTATCTAATATGCCTACTATTTGTATGACCTTTGCTTAAGTCACCTAACATCCTTGAGTTTCTTCATCTATAAAATGAAGGAGATTGGATTAGATGATTTCAAAGTTCCCTTCCAGCTCCAGATGATGATAAAATATGAACTGGTCACATGGTTAGCACCAAATACATCAACTTTCCAGAAAACCATTTTAATGAAATGATCTTAGGATCCCTCAAGTGAAGGAAAACAAACAAAAATATTATAGATGGGATTGGCATATTGCTTTCCTGTTGTCATTCTTATCTACCAGCTTGAAACACGATTCTCCTCCCTTGGCCAGTGGGCACATTCCCCTTGAGTTCTGTATTATTATCTTTCTGTCTAGTGTACACTGATGGAACTTGTCGGGTGGGATGATTAATATTATTATTTTGACCAGACCTATAATTTCATTGGCGTAGAGATCTTCTGATGAGGAAACCATTCTACTGATGCAGAGAGGAGCCTGCTTTGTGACTCAGAGCCTTTGAAAGTTTGGGGGCCCCGGGAGTTTTTGTTGGTAGCCCAGGGTCAAAGAGACGATAGGTATCAGAAGTGGGACTCAGAAGCCTCCAAGAGAAACTCTTTATAGATTACCTCACTCTACATCTCAAAGTACACAAGACTCATAGAATGTTCAGACTTGAAGAGATATTAAAGATCTCTCTGCTCCTCTAAATTTTAAAGGCAGAAAACTGAAGCCCAGAGAGAAGAGACTGCAACATGGTAAGTTTCTGTCAAAGGCAGTACTTGAACCTAGGGCATTCCAATTCAAAGATCAGTTCCCTATTCACTACACCATGCTGATTAGTTAATAGTTGGGATTATACAAGGGTTAGCTACCCTTGTGGTACAATGGATAAAGCATGGGCTCTGGAGTCAGGAGGACCTGAGTTCAAATTTGACCTCATGCACCTATTAGCTGTATGACCCTGGACAAATCACTTAACCTCAAGAAAAAAAGAGGAAAACATAGTAAGTATAATACTAAAACAATATCACACAGTAGAAGAAATAATGTGGCCTACTAGAGAGAGAACAGTAGATTTGGATCCAGAAGACCAGGATTCAAATAGAGGCTCTGCTACCTACATGACCTTGGCTAACTCTTTTTCCTCTCTGAGCCTCAGTTCTCTCCTCTGTAAAATGAGAATGTTTAAATCCAAGGTACCTTCCAGGTCTAGATTCCATAACCCTCTAAACACTGAACAATCTTCCTCCTAGCAGAAGACAAGGCTTAGTTGAGTTGGAGGAGTAGAGTGACTGGTGTCTTGGAGGACTGGGGGAGCAACACAAGATCTGTGGAGAGCTGTTCCCAGAAACGTTTTCAGCGTAGCATGAAAGAAGGAAAGAGTTCTAGCCAATGAAATGTCCCAGTGACCAGGGCAATGTCAAACTGAAAGGATAATGTTGCAACGAGAAAATCACTGCCTTGTAAGAGACATCTGCTAACAATTGGGAGCAGGATACTCATAGAGACATAAGACTTAGAAAGCCAAGCTCAGCACACACATTCTAGGCATCTCAAATGGGGTTGAAAATAGAAGATAGAAATATGTACTGGTATCTCCAGGGACTTAGGGACTTTTGATGGGAAGTACAAGAGCACCAAGTATAGAATCATGGAGTTTCAGTGCTAGAAGGGGCCTTCCTTATCATTTAGTGCAACTTTCTCATTTTTTTTTTAGATGAGGAAACTGACTCAGAGAAGGGGAATGTTTTGTTTACAATTAAAGTAACATGGCTAGGATTGAAACTTAGATCTACTCAGTTTCTCACCAGGGGCAGCTTGTGGAGCTGGGACTGGAGTCATGAAGTCCTCAGTTCAAATATGGTCTCAGCCACTTATTGGCTGTGTGACCCTGGGCAAGTCATTTAAATTCTGTTTTCTTCAGTTTTTTCATCTATAAAAGGGGGACAATTGTGAAATTGTGAAAATCAAATAAGAGAATAATTGTAAAGTGCTTAGCACATAGGAGGCATTATATAAATGCTAGCTATTACATAATACACAAATGCTTCCTTCCCTCCTCAGTTCCAGGCCGATGTTTGGTTCTGCCACACTTAACATCTCAGTGCTACCTCAATTATCTTCTTAGAGGCATGTTTTGGTTTGCTCTCTCTAGCTCCCATGGAGACTTGCTGTCAGAAGGGTTCTGCCTCGGTATAACCCTGTTTAGACCATGTAACAGGAGGTCATCTAGAAGTCCCTTGAAGGTTTTCAGGGATGGGGAATCTGCAGCCTCAAGGCTACATGTGGCCCTTTAGGTCCTCAAATCTGGTCTTTTGACTGAATCCAAACTTCACAGAACAAATCCCCTTAACAAAAAATTTATTCTGTAAAAGTTGGACTCAATTAAAAGGTCACACTTGAGTACTTAGGTTCCAGAAGGTCACCTGTGGCCTGATGGGTGCAAGTTCCCCACCCCTGGATTAGATGATATTGTACTCTTTGATGGATCCCCCTATAGATCTTATAACAATACTGTTATAAATATGTTTCATTTTGTTACAGAGAAGTAATAATAATAGCCACAACTTACACTTATATATGGCACTTCAAGGATTGTAAAGTGCTTTCAGCCACCATGGAACCGGAGAGACTTAAAATCACAAGGTTACCTGTTTTGTTTGTTCTTTGTGTATGTCCCTCTATTTCTGAGTCTCCTCCATTAGAACGTAAGTTCCTCAAAGTCAGGAGCTATTTATAGTATGTCTTTGTATCTGTAGTACCTAGCAGAAATAGTACTGGGTACATAGAAGGCACTTAATAGATGGTTGTGGATGGATGGAGGCATTCTCTTTTCACACCAGCTGCTCTTCCTTGAATCAGCACAGCCAGCCTGCTGGCTGATGGCAGAGGGTTACATGAAAAGGGAGTCTCACGTCCTTCTGAAGCTGTGGCTGAAAGGAGAGTAGAGTCCTAGATATCAGCTGCAGTCACTTGGATTCAGCCCAATCACAATGAATTGAGGAACAGAGCCTAAAGATTGTTCCCAACCCTCCAAAAACTACAGACCTAAAAGTCAGAATGTGGAATCGCGCATCCTACTACAGTCTGATTTGATGGGTAAGAGAACTTCCTTTTCTCCTGTGTTTTCCCCTGCCAAAGGAGTTTGGAATTCCAGTTCATAAAAATACTCCATCATGATAGACCCTTGGTTTTCACAGCAGACACACATGTTTGGGTTTTGTATATTCGAGTGCTTAAAGTTGATTAGAGCTAGATGAAAATGATTAGCTGAAAGGATTCAGAGCAAACCAATTTGAAATGTAATTGCAAAGGGGCTTCTCATCATGTGTGTATAATTATTTTCTCTCACTTATGTGTCTAGAACCATAGTTTTTTTTTATAGGGGGATGGGCATTGGAAGGACAAGGGGCAGTGGAAAGAGCTGTTGATTTGGAATCAGAGGACGTGGGTTAGAATCCCACCTCTACTTTGATCACTAGTGTAACCTTGGGCATCAGCTAACCTCTCTGGACCTCTATCTCCTCATCTGTAAAATAAAGAAGTTATTTTATTTCTTCTCATTTAAGTACCATGATGCTTTATATTCTCTCTGAAGAAGATGTACTTATTTTGAGCTCCCGTTAGTTGTGGAAAAAAAGCGAATGATTTTAAATCAGAGGATTGGTTTGAGTCCTGCAGCTTATTCTCTGTGTAATCTTGGGCAAGTCACAACCTCCTTGGGCCTCATTTTACCCCTCAGTAATGTGCAGAGGTTAGTCTGGATGATCTTCTGGGGTCTCTTTGAGTTCTAAATATTATGGTTCTTTGGTTGTCCCCATAGAAGCCACTCTATTCCTGGCCAACTAAATATTTACTCAACCAATCAACCAGGAAACATTTATTAAACCCACTTTGTGCCAGGCATTGTGCTAAGCACTGGGAACATAGAGACAAAAGTGAAAGAAAGCCTCTGACCATAGAGAGTTTACACTCTTATATCAACAATATCCTTCCTCCTAGAAAGGATCAATTTACTCCTCCATGGTTCCAATGATCAACCCTGTGATTTTCCAAAACCAAAATTCCCCTTGTCTGTATACTTTGTCCTTTCCTGTCAGAATATAAGCTCTGTGAAAGTAGGATGTGATTGCACTATATTAGTATTCCTAGTGCTTAGCACATGGTTGGCACTTCATAATAGCAAGTAGGCAAGAGATAACTCAATAGAACGGGGTTCCAACTCTTGTTTTTATGATAGTCCCCTTATATGTAAACTCCAGAATTGAGAATTAGAGAGTTTAAAAAAAAGTGAAATGCCTTGATTGAAAGGAGGAACATTTTGAAATTTCTAGTTGACCTAAAGAGTCTGTGAATGGCTTCAGAACAGTGAGAACTCTAAATCTGATCTGTTCATTGTCAGACACACTTTGTTGTGTGAGAAGTTCCTTTGGGTCTAGTTTTACCTGTTGCCATTGATTAAAAAGATTTATGTGAGAGGTCAGATTTAAAAGGTGGGCGGGGTGGGGGGAATGTAGCATATTTCAGTGTAAGGAAACAGGAAATTCTGGATTTGTTTAAGTACCAATTCAAATTCTGAGCCCTGAGTTCTCATTTCCTAGAAAGGAAGGGTATGGTAGGCAATGTGTACAGTGGATTCTCCCAAAGCAAGGTGGTGGACCTAGATTGGGATACCTGGATTTGGTCCCAGTGTTTGATTGACTATAGTCTTCAGCTTTCCTTTCCACTTTAGTGGGTCTGATTGCTTTCCTGTCAAAGTAGAGTGAAAACTACTTAGAGACCAGGAAGTCTAAGATCTGTTTTGTTTTATTCTATTTTATTCTTTAGTGGGGGGAGGTGGGTGAATCATCATTGACTCATGGGATCATAGATTTAGAACTTGAAGGAACCTTAGTGATCAGCTAGTCCAATCCTCTCATGGTATACATGAGGCAACTGAGGCCCAGAGTGGTAAGAGGGCTCATCATTATTTTCCTGTTCTTGTGGTCTTGTGTGTTCCAAAAAGATACGTCTTATTCAAGTGCGGTGTGAGAGACCCATGCCAAACCATGTGTTTGTCATCTGAGGTTCAGCCTAACCAAGCAAGAAGAGGAGTCACTGGAAGCTTCCCTGGAGCCAGGCCAGAGGTGATAACATTATCTTAGTCTTAATAAGTATCCACATTTACAGGGTCACTAATCCTTCTTTAAAAAAATTATTTATTTATTTTTAGTTTTCAACAGATACTTCCACAAGATTTTGAGTTCCAAATTTTCTCCCCATCTCTCCCCTCTCCCCAACCCAAGACAGTATGCATTCTGATTACCACTTCCCCCAATCTGCCCTCCCTTCTCTCACATCCCTCCCTTCTCTTATCCTTATCCTCTCTATTTTCTTGTAGGGCAAGATAGATTTTTGTACCCCATTACCTGCATATCTTGTTTCCCAGTTGCATATAAAAACAATTTTTAACATTTGTTTTTAAAACTTCGAGTTACAACTACTCTCCCTTCTTCCCTCCCCACCCATCCCTACTGAGAAGGCAAGCAATTCAATATAGGTGATACATGTGTAGCTATGCAAAAGACTTCCATAACAATCATATTGTGAAAGACTATATTTCCCTCCATCCTATCCTACCCCCTATTTATTCTATTCTCTCTTTTGACCCTATCCCTCCTCAAAAGTGTTTACTTCTAATTACCCCCTTCTCCCATTTGCCCATTCATTTTGCCCCCCCTTTCCTCCCGCTTATTTTCTTCCCTGCTATGTTCCTGTAAGATAGATTTTTATACCAAATTGAGTGTGCATATTATTCCCTCCTTAAGCCAAATGAGATGAGAGTAAGGCTCACTCTTTACTTCTCCTCTCCCCCCTCTTCCCCTCCATTGAAAAAACTTTTTTTTGCCTCTTTTATGTGAGATAATTTTCCCCATTCTATTTTTCCCTTTCTCCCCACAATATATTCCCCTCTCATCCCTTAATTTTATTTTTTTAGATATCATCCCTACCTATTCAACTCACCCTGTGCCCTCTGTCTATATGCATATAATCCCTCCAACTACTCTAATACTGAGAAAAATCTCATGTTACAAATATTATCTTTCCATGTAGGAATGTAAACAGTTTAACTTTAGTAAGTCCTTTATGATTTCTCCTTCCTGTTTACTTTTTCATGCTTCTTTTGATTCTTGTGTTTGAAAGTGAAATTTTCTATTCAGCTCTGGCCATTTCAACAAGAATACTTGAAAGTTCTCTATTTCATTGAAAGACTATTTTTTTCCCCCGAAGTATTATACTCAGTTTTGCTGAGTGGGTGATTCTTGGTTTTACTCTTAGCTTCTTTGACTCCTGGAATATCATATTCCAAGCCCTGTGATCCCTTAATGTAGAAGCTTCTAGATCTTGTGTTATCCTGATTGTCTTTCCACAATACTCTAATTGTTTCTTTCTGGCTGCTTGCAATATTTTCTCCTTGACCTGGAAGCTCTGGAATTTAGCTACAATATTCCTAGGAGTTTTCCTTTTGGGATATTTTCCAGGAGGAGATTGGTGGATTCTTTCAATATCTATTTTACCCTCTGGTTCTAGAATATCAGGGAAGTTTTCCTTGATAATTTCTTGAAAGATGATGTTTAGGGTTTTTTTTTTTTTTTTTGATCATGACTTTTAGGTAGTCCAACAATTTTTAGATCGTCTCTCCTGGATTTATTTTCCAGGTCAGTTGTCTTTCCAATGAGATATTTCACACTGTCTGCTATTTTTTCATTCCTTTAGCTTTGCTTTATAATTTCTTGATTTTTTCATAAGGTCATTAGCTTCCATCAGCTCCATTCTAATCTTTAAAGAATTACTTTCTTCAGTGAACTTTTGGAGCTCCTTTCCTCTCTGGCCAATTCTGCTTTTTAGGGCAATCTTCTCCTCATTGACTTTTTGGATCTCTTTTGCCATTTGGGTTGGTCTATTTTTTAAAGTGCTATTTTCTTCAGCATTTTTTTGGGGTCTCCTTTAGCAAGGAGTTGACTCGTTTTTCATGATTTTCTTGCATAATTCACATTTCTTTTCCCAATTTTTGCTCTACTTCTCTTACTTGGTTTTCAAAATCCTTTTGAGCGCTTCCATGGCCTGAAACCAATTCATATTTTTCTTGGAGTCTTTGGCTATAGAAGATTTGACTTTGTTATCTTCTGTTTGTATACATTGATCTTCCTTGTTAACAAAGTAAGATTCTATAGTCTGATTCTTTTTTCTGTTTTTTGCTCATTTTCCCAGCTATTTATTTGACTTTTGAGCTCATTGTCAAGGTAGTTTTCTGCTTCCAGTGGGGGTGAAAGGGGGTGTACTGTCAGCCACTCAGTGGGCCTAGAGCTCCAGAAATAGTCACTGCAGCTGCCACTGCCCCTGCCCCCACTGCCACTACTGTGGGCTCCTCCACCCCTCCACCACTCTGGGCCTCGGGCCCAACTACTCTATTCTCTCACACAGGTCCCACAGGTTTTTTCCACTGACCTTCCAAAGTGTCCTCAGCATTTTGGAGTTGTGAAGTCTAAAAGCTGCCACAAGTGCCCGAGATTCAGTCCCCCTCCAAGGCTTGCTCATGTGCTATCTGTGCCAGCACAGCCCACACTAGACTGTGCTCTCATCCCAGTATGGCACAATAGACACTTCCTGGTGACCTTCCAGGCTGTCTTGGGGTGGAGATTTGCTTCACTCCATCATTTTGTGGGTTCTGCAGCTTGAGAATTTGTTTAGAGTAATTTTTTTTATAGGTATTTGGCTAATTTTGTGGGGATAGTGCTAGCAAGTCCATGCAGTTACTCTGCCATCTTGGCTCCACCCCCAGGGTCACTAATCTTTTGAAGTATTAAAATAAATGTACATGAGAGGTAGGAGGAAACAATACAAAGTGAGAGTCAAGGAGAGAAGGGTCGTTAAAGACAGATTGGAGAAGGCATTTTGGAGGAAAGGGCAGTCACAGTCTCTTGTGCTCGGTGAGATATCATAGTGTAGGGCCAGAGGCAGGATCTTTTTAATATGTGTACTTCTCCAGAAAAGGCACCATAGTTTTGAGAAAGCTTTCGGGTCACTAGCTACTCAAAACCATAGCTTGGAGCCCCTATCAATTGCATATTTTTGCCAGTCATCCAGTGAAAACAAAGATATTATTTAATCAAGTAGAGAAATAAATTAAATAATGAGAGATACTACTATACATAGATGAGCTATACCTATATTATTGCATCATAATTGGGGACAGGTATACTCTCAAAGAACATATGTGAGCAGGGAAATGTCACATATGAAACATATATGGTCAGGGTGAATGCATAGAGGGTACCCTCTTAGGGAGCTTACATATCTGGGGTACATATATAGTCAGAATAACTCATCCTTTTAGTGCTCTGGGTTGGTGATGACTCCAATGATTTCATCAGCTGCTTTCAGCTGGACCTATCATCTCTTTACTGAGTGTCTCTACTTGTCTTATGATTACTAAACTTCAATCTGACACCATTTACTGAGCCTCAGCTCTCCAGGACCATGGACCGGGCACTTGGCTCCTATTTCCTAAAGTACAGTGAGGAGAAAGCCTCTCCCTGACCAGGATAAGCTACCAACATTTTATCAAACAAGGGCTTCCAGAAGACTAAATTCATTCTTTTGATTGTCTCTGTCTAGTAATTATTTGAAATCTATGGTTCCAGGCAAATGTCTTAAAATTGTAGCATTCTTAGCAATCCCACTTATAAACAGATTTTTATTGATATCTTTTTTTATGTCACCTAGATTTCTCCCATTATTTCTTCCCCTCAAAAGTCATCTCATGTAATGAAGAATATTTTTTTAAAGAAAGAAATGAAAAAGAAGAGAAAAAAGTCAGTAAAATTGATCAATATATCTAAAAATTCTGAACATATATACAATGTTCCACACCTGTATACTTCCCACCTTTACACATCGTAAGCTCCTAATAAATCCTTCTTGATCAACTGGGGTCATGCTTGTTCTTTGTAATTTTGCAGCATAGTAACTCCCATTTAACCCTTAATGGGTAGGTATACTGTTTCATCCCCAAATCATTTTGTGTATTCTGACAAAAAAATAAATTCTGACAGATAAAAAGGAGCTGTGTAGGATAGAGACAAACAAGTCGATTGCTCTCTCTCAAGACCCTCTCTGATTGTCATGCGAATTATTGTTGAGCAAGAACAAAAGGAATGTAAAGAAGGCAAGGTCACCCTCCTACCTCATTTCTTGCCCTCATTATGTATAACTATTGGTAAAAATAACTTAATGATTATTTATTTTTTTTTGTTTTTTGCTGCATTCTGGCCAAAATGAACTTTGCTGTTATATCCTATAACAGATTTTAGAGTCAGAAAGGACTCTAGCAGTCATCTAATCCATTTTCCTCATTTTACAGATGAGGAAACTGAGCCAAATCAGTTGACTTTATGGGAGAATCTTGCAATTCTAAAGAAAACCATCCTCCCTCTTCCTTGATAATCATTTTTGGGAATAGCTCAGAATGAGTCTGGTCCTCCAATCTTGCCCTCCCAAATCTACTCTGTTTCTCAGGGCAATTCTATGAGTCTGTGATTCCTAGGGCCTGACCTTGTGACAGTCTGAGTTCCCCTTGTCCAGATGCAACAGCCTTACAGTTTCACAGAGTTATGGCGTAGAGGCGAGAGACTGCTCAGAGACAGGCACTATCTTGGGTTTTTGACCAAAACTTTGCAGTTATGTTACCTTGTCTTCAACTTGCAAGTGGGGAAAAAGGAGAGACAGGCCTGTGGGACTTCCCAGAGAGACCACTCAATGTTCATCCCTTTGTGCAGAAACCTAGCAGTCCACATGGTCTCCGTGCAGCCCACATTTCCCCCTTAGCTTGTTCCACTTTTAAAAATAACTAATGAGGAAATTAATTTTGTCACCCAGATGTATTCAGCAAGAAACATGTCAGGGGAAGACAATTAACCTCTACACTGATAAAAATCCTTCCCAAATTAATGAAATTCACATTTGGAGATAGCAGAGGATTCACTTTGGCCCTGCCTGGCAGTGAGAGCAGCAGACCTCCTTCTAAGCATGGCTTCGACCTGTCTTGCTCTGCCTCCTGAGAGCAGACGCTCCTCATTAGAGGGTTGGCAGCAGTATCCTTATCTGTGCTCCTTCCCCTGGGTTTCCTGGGGTTATAGATCTGTAGCTAAACTCTGAAGGGGACTCCAGGTTTGAAGTATGTGTGTGTGCGTACTCACGTGCATGTGTGCAGAAGTCTTTAAATAGAGGAATTGGCAATATCTGCTGGGTATTTCAATATGTTCCATTTAAAGTTAGTTTTCATTTTTTTTAGAAATGACTTACAGAACTTCTTAACCTTTTTATGTCACGGACTTCTTCAGCAATCTGGTGAAACTGGTGGGTCCATTTTCAAAATATTGTTTTTTAGATGCATAAAATAAAATATAGGATTTCAAAGAAAACAGATTATATTGAAATAGATTTATCTATTTATTTACTTATATTGAAATAGATTTATCCTATGTATAGGATTTCAAAGAAAACAGATTATATTGAAATAGATTTATTTATCTATTTGATCTTTTAAAAGTTTATGGACCCTAGGTTAAGAACTCCTGGATTAGAAGATTACCTTCATCAAAGTTTATCGCTCTGTGGCTAGGCTTGGAGAGAGTGGAAAAGAGGGGTAAATGGGGACAATGCCATAATAGAAGTACTGTAAGTGTCAAGGAAGAGTCAGGAAGACTTGAGTTCAGATTTGACATCTGATACTTAATAGCTGTGTTTCCTTGGAGAAGTCATTCCTTGCCCCTTTCTGAGGATCAAAAAAAAAATTTGTAAAACACTGTATTTGTAGGCATTGTCCAAATGCTAATTTCCTTTCCCTCCTCCTAGAACGCAGTCATCTAGTAGGGGTAAGTTAGGAAAGGAAGTGAGTGCTTATGAAGAAATGGACATGCTTTCCAGAGGAGACTGTACTACTTTCTTCCATTAAATTTAGTTCAGCTCATTTCATGGCATCATAAAATTTTGAGCTGTCAGAGACCTTAGAGATAATTCGATTTAATTCCTTTATTTCATAGAGGAGGAAACTAAAGTGTAGAAAGGGAAAGTCATTTCAATTCATCAAACATTGTCATGCACCTACTATGTGCAAGGCATTTTGCTTTGAGTTGGGGGACACAGTAAGCCTAGATAAGATGTAGTCCCTGTCCCCCAAGGCTCTGCGAATTTACTACTTGGAAATTTTACAGTCTGGTAGTTGACACATCTGGTTCTCAATGACTTTGTAGAATCATAAGGATTCAGACACACAAGGCTAGGGGCAGAATGTGGTAAGTGAGGGGGGATACCATTTCTTTACATTACACTGATATTTGTCTTGTTTTGGCCCCAAAGGGCAAAACTAGGGGTGGTGGGTGGTGGGTGGAGGCTGCCAAGAACAGGCTTGATGTCAGGAAAAGCTCCCTAAAAGTCAGAGGAGGGATTCTTAACTCTTTTTTCTTTATGTTCTGCACCCCTTTGGCTGTGTGGTAAAGCTTATGAACTCCTATGTTCATAAGAATATGTTAAAAGCATAAAATAAAATACAGAGGATTACAAAGGAAGCCAGTTATATCAAAATGCACTTCTCAAAAAACAAGCTAGGTCACAGACCCCAGGTTCAAGAACTCCTGGTTAGAGCTATCCAAGAGTTGAATGAGCTGCCTGCAGAGATAGTGGGCTTTGCCACTCCGGAGGTCTTTAAGCAAACCACTTATCAGATTTGTGGTAGTTGGGGATTCTTCTTCAGGTATGGCTGACCATAAAGGTCCTTTCCAACTGTGCATCTTGCCATCCATAGCTCTCTAGGGGACTCCAGCCCTTGCTTGAAAAGCACCGTTTCTGGACACATTTCCTGACTTTAAGACCTTGGAAGGGAAGTCATATAATTTCCTTCCCTGGGGATTTTTAGCAGTAGAGACATCCTGGATAGTTTGTCTATAGTTGTACTTAGGTCACAATCAGGGAGGTAGGAAAGTTGTCCTACAGATAAGGAAAGAAGCAGCCTTTACTAATAACTCTGAGGAGGGTGATAGACTATGAGACATTCTCTATCCACTTTACTAAAGCACAGCTCACCCAGGCTTCTGGGCTAGCATTTTTTAATTGATATGTATGCAGCAATCTGTGTTATTAGGAGAAACAGCAAAAGATCTAGGTGAGCCTTCCTTTTGCCCAAACCATGTTGTTTTAGAGAATTTGGTGCCCAGGTTATCCTTCCTTCTGTCTTTGTGATTGTGTTCTCCCTGTCTTCTGTATGTTTCTGGGTAGAGTCTCCTGCACTCAGTTTTACTGTGAATTGTTGGAAATCATAGGCACATGCCTTGGGAGATGGTGATGCTATGTCACGAGCTCAATGTCAGTTGCATCCTTGAAAATACCTTCAGAGCTCTTCCTCGTTCTTTTGGATCTACCTGTGCCAGAGGTCACAAGACTTTGGCAGCCAGAGGTCGTGGGACCCTGACATAGACACAGACGTATGGTCCAGATGACTTCTTGAGCTCTTTGCCATCTCTTTCATTCTCTGATTAGACACTAAATCCCAAACTTAAATCTGTCCTACTGTTCCTAGGGAGCTGATGGGCAGGAATCATATGTAGAACTTGGCCATAAATTTTTTCCTCAGGGTGAAACTTGGCCAATGGATCCTAGCCTGAGAGGATTCTTTTTCACCCGTCTGTTAAAAAATGTATCTTTATTAATTTCTCCCAACTGTGTTGAATGCAAACAGGACAAGGCACATTTATCATTCCAAATCCTGTCAAATTACCAATAGTAGTAAGCAGGTGTTAGTACAAGTAGGGGGTCTTGTATTGCCATGTTCATCCAATCAATCAGGCAGCAAAGGGGAAACATATGAAAAGCAGAGAATAGAGAGAGCAAAGCCCCTTAATGGCAAACCTAATACCACATGTCCACCAAAGTCAGATATAGGAAAATTAAAAGGAAGGTTGGCATATCAGGGACCTAGAATAATTGGCTGCTGTCCCTGTAGGTCCACTGGTGGCCATTTTGAAGCTATTACAGGGAATCAAGCAGGTGTGGGAATACTGGGCAAGAGCCACCACTATGTATATTTTAAAGGGTAAAAGGGCATGACCTTGGGAGTTGCTGGTGCTGATATGTGTGCTTTTCATCTGAACTTGAAAACATGTGAAGAAAATGATCCCTGGAAACTCAGTTTGCAAAAACAATGAAATGCAAGAGATGCGAGATGTCAACTCATTTTACTTTGAAAAGAGCAGTCCTGTCTGAATAAGACAGGATAACAAGCTTAGAGATTGAAGGGAAGCAATAGATATCTTCTCTCTTGACTTCAGCAAGGACTCTGACATTGTTCTGTGTGACACAGCCATCAAGAAATTTGGGAAATAGGGCCTAGGCCACATAATTAGGTAGGTTCTTAATTGCCTAGACTGTCATACCCAGAAAGGATTTATCAGAGGACATTGTCAATGTGCAGGCACATGACAAATAGTGTTTCACAGCAGTGTCTCCTTGGGCCTCTGGTTCCTTGCCCATCTCTCCCCAACCCCCCAACCCTTTTCATTAGTTCCTAGGATGGTGGAATAAGGAACGTGCTCATTAAGTCTGAAGAGGACACCAGGCTGGGGCTAGGCATAGCAGTGTCAGGAGACAAGGGTTCAGACTTCACACTGACCTTGGTAAAACAGAGAAGTAATGAGAAATAGAGCAGAGTTGAAGACAGACAACAGCAGGGAGCAGTACATTTGGGGAGGAAAAGCTAATGGCATGTATTCATGCGTGGTATGTGCAAATACAGCAGAAAAAGCCATAGGGGTCATCGTGGATAAGGATCTTACCATGAGTCAGCAGGGTAGGACTCCGAGTAAACAGAAATCATGGTCAGGTCCTGAGGCGTTATGAATAGGAGCACAGAATGTAGGAACTGTAGGATCATTGTGCCATTGTCCCCGGGGCCTCACTGCTCAGGCCATGGCCTAGAGATCTGAGCCTAGTCCTGGGCTACACAGCTAAAGAGGGATATGGAGAACTAGGAAGGCATGCCTATGGATAACTGCAAAGATGATGGTAGTAAAGCTGAAAAATGAGAACTATGAGAAAAGGTTATTCATCATGGGTCAGAGAAGGCTGAGGGGACAATTGCAAAATCTTCAAATTCACAAAGGACTTTTTTCAATGCGTTCTTTTTCCTCTGTGGGCAGAATAGGACAAAGCAAGCTGAAAAGATAATATGGAAAATGTAGGTTAGTTACAACTTGATTCCCTTTAATCAGTACTTATAGAGCACCAGCTATGTGCATGCAGGGTGCTAGGAGAGGTCCTTGCATAGGTCAGCCCCTGACTTTAGGAAACTTACACTTCAGTACTTTGAAGGATTGAATATTTTATCAGTGAAGGTACTTCCATCAAATCCCATTTATAGCTTTATTAAGCCTTAGTAGTCTTTCACTGGATGAAAAATTCATCACCGTGATCCTTGGGTGCCATATCTAAATCATTACAAGGCCTACATTCAAAGCCTTTCAAACATGGCAGAACGGTCTAGAACCTGAACTCTCCCATATTTTCGTAATGTTTGAAGGTCTGGGGTCATCTCCATGACAGGTTAAAGCATCAGAGTTGGTGTCTGTGGAAGTACAATTCAGAAGAGAGGGAAAAAAGGGAATTCAGTGATCATTTAGTTCAATTACTTTTCATAAAGGAGGAATCTGAGACTCAGAAAGGGTAAACAAGGTCCTACAATAGGAATAGAAAAAAATTACATTCTAGATACTAGTAATGTACTTTAAAAAATTCTCTTAATCTCTCTTATACATCATGGTAGTCCTCCTGAGAGGAGAATATCCCCAGAGTAGAATTTGGTAATAAGTGGAATGTGGTCTAGTAACGGAGAGAGCACTGTTACTGGAGTAAGGAGAGATCCATGTTGGCATTAGGCCCTCTATGGGCAAACTCTTTAACCTCTGTGAGTCTGTTGCTCACTTGTAAAAAGAATATACTACGACTCACTTGATGCATTTACCCCACAGGATCTTTGTGAGGATAAAATAAAATTATGAATGAATAGCTGCTTCATAAAATGTAAAGAAGGCTAAAAATATCAGTTGTAGCTGTTTTCTTTCATGTACATCCATAAAAAGAGTATGGTTCCCTGACAGGGATGAGTTACCTATGATTATTCTAGGAGAGTAAAGATCTGTATTTTTATAGTATATTTTAGCTACAAAGTTTTAAAATATGCCATATATTTGTGAATACAATGTATTTACATATATTGTATGTATGTATGTGTATATATGTGTGTGTATATATATATTTATATGAAAAATCCCTTAAGGACAGGGAATATCTCACTTTTTTATTTGTATGCCTAGCACCTGGTACCCAATAGGTGCTTAATAAATGGTTGCTGATTAATGGATTGATAGAGTTGTAAGATAGCAGTTGAAAAACTTGATGGGTAATTGCAAGTAGGATTTGCCTAACTCATCTACATGAAGATAGGCCCCTCACAGGCCAAGTGTTGACTGCCCATATTCTGATCCCTAATGTCCAAAATGCAGAGATATTTCTTTCCATGAATCCCTTGATTTTATTGAAGGTGGATATTTAACTACCAACTGATTTTTAGAACAGATGAAAGATCCTTTCTACTGAGTATCATCCAGAAAGGAAGGGAGGTCAGATCCCTGACCTTTTACCTGTTTGACTTTCGTGTCAAATGTTCCTCTTTCTATTCCTCTTTTTTAGTTCATCATAATCTGAAAGAAACAGGGACATGGTAGGCAAGAGGAACACAATTTGTAGTTAGCAAAATAGTAATAATAGCTAACATTTATATAGCACTTACTGTGTGTCAGATATTGTACTAAGCACTTTGCAAACATCATCTCCTTTGATCGCAGTAACAACCCTGAGAGGTAGGTGCTATTGTTATGCCCATTTTACAGTTGAGGAAACTGAGGCAAATAGAGGTTAAGTGACTTGCCCAGAGTCACATAACTAAGTATTAGTATCTAAAGCATACTATCTAGCTATACCAAAATGAAATTAATGAGCAGTGCCATCTTCTCTGGGACCTTATAGAGTATCATTAATAATTAAATAACAAAGGTTGTTA
Organism: Bettongia penicillata ogilbyi; assembly: GCA_023548195.1. Lineage (NCBI taxonomy): Eukaryota > Metazoa > Chordata > Mammalia > Diprotodontia > Potoroidae > Bettongia > Bettongia penicillata. The sequence continues at coordinate 13,307,097 of JAJHZJ010000126.1, forward strand.
TAGTTTAGTAACTTTTGGGTCATAGTTCTAAATCATTTCCCAGAATTGCTGAACCTTTTATAGGTCCATCAAGAGTGCATTAATGTGCCTGTTTTCCTACAGCACTTCCAACATTTGTCATAATGTACAAATCACATTACCTTTTAGGACTTCAGTTTCCTCCCTTTGAAAATGAGGGACAAAGACTAGATGACCTTTAAGGTTCCTGCTGGAAATGCCCAGGATGGGCATATTTGCTGGGCATGTCTTCATTATCCAAATCTTCTGGATTCATCAATAAGGGATGTTCCCTCTTTCCTATGACCCCCCACTCTACCATTTTGCACATCCTTTATGACACTGGTCACAATTTGCTGTTTTATTCTAGTTATGTGTGTATAAATCTTCTCTATTACCAGACTCTCTATGTAATAGAGTAGAGAATGGCTGGATTGTGTCTTCTGTTTGTAATCTCACAGTGTATAGTGTCAGAAGCTGGAGATGCCAGCAGAGAGAAACAGCAGGGTACCTACATGGGGTATGGGGCCACTCACAACTGTTAGCTGTTCCTAGGGTCTATTTAGGAGGAATTAGGACATGCCTTCAATGCTAATGTTAGGAGGAGTCAGGGGAGAAACTAACCCCTGTGTATGTCTCTGTTTCCTAACATAAAATGAGGAGATTATGCTCCATTAGTGATTCTTAACCTGGGCTCTTAACCAAGGGGTTCTTGTATAGATTTCAGTGGATGAACTTGAATGGACAAAAAACGTTGTATCTTTATTTCAATATTGTTGGTTTCCTTTGTAATTCTATGTGTTTTGTTTTATGCATTTAAAAACATTGCTCTGAAAAGGGGTCCATAGATTTCACCATATCACCAAAGTTGGGTTCAGGACACAAAAATGGTGAGCCCCCCTGTACTATGTGGTCTGCAAGATCGCTCCAGGTCTGACTTCTGTCACTAGGATTCTTTTGCTTATATACTGTCTGAGCTCCATCTATCAGGGTTTGTTAGGATCCTAGGAACCTTGTCTTGGTAGTTTGGAGTAGTAGCTGTTAAAGTGATGGTGGAAGTTCCTGGACTTCAGAATTCCAGGCTAGGACCCTTTCGATTACATCACACCATTTCTCCTTATATCTACCCCAAATTCTTCCTGTTGCAGTTTGAGCCCAGATCTTATATTGTTTCATGTGAATATAAACCATACTCATCCTCCTCCTTCCTATACTTAACATTTCTTAGAGTTGGCATTGAATGCTCATTTCCTTAGACTCAGGGTGTGTTGCCCCAGATAACCTGTCAGTCATTGGCAACTGCTTTTCATTAAAAAAAGGAAAAAAAATAACGGGGAAAATAAAGTACATGGGGTTTTAAAACTTTCAAAAACACTAGGTTGGCAGATATGAGAAGCTGATAATGCTGAGGAGGAAAGAATGTTTAGCAGAAAGGAAATAGAATAGATAAGTGAAATAAATCACATATCCTACACCGTGCTAGTTGCAGTTATGGTTACTGGCGCACACCTGGAGTGTCCTCCATACCTTTCCGGATTCCTTTCATTTGGGGAACTTTCATTTCCATCTGAAGGAGGAAGCATTTCATGGTAGCAATGAAGGGTGAAGGTGAATTACATTTTTCTTAAAGGTCCAACATATTGGCGACAGATTCATAAGACAGTTGAAGTGTGTCAGCCTTAGGGCATTTGATATTTGTGTAGAACATATAATATAATACATGGTTTTAAGCCTACTTCATTTTAAGACTGGTTGAACTGGCTGCCTATCTCTGAGTTTATGGGTAAATTAACTGAGATGTCCCAATGCACTCTGAAATTCTGCCCTGTATGGAGGATGAGGAGGTTGTTGACTTTGGAAAAGCACAATAGACAGATCAGGCGCCTAAAATACATCAGCCCCATGTTCACAGTGTCAGCTGGTGACATGAGCTGTCAGAAATCTACCAATTATGATGATTATTTAGCATCTACTGAGCACTATAATGGATTGGCAAGCGACAAATCTAGATATGTTGATGGCTGGAAAATGGGAGAGAATTATGGGATGGTAGCTTTGCTGCAGAGGGTGTTGGGAGCCCTGCTGTTGGGTTAATAGCTCCAGGGAAACCAGATAAGACCAAATATGGGTCATTCATTTAGTCAATGACTCAGTGTTAATGAACTTACCACTTCCTAGCTACTCCTCAAGCAGACTGGACAGATGTAACTCAGAAAGGTTAGATAGGGAGATAGTATTTTCCTAGAAATAGTGGAGAATTCTTCCTATAAGAAAAGGGGGAAATTGGTTGTAAGTGATCAATTTCTGTCTTGACCCATTGATTTTTCCTAGTGAGACAGGTGCAGCTGCCCAACAGCTGACTGTGATCTCTTGATGCAGGATGGGGAAGTTAAGAGAGAGATTTCAGAGTGTGATATTGCTGACAAAGATTTGAATGGTCCAAAGCAGAAGGATGAGTTGTAGCATAGGCATAACTTTAGGTTCATTGCATTCCAGATGCTGCATTATCCTCTCTGGTTCTCTGTCTCTGCATCTGACTTGTTTTCTCTCTCTTTTTTACTGTATTTTTGTCTTTCTATTGCTCTGTCTCTTCTTGTCTCTATCTCTCTGTCTCTGCCTTTTCTCCTCTCTCTCCGTCTTTGTCTCTCTCTATATGTCTGTCTCTGTCATTCTGGTTGTCTGTCTGTCTATTTCTCTCCCTGGCCAATCTTCCCAGTCTAGCTATCCCTAACCAGGTTTATCTGCTAATCTGGAGGTAAATTTTATGAAGTTCAGCATCACCCTAATTTCTTGACCATTCATTAATGAGAACAATACTGAAAGCTTGACTATCAGTTCAGACTGAAACACTTTCTACTAATCTGCTCTTACTCACTAACCCAAGACCAAGTAGAGAAGGCTCTTGTCTTTTTCCACCTGCACCACAGTAGAGTTAGATTTGGATCATGGTCTGTGGGATGGCTGTGGACACATGTTTGAAATCGACATATATTGTGACTATAATGAAAGGACACTGATTAACCTATTAAACCACGTCTTGATATTTTATAGGAACATTTAAATTTTTTCCCTTTAAAATAAAATGTTTTATTGATGGATGTCTTTTGTTTTTACATCAAAATAATTTCTGGAGAAACAAAATAAAACGACGACCCTTTCTCCCTTCCAGATTGACCTCTCCCTTGTAACAAAGAAAAAAAAAACTAAGCAAAAACACATAATGCAGTGACCATATCTGACATCAATCAATAAACACCTACTGTATGCCCCAGGCAAACACTATTAAGCACCTACTGTATGCCCCAGGCACTGTGCTAAATGCTGGATTGCATACAATACACTGCACTGAGTCCCTTGCCTCTCTTTTTGTGAGAAAGGGGATTCATTTCATTATCTATTCTCTAGGACCATCCTTGTTTGTTCCTTCTCTCACCCCCCCCCCCATTACACAGATTTTAGCATTATTTTAGTGAATTTGCCCTTTACATTAAGGTAGTCATTCAATATATTCTTTGGATTCTGCTTAGTTTTCTCTGCATCATTTTATACAGGTCTTTAGATTGAAACAGTTCTTGCCTGTGTGACTTTTGCCAAGTGACTTAAGGGCCTCAGTTCCTCATCTGTAAAATAAGATGGTTTTTGAAACTCCCTCCATCTCTGAATCTGTGATTCTGTGTTTCTCTTATTTCTTCATATTCCTTATTTATTAATGCATATTAATATTTTTATTGCATTCCTATAATAGTTATTTTTTTGATGCCCATTTTGTTTTCAGTTACTGGTGGTTACAAAGAATGTGACTACACCTTGGTATTTTACTGGACCATTGTTTCTGTCTTTGACCACATTCAATCAATAAGAAATATTAAGTATTTATTGGGATTTGAATGAGGATATATGAGAAGATGCCCCCAACCTACCTTTGGTGTAGGTGGGAGGTCCACACGTGTTACACATTGCACATATTTTTGGACTTTATTAATGTATCAATCAGTTATACTGTTTTTTTTCCCTCTAAAAAACTTCCAAAACCCAAACAGTATTTGTCATTTGGGATGGCTCTTGAGGAAGGGGGTAGAGGGGAGATACATGAAATAATTTGGTGATGTAAGAAACAGAAAGCATCAATAAGAATTATTTAAAAAATTATTAACTTCTCACTATGGACCAGTTATTATGTGCAGTTAGGTACAAAGACAAAAATGAGATCATCTTTACTCTCATGAAATTGACATTCTGTTAGGAGGTATATATGCAATTATTTGGGCTGCTAGGAGGTACAATGGATAGAGCACCAGGTCTGGAGTCAGGAACACCTAAATTCAAATCTGACCTCAGGCACTGAGTAACTGTGTGACCCTGGGTCACTTAACCCTGATTGTGCCTCAGTTTCCTCATCTGTAAAATGAGCTGGAGAAGGAAATGGCAAACCATTCTAATATCTTTACCAAGAAAACCTCAGATGGGGTCACAGAGTTGAACACAACTGAACAATAAAATGTGATTATTGGGTTAAAGGACATGAATAGTTTAATCACTTTCTTACATAATAGTAAAATGTTTTCTATAATGGTTGGATAAATTCATAGCTATATCAGCACCATATTGGTTTGATTGAGTGTCTTCCTGTAATCCCATCCAATTTTGATGATTTTTATATTTTGTCATCTTTGCCAATTTTCTAGTTATGAGGTAAAATCTCACAATTTATCCTAATTTACATGTCTCTTATTCTTAGAAATTTGAAGCATTTTTTTTCAAATAGCCACTTATAATTTGCAATTCTTCTTTTGTAGACAGTTGTTTATATCTTTTGAGCATTTATCTATTGGGGTTCTTGGCACTATGTAAATGTGTTACACGCTTTGTTGATGCATACAATTTGTTTATAGAATATCAAACTTTTATCAGTGACATTTTTGAAGGAACATCTAATTTATCCAATAACACTGAAGAATGTAAGTGAATTTTCCAGTTGATTGAAAATCTGTAGAATCCCAGAGGTTAACCCCTATCTAAATAGAAATTCCTTCTACACCCTTCTTGAGAATCACTCAGCTGATTTCCTTAAGTAATAAAATAACATATTTACATAATGCTTTAACCTCTAGTTATGAGGAACTTAACTATATCCTAGGTCAGTACATTTTACATTTTACAGCTGTAATTGGGAGGAAGTTTTTTTTTCCTTATATTGAAGCAAAATCTGCCTGTGTGCTGCTTCTACCCATATCCTACTTCTGCTCCTGGTTTTGCCTTCAGAAACCAAGCAGAACAAGTTTAATCTCCCTTTCTCAGCGATCTCTTGAAAAAAGTTTTTATGGGTCTTGCAATTCTCCTCTTCTCCAGGCTAAACATTTCCAGATTTTTCAACCTCTTCACACATGGTGAAGTCTCCAGCTTTCTCACTATTTTGGTTGCTCTCCTATGGTAAGGCTCCAGTTATCAAATATAGTTCTTTAAATATAGTACCCAGAACTAAACACAGTACTCTAGATGTCAAGAGCAGAATACGAAAGGACTACTCTTGTCTTTATTTTGGATACAATGGTTTTTTTTAAAAAAATTCATCCTAATATCATATTAACTTCTTTCGACTGTCCTACAACATTCTTGACTTGTACTGGGTTAGCAATTGATGTCAACTTTTAGATCCTCCCCTCACACTGTACTTAGGCAGTTGATTTTTTGAACCCAAATATCACACTTTACATTTGTTCTGATTGCATTTTATTTTCCTGCACTGAAGTCCTCATGTGATGTTTCTGTTCTGACTTGATCAAGGTTTCTAAATAAACCAGAAGAGTGGTATAGTGGAGAGGGCACTGGACTTGGAGTTATGAGCACCTGGGTCAAATCCTACCTCAGACTGGATAAGTCACTCAATCTCTTTCTGCTTCAGGTTTCTTATCTATAAAATGAGAGGGTTAGCTTCGATGGTCTCTAAAGTTCCTGCTAGATCTGAATCTATGATCCTATAAGTTGGAAAGGCTTTGAGTAGTACTGTGATAGATGGCATATCTGTCACCTCTGAATCAGCCTCCATAAACTTCACCAGGTTGTCCAAAGGATGATGAATGTTTTTTAACCATAACAGCTGAGGGAGACAAGCCAGAAAGAATAAAAGGGTGGGGAAGTGTATTAGTGGAGTGAGAATCCACACCAATAATGTTATAAATCCTTAAAGAATTGAAGAAGAGTTTTTTATAAAATTTTACGTTCCAAGTTTTTTTCTCCTTCCCTCCCTCTTTCCAATTCCCCCTTCCCAAGGTGGCAAGCAATCTGATATAGGTTATATATGTGCAATCATGTAAGCATATTTTTTACATTAGTCATATTGTGAAAGAAGAAATAGAACAAAAGGGAAAAGTCATGAAAAACAAAAAAAGAGTGAAAATAGTATGCTTTGATCTGCATTCAGACTCCATTGCTCTTTCTCTGGATTTGGATAGCATTTTTCATCATGAATCTTCTGGAATTGTCTTGGATCATTTTATTGCTGAGAAGAGCTAAGTCAATCATGGTTGATCATCACACAATGTTGCTCTTACTGTACAATGTTCTTCTGGTTCTGTTTACTTCACTCAGAATCAGTTCATGTAAGTGTTTCCAGATTTTTTTGGAATCTACCTGCTCAACATTTCTTATAGCACAATAGTATCCCATTACAATCATATACCACAACTGGTTTAACCATTGCCCCATTGATGGTTATCACTTCAATTTCCAATTCTTTGCCACCACATAAAGAGCTGCTACAAATAGTTTTGTATATGTAGGTCCTTTTCCTTTTTTTATGGTCTCTTGGGGATACAGTCCTAGAAGCGATATTACTGGGATACAGACCTCATAGTGGTATTGCTGAATCAAAGTGATTGCATAGTTCAACAATTATAGTTTTAATATTTTATTTCATTGAATGCCCCTGCTCCTTATTTTAACTATTTGTTATAGAAATCTTTCTATAATATATTTTACCATTCTGTATCTTATTAAAATATTATTTTGAGTGTAAAATCAACCTTTTCTTAATGACTTACAGTCATCACTGTGAACATCAATGATCAGATTGTACTGTAATAAATCAATGTGCTTGGTGGCCATTGAGGTGTATGAATTTGTTTATCCCTGAACAAAATGGCTCCAGGCTACGGTGCTCTTTAAAAATATCTGTCTGCTTTTTATGGTTTTTCCTATGCCCTTCCTCCATGTCAGGCTGCCAGTTATCATCTCTGGTTGCTGCTAGTGCCTGCCTTTTGCAATTTCTTTTTTCCCTTCTAATTTGTTGCTTCTGATCTGTTATGGGTGGAGAAACCAAATAACCAAGCTTGTTAAAACTGTATTTATGGTAAGAGTTAAATAGATTCTGAATAAGACACTGAGGGTTTCTACTTTGAGTAAAATTCACGAACTTAGATACATGGAGTTTTCCATCAACTATTTTTACTCCTCGAAGGCATTTTACCCCCTTCCTTTTCAGGTTCTCTGTGATGTTCCGGATAGATGTTTCTAGATAAATAAATTCTGGATAAGTGAAATATTACTATATCAGCTCTGAACATATTTTAAAATTATAAATACTTTCCACCCCACCTCTTCAAGAGTGCTGGATTTGGAGTTGGAGAGCTTGGATTTCAATACTGGCTCTGCTTCTTGCTACCTGCATGACTTTGGATGAGTCATTTGACCTTATTGGATCTGAATTATCTGATCTACAAATGTGAGGGAGTTGGATTAGATGATCTCTAAAGTTTCTTCCAGCTCTGTGAAGGATAGGAAGGTACAATTCCAGAGACCAGGGAACCACGTCCCACCCCAATAACCACAGACACTTCCCCATGTCTTCTCCATACCTTGTTACTTATTTTTGTTTTTGTTTTCCTGTAACTATTCTTTGTCCTCTACTAGTGTAAAACTTATGTATATAATATTGGATGATATGCTAAACTCAATAGAAAAGCAAGAATTAGAATATAGGACCAGGAATTATAGGTACAAAAGATTAACAGATCATTAATTGTGAGTTTGAAAGCCTATTTCAAAGATCATAATCATAATGAATTTGCATAGCTCACTAAGGCTTCCAAACTATTTTTACAAATTTACAAATTTTATCCCATTTGATCCTTACCACCATCCTGGGAGGTAGGTGCTGTTATTATCCCCATTTTATGGATGAGGAAATTGAGGCAGACAGAGGTGAAGTGACTTGTTCAGCACCACACAGCTAGTGAATGTCTGAGGTTGAATTTGTACTCAAGTCTTCCCTTGCTCAGTGCTCTATCCATTGAACCATTTAATTGCACCATCTATTTCAGCCTGTTCTTTTTACAGATGAGGAAACGGAGGCTCCCTAGAGAAGGGAAATAGCCTGCCATGATTAGTGACCCATTTAATAAACAGTAAAAATTCTAGAAGAAACTATTATTAAATAAGTAGTTTGTGAGTGGAAGTGGAATCAGTGATCAATAGGAGTTAGCATAGGTTCACTGAGAACTAGTCATACCAAATGAACCTAATTTCTTTTTTTATAAGATTAGTAGGAATAATAAAAATTATTGTTTTATTGTAATGCTGCTAGGTGGCACAGTAGATAGAGTGCCAGATCTGGAGTCAGGAAGACCTCTCTTCTTGAGTTCAAATCTGACCTCAGACACCTACTGGTTGTGTGATCCTGGGCAAGTCATTTAATCCTGTTTGCCTTAATTTCCTCATCTGTAAAATAAGCTGGAGAAAGAAATGGAAAATCCCTCAAGAATCTTGCCAAGAAAACCCCAAATGGGGTCACAAAGAGTCAGACATGATGGAAACAACACAATATCAATCAGTAAATGGTAGGAACAGAGTTATGAAACCAAATTCTCTGAGTCTAGATCTAGAGTTCTTTCCCCTGCCCCAGATTGATGCCCCCTAATATCTGCTTTGACAGGCCTCTGGTATATAGTCTACCATTAACAGGTAAACTTTGTGAAAAGAATGCAGACTGGATCCAGCTTCTTCCCCTTCCTAATCCATTCCGTTTTAAAGGGATGAATGAACTTTAGAGCTAAGTAGATCTTTTGATGTTATTCCTCCCCTCATAACTTTACCCTCTTCCAGCATTTTTGCATCATTTCCTTGGAGAGTAGAGATGAGAGGGGTGGGGAGAGAAAGCAACTTCAAGTAATCAATGAATAAAATAGATGTTTCACAAAGGAAAACATTGTTGGCCTTTGGTATTGGGTATTTTTGCATCATCCGTAATAATAACAGCTCACTTTGCTTTGTTGGGGGTAGAGGATAGGGAGGTTACATTCTCTTTATAGCCCATGGGAGCCTGAAATGGAAACTCTTCCTTCCTAGGTCAGTCTGACAAATCTCTCTTTCTGAACCTTAATGAGAGTCTAGACCTGGAATAGATTTCTTGTAGTCATGGAACTGCAGACTATTGGAGCTGGGAGGGACTCAGGAACATATCTAGAAGCTCTTTGACAGATGATGAAAGTGGGCCCGGAGAGGTTACTTGACATGCCCAAAGTCACACAGATAGTTGGCACCAGAGGTGGTATTTGAATCCAAGGTCTTTGATTCTAGAGGCAGTGTTCTTTCCTCTCTACCAAAAGATCATTTAGTCCACTGATTCTTAAAGAATGGTCTGGGTACCCTAAAAGTTTTCCAGGAGGTCTACAAAGTGCAAACTTTCTACAATAATAAGTTATAATTTCTCATATGGTAAATATTGATATTTAGCATATATAAACAAAAGTTATGTAAAAATAATATTTAAGAGTGTTGTAAAGAAATCCTTAGACCAAAAAAATCAGAGATTTGTTGTTTAGGGCCACATCCCATCCCCTAATTTATAGATGAGGAAATTAAAAGGGGAAGGGACTTTCTCAACATCTTGTAGGTAGGAAATGTCAGAGCCAGGAGGCAATCCTTCCCACTTCCCACTGAGTAATGAGCTCATCTCAAACCCGAAACAAATGAAGATGAATCTCTATCTCCTACTACCTGATGGGCTTTTGAAAATCCACAGTCCAGTTCTTGTTTGGAGTCTTACAATTCAAGGTCAAAGAACCCAGTGTGGCTGAAGTCTTCAGCCTGGGCAGGTTGGAGACACCGGGCTATAGTAGAGCTTTCATTCTTGCAGATTGATAACAAAGAGAAAAGCATCTTGCACTGAATTCCGAAATACTTTGTTTTTATTAGAACTCAGTCAAACTAGGACAATCAACATTTAAAAACAAAAAAGAAAGAAACCACCCAGCATACAGAGGTGCTCGCTCGGAGCATGAGTCTCTTGTCAAATTATGCTTTATTTTACTCGCTTGATTTGGAGTGATTGAGGGGAGCAATATCATCCTTCTCCTCCTTCCCCCCCTCCCCCTTTTAAGGGAATATAGATTGTGTGCTTGGGTTGCACAAATTTACTTTGAAAAAAATTGGTTTTTATCTTTTTTTCTTGCTTCCTTCTTTTTCTTCCTCCCATCTTTCTTTCTTTTCTTTTTCTTCAAATGTATTACCAGCATAAATATTTTAATCCAAATTATCAGAGAAATACTGATAACTTATTTAACCGATGGCTAAGTGGTTGGATTTTTAGTTGGCTCCCCTCTGCCCATGACAGACTCATGCACTGGCCTCCCTGCCTTATTAAATGTGTCCTTTTAAAGCTTTCCTCAGAGTGGCATTTCTTCACATTTCCCTGCTTCCTCTCTGCTGTTGTCTATCTCTGGCATATTCACCTCTGTCTATTGTGTGGCTAAATTGCTCCCTGGAGGGACTATGCCATCCTTGGTCCATGAACAGGGCTGATAGCAGAGCATGACGTTAAAGCTATCACCCTGACTGCCCAAGAGATTAAAGGAGGTACTGCCTAACCACTACATCCGAATTTTGTCAGCCCTAGGCCTGGGATTTGCCTGAGTTTGTGGGATTAGCATCACATTAGGCTAAAGCGAAGAAGTCCCTAGCATTTCTTTCCCCTTCATTTTAACCCTTTCCTTAACTAGAGTCAGACCGAGGTCCTTCTGTGTACTCCCACACAATCAAGCCCAGTCCTGCTTCTCTTTGATTCCTCCTGCTGTTCTTTTCACATGGAATGACTATTCCCACTAGGCAGTGTGCAGAAGTGGAAAGAACACTTACTCTGGCGTCAGGGGGCCTGAGTTCAAGTCCTGTCCCATTACCTTAGAAAAATTCCCTTATCTCTGCCTCAATTTCTTCATTTGTAAAATGAGGGTGTTAGAGTAGAGGGCTTCTGAAGTCTCCTTAGATGTAAGACCTTCTGGCCATCCTGAAGCTCAGATCCAGTCCTACCTCCTCCAGGGAGGTCCTTTCCTGCCTCTTCCCTACCATTGGGACATTGATTCACTTGGTTTTAGAATCAGCCCTGGGGTTGAACTGTCCTATTTGGAAATGAAGGAGTGAGAGCAAATCATTTAGCAGGCACTGGACCATGCCTCACTGCCATCTATTCCAAACATTTTGCCATCTGCCCTCATGCATATCCCTCCCTCTCCTCCCAGCTCAACCTTTTTCACTTCTTGCTCTTAGAACAGTTAGTCAGTATTTATTTTTAAAGTGTCTTCTATGTATAAGGCCTAAGCAGTGGGGATACAAAGGAGTAACAGCAGTAATAGCTAATATTTATATGGTACTTACGATGTACCAGGAACTGTGCTTAGTGCTTTACAGTTATCTCATTGATCCTCACAACCACTCTGGGAGGTAGCTGCTGTTACTATCATTCCTATTTTACAGATAGGGAAACTGAGGCAAACAGAGGTGAAGTGAATTATCCAGGGTCACACAGCTAGTAAGTGTCTGAGGCCAAATTTGAACTCGGGTCTTCCTGACTCCAGCCCAGGTACTCTATCCACTGAGACACCCAGCTGCCTCTAAGAAAAGCAAAAGACAGCTCCTGCTCTCAAGAAGCTCCCAGTTTAATGGGGAGACAAGACTCAAACAGCCAAGCGTAAGCAAAGAGCTATATATAAACAAGCTATATACAGGATAAATACAAAATAATCAACAGGGGGAAAGCACTCGAATTAAGAGGGACTGGGAAAGGGTTCCTACAAAGGGTGGCAATTCAGCTGGGATTTGAAGGAAGCTGGGGAAGCCAGAGGCAGAGCTGAGGAGCTAGACCAGAACTGAGAGACAGCCAGTGAAAAGACAAAAAGGTCTGGAGGGTCTTGTGGGAGGAACAGTAAAGAGGCCAGTGTCACCGGATCAAAAAAAAAAGTAGTGTTAAGACTGGAAAGGTAGGAGGGGGGCGAGTGATGGATGAACTGCTTTTCTAGAGTGGACAGGGAACCACTGGAGTTTATTGAATAGGGGGTGATGTAGTCAAATCTGTGCTTCAGGAGGATCATCTTGATGACTGAATAGAGGTTGGACTGGATTGGGGAGAAACATGAGGCAGGGAGACTATCCAGAAGGTAATTGCAACAGTCCAGGCATGAGGTGATGAGGTCCTGCGCCAGGCTGGTGGCAGGGTCAGAGGAGAGAAGGGGCCAGGATTTACAGGGGGAGAAAATGTTACAGAGGTAAAATTGACAGGACTTGGCAACTAATTGGATCATGGAGGGGGGTGAGTATGGGCAAAAGAAACCAAGAAGTGAAGGATGATGGCGATACCCTGGACATTAATGGGGGATGGATAATTAGCTCAATTTTAGACTTGCTGAGTTTAAGATGTCTACGTGATCTCTAGTCTGAGATTTCTAATAAGTAGATGGAGATGTGATTTTGGAGGTTAAGATAGTAGTCTGGCCTAGATAAATATATCTGAGAAACATCAACATGGAGATGAAAATTGAGCAGTAATCAAATGGTAATCATTTCTAGAAAGGGTGAGACATTTGATTATTCTAACCAAAATATTCTTCCATGGCCACCACTCAATAAGTGTGTGTGGTCTTTCTTTTTAGAACAGAAACTCCTTGAGGACAGGGTCTCTTACTTCAGTATTTACATCCCCATCATGTAATACAGTAGATGAAATGGAGTAGATGCTCAGTTTATTCATTTTTCATTCATAATGATCATATATGCTCTTGTATGTCATGTAACTTTTTGTATGGGCGTCATCATGTCTCATCTCTTGTTCACATGATTCTGGAGGACAGGGATATACAGTTTTAGAATCAGAAGGGACTTTAGATTTTATTGAATTCAGCCTATAACAGGCTGATGCCTGAAATCCTTTAATAAGTAAATAAAAATATTTCTACATCAGTGTTATATATTTATTTATGAATAAATTTAACCCCCAAGTATAAAGTATAAGATGGTGATTTATCTTTTTTTGTTTGTTTTTTTGCACTATCCCCCACAGAGCCTTTGTTGTTGTTGAGGTCATGTCTGACTCTTTGTCATCCCATGTGGGGTGTTCTTGGCGAAGACACTGGAGTGGGTTGCCATTTCCTTGTCCAGCTCACTTTTTTACAGATGAAGAAACTGAGAAAAACAGGATTAAGTGACTTGCCCAGAGCCACACAGCTAGTAAGTATCTGAGGCTGGATTTGAACTCAGGAAAAAGCATCTTCCTGATTCTAAGTCCAGTGTTCTCTCCATTGAGCCACACAGCTGCCCTAAATAGCTTAGCAGAGTACCAAATACATAGTAGGTGCTGGATAACTATTAGTGAAATTCCTTTGACTTGTCTGGAAGAGCTGGTTGTGTGGAAAGAGCCTTGGATTTGGAGTTAGAAGAACTAACCTTGAGCTCTGGCTCGGATGCTTATTACCTATTTGACTTTGGACAAATTGTGTCCCTCATGATCTCCAAGGTCTCTTTCAGTTCTTCCAGGGATGGGAAATGGAAGGGTTCTAATGTGAGAACAGAGCTCAAAGAAAAGAATATCACCTTCCCTTCTCTCTAATATGATTATGCAGGTGAAATCTGATTAAAATAAACATTCAGGGTATATGGGAAAAAGAGGGGTATTTGAGGGAGGTGTGTTTATATAAGTAAGAGCCTTGATTCTCCTTTAGTACCAGCCCCTTGCACCTTCTGTGTCTGCTCAGATGCAGGGGTATACAATAGTATTCACCATTCCTCCCTGAATCATGGAAATAGCCAAATGAACCCAACCTATTAGAAAAGACTCTTGGAGAGCAGGAAATGACCTCAGACTAGGGAATGTGGGGAAGGAAGACGTAGAAGATAGGACATAGGACAGAGTATGTTTCCCCTTACTGGCCACCACTTACTTACTGGTATGTGTGTTCATCCTTTGTTGCCTAAGAAGACCATGCCATCAGAGAAATGATGACATGACTTGCACTTGACTTTGTTTTGAGTGAGGGAGGGCTGTGCAGGTCACCAGCCTCACTTCTCCTCCAGAGCCATCTGAATCCAGTGACCAGATATTCATCAGGATGACTGGAGATGATGCAGGATGAAGCAATTGGGGTTAAATGACTTGCCCAAGGTCACACAGATAGTGAGTGTCAAGTGTCTGAGATGAGATTTGAACTCAGGTCCTCCTGACTCCTGCACTGGTGCTCTATCCACTGCACCATGTAGCTGCCCAATACTTATTGGTATAAATATAACTGGTATAATTTCTCCTATTAAAATGCATTGAAGGCAGGAACTCTCACTTTAGTATCTCTTAACATAGTACTTTGAAAGTAGTAGATATTTAATACCCTCTTTTTTCATTCACAATGATCATATTACTCATCATTATTACTTAATACCATTTAACTCTTTTTGTATGTGTGTCCAAGCTGAAGAGCTTGGAGAAGTCTTGAAAAATCTCTTCTATAGAAACTTTCTAATCTAGGTTTAGCTGGTTGGTGAAACTATTAGAATGTAAACATGCTGGAGGCAGGGACTGTTTCTTTGTTTTCTTGGAATCTCTAGCTTCTAGTGCTTTGCCTTGAACTAAGTAGATTCTCACTGAATTAAAATGGAATGGATTTTCAAATGCTAGATTTGGAAGGGACCTTAGAGGTCATCTGATGGAATCCTTAGGGCAGTTAGGTGGTCTAGTGGGTTGAGTGCCAGTCTGGACTCATTTTCTGGAGTTCAGATCTGACCCCAGACATTTACTAGGTGTGTGACCCTGGGCAAGTCACTTTACCCTATTTGCCTCAGTTCCTCATTTATAAAATGAGCTGGAGAAGAAAATGGCAAGCCACTCTAGTATATTTGCCAAGAAAACCCCAAAAGAAGTCACAGAGTTGGACATGACTGAAAAAAGTGACCAGTTAGCAACAATAAAAATGCATTTGAGTAAACAGATGAGTCAATGGATGTCTAGTAAATGACTTGTCCAAGGTCACACAGCTGACCACTGAAGAGCCCAGGACTGAGTCTGGATCTCCTGCTTCCTCATCCAAATTTTGATCCATACCATCTTCTTATCATACATGTGCAGCAGCTTCTGTCTCATCCATAGTTAGGCATCCCCTGAGAACGTGGACCTTGTCCCAGCATATTTCCAGGCCAATTGTTGATGAGCAGTCAGACACCCAAAGTGGAAGCTCAGGAGTAATGGGGAGGGTAAGAGACACACCCCTTCGTATGTGTGTGTGCGTGTTTGTGTGCCTGCTTGTGTATATGTAACTTTACATATAGTCATGTGCTGTAAGTCACTTTAGAGCTGACAAGCTGTTTTCAACTCCTTGTCACTGCTGTCTGATGCATCTAATTAGTCCTGCCCTCCAGCTGACAAATATCAGCTACTCTGACTAAAAGATGGTTTCCCCCTAAGTGCTTCCCTCTGGCAAAGTTAAATATTAATTATCTCTCTTTATTTCATGATTATTCATGGGTGCTAATGTCACCACAGCACAGAGTGATAAGTCACTGCTGTAAGATATTAAAAAGTGGTAATTCACAACTGAACTGCTAAACGCCCCCTGAATAAAATGCCAAGAATCGCTGGCTGGGAACTTCATTATCCAATTGGAACTGCTTTTGTGTCATCCGGGTCATATTCTCAGGTTAAAATGATAGTGTCAGAGAGGAAAGAGAATGGAGTGATGCACTCGGGAGTTCTGACCATGGGAACAAAGAGGTCCTTTTCAGAACTTCACAGGTGGCTCTGATTTGGATGAAGAGAATCCATGGGCCCCATATGTTCAAACCTAGACCCTCTTCTCAAAATGGGATCTCCCCACTGGATTTGGAGCCAAGGTCCCTTGGTTTGGATCTCACCTCTAACACTCACTAATTGTGTGACCTTAGACTAGATGTTTAACTTCTCTGGACCAAAGATTCCTCATCTTTAAAGTGAGTCGTTGGCCTCCAAGCAACTTTCAGTCCTGAATCTCCATCTGATAATTATTGGTAGTGGGTATGTGTATATGGGGGACTGGAAGAGTATCATATGTGCCTACTTAAGCTTGGAAATATCTTCTTTTAGTTTGATGGGACAGTTTGTAGGGTCCTATAAACTGATAGAAAGAAATGAGAACCAACCTGACATGATGAAAGAAGGCACTGTCATAGTTGGAGAAGTACAAGATTGGCAAATACGGGTTCTAGTCTTCACTCCTCGATTTGTACTATTATGTGGTCTTGGACAAGTCAGTTTAATCCACAGATCTTAAATGCCTACTGATGATCCCATGCTAGCCTTTGGAGATAATAAAGACCAAATCAGACTCAGTCCTTGTCCTTAAGAAGTTTATAATTTAATGGGGGAGGTAGTTTCATGACTCTGGGCCTCATTTTCCTCATCTGTAAAGTCAAGGGATGGGGCTACACTAGATCAGCAGTTTTCAAAGTGTGTATGCTCTAGGAACCTCATGAGGTCCTAGAGTTTCCTTCAGGGGTTCTTTAAGGTCAAAACTATTTTCATAATACTACTTTACATCATTTTCCTATTAAAATACTCTTCCCTTTTCCAACTAACTATCTGTATGAGGTCAGGTTTTCTTCTTATCACTTCAACCAATACAACCTATTGCAGCACAGTAAATTCAGAAGCAGATATGAGAATTCAGCTGTCTTCTACTAAGACAAATGAAAGAAAAAAAACCCATGTAAAATAATGCTGCCTTTATTACTAAAATGTTTTTGCTTTGAAAACTGTGGTGATTTTTCATAAAAATATTTATTTAACTATTTTTTGTTTTTATTTTCAAATTAGTAAATATTTTAAAAATCAGTCTTAATTTCTAATACAGTAAATATCAATAGATCAAGTCCAAGTAAACAAAAATTCTTGAATTCCTCAATAATTTTTAAGGATACAAGGAAGCTTGAGACCAAAAAATTTGAGAACCACAGGATTAGATGATCAATAAATTTTCTCCCAGTTTTAATTAATATTTATGATTCTGTAATTTGTCTCTGGCCAAGCCCTTCTTCATATCATGAACCCCTCATCAATCTTCTAATAGACTGATACATATTTCAAGAGTCTCTCTCCATTTCCTCTGTTCTTTCTCTCCCTCTCTCTCTCCTCTCCTTCCTTCCCTCTCTCTTTCCTTCTTTTCATTCTCTCCTCTCCCACCATTCTACCTCAGGTGCTGCTGCCCATTCAAAAATGCAATGTCTGATTGAAAATTACTGAAGTGGACAGAATTGGTGTAAATACTAAAGCTTCCAAACCAACAGACAGTCTATAGCCAATCATTCTGATTACTTCCAAGTAATTTGGTATATCTATAATTATAACATGAGGTCATCTTAATTAGAATGACACAAATAATATCTAATTAGACACAATTCCATCTCTCAGAGATTTGTAATAGATTCAAGTGGAAGACTTTTTGCCTTTTTGGTTATGAGTTTTTTAATTCTAAGGGCAATGTTTACTTATTCATTGGAAACAATTGGCAGGGTCAATTGGTCTCTAGCCTATCTCTTTTTTTTAAGTTGGCTAGCTAAGTCCTGTTTCCCTGTGTTGATTTGCCTTCCAAAGCCTGTTGGCTGTCTGTAGGTAATATTCTTCAACATTGCTTGGATGATGAATCAATCAGTCAACCACTCAATCAATTAATAAGCCTTTACTAAGTATCTACTATGTGCCAGGCACTGTGCTAAGGATGCAAAGACAAAAATCAAACCCTCTCTGCACTCAAGGAACTCACATTCAGCTAGAGAGGCTCTAACATGCTCATAGATAATAAAATTCAAGATGGACTCAAATCATTCAACAAACTTTTAACAGATGTTTTCTATGGGTCAGAAATGTGCCCTAGGTGCTGAGGACAGGAAGGACAAAAAGAAAACAGTCCTTGCTTCTTTGGGAGGATGACATGTGTATATATGAGCATTATTGTGGTGTTTGTCCTTTGTTCTTCAAGAGGACCATGACATCAAGATGATGCCATGACTTGTAGTTGACTGATTTGAGTGAGGCAGGGCTGTGTAAGGTCATCAACATCACTTTCTCTTCCAGAGCCATCTGGGTCCAGTGGCCTGATATTCATCAGGAGGACTGGAGATGGTCCAGGATGCAATGTGGGACCTTGGCCCTTTCAGGCTAAGGTCTTATCACATTCTCACTTTGAGTTCAAACCCATTCAATGAATAGTCTGCTTTAAGTAGTTACTCAAGGGATGGCCCCTTTAATAAACAAAAAAAATTGAACTGGAAGGGGAAGACCCTCAGGGTTCCTGGGTAAAAGGGAAACAATTACTATTTAGTAGTTTCATTCACAATGTGCTAGATAGGTGATTCCTGTTGTCCAGTCCATGAACTCCAGAGTGAATTGGGTTTAAGACCTGATCTTTGAGCAAGAAATATAGTCAGTAAACGCAAAGGATAAAGGCAGCTTTTGGCTATGGAGGGTACCTTCCCCTGGATAGAATATCACAGGAGAGGAGAGAAGAGGAAAGGAGTTGCTATTCACTCACAGGTTATGTTTGTCCTTCATTCTCGAAGAGAACCATGACATCAAGATGATGACTTGACTTGCAGTTGACTTTGATTTGAGTGAGGGAGGGCTGTGTAAGGTCACCAACCTCACTTTCTTCTCCTGAGCCATCTGGGTCCAGCAGCCTGATATTCATTAGAATGACTGGAGATGGCCCAGATATATGCGCATATACGAAATAGGAATACACAAAATAAATACAAGGTAATTTTGTGGGGAAACCCTGGCAACTGGGGATGGAGATCAGGGAAGTCCTCATACAGGAAGTGGTGTTTGGGCCAAACTTTGAAGGAAAGCAGGGCTTCTCAGAGTTGGAGGAGAGGAGTGCATTCCAAGGAGCATAGCCTATGCAAAGATATGGTGACTGGAGATGGAATATTTTGTATGGAAGAGAAGCTTAATGAGCAATATGACTGGATCAAAGGGTGAGGCTAGATCCATTCCCTTTAAATCCCAAGGTTGGAGCTGGGTGGTAAAAGACTTTAACCAAACCAAAGTGTTTATATTTGATCCTAGAGGAAATAAGGAATTCCTGGAATTTATAGAGTAGGAGAGTGAGTTCTGTTTTGTGCATGGAGAGTTTGAAAGGCATATAGGACATCCAGTTCAAAATGTTCAATAGACAGTTCATGATATAGCCCTGGAGCTCAGGAGAGAGACTAGGACTGAATGTATAACTCTGAGAGTTGTCTGAAAGGGAATAATAATGGAGGTCATAGGGGTTAAAGGGGTCCCCAAGAAAGAATGTAGAGAGAAGAGAGGAGGGCCCAATATAGACCTCAGTTTCCTCATCTGTAAAATGGTAATAATAATACTTATGCTTCATAATTCACCAGGTTATTGTGAGGGAAATGTTTTATAGCCTCTACAATTCTAGAGAAATGTGATAAACAAATATTAGCACTAATAAGGTCTCACAGCTCATAGCAAAGAGGTGGGTAAAGCCAGGACTCCTCTGTCTTGTCCCAGGCTCTCTCCACTAATGACTGAACATCATTTTCTTCATCTGTAACATGAGGGCATTGGACCAGAATGACCTCAAAGACCTGTTTCTATCTGCAACATTCAACAACAGCTCTGGGATGATCATGGGTAAAAACTCCTTTTAAAGCACCCAGTAGAAAACAGGCAAAATCCTGTTAGAGAAGAAAGGGGGCTTTAAAAAGTGAAAGTAATGCCTGAAAGGGAAATGCCCTGAAACAAACCCGGCCCTGAAGCCGATTTTAGCAAAAATCCGCATGGACTATCCATTTCTCTTTTGTGTAATGATTTCAGAGAGAAGTCCCTGCAGGTGTGAGATCAGACTTAACAAAGAAGGTTTAGAGATAGCCCCTGCCTGGGGAAAATAATTCCACCTATAAACACCTGTGTTAACAAGTGCTGTATTTGTACAGATATTTTCTTTTTCAAATCATGTTTACACACTCCTATTCTCTTACTCTGCTCAGGTGTATGCTGCATAGACTAGCACATAGGGACCAGCTGGCTATGGGCCAGGCTGAAATACCTCCTCTCTTCTCCCCAGCAACACTGGGCAGGTGGGGAGGGGTGGGGGGAGAATATGTTCGGCTCAATCAGCCCTGGATTGTTTATTGTGTAAGAGCAACTCCAGGCCTCCCACCTCTGATCACCGAACCTCAGAGGCTTAAGTCCCTTTGATTGGGATTTAAAGGGGATGGGGGAAACAGGGAGCCAGATCAGGGGAGGGGGACCCTGGGCCTAGTGAAATGGGACACCCATGGCTTTTGTAGCCAGAGTCCAGGACAGTTTGCATTTTGACACCAATAGGAAATGTGAACCTCTCAACCACCTGATTGCAACAAACAGATTATTAGAGGACATAGGAAGTGTCATGAGAGGACACTCCAGCATACAGAGCTACCTGGAGAAAAGAGATAAAAAAATAACAGGCGGTAGTACTTTCCTCCAGGATTGCAGTTTTTGAGCTTAAGAGACGTTAGGGATCACTAAGGTCCAATCCCCTTAATTTACAGAGGAGGAAAATGAGACCCAGAGAAGGAAGTGACCTCATTCCACCCCCTCCAAGGAAGCCCAGTGGTCTGATGACAAACGCCTTTGCACTTAGCTGGACTGGTTCTCTGATGAGACAATATATCCCTGGGCTTGTTGTAGCCAAGGTCTTTCCAGCTTGTTGGTACCTGCCAGAGCTCGAGCTCTGGTGGGCTAGCCTTTGTGAACCTAAGATCACTGTGGCCCACTAGAGCAGGCCCCTTATAGAGGTATGGCCATCGTCATAATAGGAGGGAAGGAAATTCCCTCTGTGAAGGAAGGTCAGCACTTTCTCTACAAATGTCTTAGAGAGGAATGTAGAGCAGTAAGAGGTTAAGTGACTTACCCAAGGGTCACACCATCAGGATGCCAGGTTCTTCTGGCTTTAAAATCAATTTCTATCTACCATGCAACATTTTATGTTGGTGTTTTTGAGTTGTTTCAGTTGTATCCAACTCTTCTTCACTCCATTTGGGGTTTTCTTGGCAAAGATCCTGGTTTGCCATTTTCTTCTCTAGTTCATTTGGTAGATGAGACAAACAGGGTTAAGCGATTTGTCCAGGGTCACACAGCTAGTAAGTGTCTGAGGCCAGATTTAAACTCAGGTCTTCTTGACTCTAGACCCTGCATTCTATCGTCTAGCTGTATCTCAATAAGGATGATGATGATGATAACAATATTTCCAGAACATATTGCTATGTGACCTAGTTGATTTGGGAGCTCTGAGGTAGACAGGTCTCAATAGTTTATAACTTACTTTGTATTAGAGAGCTGTAGCAGGCCCACAGGAGGTGAAGTGATTTGCCCCAGTACATGTCAGAGTTGGAATTTAAACCTAGGACTCCCTGACTCAAGGTCTAGCACTTTGCCCATTATACCTTGCTAACTCAATAAATAATAACCTCAGAAAACTACTCCCAGAGAATTACTGTCATTTAATGAGACAGCTGTGTCCATCTGTCAGCCCTGAATCAATTTTTTTAAATGGAAGAAATACACACACACACACATTCATTTCATACATTTGTGGATGTCTACTTCTCTGTTCCACATGCATGGATGATTTGTGGCTTTCAGCTCTGGCTTCTGAGTGGGGTTTGGGTTGGGCTTTTGAGTGTGAATTTCGGGGGCTGGGGCACCCAAATCTAGGGGTGAGATAGGGTGGGGTTCTTTTTGTTTTCTGGGTCAACCCCCACCTCCATTTTCCCCTTTGGAACACATACTTCCTGAGGGTGCCTTAGTTTCTTGTTGCATCATCGCCTCCGGGACTTGAGTGAAAGTAGAAGCTGCAAAGATTCTTCCCCTGCCCCTCTTAACCCTAGAGACACAGATTCCATTTCTGCTAACTAATTAAACATGTGCCTTGACGACATGATGTGAAGTGAAAATGGGACAATGGGCTGAAGTTAGTGCCCGAATCAGATGACAGGAATAAAAAAAATTGCAAATGGGTCATATTCATGTGATTAAGAATTTCCTAAGGGTCACCTCACTGAGGGGTGGGCAGGAGTTCCATCTCTACACAATTGTGCTGTGTCTACAGGCAAAGGTAGCCAAATGTACTGAATCATAAACCTCCCCCAATACACTTGGTGTAAATTGTCCATCTGTATGTATGAGTTGTAAGGGAGAAAATAGATTTATGTCTAAAATATAGTGAGGACCAGTAATAATGATAGCTAGCATTTACACAGTGCTAAAGTTATAAAGGTTTACAAAGTATTTTACCTGTGTTAACCATCTGATCCTTGCAACAACTCTGTAAGGTAGGTCATATTATTACCTGCATTTTGCAGATGAAGGAATCGAGGCACAGAGAGTGCCTTTATATGATTTGTCCAGGATTATACAGCAAACAAATGCCTGGAACAGTATTTGAATTGAGCTCTTCCTGACTCCAAGTCCCATGCTTTATTCACTGTGCCACCTAGCAGCCTAGTAGAAAGGTCAGGTAGTTTATCTGTGAGTCTTTGAGTGACTTAACTTGACTCAGTTTCTTCATCTGTAAAATGTGTGTGTGTGTGTGTGTGTGTGTGTGTGTGTGTGTATGTGTGTCTCTATGTGTGTATGGGGAAAGGTTGGACTAGATAGTGTCTGAAGTCCCTTGCAGCCAGGCTTGTCCTGGTAAATGTTTAGCAACTGATTTTCTAGGAGAAAGAATGTATTCATGACACACTTTTAAGTTTAATCTGAATTTTAAATATTTTCTTCATTGCTTTCTTAAGTCTCAACAATCAACAAAACAGTAAGTCAAGCCTTGATACGTCAGGTTATTTCCAAGGTGTAAATACTCTGAAAATGAAAAAAGCTGGCTAGCTTGAGCTGGCTCCCTCAACCCCTGCTTCTGGCTGTAAACCTACAATTCTTTGATTGATTAGGAGTCCAGCAGACCAGGTTTTTTTTTTTTTTATCTGTCTCCAATTACTGGAGTAACCTTCCTTGGGCAATTACTTGAGTAACCGCCCTTTACCTCTCTGAGTCTGAGTGAACTCAGGAGCGAAATGAAGGAGTTAGAGAAGGTGATCTCTAAGATCAATTCCTGTGGTCAATCTTGAATATTTTTTCAAGGGGAGAAGGACACACACATTTCCCATATTCATGAATATCTGTTTCTCTATTCTCATAGGCATAAATGATTTTCATTTGTCAACTCTGGCTTCTGCATTGGAGTCCCTAACATCCTATGATTTATGATATCCATTAGTCTGGCTGACCGGAATGATAGCGCATAATTCTACAGAATTAGGGCATAGTAGATAGAGTGCAGGACTTGGAGTTAGGAATACCTGAGTTCAAAGTCAGCATCAGAAGCTTCCAAATAGAGTGGCAAGTCATATAACCTTGTTTGCCTTAGTTTCCTTATCTATAAATTGAGCTGGAGAAGGAAATTCCCTAAATCTCTAGATCTAAATTCTTTTAACTCTGTTTCCTCCTCTGTGAAAGTGTGTCACATTAGATGGTCCTATAAGGTCCCTTCCTCCTATGACATTCTGTTAATTCCACTAATGGCCTCTACAAGGAAGAATAAAGCACATGGGGAAAAGTGCTTTTGGATCATCTTTGTACTTATGCCTTTCTTACCATAACTATCTTTATGTATTACTTTAAAATTTATAAAAGCATTTGTCCCATTCTTATTATCCCCATTTTACAGATTGGTAACTGAGTCTCAGCCAGGTTGTGACTTGCTTAAGGTTATACAATTGGTAATTACCAAGCTGGGGCTCAAACACAGAACTTCTAATTACAACAACAATAACTTCTTTGGAGCCGCAATTTTACAAAGAAGGAAACTGAGACCCAGAGAGGGAGAATGATTTACTCAGAAAGTAAATGGAAAGGCCCTGCTCTTTTGACTCCTATGATTTAGAAGCCCTTTCTTTAAAGCTCATTTTGCTGCTCAGTCTTTTGGGTTCTATCTGACTCTTTGTGACCCCATTTGGGTTTTTCTTGGCAAGATCCAAGGATACTTTGGCATTTCCTTTTCCAGCTCATTTTACAGATCAGGAAACTGAGGCAACTAGGGTTAAGTGATTTGTCCAGGGTCGCATAGCTAGCAATTGTCTAAGACTGGATTTGAACTCAATTCTTCCTGATTCTAGACCTGGTACTCTATTGTACCACCAAGCTGCCCCTTAAAGTGCTTTATTCTTAAGCAAATGTTAAATGCAACCTTATTGAAAAATATAAAAGCACAAGTGTCTCATCACTGAACCCACATTTATATAAGGAAGCAAAAACTGGCACTTAGTGGTTATAATGGATAGAATTCTGGGATGTAGTCAGGAAGACCTGAGTTCAAATCCAGCCTCAGACACTTTCTAGTTTTGTGAAACTGGACAAACCATTTAGCCTATGTTTGCTTCATCTTTCCAACTATAAACTGAGTTTAATAGTAACATCTACCTCCCAGTGTTGTTGTGAGGATAAAATGAAATGATTATAAAGTATTTAAATACTTCCTACTGTAGTAGGTGCTATATAAACGTTTGTTTCTTTCCTTCTTTCACAAGTCTTATACTTTAGTCTTATATGTTTCTAGGACCTAATTTCCTTCAAGACTGAAAGAGAGAAAGAAACAAAGAAAGAGAAAAAAATAGAGAAAGGAAGGAAAAAAAGGAAGCAGAATAGAGAAAGAAAGAATGGGACCTCAGAGGTCCCTTTATTATAAGAAATTATATAATGTTATATTCCTTTATACTTGTGAGATTTGAAAGACTTTTTTTTTTTGTTTAATGAAAAAGTTGTGTATACTGGTTAGTTCCATGACAGAGATAAAGGCATCTGAATTAAACTTCTGTCCAAAGTATTCTTCCCTTGTGCCCCCCCAAGACAAGGATTCATCACTCTCTACAGATTTCTTGGTATTGAAATTCTTCCTGGAGTATCATCATTTGTTTAGCTGAAGAGTTTTTTATATCCTCTCATGGATATAATATGGGTATTCCTGAAACTTATGTACATACTGTTATTTCCTAAGAATTTGGGTACCTGAAAATGGTAGATGCCATTTGAATGACAGATAAATAAAGATGCCCCTTAGAATATTAATAATTCAGATGAGAGTAGCTTGAACCAAGAGCCTATGCAAGACCTTCTGCAAAGGTAATATATTATATAGACTAACATGTAGACTGGTTCTCAGTTTTGGGAAATAATCAAAACATAATTTCTTGTAATTTTTCATTTGGTATTTCGATTATATGTCATAGTGGAGAAGAGCATTGATTTAGGAATTAGGAGATTTAGGGTTTAATTCTAGTCTTTGTAGCTGATAGTGACCTTGGTCAAGTCATTTATTCTCTTTAGGCCTCAGTTTTAGGCCCTAGAAAATGACTAGAAGATCTCTAAGGACATTTTTTCTAGATTTAATATTCTGTGTGCTATTTTTCTAAGGGTCCTTTTAGCTCTAATATTCTGGGGTCCTTCCCAGTTCTGACATTCTATGTTGAGTGGTTAACTCCACCCCTGACATTCTCTGTTCTAAAGTCCTTCCTAGTTCTGATATTCTATGTTCTAAGGATCCATCATACTCTGACATTCTACATTCTAAGTTTCTCCCCTAGGTCTGATATCCTAGGCAGTATGGTCCCTGTCGACTTTAACTGTCTATGATTCTATGACATTACTCTCTTGCTTTTAGGTGGCTTTCAGGTGCAAATTTCGTAAGCTCTTGAAGACAGCAGTTCTTTGACATGCCAGCCTTAAGTGTTCTTTAGAACATCATTTTCCTGATAGCCTAGAAGTGGTGAAAGCATCTCTAGGGGAAAGAACCAAGAACTAGGAGAAAGTAGCAGTGAAAAGGGTCAAGAAAAGGTGAGTTGGGAGACAAGTTGACCCTTTAATACCTAGCTTTGCAGTCTGCTAGGGTCCCACAATAGTGATTATGGGAGAAATGACATCTTTGTAATGACTGGAAGGCTGTTTGTTTTTTTTCAGAGCAGCTTTGAACAAACACTAAGATTTTCCAGTTTTCCAAAGAGTTTGTTAGACCTTGATCAGCATTCAAATGTTACACAAAAAAGAATCTAGCAATTCAGAAGAGGCCTGAGAAGGGAGAAGAGAGGGTTTGAGAGCTGACTGCAGATGTTCTTCTGAAGAGTCTCCAGAGACTTCTTCAGAATGGCAAGGGCTCCCTCAGCCCCAAGAGGATGGTTGCAGAGAGGGCTTTGGGTAAGAGATGGGGAGGGAAAGGGGAGTTCTTGATAAGTCCTGCCATCTGAGAAGTATAGCAAGGCATATGTTCCTGCATGGATCTTGGGGCAGGTCTGCCAAGTGCTAGAGGAAAGAAAGATTTGGTAGAACTCATGCTATTTTTAGAGGGGAAGCAAAGAAAAACTCAGCAGTGGAGAAATTTGGGCTTCTAATGGCTATCCTTTCCCGCAAGTTTTGAATGCATTCAGTGATGGATTTAATGGATTGAACCTAAGGGCCTACAGCAGCTGCCCTTTCTCATACACCCATATCAGACTTCTAGAAAAGAAAAATGATGAGTGCCTCTAGAATTTATCCTACTACCATAAGAATCAGAGTGGGAGGGACTTTAGAGATCATCTATTCCAGCCCACTCACATACTTACAGATGAGCACTAAGACCCAAAGTAGGGAAGGGACTTGACTGAGATCATACAGGTAGAGTGGCAGAAAAAGGACTTGAAAGTTGGTCTTTTGGTTCCAAATCCATTGCTTTTCTTATCATGCCTTATCATATTCTTTAAATAAATGACTTTATTTTGGTGACCTCATTTTAGAGGGAGTGACACAGGGAATTGAGGAGCTGAGACGGTGCCCCTGGTGTCTGCCTTAGCAATATTCCTTTAGTCTGACACGCAGGAAACATGTCTAGAAGTGTCAGAAAGAGTTTATTTCCCTGCTTCTATGATACACTGAGTTTGGGAAAAATTAAGAGGCAGCACAGTGAATGGGAAATGGAAATGGAAATGGAAATATGGTTGTTCAGTTATGTCTGACTCCACGCAACCATATGGAAATTGTCCATAGGGTTTTCTTGGCAAAGAAACCGAGTGGTTTGCCATTTCCTTTTCCAGTGTGTCCCCATTTTACAGATGAGGAACAGAGGCCAATAGGGGGTAAATATCTTGCCCATGATCACACAGTTAGTAGCTATCTAAGGACAGACTTGACCCCAGATCTTCCTGACTCCAGACTTGGTACCCTATCTCCTGCACCACCTGGCTGCCCTATGGTAGGTCTCATTAGGAAATGGAAATAGAAAACTTTAAAACTGGAAAATCTGGTTTAAAATCTCATTTCTGCTACTAATATCATCTAGAAGGTGATCTCAGGCACTCTACTTTCCTGCTTCTCTCCTTTCTAAAATAAAGATTAGATGATCTCTAAGATCTCTTCCAGGCCTAAGTCCCAAGTTCCTTATCAGGTGAAGATGGTGTATGGGATGAATCTAGAACAGTCTGTTCATTCAAGAGAAACATGTTGCAGAACAGCATTTCCCAAACAAATCTGACCATAGAATTCTTTGGGGCTTGAAAGATTTGTTGAATATATCTGTAATACTTGTCCTGGGAATATATTGACAAAATGCAGATATTTGAGGAGTTGGGGATATTTGGCAATAAAATTAAAAAAAAAAATTTTTCATTCTCCAAATTATATCTTGCAATATTTTTAATATAGTTATAATTTCACCAGATGTGGCGTGATATAGCATATAAAAAGTTACACTTCGAGTCAGAAAGTCTTTGGCTTAAGACTATCTCTGATGCATCCTGTCTATGTGACCCTAGTCTTTTCAATGCTCTAAGCAAATCTTTACAATTATATGCTTCAGAGAAGATACTGACCTGTATAAATAAAGAACATTTGTTACTGGAATCTTTTAAAACCAATGACATCAAAGCTCTAGTGCCTATTCCTTATAACTTAATTTTTTTGAGGGGGGTAGAAATATTATTATTATCCAGTTTTTTAATGGAACATCATAGTAAAAAGAAACTTGAATGTACAATTGGAAGATAAGCATACAATGCATGATTTTGGAACTGACTACCTGGGTAACTTTGGGCAAATAGCCTTACCTCTTTTGGCCTCTCATTTGCCAAAGAAGGGGCTTAGAGCTAATGACTTCCAAAATCCCTTCTACCTTTAAAAATCTATGCTTTGATTTCTCATACTAGCAGAATCATCAGAATACAGAATGGTACAGTGCAAAGGCATAGGATTTAGAGTCACAACTTGCTTCAAATCTCAGCTCTACTACTTTTTGTGTGACTCTGGGCATGTCACTTCTGTGGGCCTCAGTTTCCTCATCTGCAAAATGAGGAGGTTGGACTTGGTGCCCTCTCAATTCTTTTCTAGCTCTCAATCTATAAGCTCATGAGCCTACCCTACCGAACACAGTTTAGAGGATATGGCTATATAGCATTGGACTGAGAAGCTCCTAAAATAATGAAGTATCTTTATATAGGTTACTACCCATTTTCAGTATAATTCAATGCAATAAATGTTTATTAGGCCTTTATGGAGTACCAAATATTGTCTATGAGTGTACAACTTATATGGATTCAGGCCTGTTCCCTAATTTGAAAATTAATTGAATTCCTTTGACTATCTCCTCCTCTGCACCAAGAATGTGCCTCACAACCTGAGTTTGCATGAGCTCAGTTAAGGAAATGCTCACCTGCAGATAGATTTTTCTTTGTCTCTCCAGGGCTTCCTTTTAATAGAACTTTCATTCATTTATTTATTTTTGCATGGAACAGGTGATAGATAGGGTGACTACGGGGTGGTCAAGCTTACTCGTTAGTCCTTTTGGCTTAATAACATTTCCCTTCATCAAGACTAGGCCTGTCCCTCTTCCTTTTTTCATCTCCATTTCCAAGGTATACAGAAAAAGGAGGAAAATTCTCCCTAATGATATGCCACATAGGAATCCACTTCCTGAAGGCATTTAGAAAGTTTGCCCTTTGACATATTAGCTTCCTTTTATTTGAGGAGTTCCTGAGAGATTTGAGATTTAAAAGGTGGCCATCATCTGTGACGTAGAGGAATAAGATACCATCGGAACAAGAATATATTTAGAAGACAGGAAATCAGCCCAAGAGCTTTAACAAGACTTGCCCTTGATTTTTTTTTTAAAAGAAAGCCTTTTAGCTGAAGTAGATATGACTCTGGCTCTGGGTCATATCTAATGGGTAAAACTGCTCTGAAATGTGAGAAGAAATCATTTTACCACTTCACACTGAGGTTTCCTCTTTTTCAACTCAGCTGGGCTTTCTCCAAGTCATTTTTTGAGAGTTGGGGAAATGTAGCCTTGGTATATAAGCAGTAATGGGGATGTCCCTGGGTAATGATAACTTAAAAAAACCCCACCTTCTCAGGTAGACGAATAACATTTTATTAGAGAGTTGAGTGGAAGTGAGTGAGCCGGTTGGATTTTCTCTTCTGCTCTGCTTCTGATTAGTAAATTTCTTTTCCAGAGTGGGAAGATACATCAACCTATTTTTAGATCTCTGCTGTTTTAGTGTGAACATTTCCAATTCTTAGAACAGACTTCAGCTGTTTTCTGTCTCCCCATTTCTAGGGTTTACACATAGGTAGACATTGTTATAATATTAATGATCAAAGACAAGCCCTTTTTGTAGATGAAACCTTTGTCATTTTTATCACTAATGGGTGATTTTATCAAGTAACTACCATCTAAATTTGGTCCCAGAGCATAGAGTATTATAGTTGTGAGAGATGGTCAGATTCAGCTAGTGTAATAGAAAAGGTAACTGAGTCCTGAAGAGGGGAAGTTACTTGGATAAGGTCACAGGTGGAGGAAGAACAACAAGAGCTTTGAACAACGCCAATGAGAAACCCAACTGGTTCTGCTGAGGTAAGGACTGAACCTCTTGGGACACCTAGAAAGGCAGTACATTGAAAGAATCATATGACAGCTGTCAAGTGGTAACGTCTATAGACAGATCTGGCCCGGAAGCATTTTTCTTTGCCTAGCTAGGGAAGATGGTGACATTTTTAGATGGAAAAATATTCATTAAAAAAATCTCCTATTTATTTTAAACTTTAAAATTTTAATTAGTTGGAAAGTCCTGACTTGAATGTGATTGTGAAAGGCTTGGTATTTCTTTAGGATCACAGACCTTCCTAAGATGTTTTTCCTTATTGGTTTGAGTTTATTTTGAACACAATAATGTAGGCAGACTTTATTAAAATCTAAATGGCCCAAGATGTCACAGATTCTCCAATTTGGCATTCCTTTAAAGGATTTGTGCCACTTTGGATATTGTTGTGGAGTCATTTCAGTCATGTTCCATTTTTCATGACCTCATTTGGGGTTTTCTTGGCAGATATACTGGAGTGGTTTGACATTTCCTTTCTCCATTCATTTTACTGATGAGTAAACTGAGAGGGTCAAGTGACTTGCCTAGGGTCACACAACTAGTAAGTGTTTGAGGTCAGATTTGAACTCATCCTGATTCTAAGCCTGGCACTCTATCCACTGACCACTTTGGGTGAGGAATATTTTAATGGATTTGTGTGGTATGGTGACTAGGGTGCTAGACTTGAGAAGACTTGGGGTTCAAATCTCAACTCAGAACCTTATTAGCTCTGTGCCCCTGGAAAAAACATTTAACCACCCAAAGCTCCAGTTCAGTCATCTGAAAAATGGAGAAAATGCTTATTGGAAGGCTTAAATGGGATAATGTTTGTAAAGAGTATTGTAAACTTTAAAGTACTATATACATGTCAACTATTATCACCTCATCAATATGGGTACTCCATTTATCAAGGTGACTGCAACCCACTGACTTCTCATTTTGTCCCATCCACGTCTCTTGTAGACCTATAAAAAAACCCTACCAAACATGCAGGAACCCTTCCACTGGTTAGTTATTTTAATATTTCATGGACAATAGCACAACACTTGGGCCTTCTCTCTGGGATCCCTTCCTTCTCCCTCCATAACCTTTTTTTCTTCATATACAGCTAGAAGAGACTTTTCTAGTTGGCATGAAGAGTTAGTATGGGGGGAGAAGGACTCGATATCTTTTTAAGGAAACAATACCAACCCAAACCATTACAGACTTGAGTTGTGGTCTTACTTTATCTCTTTCTTTGTAGAAGCTGACAATGACATGAACCACATCCGTGGATGCAGTTTCTATGTTGCTGTAATCTTTTCCTTCTGCGGGGCTGTGAATATAGAGGTCAGGTACAAATGTCTTTAAATCACACATCTCTGAGTTACCAAAGCCTACACCTGTGCTAGTTCATCTCTGACTCTGACTTCCTGAGGTCAATAGAAGAGATCTGGGGGGCATTTACTGGTAATTGCTCCAAATTGACTCTAATAAGATAGCTGTTATAAAAATAATTGTCCCATGTGTTGAATGGACCAGAATTCTGGCATATTTGCTGTCAATAGATTTCTCTTCAGTGGGCATCATTCTGAGAAATAAGTGCATATTTATTTGAAGACTTGCTAACATGGTTGAATTTTATTAAATGGTGGCTTTTGCTAACAGAATCAGCTTGTTGTTCTCTTTGTGGGAATACCCAGGCCCCACGAGATCTGTTCCTACCAAAGTGGTTGGTGGACAACTGATGTTAATTGTGTGGAAACAACAAAAGCTTACAGGATGTTGGAGACCTGTGACATCATTTGGAGGCACTAGAGAAAGGTGGAAACAATACTGGACCTGTAGTCAGGAGAGAAATGAATCTATTTTTTTTAGGCAACAAATTTAGTGACTTGTCCAAGGTCATACAGCTAGTAAGTGTCTGAGGCCAGATTTGAACTCAGGTACTCCTGATTTCAGGGCCCATGCTCTATCCACTTCACTACCTAACTAGATCTAAAGTGGAAAGAAGCATTCTGTAAACCTTAAAGGGCTATAGAAATGGGAGGGATTATTATTGTTACTTAGCACAAATGGCAAGGTCACTTGTATTTTATGAACATGAGTTGGTGGCTTTTTTTCCCCTCAAAGGGATATAGCAGTTGACAATATTGCAGAATTGGAGACTGTCAGTATTGGAAAAGATTTTTGAAATTAGGTAGGCAGTATTCAAACCCATGTCTTCCTGATTTCAAATCTAGCACTCCATCCACAGTCACCTACATTTCAGGTCTGATTTGCCTAAGATCTTACAGCTAGCAAATATTAGAGCCAGGGGGTCAGATCCAGATCACTTGACTCCAAATCTAAAATCTAGCACTTTTGACACTATACTATACTCATGGTGTTGGTGAGGGCTGGGGAGACTTCCTGGAGGAGGTGGTTGGGCCGTGGAGGATGAGAAAGAAAGGCTTCGTGAAGGCTAAGCCCCAGTGCTTTGGGAGACATCCAGATGGTTCAATGGCTGGATTATTGTATCTGGAGGCAGAGAGAATTGACTCCTGTCTTAAACAGTCATTAGCTGTGACTCTCTGAGCCTCAGTTTCCTCAGCTGTGAAATAAGGGGGTTCGATGTGATGACCTTGAAAGCCCCTTTCAACTCTAAATCTAGAATAATGATGACAGCCCTATTAACATTTATATAGTGCTTACTGTGTGCCTGGCACTATGGTAAACACTTCGCAGTTGCTATCTCTTTTGCTTCTCACAACAGCCCTGGGAGGTTAGTGCTATTATCAGCCTCATTTTGTTACTCTGTGTATGACTACAGGGCAGCTCAGTGGCTCAGTGGATAGAGCAGATAGGCCTGGAGTCGGTAATGAGACACTTATTAGCCATGTGACCCTGGGCAAGTCATCTAACCCTGTGTGCCTCAGTTTCTTCAGTTTCTGTAAAAACGATAGGGAGAGGAAAATAGCAAACCATTCTGGTATCTCTGCCAAGAAAACCCCAAATGGGGTCATG
Source organism: Bettongia penicillata ogilbyi (assembly GCA_023548195.1). Lineage (NCBI taxonomy): Eukaryota > Metazoa > Chordata > Mammalia > Diprotodontia > Potoroidae > Bettongia > Bettongia penicillata. The sequence goes on from JAJHZJ010000126.1 coordinate 13,340,280, forward strand.
AAGGATAGGACATGACTGAAAATGACTGAACACCCATGTAGGACTGTGGTACATGGGGTTTTTGAATACCTCAAAGGCACAAAGCATCCTCTGCTCTTGATGAATCATTTCCTCATTTTTAAAACAGGGATTATAACAGCATCCATTTACAGGGCTAGAGGAGATAACATATATTAAAAACTTTGGAAATCTTAAAGTGCTATGTAAATACTAGGTATTCCTTGTCTTATTCCTATTATTAGTTTTAAAGCAAATAATATCCCTAAGAAATAACTTTAAACTGGGTGCAATGCAATGCAAATGTTAGATGCTCAGTCCATTAGTAGTGTGTGAAACATTATAGGGTGTGAAAAAAAAGAGTAAAATTACAATAACATATATGAACAGTTTTTTTGAGAGACTCCAGGTGAATGTAGGGCCATGTTCACTAAAAAGTCAGGTGATGGCTTCATTTACTTTCTGGAGTCTGGATCTGGACATGCTACCTTTTTTTTCCCCCAGCTAGTTCTGGAAAAATTCTAGATCCGCTTTGTGGTGTCTGTCAATGAGGTATGCATAAGGCACATGCTTAATTGGAATTGTTAACATTTTCTCCATCACTTTCTTAAGTCTACGGTGACAATCACCAAAACCCTAAATCAAGTCCTGATTTGTAGCATCTGTAGATTTTTGAGGTGTAAATGCTCCAGCTGAAAACTGAAGAATTGGTTCTTTCGAGATGGGTTTGAGGTGGCTCCAGCACAAACCTGTCTTACAGGTACTTCAGTTAAGGGTCACACCTTTTAGAATGGTTATTGCCTCAAAATTCAGGAAAATGCTGGAAGATATAATATCCTCAGCTGAATTCAACAAGCCTTCTCTGAGCATTGTGATGAGCAAAGCAGTGCCTGGGCACTGGATATACAGAGAGAGGAGGCTCCAAGTGTCCCTGGCTTTGAGGGAAATTGTTGGGATCATAACCCCAAGTGCCCTGATGCTTGAATCAGGTTTTTGTTGTTCAGTTGTTTTCAGCTGTGTCCAACTCTCTGTGACCCCATTTGGGGTTTTCTTGGCAGAGATACTAGAGTGGTTTGCCATTTCCTGCTCCAGCTCATTTTACAGATGAGGAAATGAGGCAAACAAATGAAGTTAAGTGACTTGCCCAGGGTCACACAGCTAGCTAGTAAGTGTCTGAAGCTGGATTTGAACTCAGGAAGATGAATCTTACGGCCTCTAGGCCCAGGGCTCTCTAACCATTTCCCCACCTATCTGCCCTGAGTCAGGTTTTGAATCTTATAGTGATAATAGTAACCTATTTTAATGTAACTTTCTAAAGCAGGGGATCTTAACTTGGAGGTTGTGGATATATTTCTTGGAGTCCATGAAATTAGATAAGAAAAAATACATCTTTATTTCAATTTAATTGATTGTGTTCGCAATCCTATGTATTTTATTTTTTTAAAAAACTTCACTTTAAAAGGAGACTTGATCCACAATACCAAAGGAATCCATGATAGAAAAAAGAATACTATATTTAATCTAAAAGTTATGGAATATTTTCCTCACAATCATCCTGTGATGTGGGCACAATAAGCCTTAGACTGGCACCACAGTATTGTTGATTTAGAGCTAGAAAGGGCCTCCATGGTTATGTAGTCCAAAACACTTTTATAGATGAGAAGACTGAGGCTGGTCACACAGTGTCAGAGATGGTATTTTTGATTCCAGGTCCAACATTCTAATTCATGCCACCTTCCAGAAAAGTGTCAATTGCATTTTAGGAATGGGGAAACTGAACCTTTAAGGGTGAATAGACTTGCTCATGGCCACGTGGTTGGGAAATATTCAAACTTGAACTCAAACCCCAGTCATCTGACCATGATTGCTCCATTTTGTCCTGTAACATGTGTGTGCTCTGGCCCCACTCTTTCAGGGTCAGACCTGTTCCAGTATCCTTAAGGGATTTGGGGTATCTCTTTTTGCCACCCTACTGGTTGTGTTCCTTTCATTTGTTAGGGAGCCAATAACTAAAACTTCAGTTTCATTTAACTACTTAACATCAATTGATTTTTACAAAAGGATATTTATTTCACTGATACAGCCAGAGAAAACATATAAACATTTTCCCCAACATCTTGATGGGGGTGGGGGGATGAATTCCCCTATCTACCTGGGCCTGGGAGATTTTGGGGGTGGGACTAGGCTTACAGTTTAACTCAATTCCTTTATCACTAGCCAACATCATGACATCTGCTAGGCTGGAGTCCCTAATTCATGTACCTCAGGATGTCAATGCCAGGATGCCTGAAACATTGGCTTGGATTCCTGTACTCCTAGATGCCCATGGTTCATGCCTCTGACCTTGGTTAAGTACACTACTCCCTGTACCTAGAACAAAAGAATGAACAAAAAGGCCGGGGACCCGGGCCCATTTCTTGGGTCCTTATAGTATGGTTCTTTCCCTGGAAGATCTTAGTGAAAGAGTGACCTCATGTCCTCAGATCTGAATCCAGAAAAATCCAGAAAAAGTTGGTGCTGACTCAGGCCCCTTTGAAGATGCAAAGACTTTTGGCTATGTAAAGAGTGTAAAAAGGCTTATCCCAACAAGGTGGTGGGTCAATTGGAACCAGTCACAGAATATTCCCACATGTTTCAGTCCTCCAGGTGGATGATGTCATATTAACAAATTGAAGGGATCTGTGTGAGTGCCAGACCTCTGTTATACAACTTACCATATTCCTAATAAGATACCTATGCACATATCTTTAAGTCCTGGGCTGGCCACGTGTGGCCCTGGCTCATGTATTAGCAGAAAGGATTTAGGAGGTTGCTGGGCTGGGATGGAATAGCATGGTTTATGAGCTTTCCTTGTTATTTCTGTTTCCTATCTGCTGTCTTGGCTCCTTGTTTCTAACCCACTGATTAACTTTAACTTTCAGTTGTTTGGGCCTGTGGCCTTACCAGCCTGGCCAAGTCATGAGGATCCATGACAGATGTGACCTGTGAGCGCGATGGCATATCAGTGCTTGGAGGAGGTAGGGAATGCATTTGCTGTCCTTGAAAGGCTGACACTTTTTGTGAAGCAGGTTATATCAGACAAATGACCAGTATGACAATACTTCTTGCCTCCCAGTGTAGGCCTGTTCACCCCACTTGAATTTCTGTCCCAGAATTTAGGGTTCATTTTAGTTCCTTTTAGCTCCTAAAGTTTCAGCTTTACAGAGAACCCCAAGTTTTTGACCTGATATAACCTTTCATTTATACTTTTTTAGATACTGATTCTCACTCCAATCACCTGCCTTTTCCCTGGAAGTATAGTTCCTCGGTCTCCCAGTCCTCTCTCCCTCATTTGTTGCCCTACTTTCTTACCTAAAGAGGATGTGATGCCAGCACCTGTATGTTCCCTGGTGTCTCCCCAGATGTCTAACTTCTGAATCTTCTCTGTCTGGCTTTCTGTCTTGCCATTTTATTTTTCTATCATTCATGGTAAAGTTCAAAACGGAGTAGCTGCCTTCGTCTTGTGAGTGGTGGTAGCGCCTTCTGGAAATGAGGTAGGATAAAGGTAGAGAAGTCAGACCAGGCCTGCGAGGAAGATTTTGTTCAGTCATGTCCAACCATTTGTGACCCAGTACGGGGTTTTCTTGGCAACAATACCACAGTGGTTTACTATTTCCTTCTCCGGTGGATTAAGGCAAACAGTTTCAGTGACTTGCCCAGGGTCATATAGCTAGTGAATATCTGAGGTTGGATATGAGCTCAGGTCTTCCTGACTCCAGGCCCAGGACTGTGTTCACTGAGACATGTAGCTGCCTCAGAAAGGCCTAGCTTCCTTCATATGAGAGATTAGAATTGATTTCATTGATACAGAATGTCAAGGTCCCATAATTTCTGACATTTAAAAGAATAGTAAAAGGTTCAGAAAATGGCAAGCATGTATTTATCACTAACCTTTTAGGTGTATCTGATACCCAAGTCCTCAGACATGTAGCAGAGTCTGAGGCACAGGACTTCCTCAGGAACCACACAGGGGAACACAGACAAATAGGAAATGGCACCCAGAAATGCTAGATTTCCAGAATCACTCTATTCTGACAAATTCAATGAACTCTTCCTCTTTTCAACACACAGAGCCCTGCTCCCATAGTATAATGCAGCCTAAAGGTCAATCCAGAGATTCAGACTTTTTCTACCTTTACTCCTTGCCAATGGGCAGCCTCATAATTGAAGAGAGAAAGGCTGGTACCCTTGGTAGGGCTGTTTGTGCCTTGTATACAGTCGCCACTAAATGTATATTTGTTGAGCTGACCTCAGCAGTCAGAATGTTGACTTGATGTCTCCCATGGCTCAGCTGCTGCATCTCTCTGATTTAAGTAACAAGAAAGAATCAATCAAACACTCAGCTTTACTTGAAACTTCTTTTTCTAAAGATGCTTTGGGGTGGTAGCAGAAGGAAGGAACATGGGCTGGGCAAGAAGTTTCAGCCAGGTGAATCTAGCGCAGACCACAAGCAACCAGTTTAATGCATATTTTCTGGCGATTGTTTTTCTGTTTGTGTCTATGACCTGGAGAAGAGAAACCTGGAGCCAGATACCATCAGTTCTTGATTATCCAGAGGTTGATTTTAGGGTGTGGATTGTTGAAATTCCTCGGCCTACTTCCTTCTAAAGCAGCCCCTACCCCACCTGAAAAGGATCTCTCTCTGTTTAAATGTTCCTGAGTGTGATTCGCTTCTTTGCTCCCATCACATTTAACCTAGTGTTTCATTGTTTATGTAAGACATCACTCCCCAACTGTATCTCTAGTGCTTAACTGTACCTTGCCCTTTTTTTTTGTAGGGAGGGTAGGGACAGCTCCCAGGTTGGAAATTCTTTTTCCTGACCATAAAGACAACTCATCTATATTCTATAATCTCAGAGACTTGCCTGGAGTACTTAGTACTTAAGGCACTTTCTCAGGTTACACAGTTTTAGTATGTGACAGAGGAGGACTTGAACTCCAAGGATTTGTTGTTGAGTTATTTCAGTTGTGTTTGACTGAAAGCAAAGTTACTGGAGTGATTTGCCATTTTCCTCTCCAGCTCATTTTACAGATGAGGAAACTGAGGCAACCAGAGGTAAGTGACTTGCCTAGGATCACAATGCTTGTCTGAGGCCACATTTGAACTCAGGTCCTCCTGGCTCCAGGGTAGGAGCTCTACCCACTGTGCCACCTAGCTGCACTTCCCTTGGAGTGTAAACTCCAATACCTATAAGTACTTATATGGTCCAAATTAAATTAGTGTTGGTAGGACTTCAAGAGCTGATAGACTAGTGCCCCCTTCACAAATGATAAGGCCTAAGAACAGGACCCTCTTGGAAGAACATGAATCACACCAAACTGAAAACAAAGCATTTGCAAATGGCAGATGTCTTACCTGATTAGTGAGCTCAGCTGGGTACAGCAGTCAAATAGTTTTGGGGGATGGGGAATTCAGAGTGTCAGAACTTGGAGTTAAGCTAGCACAGAGGGTGGTCAGAGCAGGAGGCCAAGGGTCAAACCAGAGAGGCAGAGAGAGGAAGTTTCCATGCCAACAGAGAACACAGGCATGGGAGAGTTCAGGCTAGTTTGAACACACAGGAGTCAGCAGAAAGGAACATAAATAATATGGGAAGAAGATGAAATGTTGGGATCAACTACAGATCCAGAGAACTATTGGAAAAAATAAAATCAAGCCAGGAACAGAGCTACTGATTGGATGACAGGGTAGTGTAATGGATTAGGAGCTAGGATCCTTTGGCCAAGTCATGTCCCTTCTCCTGACCTCAGTTTCCTCCTCTGTGAAGTAAGGATGCCAGTAGAGATCAGGAGTTCTTAACCTGAGGAGCTGGTGGATAAATTTTTTAGGACATCTGTGAACTTGGATGGGAAAAGAATCACACCTTTCTTTTCATTAACCTTTAGTATTTCCTTCACTTACAAATGTAGGCAACCAATAGTATTCTGGGGCAGTTAGGTGACTCAGGGGATAGAGCACTAGACCTGGAGTTGGGAAGACCTGATTTCAAATCCAGCTTCAGACACTTATCTGCTATATGACCCTGGGCAAGTCAATGAAGACCTTTTTGTCTCAGTTTCCTCTTATGTAAAAATGAGGCTTAATAAAGGCATCTACCTTCCAGGGTTGTTGTGAATATTAAATGAGATAATAATTGTAAAGTGCTTAGCATTGTGCCTGGTACATAGTAAGTACCACATACATGTTATTGTTATTTTGATGAGGATCGTCTTGAAAGGGGTACATAGGCTTTTCCAGGCTGTCAAAGGGGTTCATGATACACAACAAAGGTTAAGAACCCCTGTCCTAGAAGTTTTACCCTTTTAGCACTAACCCTACAATCCTGTGATGAAACCACCCCTTCATGTACTTTGAGTCTTGGCCATTCCACAACACTCAGGACAAAGAACTTGCTGCCCTCCATAGATGCTCATTCCTTTCCTCTCAGGCTTCTTTGGGGGTAGTTGGGCTTCTGCTGACCGCACCCCCTTCGGCTTCTTAAGGCTCAGAGGGAGATGTATCTGAGACATCACCCATGCAAGCAGGCTTGGAAAGAGTTTCACAACCTTCTGTACTGTGTGCTGAAGAGACAGTTAAATTCCTATTTACATATAAACCTAAACCCCCTTATTCTAACGTGCCACCACCTTAAAAGACATATATTTATTCTCTCCGTTTTAGCTGTTCATATGTTTAAAGGCGACAAGTTCTTCCAGAGTGATTATGCTAATGTACATAGGGCGTTTCAACAATTGTGCTGACAGGCCTAACCACTTATTTGAACTACATTGTGAAAATAAGATGTTATCTTAAATACTCTCCTAATATAACTCAGTAATCACTATAATGCTTTTTTGGTGAAATTGTAGTATTATTACTGAAATTAGCCACTGAATCTTCCATATGTCACTGTTTTCCTTAGCCCCTTCAGTGACCAGGGTGCTGAATAACTGGTTGGGGATAGGCATTCATTGTCATTGTTAAACACAGCAAATAGCACCTGAACTTAAATTTTGTTTTTGGGTAGAGAATGTAAGGTTAGAATATGCAGGGGACAGAATAAGTCTTACCCGAGTGCTCACTGTAACTTTCTTATTTCTGTGGATGGCACCTGCCATCGAGTCTTCTACTCACCCAAGTTTGTGACTACAGGATCATCTCTGACTCTCCATTCTTCCTCATCCCCCAGATTCAATCAGTTGCTAGGATTCATTGATTCTACATTCACATTTCTTGCATTCATCTCCTCTCTATACATAGATCCTCTTGCCAGGACTACTGAAATAACCTCCTGGTCTACTGAAATAGGCCTTTAATCTCTCTCTACTCTCCAATATATCTTCTATACAGCTTACCAAATTAGTGTTAATAAAGCTGAAATCTGACCTTTACACACCTTTGCTCAGTGATGTCCCATTGCTTCTAGGAGAAAAAAAAAATATAGACTCCTCTGGCATTCAAAGTCCTTCACAGTCTGGCTCCAATCTATTTTTTCTAGACTGAACATCACATCACTCCTTCCCATATATTCTGATTCCAGCCAAGCTGACCTATTTGCAGTTCTCTGTACATGACATTCCACCCCCTTTGCTTAGATAGCCCCTCATGCTGGGAAGACTTTTTCTCCTCATCATCATCTCTTGAAACTCATAACTTCATTCAATGTTTAGCTCATAAACCACTAACTATACAAGTCTTTTCTTGATTATCTCTATTATAAGCAGGGGCACTCTACAAAATGACTTTATATTTATTTCATATCTACTCATCTGTGTACATGTTGTTCAGTTGTATCTGACTTTTCATGATCCCATTTGGGATCAAGATACTAGAGTAGTCTGCCATTTTCTTTTCCAGACCATTTTACAAATGAGGAAACTGAGGCAAAAATGGTTAAGTGACTTGCCTAATTTACACATCTGAGGCTGGATTTAAACTCAGGTCTCCTTGATTCCAGGCTTGGTGCTCTATCCACTGCACCACCTTGTTGCCCTACATGTTTACCCGTGGTATGAACTCTCTTAGGGCATAAACTATATTCGTGTTTGTCTTTTCTCTGTAGAGTCCAACATAGTTCTTGACATGTAGTAGGTGTTTAATAAATGTTTGTTGAATCTAATTGTTGAAAAGGAACCCTAAATATTGAGCAGTATATGCAAATACTGATGAGGTCTCACTAAGATCCCAAAATTCAACTCAACATTGAATTGTTATAATTGTTATATTCCATGAAATTCCCATTTGTTTCCTTATTGTGGCATAGAGGTGACTACATTTTTGAAGGTGATGTCAATAGAGCATAAACTCTAGAACATCCTGCCAACCCTGAAAGTTTGGTAACAGAATGTGTCTGATATTCAAGACCAGTCTAGCTAAGTATAGAGAGACTCATCAGGAGACTGGTCACCAAATAAGGAATTCTTTATCCACAGTTCCTATTAAACAAAGAATAGTTTTAAATCAACCTTATTCCTATGTGTTTTATTCTTCTTAGTCTGAGGAATGGCAGCATGAGGATGGGACAAAAACATCAAGGGTGCTAAGAATGACAGTTTTAGATTGTTTCTATACACCAATTTAACGGTTTTTACTCTAAATGTGTGCTCCTTCCCTAACAACCATCAGGTTGACATACTGTGTAGGAAATTAATATTGATATTTCAAATTATTATTATTGTTTTTATTCCAATTATTGATGTACAAACTAAACCTGAAGATATAAAGAAGTTCCAGAGAAAGGGAAATATGGCTTCTTGGAAAATAGGTCTTCCTTTGTCCAAAGGCAACAAGGCATGTCTCATGAGACATTTTGTCATTTTGTCTTGCAGTGTCCATGATAAGTAGATCACTATTTGAAAAAGACTTCCATACAGAAAATTCCAACTTCTGTGCCAATAACTCTTACAGAAAATGGAGGGGTAGAGAAATTCTATAAAAAACTCAATAAGCTCCTAAAAAATTAGATCAATATATGCTTAAGTACTTGGTGACTTTAGTACAAATCTGATTATGGAGGAGGGTGGCAAAAATTACTATGGAAAAATATGGTTCGGGTCCTAGAAGTCAAAGAGGTCAAAGGCTTATTGCCTACATAGAAACTTCACACCAATATATGATGAATGTTTTCTTTAAGAAGAAAGTAGTTAAGTGCTGCTAGGCCTGGGAAGTACCAAATAACATCACATATACATACACAAAAGAAACTGAGTACATTTCAACATAAAATAAAATAGCTAGTTAGTGATGTGAGAGTAATTTTAGAATCAGCTGTTTTGTGTAGAGCCAGACCACTGATTTGGTAGAGGAAAGATAAAAATCAATTCCAGCTTAGAAGAAAGGATAAAAATGAAAAGATATATCTGTCATATGATGGAAATAGCTGCAACTTGACCTTTCAAGCAAGCTGTAGGTAGAGAAAAAAATTAGGAAAATGGATGAAGAAATAAAAATCAACATAGACTATGACTATTTCCTATCGAAATGTAACTGATGTAAATCAATTCCACATTTGGGAGGCCAAAAGAACCTTGAGATTGGTTCAGCCAAAAGCACTTGATTTCCCCTTGTAGATACATCTATATCTATATCTGTATCTATATATATGGATGAAAGCAAATCGAAGAGTAAACGTGGCTAAAAGCTTTTTGTACTCATTATTGTTCAAATTCTTTTCAGGTGCAAGTGACTAAAAACAAAAACCTATGACTTGCTTCTTTGTCATTTAAAAGTTCTTAATTTTGATAATTTGCCTTGTTTTCAACTGTTACTATGAGTATAGGCAAAAACATCTCTATGCCCAAATCTTTGGAACCTGCCTTTTTGTTTCAAGGTGGGCATGGTAAACAGTTTGGGCATATACCAGTGCCTAGACATGCTGTGGCAACTCTGATCCTTACCTAAAGGGTCAAATGTCTAGGCGTCTTGGAGTCCCTCAGCTGAGGAATGAAAGTTATCTTCGCATGTGTTACATTGGGGAGATTATACATAGCTTGAGTGATGATCCATTTTACTTAAAATGACTCAGAAGCTATTTATCCAGTTCATAGATATACTTTTCACCACCCCAATTTATTGGAGAATGAAGGAGAAAGGAGAAGAGATGATTTAAACCAGTCAGTCTATCTTGCAAGTGCTAAGTGATCTTAGTGAAAGGTTAGTGGGGAAACACATTTAAAGTCTTGGTTAAAATGAGGTTTGGGGAATTATACAAGCATTTCATTTATCTGTATTTTTTTCTTTCTCACTAGCTTAGGACCTTAAGAGATGGTGATAAAAGATAAACTAAACATACACAGTCTGAAAACAGATGCTCCAAGTCCCATTTTTTAGATCTGAGGGGGCGGAAACACCATTCTCCTCCCCCCTCCCCCCTCCCCAACCTACTGTTAGCTTTGTGGTATTCTAATCCTGAAAAGTTTATTTAGTTGGCTCTCTGAGGTGTTGCTGAGTAATGCAACTCTTCCTAAATGCGGAATGGCAATCTCTAGGGAAAAGCTTTTCTGAACAATACCATACTATAAAGAAAGGCCAAGACAAGCTAAACCACTGAATTTATAGTGGAAAACTGTGGCATTGGTGAACTGAGAATAAAGGAGAATGAGTGTAGTAAGAGCATTTAACTAGAGTTCTCCCTAATTTTCTTTAAAAAAACAAACATTTCCTAGTCAGTCATGACTATGGGAAGGCTGGTGGCTCATTTGAGTTCACTAGGATTTCTGAGTTTCAGTGGGATAAGCTGGTAGGATGTCTACACTCAGTCCAGTTCTGTGTGTATATATGAAGGGTAGGATGGGGAGGAAGGGACAGAGATCAGTCCCTTAAAGGAGGGACAAAACAACTGAAGTTAGAAACAGAGCAGATCAGCTCCTGTTTTGAGCAGCACTGGGGTTGACCTCACAAGAGTGCTTGCTGCATTTATGGACTTCATCATCTCCAGAAACTTGTCATTCTGCAAGTTGATCAACTCTGAAACTCTCACCTCCTCAGATCCTTTCCCACCCCACCTGAGGACTTCATCATCCCTTCTTTTAATGTCTTGTCTTCTTCCCCCATTAGATGGTGAGTGCTTTGAGAGCAGGACTGTTCTTGATTTATTCGTTTTCTTTTTCTTGCCTTTTTTTGGGTATCCTTATGGGTTAGAACAGTACCTGCCACAGCATAACAACTTAATACATTTTTATTGACTCTGACTCTGCTTTTCACTTTGGGCAAGACAGAGAGACCAAGTGACAAACAAACACGTTTTGTTGTTTCCTTTTGTCTTTAGGTCCCTCATTTCTCTTCTCTGCCTCCGTTGCACACAAACCTGCCTTTGTTATAAAGACAATTTTGATAAAGTCAAGTGATAAATTGTATGGTAAATTAATATAATACTATTGCGATCAAGACAAGCAAAAACCAACCAACCAATCGGAAACAGTGACTTCATTGGACAATGAAACATAATATTCTGTTTGTGGGGGAATGGGGGTGATGGTGGTCAAAGTTTCATCATCATTATTTGTAGCCTTCAGTTTCAATTGTTTTGTTGTGCCGCTTTTTCTATTTATATAGTCATATACATTGTTGCAGTCCTCATGTGTATAGTTAACTTGTTTGTTTCATTTATTTCACTTTGTAACAGATAACATAAGTTTTTCCATAGTTTGTTTAGATCCGTCATATTCGTTCTTAGAGAGTAGAAATTTTCCAGTTCTTTGCTGCCACAAAAAGTGCTCCTATATGCATTGTCTATACATGGGACTTTTCTTTTTACCATTGACTTTCTTGAGGTATAGGCCTAAGAGTAGGATCTCTGGGTCAAAGGGATGGTCATTTTAGTTGCTTTTTTCATAATTCTCAATTGCTTTCCTAGAACTGTTGGTCTAAATCACATTCTACTATGAGTGTATTAATGTGCTTGTTTTTTGACAGTCTCTTCAACACTGATAATTTCCTTTTAAAATTTTTGATTATTTATTTTTATCACTCTTTAAAATTTTGGGTAGTTTCAAATTCTTTTCCTCTCTCTCCTGCCCCTTCTGCATCTATGGAGAAGGCAAGCGATATATCATTTATACATGTGAAGTCATGTAAAACATACTTCCATATTAACCACAACACCAACAATTTCTAATATTTTGTCATCTTTGCTAATTTGCTAGGTATGAAGTGAAAACTCAAGAGTTGTTTTGATTTATATTTCCTTTATCATTTTAGAGCAATCTTTTATGTGATTTTTAATAGTTTGCTAATTCTTTTGAGAATTGTTTGTTCATATCCTTTGACTATTTATCCTTTGGGGAATGGCTTTGGTGTTAGTTCTTTATCAATCCTGGACATCACACCTTTTATAGGGGTTTGTAACTTGGGGTCTGCTAATTTGTTTTTAAAAATATTTTAATGGCTGTGCTTCGATATAAATGAATTTCCTTTATAATCCTATGTATTTCATTTTATGCATTTAAAAACATTATTCTGATGAGTCCATAGGCTTCACAGTACTGTCAAAGAGGTCCATGATACATAAAATAGTTAAGAATGCCTGTTTTGTACAAAAAATACTTGATGCAAAAAGTTTTTCACAGTTGACAGTATTTTTAATTCTAGTTGCATTAATTTTGTTTGTGTAAAGATTTCAATTGCCTTTAATTGAATTTATTTACTTTATCTTTTTTGACCATTTCTGTTTCTTATTTAGTTAAGAATTCTTCTCCTAGCTGTTGCTCTGAAAGGTAGCTGATTTCTTCTAAATTTCTTGTGATATGACTTTTAACGTTCAGGTCAGCTGTTCATTCTGAATTTATCGAGGTAAATGGTAAAAGATTTTACTCTAACCTCATTGTTGATTAATTGATTTCTAGATTTCCCAAGAATTCTAGTCAGATGAGGAGTTCTTTCCCAAGTAGTTAACATTCTGGAGTTCATTCAATACTGCGTTGGGTTCAAATTTTCCTGATTCTTCCTTACCTAGACTGTTCCATCGAGACTTTGTTCTTCTTAACCAGTAGCAAATATAGTTTAATAATATAATTTGAGGTCTATTCCCTTTTCGTTCCTATTTTTTTCCCCTAATTTCCCTAATTTTTTTTATTTCATTTGAGATCTTTTGTTTTTTTCAAATGCATTTTCTTATTATTCTGTTTAGCTCTATAAAATATCTGCTTGGTAATTTGATTAATATAACACTAAATCTGTAAGTCAATTTTGGTAGCATGGCCATTGTTATTATATAAATGTGAGTAAGACATGAGCATGGCATGTCCCTTATTGTTTGTCTTTATATTTTTTAAAGGAGCATTTTATAATTTTATATAGAGAGGGTTTGAGGATATCTTTATAGACTGACTCAAAGTGTTTTTATACTTTTCATATTTATTTTGAAAGAGATTTCTTTATTTTTATGAGTTTTCTTCATGCTATATAGAAATATTTTTATTTTATTAATTATTATTAATTTACAATAACAACACACAAAATGTATATAATAATACAATATATAATAATTAATATTAAAATAATCAAATATATTTATTTTATTTATGGGTTTATTTTATATCCTACTCATTGATTTTATTTGTACAAAAGCTTTATCTACTATGTTTGTCCTTTGTTCTTGAAGAGGAGCATGATATCAAGATGATGACATGACTTGCAGTTGATTTGATTTGAGTGAGAGAGGGCTGTGCAAGGTCACCAGCCTCACTTTCTCCTCTCAAGCCATCTGGATGCAGTGGCCTGATAGTCATTGGGACAACTGGACATGATGGCCCAGGATGCAATGTGAGAACCTTGCTGTTTTAGGTTAAGGTCTTATCACATTCTCACTTTGAGATACACTCATTCAATGAATTTTGAGTAGGAATGTGTAAAGGTAGCTCACATGTATTACTGGTTTTTCAATAAAACAGTAATGTGACATATCTCCTAGTCACATTGACTACTCCTACACTAGAGGAGAAGTTTTTCAATTTTGAACCATCTGACCTAGAAGGATCATAGCTATAGTGGAAAGAGTGCTAGATTTGGAGTCAGAAATTCTAGCTTTGCCATTTATTAACTGTATGACCTTGGACAAATCAGTTATCCTTTCTGAACCTCAGTTTCCAGATCTGTAAAGTGGTGGTGCCTAACTTGCAGAACTCAAAGGTCTTTGAGATCTAAATCTATACTCAACTAAGGAATATATATGTGAAAAAAAATTTCCCCTTGTTTTATATCATTCAAAACTATAGGAAAATTATAAATGTTCTTACATCTAGGATTGTGAATCACCCAGTGTAAAATTTCCCTTCTATATTTTTATAAAATACATTGTTCACAGAAATGATTTTTGTCAGTTTTGACCACCATATTTAGAACTTTTCTGAGCTAGAAGATTAACACAGAATGCAGACTGTCAGTGCTGAAAAGAACCTTATAACTTAGAATGTAAGAACTAGAATGGATCCAAAAACATAGAACATACAATAACAATACCAATAACAATAGTTAATTTATACATATATAGTGCTTTGCAGGTTAGATGACTTGCCCAGGGTCACACAGCTAGTAAGTGTCTGAGGCTGGATTTGAACTCATGAGTTCAAATGAGTCTTCTTGATTCCAAGTCCAGTGCTCTGTCCACTGTGACACCTACGCCTTTCCTTAGATGTCACCAGGGCCATCTCTAATCTTCCTGATCTATATCTTGCCACTGGACTCAGATGGATCTAGAGGAGAAAGTGAGGCTGGTGCCTTTGCATAGCCCTGTCTCACTTAAATCCAGTTCACTTGCATGTCATGGTGTCACCTCTCTGAGGTCATGGTCCTCTTTGAGAATGAAGAGCAAGAGCACAAACCAAGCCTGGGTACTCAGAGAAAGAGAACTGCATAAGCTGCATAATGAATAGGAGTCCTAAAAAAGGGAGCTGATAGTCTGCCCTGATCACAACATGCCTGGAACACTGTCATCAACCAAGGGGGCTACGTTCTAAGACTCAGGTGGAACATGACCCTCATCCTCCCATGCTTTCTTTAAGGTATATCATACAGAAGAGTGATCAGACAGTCCATTTTCCTCATTTGTAAAGTGGGGATAATAAGAGCAATTTCTTCACAGGGCTATTGGTGATCAAATGAGAAAACATATGTAAAGTAATTTGAAATTTTAATGAGCTATATAAATTTATGACGATGGTGACAATGATGATGGTAACGATGACTTGGTCCCCGAGGGGTGAACTAGATTCTATTGGTAGAAGTTTTAGGGGTTGGAGGGTGTGAGATGATAAAAAAAGTTTAACATTTATATTGCTACCTTTTGTTTTCACATGTCCTTCATTTCTAAATCTTTCCCTCCAGAGGGGATGGATTTTGACCCAGTAGAAGGAAGAACCTGCTGGCAGTGAAAGCTGTCTGGAAATGGGAGGGGCTGCCTCAGTAAGGAGAGAACTTTGCAGGAAGACACTGGAGAGGTGCTTATTTGGGTTGCTAGGGACAGGTTCATGCATCAAGTGTAGTTCATTCATTAAGTCTAGATGAACCAGAGTAAATGACAGAAAACAAAATGAAAAGCCCCCAGAATCTGGAGCAGAGGAAGGGAGCTAAGATTGTAACAGAACTGGGTTGGAATCTCAGTTCTGCTACTTGCTAGGCCTCAGTTTCCTCACCCATAAAAGGATGGGGTTGTATCAGATGAACATCAAGGCCCCATCCAGTTTCTATTATCTTATGAAGGCAAACAATTTCAATTACCATTTTTGGTCTTCTTAACACAGTGGTTTCTAAAAGCTGTGAATGAAACCAGTGATAGAGATCTGTGGTTAGGACACTCTTGGCCTGAAAGGCCATGTTTCCAGCCTTGTTCTGAGGGATCTACAAGAGGAACTTAAGTTTTTCAAACCGTATTCATGCTTGTTACAAATTCAGACACCGTAGAACGAATCCAGGTAGATGAATTCATTAATGGGGATGGGGATATTTGGGAAACTGAAGCTAGAATAATATCAGTGAAGTGGCCAGAGACAGTAACTACTCTAAACCCCCCCATGGTAGCTACGGTGTGTGTGTGTGTGTGTGTGTGTGTGTGTGTGTGTGTGTGTGTGTGTGTGTGCGCGCGCGCGCGCATGCACATGCACATTTTTTTTTGAGTGTGAAATAAATAATTTTTAAATCTACAATGAATCAATATGCATTTATTAAGTGCTTGCTCTGTGCAGCTGTGGGGCAACTAGATGACACAGTGGATAAAAAGCTGGGCCTGGAATCAGAAAGACCTGAGTTCAAATCCAGCCTCAGGCACTTAACTAACTCTGTGACTCTGGACAGGTCACTTAATCCTTTGCCTCAGTTTTCTCATCTGTAAAATGAACTAGAGAAAAAAATGGCAAACCACTCCAGTATCTTTGCAAAGAAAACCCTAAATGAGGTTGCAGAGTCAGACGCTACTGAAACAAAGGAACAACATACCCCTGTGCTGGATACTGTGTTAATTCTTGAAGTTACAAAAACACAAGGAGCCTACATTTTAATCTAGGAACCGATATGATCATAAATAATTATGTACTCAATGAATATATAAAATGAATAGAAGGTAATCTTGGAAGAAAGTCCACTAGTTGCTGGAGGGATTGGGAAGGTGGGATTTGAGTAGAGTCTTGAAGGAAGTCAGCAGAATCCAAGATGTACAAGTGAGGAGTACATTCCAGGAATGGAGAACAGCCAGTTCAAAATGATGGAGATGGAGTGTCATGAATGTGAGACAGCAAGAAGACCAGGAGCAATGAGTGGAAGTAATGCAAAGGCAGGTTGAAATCTGAAGAAAATTGAGCAAACACCCAGTAGAGGATTTATGGAAGATGTGGGAAAGAACCACAGAGTGTGGGCAGGCAGATGGGCTGCAATAAGCTTTGCGTTAAGGAGTACCCACATGGATGAGATCATACATTCATTAGAGGGTTGGACTAAGGAAAACCATTTTACCAATTAGAGTTGTCCAAAAATATAACTGATTGCCTTAGAAAGTAGTGGGTTCTTCCTCACTGGAGGTCTTCAAACAGAAACTGGCTAACTACACATTGGGCTATTCTTAGGTCAAGATTACATTTGGAGTAGTTCACCTCTGAGGTTCTTTCTGCCTGTGATTCCATGAACAAGCCCAGATTGGGGACATGACTTGCCTAAGGTCATAGCAGGAGAGAAAGGGATAGAAGGATCTCACAGGATAAAGGAAGTCATTTAGACCAATTTCCTCATTTTTCAGAGAAGAAACTGAGGCACACAGAGGGTAAGTCTCTTGAATCTCAGTCTACCACCCTATAGTTCTGTGAACTATAAGTGTTCTCCTTCTATATGTGAGGCAGGTGGTGGTAACTAACTGGAAAGCAAGTATAATTACTGCGTTAAGGGTAACCAGAACCAGGAAGCTGAGGTGTTTTCTTCTTTAACAATAGTATCATGTGTTAAACTGAAAATAACCCCCCTCCCCACCTTGTCATTTCCAATTCAAAACTGAACAATAGAGCAGCTAAGTCCAGAACCTCAGAATCTAATAGAGCTTTATATACAGGGGACCATTCAAGTCCACTTTTCTGTAAGAATTCTACTCCAAGCCGGGATCTGACTGTAATGAGCACAGTGCTGTCTGTGTAGCCAGCAACGATTGAAGTTGGTGGCAATTAAGGGGCTGATCCCACTGTAGGGGGACTGCCAGCCTCCAGCTTTGGGATCCAGTGAGAGAAAAGGAAGTGGGAGGAAAAGCACTAGAGCAGTTCTTAACCTGGCAGGGAGGGTGAACTGTGAACCTGAATATATAGATACATACACACACACATATACATACATACAATACACACACAATTGCATTTAAATGCAATTTTTTGGGAATCCTATCCATTTAAATTGAGCATTTAAAATACATTCTAAGAAGGGATCCATAGACTTCATCAGACTGCTAAAGGGATTCATGACACCGAAAGTTTAAGAACCCCTGCTCTAGAGCAGATGGGGCTTAGGTGAAT
Source organism: Bettongia penicillata ogilbyi (assembly GCA_023548195.1). Taxonomy (NCBI): domain Eukaryota; kingdom Metazoa; phylum Chordata; class Mammalia; order Diprotodontia; family Potoroidae; genus Bettongia; species Bettongia penicillata. Next base: position 13,358,271 of record JAJHZJ010000126.1, read on the forward strand.
TTTAAAAGTGTTCCACATCTCATTGTTTCAGATGTGGCTATTAGTGAGTGGCAGGGGAAGTGACTTTGGTGTGGGCTGTTCAAAAGAGAGAAGGGGGGTGGAGAAAGAGAGAGGTGGGGGGAGAGAAGAGGGAGAGATTTGCTGCTCTGTGTTCACATCAGACCTTTCATCCAGGAAGTTCAGAACTCTTAAAAAAAAGTCATTTCTTTGATCTTTCTCTTCCTGGGAAGCAATGAATAACTTTCTTTTTTCCTACTCTATACCTAGATAAAATACAACAATGTCAAATGATACTCTTTTAGCTAGGTCTGAAAAGAAAAGCTGCTAGGGGAGGGAGCTTTTTGGAGGAGCTGAATGTGAGCAGTGGCACAGAGGGCTCGATGGTGGTGGTAGGACATTTAGTTAGAGTGCTGAACCTAGAATGAAGGAGACATGGGTTCAGATCATACCATGTGGTAGTTGTGTTAAGGCAGTTAGTCTCTTTGATCTGCATTTGTAAAATGATGGGGTTGGATTTAGTGGCCTCTAATTTCTCTTCCAGATCCAAATCTGTGATTTCACTTGTCTTTAAAAGGAACATGAAACTGCTCATGTATGGAAAAGATTTCCTTGCCTTTCATTCCAGCTGATGAAGTTCCCTTCCCTCAAAACTCGCCTCAAATGCAGCATCCTCCATGAAGCCTTCCCTGACCCTATCCATGCCTAACTTCCCTCAGCTGAAAGTGATCTTTTCCACATACTGCTCTGATGTGATAACTTCTCTATGCTCTATGTATTCTTCCTTTAGATCACAGTTGAGAAGGCATGGTTTAGTGGAAGGAGTGATGGACTGCAAGTCAGAAAATCTAGATTCAGTTTCTGTCTCTGCCACTTACTACCTTTGTGACCTTAGGCAAAATGTTTTACTTCTCTGGGACTCAAGTTTCTTCACCTCTAAAATGAAGGAGATTAGACTAGATGACCTCTAAAGTTCCATCCTATTCAAAGATGAAGAATTTCTCAACACTGAGTGCAGGCCTTTATACAGCATAAATAGGAGCTTGAGAAACAGAGAATTCTCTACAGAGAAGCAAGTGGCAAGCTTGGAAGTTATGATTCCTACCTCTAGAATCTCATTTCATCATGATTCTTCCACAGAACAGCTGGATATTTGCATAGTGGTCAGCTAGGGATCCTTAAGTCTTCATGTGTATATGTGTGTGTGTGTGTGTGTATGCATATGCCTGTATGCATATGCCTATAAATACTTGTCACATTTCTTCTTGTTGCATTATTATTTGTGTGTACATATATACACATATATACATATGTAATATAATTTATCCTTCATTAGATTGCCAACTCCTAGAAATCCAGAGCTGTATTGATTATGTAAAATCATAAGCTTGGAGTTAGAAGGAATTTAGCGACCTTGCTTGAAGTTCATTCTCTCTTTTTATAGAGGAAGAAGTTAGATCCCAGATAGGAGAGGTTACTTTTTCCACCTAGTTTAGAAGACTAGAGAACTCAATTTTTTTTACATTCCTTAAAAATTATTAAAAAAATAAATTACTACAAATAAGATTGAGCATTAATGCAATCAACCTATGTTTATAACTCTTTACATTTAAGTAAATGAAATTCACATCATAAAATGCCATAGCAACTTTTCAGTTACTCCTTGCAAGTCCATCAGGATCCTTTGTCCATTCATTCTTTCAAAACAAAGTTTTATTGATACCTCTTCTTTTTTATATTACATATATATTTTTTTCTTCCATTATCTTCTCCACCCTTCTTTTTCTGGAGAGCCATCCTTTGGCTTGAACTAAAGAATTAAAAAAAGAAGAAGAAAATGGTAAAACCAATCAATGCATTGAAAAATCTGACATCATAAGTGATATTTCACACCCAAGGAATTCCTCCCTCTGCCCCTGCCAACTCTCCCATCATGTCTGCAAAGGATCTGGGGGAGGGGGAAGTATCATCTCATACTTCTTTGGGGACAAGCTTGTTCTTTAAGAAGAATTTTCATTTCCTTTGTGGTTGCTGTGCTTTCCATTTATATTGTTGCAGTCACTCTACAAATTATTTTCCTTGCTTTGCTTATTTCACCATGTATCAGTTTATCTAAGTCATGCTTCTCTGTATTTATGTGTTTCATACATCATAGTAATATTCCACTGCATTCACATACCACCCTATGTTCAATCATTTCTCCAATAGTGGGCATCTAATTCAATTCCAATTCTTTGCTACAAGATGTGCTGTTGTAACTATTTTGGAACCTTTCTTCTTGTCAATAACCTCCTTAGGGCATAAATATCTAGCAGTGAAATCTCTGGGTCAGAGTAAAGCCATTTTAGTTGCTTTATTTGCATAATTCAAAATTGTTTTTTAAAGAATGCTTATATTGGTGCAATGGTAAAATTTATAGTTCCACCAAAAAAGTATTAATGTGCCTGCTTGTCTTTCCACAACCCTTCCAACAGTGAATATTTCCATATTTTGTAATTTTTGCTATTTTCCTGGGTGTGAGGTAAAACTTCAGTGTTACATCTTGTATCTTATTAGTGATTTGGAGCATTCTTTCATATGATTATTGATAGTTTGCAATTCTTCATTTAAGGACTGTTCATATTCTTGATGACTTATGTGTTGGAAAATGGCTTTTGATTTTATATATTTGTGTTAGTTCCCTCTATATCTTGGATACTAAACCTTTATCAGAGGTATTTACTACAAAATGTTTTTCCCTAATTGACTGCTTTTCTTTTTATGCTAGATGCATTACTTTTGTTTGTGCAAAGCTTTCACATGGTCTGAATTACCTATTTTATGTTTATTAATTTGCTTTTATTCTTGTTTGGTTAAGAATTTATCTCTGACTCAGAGCTATGAAACAAATACGATCTGCTTTATTTCTAATTTTTAAATGATATGATCTTTAATATTCAGGTCACTTTCCATTTTAAATTTATTGTGGGATATGGTATAAGACATTGATCTAAGCCTAATTTCTGCCAGATTGCGTTCCACTTTTCCCAGATGTTCTAGCGAGCTCTCTCCCAAGTAATACATATTTTGGGGCTTTTTGAAAAGTGGGTTATTAAGTTATAATACTTCTGATTTCTTCCTTGTCTAGTATAATCTACTAATCTACTTTTCTATTTCTTAATGAGTATCAAATGCTTTTGATGCTTACTGCGTTTAAATATAATTTGAGGTCTACAAGGACTGTTTTTCTTTTATTACTACCTTTTTATATATTTCCTCTGGTTGTCTAAATCTTTTGTACCTTCAAATTAATTTTGTTATTATTTTATTAAGTTTTATAAAGCATCCCATTGGTAGTTTGATTAGCATACCATTAAATCTGTAATTAATTTTGGTGATATTGTCCTTTTTATTATATTAGCCTTGCTCACCCTTGAGTGATGAATATTTCTCTAGTTATTTCAGCTACTTATTTCTTTAAGGAGAATTTTGTAATTGCATCTATGCAAATCTCGAGTTGCTTTGGTAGATCAACTTCCAAATATTTTGTGTATTTTGTAGTTATTTAAAAATGGGATTTTCTGCTCTATTATTGCTTCTTGAATTTTGTTGTTATTAAATAGAAATTTTGATTTTTTTGTGGATTTATTTCTTAGCTCACAATTTTGCTGAAATTAATTGGCTCAATTAGTTTCTTTACTGTTTCCTTTGTCCATTCCTTCTTAATATTTTTTTTCTATGGCAATAATTCATGTATACTTCTGGCTCTGCTTTTGTCACTGAATTATTTCATAATGATCTTCCCATATTTCCTTATATTTCTCATTCTTGTCAATCTTAATAATGTGATAACAGTATACTGTTAATGTATCACTGTTTATTCAACTATTCCCCAACTGCTGGGTATTTAGGTTGCTTCCAGGTTTTTGCAATTGCACATAATGCTGCTATGAAAATCTGGGAACAGATAACTGTTGTTTGTTGATAATTTTGGCATATGTGGAAAAACTGAGCCAAAGGGCCCTGACTTTCATAAGTTATTTCATTTTAAAATTAAAATCAATTTTTTTGTTTATTTTATGAAACTTCCTTTTTACATTACCTTTATTTTCAAGGGCTTGGCATGAGCCTTGCATGTAGCAGAGGTTTCACAAATATTAATCAAATAGAAATCTGGACTTGGGGTCAGGAAGAGCTGGCTCTAAATTCTACCTCAGATACTTAGTAGCTGTGTGATCTTGAATAAGTCACCTAACCTCTATGAGACTCAGTTTCATCATATGTAAAATTAGGCAGTTGGACTGGACCTCTGAGGTCTTGTTCAGCTTTAAATCCATTGTCCTATAATATCTCTCTTCAGTAAAAGAGCAGTGAGTATTTGGATCTGAATTGGACTTTAGGTCCATGTAGCCTGTGTCTCCATATAGATTTATAAACAAACACAAGGTTGAAAACTTGGTTCTCCATAACCTACCTTAACTTTCCCCTCAAATTAAATTTGAGTTAAGACAAATCCTGAAGTATATTAGAAAATGAATTCAACCTGACTTTTCCTTTTCCCCTCTTTTTCTGATTTCCCCTTCACCTTTCATTTATATATGCCATTAGTAGTGTATTTATTCAGAAAAGGTGGGGAAAAAAATCATGCCTACCTAGATTTAACTGAAAGCATGTTTGTGCCACACACACTGAAGACCTTGTTTAAGAACATGCCATCCGTAAAAAAAAAAAAAATGTTGGTCCTGTAATGTTGCCAAGGTTCCTGAGTTATCTATCAACCAAGTTTGCCTTGTGTAAACTCAATCTGCCTTGTGACAGTTTTAATTTGTGCATGCACACCTCAGAAAGTGATCCTACTTTCAATATGCTTCTTCCTTGTTTACGGCAGTCCCTTGGGCATGGTGACTGTGGACTTGCTAATCTGGGGCATGACCAAGGAGAAGTATCATGCAGAAAGCTATATAGGGCCGACACTTGGAATGAAATCTCTGCAGCTGGATGCAAGTTCTTTATATGGCATTGTTGGTCAAAAATTAGAAGGAAAAGTCTCAGAGGCACTCTGAGATTTGCTGGTTCTTCCATGCCGTTCATGGTTTAGAATTCTCTGGCTGTCACTTGGGAGGCTGAGAATTTTTTTGGGGGGAACAAATGTCCTTCATTTAAGGCCTGCTCTGATGCCTGGTCATGTAGAGGTCACCTTGGGTTCTTAAAATGCTCTGTCAATAAAATGCTATATCATAAACTCTGACTGGTTCCACTAAGTAGGAAAGACTTCAAATGTGAATCTAGAAATTTACTGTGCGTCTGTCATCTGAGATCCAGTTTAGCTAAGTGCAGAGGGGCGTATCAACTTTCTGATAAAATCATAGGTCATTGGAAAATGAATTGTCGTGAAAAGAACACAGGGTTTAGGACTCAACAAGTCTGAGTTTCTATCTTGACCTCATCACTTACTATTTGAGAAAGCAATTTGGGACAATAGAAAGGGCCTGGTTGTGAAGCTGACTGACCTGGGTTAAAATCTGGCTTTTGACCTGTTGCCTTTATGATCCTGACCAAGTCACTGAACTTCGCTGGGACTACTTCCTCGTTTGAAAAACGAGGGGAGATTGAACTAGACATTTTCAGTTTTAAACCTGAGATTTGATGATACTCAGGTCTTGAACCTTAGCTTCTTCTTCTTTAAGGGGAGAATAATAAGACCTTTATTGCCTCATTAGGTTATCTGAATCAGGTACCAGGATCTTAATGGAATGACTCCCAATCTGTGAGAAATTGGGCTCATAGAGATTTTCCAAGGGGTCCTTAACTACAAATGCAAATCCATAGATAAGAAAGTATGTTTTCTGTAGGCTGAAAAAATAATTTAATAAATACTTTAATATTCAATATAGGTAAAAATTATTGCAGTTAATAAGCATTATGCATTTGTCATGGTTGGAACACTAGACTTGGAGTCAGGATTCCAGTCCTGTCTCAGGCATTAGTTGTGCGATCCTGGGCAAACCATGTAACTCAGTTTCCTTAACTGTAAAATGGGGATATTACTAGGAACCTATTTCACAGGGTTGCTGTGGCACTCAAATATATATATATATGCACTCACATCACACACAAACACATACATGCATATTATATACATACATATATATGCATATATGCATATATATACACATATACATATATAGTTGACAAAACTTAAAATGCTACATGTTAGTTATAATTATTGCTTTTTGTCATTACTTTTTTTCAATAAACTGATACTAACAATATAACTATTGTTATTTGAAGACCTGAAAATTTTTTTTGGTAAGAAGGGATCTTTTTACTTAAAAAGGTTGGGAACCAATGCTATTTGCTAACAAAGGTGAAGGTGCTTGTTACTCTTAGCTACACAAATGTAAGTTGTAGAGCTATTACCAGTTCTATATTTACATGGGGAGGGAAAAGTAGCGGCATTTCCTTGTGCAAAATTATGTTGGCCAGCAATGCTGCAATAATGTGTTGCTAAGCAAACGAAGTAATCCTTTAAAACAAATCTGCACATTTATGTTAACTAATTAAAAAGAAATATATTGAAGGATGTTATATGCATGGAACACTCTGCTAGGCAATGAGAGGAATGCTGAAATAAGTGACATGAACCTTGCCTTCCCAGAATTTCTAGTCTAACAGTAAAATGCTACACAGAGGGAAATAGACAATATTGTACAATAATAATAGATAATGCAGACTTTGGTCATAGAGTCATGGATTCAGAACTGGAATAGATCTCTGAGGTCACCTCATCCAGCCTTTTCAATTTGTAGATGAGAAAAATGAGACTCGGTATGGTTAAGTGACTTTATAAGCTCACATAGGTAGTAAGTAGCAAACTTGGATTAAAATCCACATCCTCTGCCTCCCCATCCCAGAAAACATTCTACTGTAGCAGAGTTTAAGGAGGCTACAAGGTCTTATATGACGTTAGAGGAAGGAAAGATAAATTCCATCTCGAGGGAAATGATAACCAGGCAGGTCCACCTCCCCTCAGACCCTGGTATAGACAGCCCACAATTCTGTGTCCAAGAGTCCTGAGACAAGAAGTGCCTCCCAGACCACTAACACAGTCTAGCCCAGGGGTGGGGAAGCAGTGGCCTTGAGGCCACATGTGGCCTTCCAGGCCACTGAGTTCATGTTTTACAGAACAAATACTTTTTGACTGAGTTCATGTTTTACAGAACAAATACTTTTATTAAGGGGATTTATTCTGTATTCAGTCAAAGGGGCTAGGCCTTAGCCTTTGCATGCTACAGTCAACACCAATAACTGACGAACTGTTACTGATGCACAGGTAAGCTCCTGTCCCAGGCTAGAACCCTTAGCTATCATATAGAGACTCAGCCCCTGTGGATAGATATCTCCACCAACATCAACTGCTGACTACATGCTATTTCTGGAGTAAGTAAGGCAGCTCCATTGAAACAGCAAGGTGCACTAAGGGGGAGAGTGAAAGACATTAGAAAGGGTCTAGGTAACCTTACGAGGTAGTAAAATTCTTATCTTCTCATTTTATAGAAGAGGAAATTAAGGTTCAAGACTTTACTATTGTCAAACTGTATGTTTAAAACAGAATGATCTCCCCTTATTCTTTAATTCACCTGTAATGTCTATGTGAATCAATCTACCATTACCTTCCCTCAGAATCCAGTAGAGAACAGTCTAGGACCCTGCACCCAAAAGTCCCGGGAATAGCAATATCCTCAGACCAATAACCTCATTTCCACCCTGGCCCCAAAGCCATTTTTCACATGAGCAACCCTTGCAGAGATATAGCCTGATAATTACTTCCAAACCAGCCACAGAAAACAAAGAAGAGAAAGTTCTTGACATTAAGATCCTCAGTGCAGCCAAATGGTTCAACATCTGAATAAGATATGGTTTTATCAATGTATGTAAAACTAGAGATGAATTGCCATCTGTTTTGCTATTACATCTTAAGAACCACTGGCCCTTTACATCTGTGTTGCCACCAAAACCTTCTATATGTGTCATCTCCCCTTGTTAGAATGTAAGTTCATTAAGATCAGCGACTGTTTCATTTTTTTGTTTGTATTTGAAGCAAGTTAGCATAGTGCTTTTTATTAATTAAGTGCTTAATAAATTTTGTCATTCATTTATTCAGAACTAAGTAGCTTCATTTTAGCCAGTTCTTTCCTTGGGTTTGAAAAAGGAAAACTTTAATTATTAAAGGTAGAGATCATCTTCTAACTTATCCCCTAAACATTTTATTTGCCTTTCTAGAATTTTAAGTAAAGTCGATTTTTAAAAATGAAGTCTTCTCTGCCTTTTCATTAATTGATTCATTTGGTACAAGTCCATCAAAGAAAATATTTTGGTCACATTAATATGTAATTTAACATTTGCTAAAAAAAAAAAATATCAGTTTTAAAAAGGACAAGATCCTTTAAAAGGACAATAGAGCAACGGACTAGGAATCAGACATCCTGGAGTTCCATTTTCGTCTCTTTGTCACTGACTTGCTCTGTGATCTTCGCCAACTCAGCTAACTTCTCTATGCATCAGCATTTTATCTATAAAAGATAAATATTGCTTATCACCTTCCTTAGACTGATCAAGATGAATGAGCTAGCATTTATAAAGATTAATTTGTTAAGGATCTGATGGCCCTCTAATGAAAGACACTATGAAAGTAAAATGCCGTAAGACTTTTTAAAAAATGACCCCTTTGTAAATCATTTGATCCATTTCAAAAGAAGCAGTAATGCCAAGTGTAGTCTGGCATGATGGACGGAGCCCTGAATTTAGAGACAGAACACCTTTATTCTTGTTTTACTACTTACTAACTAGGTGACCTCGGCAAAGTTAATTACTTGTCCTGTCCAAATCCCAGTTTCCCCATCTTCAGATCAAAGGAATTGAACTATATGACCTCTAAGGTCCCATTCAAGTCCAAATCTAAAGACTCTAATTATTTATTACTAATAAATAAGTAACGTTTATATTACACTTACCAGTACAAAATGTTTTCTATATCCTATCTCATTTGATCAATATAATAAACGTGAGGTATTTAGGTATTCAGTGTTAGACCTGGAATTGGGAAGACCCGAATTCAATTCTGTGCTCAAACATGTACTAGTTGTGTGACCCTGGGTGAGTCACTACTTCTGCTTTAGTTTTCCTATCTGTAAAATGGAGATAATAACAGTACCTACCTCTCAGGGTTGTTGTATGGATCAAATATTAAATTATTATATTAAATATTAAAATATCTATGTATATGATTGAATGTTAAATATTAGAGTACTATATAGATGCTAGCTATCATTATCATAAATTAATAAAGGATCAGAGAATTTAAGTAAAATCCAATCAACAACTGTTTATTAAGCACCTACTATGTGCCAGGTACTATGCTTAGTGCTAAGTATACAAAGAAAGCCCCCTGTTCTTAAGGCCCTCATAGTCCAATAATGGAGGATACAACAGGCAAACTATGTATCAATAAGATATATACAGGATGATTTGGAGTTAAGCTTAGGTGGAAGGCCCTTCTATTAAGGGAGATCAGAAATGATTTCTTATGGAAGGTGGGATGTTAGCTGGGACTTGAAGGAAGCCAAGAGAGCCAGGAGATGGAGCTGAGGAATGAGGGAATTACAGGCATGGGGGACAGCCAGTAAAAATGCTAGGTGCTCAGAGTTGAAGGTGGGAGATGGAGTGTCTTGTGTGAGAAACAATCAGTGTAACAGAGTATACGTGGAGGAGGAGGCAATGAGAAGACTTGAAAAATAGGAAGAATCAAGATTATGAAGGGCTTGGAAAACCAAAGAGGATTTAAAAATTTTTATTCTGGGGATAATAGGGAGTCATTGGAGTTTACTGAATGGAGGAGTGGTGTAATACAGTTAGACCTGCGCTTGCCAGCTGAATGGAGAATGGACTGGAGTGAGGAAAGACTTTTGGCAGCGAAGACCAACCAGCAGGCTATTGAAGTAGTCCAGGTGTGAAGGGATGAGGGCCTGAATGGGGTGGTGGCAGCATCAAAGGAGAGAAGGGGGCAGACAAGAGAGAAGTAACAAAAGACTTGGCCAAGTCACGTAGCTGGGGAAGTAGCAGAATTAATCCTCCAATCCAAATTTCCTGCTTCCAAATTTAGCAGTCTTAAACGAGTATTATATTTATTGAGAAGCTTAGTAAATAGAGTGTTTAGTTTGAAGTCAGGAAGATCTGAATTCAAATCATGCCTCTGACACTAGCCATGTGACCTAGGCGAGTCACTTAACCAAATCATAGGCAAATCTCAAAGATTTACCTACTGAGTCATAGGCTCCAGGTCTCAGTCTCTATATAAAGGGAAGGAGTTCCTTACTCTGATAAAATCACAGATCCTTGGGAGGGGAAATATTATTCACCTAGATATTATTCATATCTAGCACTCCAAAAAAGTTCAAAGTAAAACACAACATAGACATAATTTGACTTAAAGTAAGGGCCTGTCAAACTGGAAACAATGACATTTTAACATATATTAGAAGGATGGCACATTAATAGTACTGCCTCCAGAATTTCTGATCCATTGTCTTTTGGGGGAGGGAGGGATTGGCAAAACTGGCCTCAGGGGCTGCAGTATACTGATCATCTTTGGGCAAAAGACTCAGCATCCTTCTCAGCATGTCACATGTGTACCTCGCTCCAATTTCCTGAAGAATCTTCATTGCTGATAAGGTGCCTGCTAGATAAATGGTAACTAAATTTATAGTCGTCTTTTGTGGATCCAATTTACATGTTGTACTGTTGGAGCTCACAGCTAAAGGAAATGTGCTTAGAGCCAAAATTGGCTTTGTGGCTCCAGCTTCCTCAAGCTCTGCACCACCTGCCTCCAATCAAACTGTCCAATTACAGGAAACCATTGTTTTCTTGCTTTCTGGGAAGTGAAGAAATCCATCCAGTAAAGGACTGATTTCCAAATGTTTCTTTTCTTTTCTTTTCTTTCTTTCTTTTTTCTTTTAAACAAAACACCAATACTGGAAGGAGGGGGAAAATCAGCCACAGTTTTCTAGCCTTTTCCAGTCAAAGTTCAATTATTGGATATTTAACTCAAGGCTAATAGCCTGAAATGAGGGTAGGAGGAAGAACATTTCAGGATTATTGACCACAGACACCTGATCTATAATTACCAGTGCGTACAGGCCCTGAATCCAAAGCCCCAATGAGCCTCTCCCTTTAAAGATGTTGCCTTTCAGTGAGGCCATAATTAGAGGCTGTGTCTGAGCTGTGATTTCACAGGTGAAATCTTGCAGAAAGTACGATTAGCAAGTAAGAGAATTAGGTGATTTGTCTCTGGCTAATTAAACTTTCTTCTCAAAATAAAATCTTGTATTTAAAACAATGAAATCAATAGCAGTGATACAATTTATCTTTGAACCTTTCTGGGACTCATTCCCCCTCCCTTTCCCACCCCCTCAATTTGACTTGCTAAATCTTATTTCTCTGAAGTGGTTATAATGACTGTATGAAGTGATAAAAGGAAAAAAAAAACATTGGTCTTATTTGCATAATATTTCACAGAACCTCAGAAGTGGAAGGAAACTCAGGGTTATGCAACCTGCTTCATACCTAAGCCATCCTCCTAAAGTGGTCATAGAATTTTGGATTTGGAAGGAAACTTAAAGGTCACCATATCTCTTCATTTTAAAAATGAAGAAATAAGACAAAGTCTATAATTAGTTAATAGCAGAAGTTAGATTTGAACCCAGATCTCATGACTCCAGATGTTTCATGATGATTTTCATACATTGAAATGACTCCAGTGATATGGGTCCTGAAGTTTCCTTTCATTGAACAATGACTAAGTGTTAAGAAGTGTTTTCTTATGTCAAGCATAAAAAGACTTCTGAAATATTCTCTGTAGCCCTCTGGGACCACTGAGAACAAGTGTAATGCCTCCTCAATGAGATAAACTTTCAGACACCTGAAGACAGCTACCATCATCCTCTCTGTTCTTCTCCTCCCTGAGCTAAAATTCCTATGTAGTGAATACTGATGAAAGCTGTGGTTTCCTTTTGTGAATGGTGCTTCAGTAGAAATAACTATGAAATTGCATTTTCATGTGTATTTCTGTTTGTCTTGAGAGGCATTTATCAGAGTAAAAAGTAAAACCACTCAAATATTGCATGATTCGGTAAAACAAATCATCTTGTAGAAACCTCTTGTGATGAATTTGCATATACTGTATCATTTCCTGATGCATAGGGATGGGACTTGGATTGCTAAGTTCACCAAGGAAAGTCCACATGTGCAGTGCTAGTTTCCCATCCTGTTGAAATCTACAGCATAAAACACTTTCATTTTTTGCTGGATTACATTTCATGGGTTCCTTCACACAGGATATTTTCATTATGAGAATGATCTCTTCTCAGTTCTTCACATTCTTCATCCCTTCTTTCTTAATCATGGAATTTGAAGGACCTCAGAGGTCACTTAGGCTGACCTGTACCTGGGCAGAAGTCCCTTTTTCAACATCCTTGCCAAGTGAGACAGTGGACAAGCATTTATGAAGTACCCATTCTGTGACATACCCTGTACTAAGTACTGAGGCTACACAAAAGCGGGGAAACACCCAAGCTAGTCTCTGCTCTTAAGGAGTATACATATAAAGAACTAGGCACATAGAAGATAAAGATAGAATAGAAGAAGAGATTCTCAAAAAGGAAGGCGTTATTAGCAAGAGGGATTGGGAAAAGCAGAAGGTGAAATTTGGGAGGAATTTTAAAGGAAGTCAGGTGAGAGATTCAGGTGAGAAGGCAAAACATCCCAGGCACATGGGACAGACAGTACAAAGGCGCAGAGATGGGAGATGGTTCATCACATTCAAACCACTGCAAGCAGCCCTGTAGTCAGAATGTAGAATTTGTGCAGGGCAGCAAGATGTGCAAAGCCAGAAAGGTGTGAAAGAGCCAGGTTATAAAGAGCTTTAAAAGCCAAACATAGGATTTCATATTTGATCCTGGAGGTAATAGGGAACCACTGGAGCTCACTGAGCAGAGGAGTGATGTGGTCAGACTTACACTTTATAAAAATCAACTTAGTCACTGCGTGCATGATGGGTTAGAGTGGGTAGAGATTTAAGTCATGGACGTCAGTTAGAAAGGATATTGCAATAGTCTTTTGTCATCACTGTTGTTCAGTCGTTTCTGACTATTCACAGTCTTGTTTAGAGTTTTCTTGGCAAAGATACTGGAGTGTTTTGCCATTTCCTTCTCTAGCTCTTTTTATAGATATGGAAACTGAGGCAAAGTTACATAACTTGCCCAAGGTCCCACAGCTAGTGTCTGAGGCCAGATTTGAACTGAGGTCCTTCTGATTCCATGGCCCACAATTTGCCCACTGTGCCACCTGGCTGCCCCTTTTGCAGAAGTCTAGGATAGTGTTATTAAGGATCTGAGTTAAGGTTATGATTTTATGAGTGGAAGGAATGGATTGCACATAAGAAAAATTCCGAAGGTTAAAATGGCAAGATCTGTTTACAGATAGAATATGTTTGGTCAGTGAGAATGAGGAGTCAAGGATGACACTGGGATTATGAGCCTGAGTAACTATGATGATGTCCTTGATGGTAATAACAAAGTTCAGAATGGAGGAAAGAAAGAGTTCTGTTTTGGATAGCAAGAGCTTGAGATGTCTATGGGACATCCAGCTGATGTGTAAGAGGCAGTTGGAAACATAGCACGTTGTAGAGGTTAGGATAGGTAGATCTGCCTAGAGAAGATAATTGAACTAATGGGAGCCTATAAGAGCAACAAGTATTCATTCAGTTTTCCATAAAGTGATGGGAAGCTAATTCCATCCTGAGGGACACCATACCATATTTGGAAAGCATGAATTGTTAGGAAATTTTCTCCCACATGGATTTGAGATTCGACTCTTTGTAATTTCTACCTGTTGCTCCAAGTTGTGTTCTCTGGGGTCAGGCAGGTCCAATCACATCCATCTTCCTTATGACAGCTTTATTCAAATATGTTCAAATACTTGAGGACAGTTGTCCTACCTCACCCCATTCTATTCCACCAAATCTTCTCATCTGCAGACTAAATAACCCTTGTTCTTTTCACCAATTCTTATATTTCATAGTCTCTATCCTAAGGCTCCCTAGTGTTTCATTGTCTTCTCTTTGGAGCTGGAAGGGACATTCTAGTTCAACCCTTATATTTTGCATATGAAAAGGTTAGACAACTTGCACAAAATCAAAACTTTAGTAAACGGCAGAGCTAGGATTTGTATTTAGGTCCCATGACTCCAGATTATATGTTGTTTCTTTTTTCTACGCAATGTCTAGAGTGTAAAGGCAATTGACACAAATGACACAAATTGCCTTTCTTAAAATTAGTGCCCAGAGGTTAGTGCAGTATTTCTTCGATGGACTGATAGAAGGCAGTTGTTATGACTCTTCACCTTCTAGAGTCCATGCCTTTATAAATGTAGCTGCTGATCGCATAGGCTTTTCTGATTGCTGTTGGCTCATATTAAGTAAGTACAACCCTCTAAAACCTCCAGATTTTTTCACCAGCTTAGCGGTGGCTAACAGGTACTTGATTTTTTTTGAATGCAAGTGTAACACTTGACATTTGTTCCTATTAAATTTTATGTTATTAGATTTGACCTCATCTTCTTGATTCTCTTTTCTCTTGGCTATTGTGATGGCATCTCTCTTCTTGTGTCTTTGATCCTCTTCTCTTTATCCTCTCCATTGCTGTTTCCTTTTACTCCTGTTCTGTCTCCCCCTCTTTCCCCAGGAGTATTCATATACTCAAACTACTGTCATCAAGTTATGAAAGTCAGTAAATGAACATGTGTAAAGGGCTGTACAATTTTATTACCCTCCTAGGTGAGAAAATAAAATAATTCTAATTTGATATCAGTTTATCTTGTCTGATCTTATATAGAAACTGAATACTCCCATAAATGAATATGGGGAAGTGGTGTGTACTTAAAATTCTTGTTTTTTAAAATAATTTTTAAAAGTTAAAATCTATTTTCTCTCCCTCTTGCTTCATTGCCCTTCCTTCCTCTTCCCCCGCCCAATTAAAAATGAAAATAAAAACAAAAACTCTTGTAACAAATATGCACAGTAATGGAAAACAAATTCCTTCACTGGTCATATCCAAATATACACAAAATACATACATACATTCACACATATATACATACATATATATCCACATGTACATATATGTGCATACATATGTACATATACCAATCACTCTGGCTCTCATTGATTGACCAATAATAGGTCCCAGGTCAAACACCACTTGGTCAATGCTTGGACCCTGATCAACTCAGAGTGAGTGTAAAAAGCAATTGTTTTTGTTTTGGCCAGAAACTCTGATGGTCTTCCCTTCCCAGATTGATTTTTGGCTTTAGAAAAAGCTCTTCTCTGCCTTTTTTCTTATCTAGCCTTAATCACTGAATGAGAGTTGCCGCCATCAAACTGAGACCTGTTAAAGGCCTTAGCTTTAAAAGGCCAAGGCCTTCCACTGCATCCTGGGCCATCTCCAGTTGTCCTGATCTTTATCTTGCCACTGGCCCCAGATGACTCTGGAGGAGAGAATGAGACTGGTGACTCTATACAGCTCTCCCTTACTTAAAACTAACTCACTTGCATGTTGTGGTATCACCTCCCTGATGTCATGGCCCTCTTTGAGAATGAAGTACAAAACCAAGACATACATGCGCACATATATACATACATGCACACACACATATACTACATGCTGATTACTCCAAAGTGGCATTATAAGGCAGACTAGATTGAAGGACAGGTACCTATACTTGTGAAATCTTGTAGACAATTGCCATTCTATAGTCTGATATCTTTAGATGCACACTTGTGTATGTATATGCATTGCTCTGGCCAAAGTAACCCTGAGCAAGTGTATCAGCCTCCCAGAGTCAGCTGAACTTTATGCTGTGGGCTCATACCTCAAAGTTTGCTACAAGAAATTAGGATGTAAGATTTGTGTCAAGGTATCTGGGTCAACAAGAAAGGACTTAGACAAATTCTTGGGATATTCAGTTCAAATATTCAGAATATTCTACAAAGCTGTGAAAGAAGGAAAATCCCTTATTCCTTGGCCTGTGCATTGGGGGTGGATAAGCATCTCCCTCCAAAAGAGGGATTGCCTTTTCTAGCTTTTCTATAGCATCCAGGTTTGTGACCCCAAGGACAGAATCAGACGAGGGACAAAAAGAGCTCCTTGTTAGAATCAATGTAGTCCTAATTATATCCTGTCCAAAGTGTACGATGAAGGAGGAGGAAAGGAAAGAGAAGGAAGAAGCAGTTTTATGGAATTCCTAGCTCAGACTCTCATTTCAAGGTCTTTTGGAGTGATAGGGATATTTAGGAGGCCCAAAGTTTCCTTGGGGCTTGAACTATATTAGGACATCTTTGTTCCTATCCAAGAGCAAATCTCAGACAGGCATGTGGGCAAGATTCTGGTACATACCAAGGAAGTCTCCTTCTCAGATACAATCTGAGAAACATGTGTCTAGGGGTTTGGTTTACACAAGATAAATAGATGTAGTCCAGTAAAAAAGAGCAAATGACTAGAAATCTAGGGTATATGGATTTTAGTTTTATGTCAACGCTTACTTGAAGTACGGCCTTGGCCAAGTCATTCCCCATTCTAGATCTCAGTTGTCTCCTTTGTAAAATAAATTGGTTGGGATATATCACTTTTAAGATCCCTTCCACATCAAATACTCCATGACTTTTATAGGATGAGAAGGTCCTTTGTCATGTAAACATCATACATGCAAAGGAAGTTGCAAATATTTATAAAAACACACAGAAAGCAAAAACCTGATATAGGGAAGACTAAGGATGAGGTAAATTTCATGCAAATGTATCTGAAGCTCTGAGTACTTGATTAGATTTCAGGGGATTTGGCCAATTATGACAAACTGTATTTTCATGCTAATTTCATAGGTATTTAAGGGGCCCCACTGATGGCAGGTGTGGAGGATTGTGGTGCAACAAGGGGAAAATGACAAAATTTGGGGCATGAAAATTGGCCACTGCAAAATCAGAGTCTGTGTCCTGAAAAGCCCTGCTGGGAGTAACTGCCCCACGTTGTATTTCTTGGTTCAATTCTTATTTTCTGGCTTTCTGGAGCCCCCTGATCAGGCAACCCAATTCAGCTACTGATTCCAGTTAGGATGATAAAACACATAGGGGAATTTTCTTAGTACTGGTTCCTGGATGATGCCCTTAGAATGAGAAAAGGGATAATAGTGTCTGGGTAAAAAGTGGAAAAAGGCCAAGTGTTTGAAGGCCCTTAAGTCTGAGATCATGGTCCAAGTAGGGCAGTTGAGTCAGGAGGCAACATGGTGGTCCCAGTCCATGATGACATGTCAACTCAGGGTAAGGGCAAGAAAGGCATATAGTTCTTATAAAAGGCTAGTGCTTTGAGGATAAAGATTGAGTCTTTCAATCAGCTCCCTGGTATTCGTATCTTCCCTCCTTATTTAGCCTCCTAAGATGGTCTCCTGGGTTGGACCTCTGCTCCTGTACTTAGCTTCATACTTCTATCTCAAACCCTTGATACCAACAGCCTGGAAAAGCCATTTTACTTCCCTAGATTTCATTTGAAAATATTTGTAAATTAAAGAAGGTGAAGAAAATGACCTCTAAGGCTCCTTCCAGTCCTAAATTTTGTGATCTATGATCTCTGATGTAGGCAATCACCAGAGACTGTACCCACCTTGTAAGAATAAAAAAAAGGGAAGATAAATCCTAAAAAGCATGAATTAGAAAGGAATGTGAGTTCTTGTGGACATCTAGCTGGGATGGTTATTTCTAAGTCATATGATGTCAATGTGTAAGGGTCATAAGGAAAGATGGAATTTGAAAATCAGAGACTGTCTTTATTTCTGTGTGAGCTAAGCTACTTTTTATCCTTTAGACCTATAGTTGCTTAGAATGTCAGAGCTAGATTGGATTACTGGGTAATAGGATTTAGAGCTGAAAAAGACTTTCAAGATCGTCTTGTCCAATGACCCCATTTTACAAAGGAGGCAGCTGTGATGGTGCAGTGAAGTAATTTGCCCACTGGCACACAGGGAATAAATAGCAGAGTTAGGCTTAGAACCCAGATCTTAGGATCTGAAATTCATTGCTCTTCTACTACACTATAATTTGGGGAGGGAAGGAAGGGACGGGAAGGTTGATAGCATCAGATTGTAGAAGTCCTTGAATGCCAGGCAAAGATATTTGACACTGCTTGGCAAACAACAGGAGATCATCAAAGCATTTTGAGAGATATATCTAGATCATCTTTACCTGGAAGAAAAGAACAAGAGGGACATAGTAATTGTCTTCAAGTATTTGAAGGGTACCCAGTGGGTTTAGACTGTCCCCCTCACCCGAGGACAGAACAAGGTATGACAAAAAGTTCCAAGAGGCAAATTGAGGTTTGAAATCAGAAAAAGCTTCCTAACAGTCAGAGTTTTCCAAAAATATAAGGAGACACCTTAGAAGTTCTTTTTCTCCTCCTCAGGGGATTACATGCAGAGGTTGAATAACCATATGGTAGATAAATTATATAGGAGGGATTCCCTTGGTATATGGTTTGGACTAAATAACTGCTAAGGTCTGTACCAACTCTCAAATTCAGTACAATACTCTTGTTTTGTAACTGAGGAAACTGAGACCCAAAGAAAGGGAATGTGAGATTAGTATCTGATCCCCCAAATCACTTTGCATCTGTTTTGTATTTATGCATATCTATGTCTAGTATGACCAGTAGCAACAGCAACGATAATAACTAACATTTCTAAATTAGTTTGCAAAGTGCTTTAAAATATTAATTCATTTGATCCTGACAGCAATGGCCCCATTTTATAGTTGAGGAAAATGAGGCAAGTAGAATTAGATGACTTGCCCAGGGTCACAACTAGTTGAGTATTTGAAGCTAGATTTGAAAATCTTTGAGTATAATGTTACGTTTTTTATTTTGTCTCCCCATGTGTGGCATTTGTTAGAAAATTAATAAAATCTTGGTTGCTTGAGATTCATGTACAGCTACTAAATATCAGAGGCTGGATTCTAATTTTTTTTTAAAACCAGACGAAGGCTATTGATGAGTCCTCAGATTTTTTTTTTAAGCTTTCCGAGTGGCTACTCTTCTCACAACTTCAACATGTGCTCTTTTCAGGGACATATTTATGTGCACTTTTCTAAGTATAAAGATCAGATAATTGCAATGAATAACTCAGCTGGCTCAAGCAGGGAATAAGCAACTCGAGATGAAAATAAATGTTAGTTAAAGTATAATAAACACTGAGGCATCAAGCTGACACACTGGAGAAAAATGATGCTAGGGTATTTACCTTGAGATTCAAAGAATGGGCTTCCTCTCCCATGCTCAGGCTGGCAGGCAGCCAGCAATTCACCCCGGCTCCTTCCATTTGGAAGCAACAACTTGAGCACCTGACCATGTCTACCTCTGTCTGGAAGCCAGTGCCTCCACTGCGGAATGGTCTGGCTGTGACCAGGAGCTAAATGGTTACTTCTTCTAGTGCCAACAATGGAGTACATTACAGAACTCCAGTGATCCATGGGCTGGGAGCAAGTTCCACTCCTGAACAAGCCAGTTTCGCTGCCATCAGGATAAGTAGGAAAGAATAACATATCATGAGGCCAAATGCAAATTGTTTTAAAATACACAGACGAGCTTGGTTCAGGTAGTGCCAGTGCAGTTTCTGTTTCAACAGAGAGCTGTTTGGGGGTATTTTTACTACTGTCATCAACAAAAAAATGCAACTGTTCAGGGATTCATTAAGTTACTTTTAGGAGACTGTCAAGGAGAACAGGGCACAAATCTAGCCTAATTCTTTCATCAGCTTTCAAAGGAGCATATCAGTTCTTTGAATAAGTGACAACTTGATGCCATGTAACAGAAAGAATACTGAAATGGGAGTCAAAAGACCCAGATTCGAGTCACTCAAGGCAGTACAGCTCAATGTCATGGAACTTCAAATTTGGAAGATCCAAGTTCAGGCTGGTTGAAGGAAATAGGGATGCTTAACCTGGGGGGAAAAGGCTCAAGGAGGACCCCAAAGCTGTCTTCAAGCATTTGAAAGGTTGTCAGATAGAGGAAGGACTATATTTGGTCTGTTTGACCCTGAAGGGAAGAATTATGAGCAACCGGTGGCAATTGTAAAGAGGCAGATTTAAGTTTGATGTCAGGAAACAAATTTCCTAATAACTAGAATTGTGCAAAAGAAGAGTGGACTTCCTTGGAAGATGGTGGTTTCCCTCCTGTGGAGGTTCTCAGACAGAACTGGTGGCTATTGAAGTCTCTTTTAATCAAAATCTGTGATTCCTGCTTCAATCCCTGGTTATTCAGCTTCTTTGGTCTCTGTTCCTCATATACAAAATAAAGAGGTTGGATCAGATATCCTCTGAGGTCCCTTTTAGCTCTATTCCATGACCTTTTGAAGCCTTAAGTTTTCTCATCTATAAAAATGGGAATAATAATGCTTACAATTACTTGAAATTAAACAATTGTTAGGATCTATTTTGACCAATTATATGTCAATAAATTTGGCAACCTAAATGAAATGGATGAATATCTATAAAAATGTAAATTTTCAAGATTAACAGAAAAAATAAAATACTTAAATAACCGAATCTTACATAAAGACATTGAACAAGCCATAAAGAAAAAAATCCCAAGGACCAAATGGATTCACAAGTGAATTCTATCAAACATTTAAAGGACAATTCATCCTCATACTATATAAACAATCTGAAAAAATAGACAAAGAAAGAATCCTACCAAATTCCTTTTATGACAGAAATATGGTGCTGATACCCAACCAGGAAGAATCAAAACAGAGAAAGAAAATTGTAGACCAATTTCCCTAATGAATATAGATGTAAAACTTTTAAATATAATACTGGCAAAGAAATTATACCAATATATCACAAAGATAATATACTATGACCAAGGGGATATATTCCAGGAATTCAAGGCTGGTTCAATGTAAGGAAAACAATCAGCATAATTTATCATGTCAGTAAGGAAACCAACAGAAATTATATTATTATCTCAATAGGTGCAGAAAAAGTCTTTGACAAAATACAGCACCCATTCCTATTAAAAACGCTAGAGAGCATAGGAATAAATGGAGCTTACCTTAAAATGATAAGTAATATTTATCTAAAACTGCCAGCAAGCATTATTTGTAATGGAGATAAGCTAGAAACTTTCCAAGTATAACCAAGGGTGAAGCAAGGATATCTATTATCATTTCTATTACTTAATAATGTGCTAGAAATATTAGCTATAGTAATAAGATAAGAAAAAGAAATTAAAGGAATTAGAATAGGCAATTGCCAGAAAAATTGCCAGAAAAGTACAACAGAAAGAGATACAGAAATTCAATTTAAATAACTAAAGACAATATAAATTACTTTGGAGTCTATCTATCAAGACAAATCCAGGAACTAAAAGAACATTTAGCTATAAAATATGTTTAAACTAATGAAATCAGATCTAAACAACTGAAAAAATATTAATTGCTCATGAGTAGGTAAGCCAACATAATAAAAATGACAATTCTACCTAAATTAATCTATTTGTTCAGTGTCATACCAATCAAACTATCAAAAAACTATTTTACAGAGCTAGAAAAAATAAAAACAAAATTCATCTGGAAGAACAAAAGCTCAAGGATATCAAGGGAATCAATGAAAGAAAATGTGAAAGAAGGTGATCTAGTCTACCAGATCTCAAACTGTGTTATAAAGTGATAATTATTAAAATAATCTGGTACTGGCTATGAAATAGAGTGGTGGGTTACTGGAATAGATTAGGTACAAATTACATTGCAGTGAATGATCATAGTAATCTAGCATGTGATAAAGCCAAAGATCCAAGCTTTTGGGAAAAAAAATTCTTTATTTGACAAAACCTGCTGGAAAAACTGGAAAACAGCTTAGCAGAAACTAGATACAGATCAACATCTCTGACCATATACCAAGATAAGGTCAAAATGGGTACATTATTTATACATAAAAGGTGATACCATAAGCAAATTAGGAGAGCATGAAATAGTTTATCCATCTGATTTATGGAAAAATGAAGAATTTAGGACCAAAGAAGTTATGGAGCATTACAAAATGTAAAATTGATCATTTTGATCATATAAAATGAAAAAGTTTTTGCTCAAATAAAACCAATACAACCAAAATTCAAAGGAAAGCAGGAAACTGGGAAAAAATTTTTGGAACACGTATATTTGAGAAAGGCCTTATTTCTCAAATATATAGAGAATCAAGTCAAATTTATAAAAAATACATGTCATTTCCCAATTGATAAATGGTCAACGGATATGAGCAGGTAGTTTTCAGATAAAGAAATCAAAGCTCTCTATAGTCATATTAAAAAAGTGGTCTAAATCCCTATTGATCAGAAAACTATAAATTTAAACAATTCTGAAGGATCACCTCACACCTATCAAAGTGGCTGATATGAAGCTGGTGACCTTACATAGCCCTCTTTCGCTCAAAACAAAGTCAAGTACAAGTGCAAGTCATATCATCATTTCTCTGATGTCATGATCCTCTTTGAAAAGGAAGGATAAACAAAACAACAATGACAACAAAGGAAAATGTTGAATGTTGGAGGGGACATGGGAAAACTAGGACACTAATGCATTCTTGGTGGAACTGTAAACTTTTCCAATCATTCTGGAGAGCAATTTGGAACTAGGTCCAAAGGGCTATAAAACTGTGCATACCCTTTGATCCAGCAATACCACTGCTAAGTCTATATCTCAGACATCCAAAAAAGGGAAAATATTTTGTACAAAAATATTTATAGCAGCTCTTTTTTGTGGTGGGTAAGTATTGGAAATCACAGAGATGCCCATCAATTGAGGAATGGGTAAACAAGCTGTGGTATATGATTGTAGTGGAATATTATAGTGCTATAAGACAGGGCTTCTTAAACTTTTTCCACTCACAATGCTTTTTTGCCTGAAAAATTTTTATGTGACCCCAAGCATATAAAATAGGTATATAAATTGAACATTTACTGATAGTAAATCATAAAGAAATTGATTTTAAAACAATTGTTTGGTAAACATATAATTTTATCATTTATTAAAGATGAAAGCAAATTTGTATACTAATGAGATGGCTGTGCTTATTTATTTTCACATAAAGATTAAATCTTGGCAGAATATTTAATACTGTAGGATGTAGAGCATTTTCAACATTTTTCAGAGTTGATCCATGTTTTGATTTTATAATCATCAATGCTGAGAACACTGCCTTGTGCAAATATGTAGTACAAAATGACAGAAGTATATTTAGGACCATTTCATAAATTAGGAAATTCTGTCCTAATCCCAAGCCAAAATTCATTTAATGATTTTTTAGGAAACTCAAGTTTTAAACTTGTGTCACTTGATAACTTGGCAAATTCTAATGGCAGATGACTGATGTTTTTTATTTCAACTGAGTATGGTTTATGAACTCAACTTAGTTTTTTAGTATCAAAATTTGAAGGGAAATATTTTTGAAACTGTGACTCCAGGCACTTCAGATGATCAATGATAACTTTTATAATTAAATCTTTTCAAAGGTTATTTTCAATTATAAAATCATCTGTAGCTGTAAACATTTCTAAAGAACCATTTTTCACCCTATTCTTCCATATGTTAATTTTTAAGTAAAACTTTCAATTTATCTTTTAACATAAATATGTTACAATTTTTTCCTTGAAGTGACATGTTTAAATCACTGAGTTTTTTTAAATTATCTAACAAATAGCACAATTTTGAAAGTCATAAATTATTATGAAAAAATTAAAAAAACTGAATTTCTTCTCAGTCAAAAATATAATAGCTTCATCTTTCAGTTTCGATAATCTGTTTAAACTTCACCCTCTTGGAGAGTCACCTTACCTCTGCATGTAGTAATAAACTTTTGTAATTGGAGTCCATGTCTTTCCAAAGGTTTGAAAACAAATGACTGTTAAGGGCATGGCTCTTAAGGAAGTTAATGATTTTGATAGTATTGTGACGCACAATGGTGATATCTTTTTTGGCTATGAGTGTCTCTTGATGGATCATGCAGTGAAAAAAAGTGAACAAAAGTGAACACCAGCTGTAACTTTTGCTACAAATACAACATTCTTACTCATCATCGCTCCAGAACCAACCGTACAGACTCCAAAGCAATTTTTCCCCTACAAACCTTCATTTGTGAAAAAAATTTGTCGACTTTTATATATATATATATATATAATGTCTTCCCCTCTTGTGTACCCTTCCCAAGGATGACAAAGCAATAATTCTTCATGTATGCTTCCTTCATAAACATATCTTACATAAAGTAACAACTGTGCCATGTTAGAAATACCTGTTGTTTCATCTAATTGAATTACAAGTTTTGGGCTGCCCTTAAGCCTGATAATAAGCTGATTATTACTAATTTCAGAAAGTCTTTTGGAAACAGTATCATTCAATAAAATAATTTTACAAATTTCATCCCCTTACTTTTTTCCATGTACTATTTCTGACATTTTAATAGCAGCAGGTAACCCTAAACCTTCTCCTATTGTGAAGGGCTTCTTAGTTTTGCAATTAAATAAGAAGTTTTGTAAGCTGCAAGTAAATACTTTTTGTTGACAGTAACAAATTTCTCAAAATGTTTTTCTTTATTTGAAGATTTAAAAAGTTGTTCAAAATATTCCTTCGGTTTGTTGCAGTACACTGCATGCTTGATAGTAAAAATAAAAAGTCATTTTACTTTGGTTTTATGCTTTCTGCAGCCAAAATTTCATTACAAATTAAGCAAAGAGATCTTTCCACAACATCAACATTATTACAAGTAATATTGCAAAAATGATTCAGCATATTTTCTTTTTCTTGTCAATTTAGGTGTGCTACAAAAAGACTGTTGCATTATCACCAATATTTTTACTTCTGTCTAAATTTAGCCAATTATCCATAACTGAAAAATATTTTTGTCTTAAAATGTAAATAAGTATTACTGATAATTTCTCAAATAAATAGTAGCCTTAGTGTCTAAACTTATATTGTTTGTGCCTAATTTAAAAAATTGTTGTTCACATTTACATACACATATAGCAGGGATGATGGAGAAATATTATTGAAGGGCTTTTGTCTTTACTTGCTACAATTAAACACTTACGTTTCAGTAAAAGGAAATAGCAATTTAAACAACATTCTAACACAATCCAATCCAAAGATATACTAATTTGATACTTATATGCTGAGGAATGATGGTAGGAAAATATTAAAATTCTTTCTTTTCCATAATTAAACTATTATGTTTCTGTAGCAGCAGAAAACTTTGTATGAAGAGTAAAAAAACACTGCAATTCATAACATACAGTAGTCTTGAATCTGAGCCGAGGTGTTTCTGGCAACAAACGACAAACACAACCTGTGAGTGAGTAGCAACTCCTCTCCCCTCCTCTCCTCTCCTGTCCTGCCCTGTGATGTTCTACCCAGAGGAAGGTACACTCTGTGGCCAAAAGCTGCCTTTTTTCTTCTGCATTTACTGGCTACATCTCTTGCTCAAAGATCAAGCCTCAAACCCAATTCACTCTGGAATTTATAAACTGGACAACAAGTCCCCATCGACCTAACACAAAGTGAATGTAATTACTAAATAGTAATTGTTTCTCTTTTACCCAGGAACCTTGAGGGTCTTCGCCTCCCAGTTTGATTTTTTTTTTTTTTTTTTGATTAAATGGGCCTTCCCTAGAGCAAAGACTTAAAGAAGCCTATTCACTGAATGGGTGTACCTCACTCAAAGTGAGAATGCTGTAAGACCTTAGCCTGGGCTATCTCCAGTCATCCTGATGAATATCAGGCCTCTGGACCCAGATGGTTCTGCAGGAGAAAGTGAAGCTGGTGACCTTGCATGGCCCTCCCTCACTCAAATCAAAGTCAACTGCAAGTCATATAATCATCTTGATGTCATGGTCGTCTTCTAGAACGAAGGACAAACACAACCAGTGAGTGAGTAGCAATTCTCCTCTCCTCTCCTCTCCTCTCCTCTTCCCTCCCCTCCCCTCCCCTCCTCTCCTCTCTGAGAATGAAGGATGAACACAACACAAAAAAGACTCCAAGGCATGGAAGTATAATAGAAAGAGCAAGGACTTCCCTGCACCAATCAAAACACAAGTTTGAGCCAAAGGCACACGTACATATTTGTGCAAACAAACACACATACACAAAATTTTTCTCTCACTCCCCCCACCCAACACAAAATATTCTTTGGGCTAGAATCCACCAAAAGGCATCAACATCAATGGCACAGACTTATATAGTTACTGAAGTGTGGGGCCCTGCCTACCTCTTACCAACTGTCATGATAAGCTGACTCAACCTAGGGACATTGAAGGAAGGGAAGGAACTGGTTACTTATTCTCTCTGTTCTTATACTATAGCTCTATCCTAATACCACACTACCCCCTGCCCAAATTAGCTGGTTAAAAATAAGACTACTCACAAAATCAAAGCATGATAGAACTGGAGAAAACATAGGTATCATCTATCCAGTGCCTTTATTTTAGTGAGGAGGAAACTGAAGCCCAGAGAGGGAAAGTTTTCTTGCCCAATCTTGGGGCTTTTGACTTAACTGCTACTCTTTCTCCCTCGTACTATAGAATCTTAAGACAAGAATACAGTAAAAACTAGGTGTTTCACTACAATGTATATTTTTTAAAAGTAAAATATGGGCAGATCATGTCAGACAATATATTGAGGATAAAAAAAAATAAAGACTGACTTTATTAAAAAGCTTCTTTGTGGTATCAGGCAGGAAGCGAAACTGCTTTAAACGGCAAACATTTCTCAATCATTTCATGCACCAGTAATCTTGGTGATCTTCCCACCCCCAGCCCCTCTAATAAAAAATAGTTCAAATGAACAGATATAGTTGAGACAAGAGGAAGGGAAAACACACATTTTCAGTGACTGTGTATTTTCGTAATGTCACCTCTGAAGACATGTCCTTGGGGCAAGCAGAGGTACCACCAAGGGGCATATGGTTTTGTACATCAAGGAAGCTGATTCTGTTATGTGGTTAATAGTAGACCACTTCTTATGTAGTCAGCACAGTGTAGTGGAAAGAATGCCAGATTTGGAGACATTTAAAGTGAGAAAGGACCTCTGAAGCCTGGTCTAACCTAGATCTGAATGGGAAACACCCTTTGCAATATATTCAGCAAGTGATCTTCCATCGTTCAAAGTGTTCGTCCATTGAAGGAAAATCTATTACCTACCAAAGCAACCCATTCCATTTTTAGATAGCTCTATCTTTTAGGAAGTTTAAGTCTGAATTTGCATCTTTAAGACCTATTACTCCAAGTTCTGCTCCCTGGGACCAAGCAGAAAATATCTGCTCTTTCTTCCAGGCAAGTATCTTCCAATACTTGAAGTTTGCTATCATGTCCTACCTAAGCTTTCTTTTTTCTAGGTTAAACATTCCAAATTCCTTCAGCCAAACCTAATAAAGTTCTTCATTATCCTCTGGAAGTTCTCCAGAGATGACCTTCCTAAACATATTGCCCCAGGCTCATCACAGTAATCTGCATGCAGTCTGACCATAGCAGAGCACAAGACTACCACCTCCCAAGTTCTAGACACTGTGTCTATATTAATGTAGCTTAAGGTTGAATTATCTTTATCACACTGTCAGCTAATAAAGAGAGTCCATTAAAACCTCCAAGATCCCTTCCAGCTTCAGTGTTGTAAGACTTCTTCCACTTATGACATTATCTTTTCTGAAGTCATTATCAGCTTTGGTATTCTATTTTCTAAAGTCCCTTACAAAGCTCTAATGTTGTAGATTTTGAGGTCTCTTTCAGCTCTGATATTCTAAGTCCCATGTTTTAAAGTCTTTTTGGTTCTAACTTTCTTTGTTTTATGCTTTAAACCATGACCTACTGGTAATGTGGATTGATTTCAGGGAGTCCATTAATCTTAGATGGGGAAAAAAATTACATTCTTATTTTCATTAACCCCTAATGGAAATTTAGTATTTCTTTAATTATAAATTAAAAAAAAATTCTGAGTAGGGGTCCACTGGACAGAGGGGTCTATGCTACAAAAACTCTTTTCTAAAGCTTTTTCCAGCTATAATATTCTATAATTCTTCGATTCTATGACAAAACCTGGAGATCTGCCTGAAGCCATAGCTTGAACCTATCGTTTTAGATTTCTGATCTTAAACTCTCTTACTTTGTCAACCAAGATGGATTTATTGTTACTTCTGAGGTTTTTTTTTTTAGTTTTTTTAGTTCAATTAGTTTTCATTGTTCTTTCTGGAATATTTCTAGTTTCACTTCTAATATCTTTTTTTCTCTACAACATAAATGTCCATGCCAAACTTCTTGTCTTGCAAATTCTTCTTTTCCCCAAAATCACTTTGTTGGATCTTTGTTCAACTGACTCTATCCCTCCTTTAAGAAAAATGTTTTCTGTATCTATAGAAGGAGTATTTTAGGTGAGCCATAAATTAATATTGCTGTAAGTCTATGATAATATGACATAGGTAGCATGGAGTAGAGAGGCCCCATGGTAAAGTGCAATGAATTTAAGCACTTTCAGTTAGGAAATCTGGTTTAGAATTATGCCTCCTTCTTTTACTATATGTGTTATGATAGACCTGTCAGCCTTCTTAAGTTGTAGTAGCTGTGGCTTCTTGTAAAAAAGAGTAATAAAATGTAGGGAGGTTCAACACCTTGGGAAAGTTATTGTTGGCTGTAGTTATGTGCGAAAGGCAGTCAGGTATAACAAAGGAGCTGAGGTGCAGGGGGATAGCCTCATGGTAGCTATCACCATCTACAAATAGCCTCCTGTCTATTTTTTATTTTTTGCCTTTGTCCAGCTATGCCATTCTTTTCTTAGGAAACTGAGTATACGTTAAAGCAGGAGACAATAGGAAGGAAGGGAGTGGAGAAAATTTGAAGTATCTCAGACCCATACAGCTCTGTGTGGTTTGATGATATCCACTGAAATAGTTTGAAGGGGAAAACAAGTTCTCAATCCGGAATTATGTAGTTAGATAGGAATTGCTAACTTTAAATCAGAAAGAAACTTGGGGCAAGGACATAGATGCTTCTAGCAGGGGAAGTAGCTAAAAAGATAGACTAAACGTCCATGGGGTCTAAATTACCTGTTAGCTGTTCTCTGTGGTGAAAGAGGTTAGCTCAAGGGGCTATGATTTGAGGAGTTCACAGGCCTCTTTTGATGGAGTGAAAGCCACTTTTCCCGAGTCCAGTTGTTGGTTGTGTGAGGGCTCTGCTTTTAAAAGAGTTGAAGCCAAAAATGACAGATCTAATACCATTTAATGAATGGAAAAATATTTATTAGATGCTGACTATGTGCCAAACGCTCTGTTAAATAATAGAAATATAAGAATGTCCCTAAGGAGCTTATTTTCAAACAGGAGGAGAAAATGAGGAGTAGTGGCCAGGGAACTGTTCTTTACTTAGAGAAGCCACAGGGTTAGTGACTATACTTACGGGGTAATTGTTTGACATCTGCTTTCCAAATATGGAAGTACAGTATTGTTTGGTTTGATTACTGTTCTCAGAACTAGAGATGGTAGGGGTGGGGATAACAGAGGCAGGGCAAGAGGGCTGTAGCAAGGACATGGCAGTAATAGTTCTGCTAGGTCTGAGTCAGGCTAGTCATGGTGATTGCTCATTAATCAAAGCCACGGGCCAAAGGGTAGAGCTGGAGTTGGTGTTCTAAATTGGAGGGAGAAACCACAATGCTGAATCCTGGTGGGAAGATTCTGGGGAGCAACAATGGGGAGAGTGTAGGAGAGAGTCACAGGTGGGGAATATCAGAGACACGATGTGCCAATTGGTAGGAATCAGTGGAAGTGTGACAGTCCATTGAGTAACACTGGTAATACAGAGACTAGTGGGGAATAGGCCAGGAGAGGGGAGTGAAATGTCATGGCCAGAAGACTGTACTGGAAGCATGTGCATGTGCCTAGCTGTATGTGTTCTTTTTAAGTGTGCCCCTTCATGTGTGTGTGTGTGTGTATGCGTGTGTGCTGGCCACTTGTATTTCCAATGTAGATACCTATCTATATGTGTTCCCATATATATTCATTCATTTCCCCTTGCTGCTATGTATATTTGTAGAAAAGTGCCCTAGGATGCTGGGAGAATACACTATTACTATCTGTTTCTTACTGTGGTGTTTCATTAAATGCCTATTGTTTGAACAAAGTAAACAGAGGATGTGAAAATTTGGGATGTCCACCCCAAATATTCACATGGACTACCTGTGGTAGAGCAATCTGAACTTGTATTGGTCTGATCAGCCACAGTTGGACACTGAAACTTCACTTTATCATGGTGATGTCAGTTTTGGCTCTCTTTGAAGATGAAGGGCAACAACCAACCAATCATTGTCTGAACACATGACTAGGAAAAGTAAATCCATCACTAGGGTCTTTGGGAGCTGTGGTTGTGAGTAGCTAAGAGCTCACAGAGTATATTGAACCTGGGGTAACTTTTCTGGGAGCCTGTGCATGAGGAGACAGAATGCTACAAATATTTGGATTGTTTACCTCATAGTGTTTTGAAGGAAAGTGTTTTGTAAACCTTAAAGTTCTACAGAAATCTGAGTTATTAACAAAATTTTAACCCCTGAATAACATGTAAATGATATTCCTTTTTTTTCTTCCATTTAAAACTTTTCATGGCCCTTTGAGGGTTATAGACAAACAAAAGTACAGTGAGAGCAATTGGATGGCAGCTAGGTGATCTCAAGGACCTCAATAAACCATGTAGTAGAAGCCTAGAGAGGAGAAGTAACTTCTCCAAGGACCATAAGACCTCAGGACTGGAAGGAACCTCAGAGGTCACGTAGCCGAACCCCCTCAATTTACAGATGAGGAAACTGAGGCCCAAGAGATTAATTGACTTGCCTAAAGTTACACAAGTAGTAAGTGTCAGAGCTGAGATTTGAACTCAGGCTCTCTGATTACAAATCCATTACCCATTATACTACATTGCCTCTAAAGGTTACCCTGGCAATAAGTAATAGTCAAGATTTGAACTCAGGTCCCATAACTCCAAATTCAGCTGTGTTTCTACTGTACTGCTTTCTGTCATAGAAGGGATTCTTGCCCAGGTTGCTCTTTTCCAACACTTGGGATCTATAATTTGGTGCAATTTGATGAAAATTCTTGCTAGCGTCCTTTGAACAGGCCACATTTTTGTCATCTGCTCACTTAGTATCCCTGTCTTTTTTTTTTTTAAAGCACTTAAATTCAACATTCTAAACATGTAAAAGGCATTTCAGAGAGTGAAACACAGGGAGTGTTCACAGACTCTGATAGCAGGGAGGAAACTTAATGATCACCCCATCCGAGCCTCTCTTTTTATTTATCAAAGGCACACAAGCCTGACTGAGATCAAGAGGGTGAGAGGGTTTCTTTCTCTCTTGCTTTTCTATAAGCTGATCATAAGTGGGTTTGAGGGCAGTTTTTCTTTGACTATTGAAAATAAGTGGCTGCTTAGGTGCTGCTATTGTATAAACATTCTAAACAATGGTGGCTTGTGTAGCCTAATATAACTTCAGCGGCTCATATTTCTCCATAAATGGCTCACTGGTTGATGGGTTGGTTAATGTTCTTCCTTGTTTCAATCAGTCTGATTATTTTAATACTCATCATGCTTGTGATTCCTTGTTTGATAAAGGCCCAACGGTTAAGGGGGAAGTATTCGTCATCTCAGCACCTGGTTTCTGGAACAAAGTACTCACCTCCCAGCTGTATCAGCCACTTCAAAATAACCTTTGTTCATGTATGTCTGAAAGTCCTTGCGTCTACATCATGCCCCACATAAGTAGAAGGCAGATAATTTTAGGCCGGAAAAGCTTTAATAGGTTGACAGAGGTTTACCTAGAAGGTTTACCTAGAAGGAAGCCTGAAGATCATTTAGTCCAAGCCTTTGATAAGCAAGTGAGGCCCAGGGGATTGACATGACTTATGCTAAATCTTATGTTTGGAAAATGGCAGAATACATTTCTTTTTTCTCTTTACCTGGCATTCAAGGCCTATTTGGGCAGGGCTAGGAGGCATGACTTCTTCATTTAGATTGGCAGCTGGGAAATCAAAGAAAATGGTCTGTTTTAATGTTTTATCAGTTCTCTAAATGGATAATATGATAACACACTTTAAATCATTCAGAACTGGAAGCAACCGTAGAGATCTGTCAGTTCTACTCTCTTATTTTACATGTAGGCCCTGAGTGGAGAAGTGACAAGGTAACAGTGAGTGATAAGCAGAACCCAGTGCTACACCCATAGTGCAATGGGTGGCCATCCACACTCTAGTTTCTTTTTTTTGAGATAATTTTTTCATTATTTTATTTTAAACTTAAATGTTGAAACTTAAATACACAGTAAGAAAAGAAAAAGAAACATAACATAAACTTAAATACTAAAACTTAAATACAAAATAAGAAAAAAAGCATTGATTGCCATGTGCACCGTAGAATGTAAGAGAAGATTGAAAATAGACAGCAATAAATTTCCATTTCAAGAAAGCCTATGTCACAAATACCACACATTGTGTTCAGATCTGTCCAAATTTTCTTTGCTTCCTTGTAAGTTTTCTTTTGTTCTCTGCTGTACACTTTTCACTTTACTCTTTTTTCCCCCTTTTGCCCTCTCACTTCCCTAAGAAGGCTACAATTAAGCTTGGATATACATACATACATATATATATATATATATACACACAGACACATATATGTATATTTATGTACACATACATACATATATATACACACATACAAACATATATACAGACATATATACTTACATACATGCATTAGACACACACACATATATATACACTTAGAGATCTATAATCATACTCATAATATATAGACATAAACATTCATATGCATCTACATAAGATTATACTTGTTTGACTTCTGTTTCTCTGAGGGTGTATAACATCTCGCTTCATAAGTCCAAATCTTTCCATATTTTTCTAAGTCCACCAACTCATCATTTCCTATACCACAGCAATATTCTAACATTATACTAACTAGTTATTTTTAAAAAGTCTAAAACAATATTGATAAATATGGCTGACATGTAGTGTAGTTTCCCTATTTTCCTCTTTTGATTAAATCCATTTTAGCTTTAAATTTGTCTGTCCACACCATAGTGCCTCGCCCTTCTTATGAAGACCTTCCAAATTCCCACTTCCTCTCTGGACTGGCTTATTCATTCAACCTGCCTTCACATTGGCAGGCCTAGCTTCACCTAGAAGACTACCACAATGTGACCACACTCACCCTCTTTCAGCATCTTTTAGTGTAATGCTGTTCAGGGGAATATGCTTCCTTAACTTACTGTTTTAGCTTTTAAGCACCCACTTATGTGTTTCATTTACCTGCATTTACATAAAACAGTCACTCATAGGGGTGACACTTAGAGATCTTAACCATAGCCACTTATCTAACAATAAGGCAAAAAATAAAATACGAAAACGTGAAACCACTCCTCAGGCACTCATATATTAAAGTAAATGCAAGAATAATGAATATATCCGAATCCACATGTAAATCTGAGTTATATTCTCCCATGAGCATTTGTCAGGGAGAATGGATACAAAACTTATAGAAACCTGGGAGTGATCCCATGAACGATGAAAATCCACATGCTTGGGGCAGCTCACAACTTTGGTCTGTGGACTTTGATGTCATCGGATCATTCTGGAACTTTGTGCCATACAGAGTTGCTTTTATACTCACTACCTTCCGCTCCTCACTACTCTCCAGCAGCACAGACCATTTTTGCTATTCACTTGTTTCAATCCTGTTTGACTCTGTGACCAGATTTGGAGTTTTCTTGGCAGAGATTGTAGAGCATTTGTCCATTTCCTTCTCTTATTTTACAGATGAAGAAACTGGGGCAAACAGGGTTAAGTGACTTATTCAGGGTCACATAGCTAGCTCTTAATTTGGATAGCAGTTCCCCCTAAGCCAGAACACTCTAATGCTTGTTAGGCTGGTTCTTTCTGAACAAAGCAAACAAAACCAGTCAATCCTTCACTTGCCAGTATTCTGTTATCCAGTTCGATATTCTTTTCTTTCTCCTTGTCAAAATCTGTCTTTCCCTTTTTCTGCTTTTGTTTTTCAAGTGAGAATAGGAAGTAAAGAACAGTAGCCACTTTGGAGATGCTTCCCCTCTCTTAAATTCCAGGTAATGCTGAAAAGGAGGGGTAAAAACGAAACCTTTCTTCAGAAACCTCCAGGCTCTCTTCAGAGAATCAGGAATTCTGGAGTTGAAGGCTTCTCTCAGATGACTCTTCCAGCTATCACCTCTTCACACAACTCCAACGGAACTGGCCTTTTTATCTCTTGCTGAGTCTTTATTCTCCAGCCCATTTTTGACCCTCCCACACAATTTTCTTTGACTTTTTAATTATCCTTCAAATGACTCAAATTGGTGCCTCCTGATACTCGATAGCTTATCTTTCATTTGTTACACAGGTTCTGGGTTCCCTGTCCCATCTCTTCCAAGTGCTAGATGGTTGGTTTCCTAGAGAGTGAATGGTTACTAATCCTTTGTTTTTGAAGAGGACCAGTGACATCATGGGGTGATGTCTTGACTTGCGTGTGGATTGAAGTGAGGTAGAGTTGCCCAACATCATCAACCTCTCTCTTCCAGAGTCGTGAAGTCCAGTGGCAAGACAAAAGTCAAGATAACTGGCAATGGTCCAGGATGTAGTGGATGACTGGCAGCTTTGATGTCTAAATCACTGATAGGTTTGAGGCCTTTTAGTTAGTCTCAACCTGGTTTAGCTTGTCTGCCAAGACAGTTTACCAGGGCATGGCCACTGCACATGCTGCAGCTTCTTGGAGCCAAGGTGAGTGTTGAGTGCCAGGTGGACACCAAAGGTGAATGAGCAGCTCTGAAAAGGTCTTTGCAAGCCCTCACACCATAGGTGCTAGTCCTCCTTCTGAACACCCCATATACCCTAGAGTAATTCTAAGGACTAAGAGGTTATCTGTGGCACTCTCACTATATATACTATTACTCACAAGACAGCATCCAGTATATTATTAACTACTTATATCTCACCAATATGAAATAGGCAGTGAGTAGCACCTGGATTTTACAAAGGCTTATTTACTATAAAGGTATAGGAAGGACCAAAATATAAAAATGTCTCCCACAAAAGTCTGGTACACACTCTCGTAGAAATACACACAAATTTTCGAGGGAAGTGGGTATATGCTTAGACAATTCTTGTGGAAAAGGTTCTGGTTTGACTGAAGTCCTTTTCTGCTTTTGTGTAGTCTGCATAAAGTTTTCCTGTGGTTCCCTGCTGGCTCTGGGTGTCAGGGCTTTCTCTTCTGAACTCTTCTCTTTTGTCTCTTCTCAGCTCATAGCTGGATCCATTATTTATTTGTGGTATCGTATAGTCTCTCCAATGATGTAGTCAAGGGTGGAGTGGGAGAGGGTAGAGGGTAGAATGTAACAATCCCTCTGGGCCTCTCTCCCTTTGTACTTTCCCTTCATTCCCAAGTAAAAGATATGCCTTCTCAAAGTCCTCTCAAAGCTTGACACCCAAAGAAGTTACTTGAATTCTTCTGTTGGACCATTTTCCTCTTAAATACCTAGGCCCTGAGATATGTTTAATTCTTTCACCTCAACCCATTTCATCCAATGGCTTGAAACATTTCACTCCTTCACAGCTTGATTAATTAGATTATTTGCATATAGTCTGTACCTTTGATTGATCTGATCAATTGATTGGGAATTGTTCAAGTTTATTTTATACCTTTGGTTGATTCTATATAAGAAGTTTATTACCTTGTAAAGATATCAGGGCTTAGAGCATTTCATTATATCTAAGAACCACAGCTTTTCTGAGAAATGAAATGCCTTAATTTAATCAACCCATAATCTCTAACAGAGTATTCAATTTTACCTGCTTAAATTTCAAAATAGTCGCATACAAATGATCAGAGGAACCATGACATCCTGCAGCTCTAGCTATTTATCAGTTCTCAGTGATCCTCTTCCATAGAGTGTATCTTTAAAACTTGTATATTTTCATCCTTACATCTTAAAAGTTTTTAATAAATAAAAGTTCATTTTAAAATTTCTTTTTAAGTGATCATATGGTTCACATAAAGAATAGGCGATTCCCTACATCCTTTAGAAGGTGATTTAAGCCTTTATATTTATGTCATAGTTTATTTTCTGCTCCCAAATCATCACAATCTATCCGAAAACATTTCTTTATATATGCGGTTTCTTATGAAACTGAAGTTATTTTTCTTTTCCTTTTAGCTATCACACTATTAACCTATAAAAATGATAATACTTTATAACCTTTGCCATATGAAATTATTCCTTTTTTCCTCTCACTTTAGTATCAAACTGTTCTATATGGAAGGAGCAATATTTTACATCAGACTGTAATCCAAATGTGACTCCATGTGTAGGGTATATACTTACTTGATGTGCTTTAAATCCTGGTATTATGAGGAAATATTTTAGAATCAGAATTTCAAAATTGAGAGCCACAGAGGTTATCCATTAATTCCCTTACCTTATAGATGAACGTATAGAGAATTAAGAAGTTTAAATGACTTGCCCACAGTCACACAGGTAGTCAGAATCAGGTGAGATTTGAAATGGATTCCTCTGACCCAAGTAAGTGACCTTGTGCCATCCTATTCTGAACCATACTTGAGAATCAGTTCTGTAGCTCCCACAACAAATGGTCATCTAGTAAAACCTCCAGGAAAGAGTAATTCATGGATTCCTTAGACAGCTCATTCTACCTTTAGAAAGCTCTGATTATCAGTAAGATTTTCGTTACGTTACACTGAAATCTTACTTTTTGGCAACTTTCACTCATTGTGCCTAGTCATCTCCTTTAAGGTCAATTAGAGGAAATTTTATCTCCCTTCAATATGAAAACATTTGATATATTTGGAGGTAGATATCATGTACCCTCTAAGTTCTTCTCTAGGCTAAACATTCCTAGTTCCTTCAATTGCCCTTTGGAGAACACATTCTTTCCCTCCTGGTCATGTTTTGCTTTGCTAATAGTTTTCCAAATCCTATTCTGACGTTACAGTTTCTTTTTACTTTAAAAAAAATTAATTTGTTTTCAGTTTTCTACAATCATTTACAATAGCTTCTTTACAGAAATATACAATGTATGAATCACCTACCAAACCTTTCATTAGGGACTTTAATTTTTTCTCTATTTTAATGACAGAAACCTCTTACACTTGGTTTACTTTGTAATCCTTTGCCCTTATCTGCCTCAGAGAATTCCTATGCTTGAACTTTTACACTAGCCTTCTGGTTTGTCTCACTTCCTCAAGTCTTTCCCTACTCCAATTTATCTTTGACTCAGCTGCCAAACTAGTTTTCCAAAAGCACAGGTGGGACTATGTCACTCCCTGCTCAAATAACCTACAGTGGCTCTCTATTACCTCCAGGATTGCATATAAAAGGCATTCAACACCTTTTACAGCCTCATCTCTTTCTGCCTTTCCAGTCTTCTTGTATCTTGTTCCCTTCCATGTGAACTGGCCTCTTTGTTGCTCATCATACATGAAAATTCCATCTTGTGCTTTCGGGGTGGCTGTCCTCCACCCCCAGAATGCTCTTTCTTGGTCCTACTTCCTGGCTTCCTTCAAGACTTAACTTAAATTTCGCATATAAGAAGACTTTCTTGGTCTCTGTCTTCCCCTTTCCTCCCACTGGTGTCTTCCTTCTCAGATTACTTTCTATTTAAACTGTATACACCAAACATGTATGTATATACCCACATGTATATACGTGTGAACATGTGTATGCATATGCAGATGTGTGTATGTGTGTGTGTGTGTAGTTATTTGCATGTTTTTTCTACTTTAGAATTCAAGCTCCCTGAACGCAGGGGCTCTATTTTTGCCTTTTACCTGTGCTTAGCATAGTTCCTGGCACATAGTAAACAACTTAATAAATACTTCTTGACAAACTAACTATAAGCGACACCCTCAAGTAGCCAATATCTAACCTCCTCCTTCTGGGTGAATGGGAGAGGTGACAGCACAGGCTGCCTACATCTTTAAAAGGAATTTCCCAGGTTGTCCTATCATCCTTTTAAAGCTGTGGACAATCGTGGTACTCTTTGACAAGGCTCCTCGGTTTGTTTTTTTTTAACGTGTAGCTATGTGTAAATTGAGGGGAAGGGTGGTTTAGAACTCTATGGGGGCTGTCCCCTGGGCTATTGGTTCTTTCCAGATTGGCACTCATACTAAGAAAACTGATTAGTATATGTGCCCCACCCAGGATTATTTCTGGGGCACTCTCTGTGCAAAGTTATTTACCACAGTCTTGCCTTTCACTCAAACTCATCTGAACTCCTGAGTTATTTCACCTCCTGTAGTCTGTCATTTGTAACTGGTTCCAGCCCTTTTGAGAAATGGCTGCTCTCTGGAATTCATCAGCATTTTGTTTTCTGACCAAGAAGGGGCACAAATACCTTATCACTTCACGAACTTACGATGATTGGATTTTAGATCTGAAGGGGCCCATAGAGTTCATCTATTCCAACGCACTCTTTCAGTAGATGAGGAAACTGCTGATTATTTAGAGCATTCAAAAAAAATTGACTTCTCTGCTAGGAGCCTTTTCTATCTTGGCCTCAGGTTGACAGTATCAGGATATCTTTCGCAAAGGAAGAGGAAGGAGGTAGGGGTAGGGGAGGTGTGTGGGTGTGTGGGTAGGTAAAGGTCCCATTCCAAGTTCCACTGTGTTCAGAATTTACTGTAAGCCAAGAGCTTTATGAGGTGTCCTTCCTTCTTCTTACCCACTAGAGGAATATTTCCCTTTTTCTACTAACCTAAGTAAGCTCAGATCTTTTGAAAAGCAACTCCATTGACCAGTCTTCACAAGCAAGGCTGGCTCAATGAAGATAAGGAGAATAGCCTCAGGAACCATCTAGTTCATTTTACAGATGACGCAGGTCCAGGGAAGTTGGTGACAAGATCCAATAGGTCTTAAGCATCAGTGAAATATGCACAATTTTTTCAGAATACAAATGATCTCTCCCTCCTGGGAACCCCTTTAAAGCTTTGTTGGAGCTTTCTCTTGTGGAACTTGGATCATTCTACCTCCAAGTCTCGCCTCTGATGTTTGTTGGCTGGACGCTTTTGGGCAAATCACTTCACCTTCCTGAAACTGTTTTGTCATCTGTAAAATGGTGATACCCTTACATTCATTAGTTAATAAAATTATTGTGAGATAAGTACTTAATAAGTCTTCCAGTGTTATATAGATATATTATTATCATTATCAATATGTTTACTTGTCTTATCTTTCCTGCTAAATTGTATGCTCCTTATATGCAAGGACTGCTGTGTTTCCAAAGTCCCTAGTAGAGCATTTTGTACAGAGAACCATAGAGCTTTAGAGCTATAGAGATTAAATTCATTTCAACAACTCTTTATTGATATGTAAGGAGGTAGTTGGATAGTGAGCCAGGAAGAAACAGATTTAAGTTCCACCTCTGACATACTGGCTGAGTGACTTGGGGCAAGCTACTTAATTTCTCAGTGTTCTAGACAACTCTCTAACACTGTAAACTTTAAAAGAAGGGTATTTTCTCATCTAAGAGTACCATGTACCAAAGAAATCGTAGGCCTAGGTCCTTTTGTTGTTCAGAGTTGTTTTAGTCATGTCCAACTCTTCGTGATCCCACTTAGGTAGGGGGTCCTGGATCCTCAACCAGATCACACCTTCTAACTGTAGGTTTCCTTCAGGGTTCTGTCCTGGGTCCTCTTCTCTTCTTCCTCTACAGTATTTTACTTGGTGAACTCATCAGTTGTCATGAATTTAGTTACCATTTCTACACTATTGATTCTGAAATCTACCTTTTCTACACCATCTTCTGGGCTGACCTCAAATCTTACTTACATCTCCAGATGCCAATCTAGATGTTCAGTGGACACTTTAAATTCACCATGCCTAAAACAGATCTGATTATCTCCTCCCCTCCCCAAAATCTATCCCATTGCCTATTACTGTAGAGGGTAAGGTCATCATCCCAGTTCCTCGGGCTCACAACTTAGGAATCATTCTAGACATCTCACTATCTTTCACCACACTTATCCAAACTATTGTCAAGACCTTTGCAATATTTATGGTAGTGTGTTCTCCCTTTTCTCCTCTGACATTGCTATCACTCTAGTGTGGACCCCCATCACCTCATGCCTGGACTATTGAAATATTCCACCGATAGATTTGCCTGCCTCAAGTTTCTCCACACTCCAGTTCATCATTCATTCAACCACCCAAGTGACTTTTCCTAATGGGCACACTGAACTATGTCACTCCAATACTCACAAAACTTCTGGGGCTCCCTATTGCTTCCAGGAGTAAAAAGAAAATGCTTTGTTTGCCATTCAAACCCCTACAAATCTGTGCCTCTCCAGTCTTTCCAGTCTTCTAATACTTTATTCCTCACAAGAACTCTTTGATGCAGTGACAATGACCTCCTGGCTATTCCATTTAAAAATCATTCTATCTCTCAGCTCTGGGCTTGGTGTCTGGCTCTGACTTCCTTTAAGTTCCCACTAAAATCTTATCTTTTACAGGAAGTCTTTCCCAACCCTTCTCAATTTTAGTGCCTTCTCTCTGTTAATTTTTTCCTATTTATCTAGCATATAACTGCTAGGTAGTGCAGTGGATAGAGTTCTAGGGTTTAACTGTGTGATCCTAGCCAAGTCACTTGACCCTATTTGCCTCAGTTTCTTCATCTATAAAATGATCTGGAGAAGGAAATGGCAAACCATTCCAGTATTTGTTAAGAACCCTTCCCCCGCAAAAAAGGGGGGTTATGAAGAATCAGATATGACTGAAAATGACTAAACAAAATAGCTTACTTTTTACATACTGATTTCATGTTGTCTTTCATTAGATTGTGAGCTCCTTGAGGATAAGGACTGTGTTTTTTTGTTTTGTTTTGTTTTTCTGTCTTTTTTTTTTTGTATTCCCAGTGTTTAAATATAGTTCCTTGTAAAAAGTAGGTACTTAATGAATATTGATTGATCTGCAAACTTTGACACTATTAATTATCCCTTTCTTGATATTCTGTTTTCTAGATTTTGATAGCACTATTCTCCTGGTCCTCCTTCTCCTCATCTGACTACTCCTTCTCAGTGTCTTTTGCTGGATATTCAAATTTTTCCAAGGTTTTTTTTTTGTGCCTTCTTCTCTTCTCCTTCTATATAATTTCTCTTGGTGATGTCATCTTCTCTCATGATTTCAATTATTTCTATGCTGATGGATGACTCCCACATTTACTTTGTCCAGTCTTAACCCCTTTCATGACATCCAGTTTCACAGTTCCGCTGGTTTATTAGACCTCTTGAATTAGATGTTCCAAAGATATCTTAAGTTTAACACATCCAAAACTGAACTCACTGTCTACCCTCTTCCCACTCCCCCAATCTTTCTCCTTCTGTAACTTTCCTGTTACTGTTGAGAGTACTACCATTGTGTCAGTTATCCAGACCCATATCCTAGGTATCATCATTGACTCTGCAGTTTCTTTTACCCCTATATATTGAGTCAGTTGTCAACTCATCTTTCACAATATCTCTCATATGCCCTCTTTTCTGCTCTCTCACTGCTACTGCCTAGTGCAAGAACTCATTGCCTCATAATTAGACTATTGCAATGGTCTTCTGATTGGTTTCTCTGCTTCAAGTCTCTCCCTACTTCAAATCATTCTTCACTCAGCTGTCAAAGTCATCTTCCTAATGCAACTTTGACTATATTACCATGCTCTTCCCCTCCTCACCCCTCAACAGTCTTTATTTCTCCCAGGATTAAATATAAAATCCTCTATTTGGATGTTAAAGCCCTTCATAACCTGGCCCCTTCTGACCTTTACAATTTTCTCATGTTTTACTTCCTTGTACTCTTGATCTAACAGCACTGGCCTTCTTCTTGTTCTTTGTAGGTGATGCTTCATCTCTTGATTTCTTTTTCACTGGCTGTTCTCCATCCATGTAATGCTCTCATTGCTGACTCCTTCGTTTCCTTCAAATTTCAGCTAAAGTCCCACCTTCTTCAAGAAACCTTTTTATTCCTCCTTAATCTTGTTGTTCAGTTGTTTCAGTCATGTCCAATTCTTTTTGACCCCATTTGGAGTTTTCTTGGCAATGTACTGGAGTGGTTTGCCATTTCCTTCTCTAGCTCATTTTACAGACAAGGAAACTGAGGCAAATAGGGTCTGACTTGCCCAGGGTCACACAGGTAGTGTCTGAGGCTGGATTTGAACTCATGAAGATGAGTCTTCTTGACTCCAGGTATGGCACTATCTGCTCTCTTGTTCACATGTTGTTTCCTCTATTAAACTACAAGTTCCTTTGCCTTTTTATATCCCCTAATATTTAGGATAGTGTCTGGCACATAGTAAACACTTAATAAATGTTAGTTGACTGACCCATTGACATTTTATAGTCAAAGAAACAGAGGTTCAGAGACAGGAAGCCCATTTGCTCAGGGGATTTGTATATCCAGTCATTGGCAAGCATCCTGCAACATATGTGTTCTTGTGTTCATGGCTCCCCTTTACTTATAGGATATGATACAAATTCCTGTCATTGGCATTGAAACCTCCAATTTACCTTCCTAGCCTTGTTATATATCATTCCAATTTACACACTCTGTGCTCCAGTCAACCAACAATATTAGTTATTCTCTGAACTAGCCCTGATGTCTTTTTATCTCCCTCTAAACATTCATATAGGTCACTTCATCCTCAAATCCATGCCTGGAATACATTTCTTCTTATTGTCTGCTTGTCAAAATTTTTCTTTCCCTTCAAAGATGAGTTCAGATGCCATCTCTTCCATGAAGTTTTTCTATTCTCCTTAGCTGGAAGAGTTCCTTCCCTCCAATTTTCCTACAGTATGTTACCTGAGTGTCTCCTATGCCTTTATTACTTGACCCTGAATTATACATATTCATATACATGTTATATCTCCCGCCCACCTTCCCAGTAGAATATTACCTACTGAAGGCAAAGACTGTGGCATTTTTCATAGTTGTATCCCATTGCTTAACACAATCCCTTGCAGAGGCTGACTGCTTAATAAAGGGGTGTGAAGTCTTCTGACTTCCTCTCTGGTGCTTTCCACCACTACCACTAGTTTGTTAATAGACTTCTGTCCAAAAGCATCCTCTAA
Source organism: Bettongia penicillata ogilbyi (assembly GCA_023548195.1). NCBI lineage: Eukaryota > Metazoa > Chordata > Mammalia > Diprotodontia > Potoroidae > Bettongia > Bettongia penicillata. The sequence goes on from JAJHZJ010000126.1 coordinate 13,401,557, forward strand.
ATTGTCTGATATGTTGGCCATGATTCTTATAATCCAAACTTTTGCTTAAAGAGGGGGACCAGCCACTCTTCCCCAAATGGGTCCTTGGGGGATCCCACAGTATCTTTTGTGGATTACAAAGAACACTGGTTTACACAACCATGTTGCGTTGTTAACCATTTTGAAATATCCTCTAAAAGGTATCAGTATAGAAAGGCTTGAGAAAAGGGAGAAATGTGGAGGAAGTAAGTGCTCATAAGGTGTTAGGTCAGCAGGAAGTGAGAAGCTGTTTCTAGCACAGAGGATGTGGCTTAAGGCAAGGTATGAGAAATGAAAGTGGAGAAGGAAGTAGGAGTGGAATCTTGTGGAGCCTTGAAGACAAGGAAGTGGCTTTGTTGACAAAGGTGGGAGGGGAGAGAAGCACTGAGCTAAATGATTGGGTTAGGGGTAGAAGACCAGTCTCTTCCTCATTCTACTACTCCTTTTTTTAACTTCCTTACAGTGGCCTGTGACACTACATGTTTGGAGAGTGGGTAACTGGTGACACTCAGACATTTAGTAACTTGGTTTGATTGGTATTTAACGCAGAATAATACCCTTTTATGACCAGTTAAACTTCTTAATAAATGACAAGATGCTTGATTAAAATAGATTTCCTTCATTGTTTTAAGGCATCTGTTGCATACCTTACCACTTACACAGACCCAGTAATGTTTATCTACATATTAGAGAAAACTCATGTCTTCCATAACCTAAGAGATTCTTTTTATTCAAAAGAGAAAGGCATTAAATAAGGGGGAAAAGAAGCAAGAAATATTAGGAAAGAAAAGAATCCTACCTAGATTGATATAGACAATGAAGTGAGAGGCACTGGAGCTCTGGGGAAAGTTCACTGGCCCAGAAATCAGAAATGGGTTTGAGTCATAATGTGGCCTCTTACTAGCTGATTGAACTTAAGTCCTAACTCTGCACTTGTAATACTAAACTGTAAGGCTTAGATACGTCTATAAACCTGGGGGAGTAGAAAAATCATTGGTTTGGTGTCAGATGATCAGAGTCTAAACTGTCTCAGCTCTGTCACTTACTACCTGTGTGACCTTGGATAAATCACTTAACCACTATGCACTTCACTTTTCTCCCTTGTAAAAGAAAGAGCTAGGACTAGATAATTTCTAAGGTAAATCAATAGACAAGCATTTATTAAGTGCCTTCTCCTTCTCCCTACCACCTCACCGTACTGAAGAAAACTCCTTGAGGCTATGATCTCTTGATTGGGGAAAGACTCCATACCCAGGACCACCAGACTCCTCCTCCTTATCTGCTACCTTGCCTGGCTAACAACCGTTTTCTTTTCGCCTCTCATTTCTCCCATTAGGTTGTAAACTCATTGAGAACAGGAACTGGCTCTTTCGCTTGTACTTATAGCCGTAGTGCTTAGTTAGCATAGTGCCTAAAACATAATAAGCACTTAATAAGTTTCTCTTCCTTCCTTCCTTCCTTCCTTCCTTCCTTCCTTCCTTCCTTCCTTCCTTCCTTCCTTCCTTCCTTCCTTCCTTCCTTCCTTCCTTCCTTCCTTCCTTCCTACATATAAATGCATATAAGAATATGTGAATAAGAGATTGTTTTGAAAGAAAGGGCACTAACACCTGGGTGTAGATGATGTTTGAGCTGAGTCTTGGGGGAAACCAGGAATTCCCAGAAGTGAAGGTGGTTCTTCCTGGCTCTAACTCTAACATAAAATGAATGAAAAAATTTATTATTTATTAAGTTAAATTAAATAATTTATTAAATACTTACCATATACATGCAAAGCAATGTGCTAAATGTTGGCAACATGGATACAAATTCAACAAGGTTGTTGTGCGATAATGGATATCAAGAGCTTTGTAGCCATAAAGCCTGAGATAAATGTCAGCTATCATAGTTAATAAGGCTGCAGAAGAAAACCAGTGTTATATATTTGTTTTACTTTATAAAGTGCTGAATCAAGATAGATTTTTCTGCTTGCTTGTAATGTACTTAGAAAAATGAACAGGGCAATATCCTTAGAGTCAAGTCAGTCGGTGTAGGCTTAAATCCTGCCTCACATACCAGCTTTGTGATCCTGGGTGAGTCTTGTCACCTTGTTACCATTTTTACAAAATGAGGGGATTGGACTTCGTGGTCCCTAAGGTCTCTTACAACTCTAAGTCTCGGAATTCTATCCATCATAACTCACTTGTGTCCTTGTACAAATATCTTTGTCACTCTTCCAGAAAAGCCAGGGAAGAAAACAATTCCAACACTCTATTTAAAATAACCTTCAAAATCTTTTCCTATTTTGTTTCTGAGGCTAACATTTTCTGCTGATGCCAGTCATACCACATCATGAACGTGTAATAAAGAACTTCTTGTTATAAAATTAAATTTCCACTACTAATTAATACGATTTGGGGTATTTTTATGGGAATGTTTTTGCAGGATTTGGATCTTACCTGGTACAATTTCTCTGTGCATATTTGACATGTAATACTACTTTAATGCTTCATTAGTTTCATGATCTCTTTCAATCAATAATTAAGTGGTTACTTAGTGCCAAGCATGTTAGATGCTGGGGAGTAAAAAAAATAAATAAAACATGGCCAACACATCTTCCCTAGGCTATCAATTCAAGTCACAAAAAGCCTACTTGTTCTTACAGTATTTGAGGTATACTAGTTTAGGACTCAGGCTGTCTCTTTGTTATCCCTTACTCTGGATATGTGTTTGAACAATCTCACTAATCATACACAGTCTTGAGGCATAGTAGAGTTCAAATGTCAATAGAGATAGCATACTATGGTGCTATAAGAAATGGTGAAGAAATTTCAGAGAAACTTGGGAAGACAAATGAACTGATTCAAAGTGAGGTGAGTAGAACCAGGAAAAGAATTTATACACTAACAGCTAACTTACAACAATTTATACTCTAACAGCTATATTGTAACTATATTACAACTATATTGATTCTCTCCAATGCAATGACCAGCCACGGTTATAGGGAACTTAGGATGAAGCATGATAGAGAGATGGTAGATGAACTCAGAGTGCATGTTGTTTTTTCGACATGGCCCATGCAGAAATTTGTTTTTGTTTGACTAACTATGTTTGTAATATTTTTTCTTGCTTTCACAATGAAGGGGGCGGAGATGAAGAAGGTGCTCTGTTTGGCATCAAAGTCCTTTACAACCTAGCCTTCTCCTAGCCTTTCCTACCTTCTCCTACACATTACTCCCAAACATGTATTCTTAATTCCAGTAACGTTGACCTCAAGACTGTTCTATGAACAAGACACCCCATCTCTTCGTTCTGGGCATTTTTTCTGCCTGGAATGTTCTTCCTCCTCTGATCTCCCTGGCTTCCTTTTAGTTCCAACTAAAATCCCACTTTCTACCAGAAGCCTTCTCTAACTCCTCTTAAATCCAGGGTGTTCATTCTTTTAATTAGTTCCTAATTTATTCTCTTTATACCTTAATTTATAGGTATTTATTTGCATTTTGTCTACCCCATTAGACTGTAAGTTTCTTGAGGCAGGGACCATTTCTTGTCTCTTTTTGTATCCCTAGCACTTAGCACAGTGTCTGACATACAGCAGGCACTTAATAAATGCTTACTGAATGAAGAGAATTCAGACTTGAAAACAAAATATAATTGAATAATAATAGTAATAAAGAGGATAGCACTGCATTGGAAATCAGAGGACTTGAATCTGAATCCTTGTTTATCTTCTGTTTATACACTATGATCTTGGGCAAGTCCCTTCCCCATTCTGGAGTTCAGATTCTTCATTTAAAAAAGAGAAAGTTGGACTAGATGATCTTTAAAATGTATTTAAACTATAAAGTTTTAGGATGTCTTTTCTCTTCCTTTTCTGTGTTTTTCCCCCTTCCCTTTTTCTTTCCCCACTTTTTTATATGCCTTAAATCTGTCATCAAAGTGGTTCCTGATGAATGGTGAATGCTACCATCATAATCCGGCTGCTTTAAAACAAAGCTTCGTGAAGTAGGGTTAAATGAATACAGCTAGAGGCCTTCAAAGAGGAAAGAAGCAGTAAGGGTAAACTGAGGGCTCTTTGTGGTACCCTGGAGAGCAGCCATGCCTGGTGTCTTTTACCTGGGCTGATTGTATGGATATAAACTTCTGGGCATTTTTAGCACCAGCTGTCCCAGCCACTTCATGACGTTTGCACAGCAGAAAACAGTATAGCAAAAAACAAGAAACATCTTTTAAATAGTCTACTCTGTGTAGAACACTGTGTTAGCAGGGGAGATACAAAGCTCAGTCAGACACTTTCCTGCCTTCAAGGAACTAAAAGCCTAACAATAGGATGAAACACTAGCACAGGTAGCTTGTGATGTGTAGTATTCTCTGTAACTTTATCTGAGAGCTGCAAAACAAAATGCTGGATGAAATCTCAGGGGGAATGTCATTACTACTTGGGACCAAGAAAGACTTCATGGGGTAGGTACTTTTGAGCTGAACTTTAAAGGATGGGTTGAACTAAAGTAAAGAATGGGAGGGGACACATTCTGGACACTGGGAACAATATATACAGGAGCACATTGGGCTCAAGATCTTAGGATATATTCTGGAGGTATGGAAGGAGAAGGGAAGGAATAAGAATTTATATACTTCCTACATGCCAGGTATTATACTAATTGCTTTAGAAATATTATCTAATTGGATCCTGTGAGGTAGTTACTGTTCTTATCCCCATTTTACAGTTGAGGGAATTGAGGCAAATTAAAGTTAAATAATTTACCCAGGTCACACAACTACTAAATGTCTGAGTGTGGATCTTGACTCCAGCCTTAACGCTCTATCCACCTAGCTGCCTCCATGCATAGAGTGGTTCATCATGGGTACAATGAAGAGTACAAGGAGTAGTTACATAAAGTTACTCTGGAAAGGCAAAATGGTACTATGTGATGTCAACTGGTCTAAATTTTGAGGAAAATGAGTACAAGAAAGGTAAATCAGCTTGCCCAAGTTCACACTAGTTGTAAGTGGCAGAGCCAAGACCCCAACCCTGGTACTTCAACTTTAATGTCAGACAAAAGAGTTGGAATTTTACTTGGTGGAAAATAGGGAGCCACTGAAGAGTTTTGATCAGAGGAAGTGCATGACCACACACACACACACATATATATGTGTATATATATATATATATATATATGTAGATATATATGTATATATACATGTGTATATATATAGATATATATGTATATATACATACACACTTATATGTTTATACATATATGTATCATATATATATATATATTTATAAGATTATTCTATAAGAGGCATGAATGATTGGAAGTGTTTATCAAGTCAAGTTAACAAGTATTTATTATGAGACAAACTTGTTCCAGGCACTGTTCTAGGGGCTTGATTGCATATATGAAGGGGAAGTCTTACTAGAAGGCATCTGGGTACATGATTGTCTGTATAAAGACACTAACAATGAAAATAAGAGTTAACATTTATATAGCATTTCAAGGTTTATAAAATTCATTGCATGTATTACCTTGTTTGATTCTTACAACAACCCCATAGGGTATGTGCTGTCAGTTCAAAGGAAGGATATGAACTCAGGTCTTCTTGACTTCAAATGCAGCATTCTATCCACTATGCTACCTAGAGAGGAAAGATGACACTTAAGTTACAAAGATCATACCAATGGAACTTGGAAGGACATTGGATATAAGAAGTGAAAGAGAGAAAAGAATCAAATATAACCTCAGTTTTTGACCATGGGAGACAGAGAGGAAGGTTATGTTACTGGCAGAACAAAGGAAGTTGAGGGAAAAGTGGTTTTAGAGGACAAATTAAGGAGCTCAATTTAGGACTTATAAGGGAGTTGTATACCCTCTGAATTGATTTACTTAGACCCTGCAACTTAGGCACCCTACTGGTACCCTGGAATAAAGAGGTTGAACCCGGTACCAGAGTGGAAACTTCCAACTTGCCGAAGTAGCTAGAGAAGGTGAGAGTGGGAAGGGACCTTAGAGATCATCTAATCAAACACTTCATCGTACAGTTGGGGAAACTGATTTGTAGAGGGAGATAGCAGTGACTCGCTTAAAGTCAGGACTAACAGCAGTTTACATCTATATAGTATTTTAACGTTTAAAAAACCTTTCCCTCATAACCAAGAAGAAAAATAAACAGTTCATTCATTCTTATTCTTGTTTTTAACATGATAAGAAAACTGAAATTCAGAAAAGTGATATGATTTGCTTGATATTATAATAATTATATTATTATAGTAATACATTGTATATTATATGTAAATATAATATTAAAATATAATAATAATAACTAGTTATTATCAGAAAGAGAATTTGAATCCCGGTCTCCTCATTCCTACTGCAACACTCTTTCTGTGATCCTGCAGATCTGCTCCAAACTCATAGCCAGAAATCTTGTTGGCACTTATAATTATGTTAACTGGATGAATGAAAACTGATTTTAATTCAGGAAAGTATGTAAAAAGATAATGAAAGAAAAAACCCTCAGTCATTTAAAAAATTTTGACAGCCTATTTAAACACAATATAACTAATTCCTTGGTGTTATGAAGCATATTTTCAGGAGCTCTTTCATAATGTTTCTGGGGAGAGGGAACACTCAGGTTTTGATTATTAGGTTCTCTGAATCAACTAGAAAAGTAATCAAAGGTGTTGCTAGAACAATGGAGGAGTTCTTTATTGTACTTGAACAGCATGTCATCAAAGACTTCCAATTTGCTTTGCAGGCTGCCACAGTCTGGCTCCATATTTACTTCCCCCATTTTGTGGATAGTGACCCAAATGTGAACATTGCTCAGGTAAAACTAGACTGTAAATGAGACCCTAGATTCACTCATCAGTCCATATGATACATTATTGAACATCAGCTATTCGTAACATGCTGTGGGTCATACAAAGCAGTACAAAAGACAGTCCAAGAACTTAACAAATTCATGAACAAAACTATCCTGGGGCCAGCAGGGGTTTGTCCCAGGGGGCCAACATTTGGAAGCGGGGTATGTATCCTTCCTTTACACTCTAATCCTATCACTGGGGACAGCTAGGTGGTACAGTTTATAGAGCATCAGTGCAGGAGTCAGGAGGACCTGAGTTCAAATCTCACCTCAGATACTTGACACCCACTAGTTGTGTGATCTGGGGCAAGTCACTTAACCCCAGTTGCCTCATCCTGGGTCATCTCCAGTTACCCTGATGAATATCTGGTCACTGGATTCAGATGGCTCTGGAGGAGAAGTGAGGCTGGTGACCTGCACAGCCTTCCCTCACTCAAAACAAAGTCAAGTGCAGGTCATGTCATCATTTCTCTGATGGCATGGTCTTCTTTAGCAAAGAAGGACGAACACATAGTCCTACCACTGACATAGACGACTACCTTTCCTATCAGAGCTGGTCACCATGGTTGATGTTAGGCAGACAGAGGAGCTGGAAAAAGGAAAGAGCTCATTCCCTCTGGATATCAGGGCACCATGGGGAGGAAGCACCCTTTCCTTCTCACCCACCCCCCACCCACACATGCAGTTATCCTCCAAGCCTTCATGTGCCCCATCATTCCCCTTTCCCAGGGCCAGTTTTCCCCACTGTCACACTGGTACAACTAAGCCCTGTTGGGGCAGAATGCCTTTGGCCATGCCTGGCTTGGGCATGTCCAGGGCCATTCAGTGGTATTGGCTGTAGGATCAGTGGTGAAGAAGCACTGATCCCTTGTTCTTTATCCCATTCCTTCCTCCCTCTCAGTTAGACTTGTCTCAGGTGCTTAAATCCCAGTTAGGGCTGAGGTAACCTTTACTTAGAAAGTCCTGGAAACTTTTCTCCCTCCCCCATCACCCCCCCCCATTTTTCCCTTCTCTCTCTTCTCTGTGTTGAAATGTTTTCCTTTCCTTCTTTTCTTTCTCATTTGAGAGAAGGGACAGCATAAAAATTGGCCACTAGAAGGTATTCAAGCTGTTTTGTGAGGCTGGTTATTGATGGATACTGAATAAGAAAAAAAGAAGGGCCACTGGGGATGGGAGAGGAAGGCCAAGGACTATGGAGGTTTTGTCCCTGTCTTGTACTAAGGAGATGGTAGCAGAAGAAAGAGAAAAGAACTCTAGAGTCTGGTCGAGGCCTTGCCTGAAATCAGGGGGCCTAGGCAGGTATGTTGTTGAGCTAAGAGAGCCAATGAAAGTAATAATAATTTGTAAAGAGAAAGGGGGAAAGTGTGACTTCCCCAGGGATTCTACAGCAGGGAGGGGATAGGAGGTTTGTCACTGCAGAAGATTCCTCATATTCTGGACTAGAAATGGCTCTGGTATTTGTACATATTTGTACATATGGCTGCTTGAAGGCAAGAATGTCTTTCTTTTATCCATTATTTTATCCATTATTCTTCACTTTCTGGCAAAGCGCTTTATACATGGAAAAAATGCATACATGGAATAAGTGTAATTGAATTGGATTCAAGAGTCTCTATCTTGTCTTCCTCCTTTTATATAAACTTGCTTCTATAATATCATGAACTGTATGCTTGCCATTAGTACATACTCTCAGTCTCTTGACATGGGGAAATCATGTATATATTTCTTTAGGTTTAATGGGTGGGGACTATGAGAGAAGAGAGTGAGAAACTCACCCAAATTATATCTGAACCCTTTACATCCTGAGATCCTTTATCTTGATAAAAAAAAGTCACAGTTTAAAAAAAAATCCAAACTACTTTTTTGTATTAAAAATGACCTTTTCTGCTTTAATTATTTCTTCTCTCCCCCAAACCCCAAATCCATACCTCCCATCAATCACCCATTTAATAAACCTTCAAGTAATAGGTCATGTTTGAGACCTAAGTACTTGCCAATTAGTCAGATGAAGCATACTGTAACAGCTGGCTTGGTTTTCATTGCTTGATGACGTAAGAAATTTCTCAGTTTCCTTGACCCCCTCTTCAGACCAAGATGAATACCCCCATGGTGCCACTCCTACATTAAAAGAGTGTTTTACTGTCATGAAAGAGTCTCCATTGTGGATAAAACATCTTATTTATTCTGAAGTGGGATCATCAATAATTTGAGTGAACCTATGCTCAGCAAAACAAGTGATATTCAAGTATCAACATTCTTGGATTGGGAAAGAAAATAAGCATTTGATAACTTTTCAGCTAATTTACAAATGGCTGGTGGAGACAGATCTCCCTTCTGGGAAGCTGGGTTGTAATAAAAAAAAGAGGGCAATAACAATAAGAAAAGCAACAATAAAAATAAGAGATGGAAAAACAAGATAATGGTCACTGATATTGTCACTGATATTTATATCTCTTTGAGTCTTGCAAAGCTATAAGGCCCAGATAGATACAGTATTAGCTGTCACTTTAGGTCTAACCTTTGTGGGCCCCATTTTCTTTACTTAAAAAATGAAGAGGTTAGACCAGAGGAGCTCCAAGGTTTCTTTCAGCTCTGATAGTTTATGAGTGTAATGATGGAAACTTTTTTTTCCTTCCTTCCTTCCTTCCTTCCTTCCTTCCTTCCTTCCTTCCTTCCTTCCTTCCTTCCTTCCTTCCTTCCTTCCTTCCTTCCTTCCTTCCTTCCTTCCTTCCTTCCTTCCTTCCTTCCTTCCTTCCTTCCTTCCTTCCTTCTGTCATAGGACTGGGAAATAAAATCTTTTGAAGAGAGGGAAGAAATATGTGTCTGTTACAAAGAGACAGAAAGGGAAGAATTTCATACACTTGAGTAGGGACTTTTATTTTACATGCAGATGCTCATGTCCCACTTTACCCATCTATGAACCTCTAACCATACCATTATTGTGGTCAACTAGGACTAGATTGTATGAGTTGCCACCTAACTTGTAAGCCACACTTTCATGGAAAGCCTGCAGCTTTCTTTAATTAAAGCCCTTGATCTATACTGCTGCTGAGAGAAAGAAATTTAAACATCATTACTTTAGCAGCTGAGATCCAAGAAGAAGATTAACACATGTTGACGGGCTTCTGAAATGTGTTTGCTTGGGCTTCAAGTAATGACTGAGCATATAGGTGAGATTTAATGCAGAAAATTCAAAAATGGAGCACAATTAGTTTAGTGTGGAAGATAGTGATAATATTTTAATAACATGGGTTTTATGCAAAAATTTGGCTTTCATCTGAGTAATTAAGACTGGAGAAAGATTTAACGTGTATTTATTGAGCACATAGTAATAATAGCACGTGATTTGAATACTAAGGTGATGTAGGTGTATTATGACTCTTTATTTTTTCAGTTCACCACAAGGTGACTCCTTTTTCATAATGTCTGTGGAGCTGAACAGTGAGATTGGTTCTAAAATGAAATTAGAATGTCTAAGTGTTCTACCCAAGTCTTAGAAAAATTACATCAGAACACTTGATTCATCTTTAAATGCTTGTGAGAAAATACTTTTTTTTTTTTAAATCAGCCTTGTAGACTTCTTAAAAATATATTTTTAACCCTTCTTTCAAAAGCTTGCAGGTCCCATCATTATTTGGGACAGCTGAATGGAACATTGTGTTATAATATGACACCGCCGCAAAGGGCAGGGAGGCGGTCTTCTTTTAATATGCTTCAAGGTTTACAAATTTATGAGTACAGATGCTTCCTCCTCCAGTGCTGGTCACAACCCCCATGACTTTAGTAGGCTGCCTAACACATAATAGGCCCTTAATAGGTTCTTATTGGTGTAGTGATTGATTGTCTTTGAGAACTGGTGTTACTCAAAGAATTCATTAATCTATAGGTAGCCTTGTGATCAGGGGCTGATTCAACCAATTAATCAAATCAATTTTTTGAAGAGCATTTATTATGTGCTTTCTGTGATTCAGGCACTGTATGAAATATTGGAGATAGATGAATGAAAGTCATCACTGAGTTCAAAGTTGATGCTTTCTTAGGTAATAAGTGGTGTGGTGTGGGCCCATGTGTAGTGAGGATTGTCTTTGCATAGCTTGAAAAGGGGCAGAATTGACATTTCTAGTCTCTTCTCCCCTTACCCTTCTTTAAGGATTAATTCCTGCTACCAGGAGTTGGGGAGAAGCAGGAAGTTGGAACTTTAGGTCACTCTATTCTCAGAATGAGGGAATGCCAGGCTGGAATTATATCAAAATATTCCTTTAGATATTGTTGGTCTAGAGGATATGATGATCTAGTTCAATCTAACTTCTAATTGCTGTGTCATTATTGAGGGAGAGGGAGGACAAGTTTTATATCCAAGGCTTGGCTCCTTTCCCACCAAATACCACTGTCATGATGAATATTCATAGTGAATAGCAAAGAAACCTATTTATCCAAATCAAAGCAAAACAGAAATCATAGTGACTTGTCCAAGGTGCCACAGCTAGTGTCTGAGGCCAGATTTGAACTCAGAACTTCCTGACTTCAGTCAAGACTAGAGCTTCTCTACTTGACCAGTTCCAGCCTAGGTAATAAGAAGAATCAATCTTAAAAAAAAAAAATCCATAGGAAGGAAGCAGACAGAAGGAGTCAGGAATTTTGAGCAATGTTTGCCTTTGACCTTCAGCAGTTAACATTCATTTGTTTTCTTAGTAGATGATTTGATCATGGTTTATCAGAAGGTTTCATCCAGTCTCTGTGGTGTCTTTAAGGGAGGTTTTCTTTGCTGAATATTTAAAGAGGCACCACTTTGAGGAAATAGTCATCTCCCTGGGCTCTATTCATCTGGAATAATTAGAAAAAACAATCTTGCGAAGATAAGAGCAGTTATGAGCCAGAATCTCCACCAAGTTTGCTGTGAAATAGGTTGGTCCTAAGGTTTGCCTGTGTAGTTCAAAGAATAGGGTGTTATCCTTGACTCTGATCACTGGACTCTGATGCTTGGAGGAGAAAGTGAGGCTGATGACTTTGCCCAGCTCTGCCTCACTTAAACCCAATTCACTTGAAAGTCTAGACATCACTTTTGTGATATCCTTTGTCCTCTGAGAACTAAGGACAAAGTATAAGGCCTTTCCCAAGTCAGCCTTCACTTGAACTCTAATAGCTAGAGAGAAAAACTGTAGATTTCTCAAAGAACAGATTTCTTTTAGGCAGCTTAGTCTAACATCGCACAATTTGGTTATCCTAGAAATAGGATAAAATTCGTCAGAATTTTAACAACTATTGTGTCCATTCAGTTCAGTTCAACATTTATTGAGCATCTTCTGTGTGCAGGGTATTGAACTAGGTGCTCAGGCACACAGACAAAAAGGACAATAGTCTCTGCCTACATAGAGATTTCTTTCTGTTGGGGGAAAACAATGTACACACAGATAAGTCAATGCAAAATACTTACAAATCAAATAAAAAATAATTGAGTAGGGTGTACTAATGCCTGGGAAAATCAGGCATTAGGTAGGAGGAGACATTTGAACCGAGCCTTGGAGGAAAACAGAGTTTCCTAGAACCTGAGGTGGGAAGAGGGGCATTCTAGACATGGAAGACAGACTTCAAAGGCATGGAGGTGGAATTTGGAATCCCATGGTGGGAAACAAGAAGCAGACCATTTTGTTTGAAATGTAGTGGGCATGAGAGGGATTAGTTAGGTGCTCAGCCTGGAAGATTATGCTGGTGCCAGATTGCGCAGGACTTTAAATGCCAAACAGAGGAGTATGTATGTTTTACATGTTGATTCTTGTTCCAACGAGGTCCCTTCATACTCTGAGAGTCTATGGTTATCTCATGATTTTTCCTCCATGAAGTTTTCTCTTGATCTCTCCTTATCCTTCTCTCTCCTCAAATTACTTTGCATTTACCTGTCACAGTATCATAGATTTCCATCTGAAAGGGACCTGAGAGCTTATCTAAGCCCAACCCTCTCATTTTATAGATGAGGGAAATAAGACTGAAAGGGGTGGAGTAATTGCCCTAAGGATTCCTTAATAGAAAGTGTATTCTTTCAAACAACAATGATATCCTTTTCTGGGAACCCCAGCCCCAACTCCTAGCATGGTATTTTGCACATATAAGTAGATGATGCTTAACTGTTGAAATGAAACGAATCCAGAGGAGTCCAGGAATCCTTACCCTAGGTCCCCTTTTCTTTCCATGGCACCATACTACCCCTTTCTTATAATTTCTGTGACAAAGGGCTTCCTTCTTTTGCTACTCATCCCTTTTCGTTTGATTCTTCATCTTTCTGTTTTCTAATGGTAGGCATGTCCCACAGTTCTATTATTGGGCTGTTTTTCTTCTCTCAATAAGATACCATGGGCTCTCTCCCCAGATAATCTCTAAAGTCCATTCTGGTTCTAAATCTATGCTCCTATGTGGAAGTCCCACTGGAATAGGAGTCAGAAAAACTGAATTTGAATCTCTCCTTTGCTACATATTAGTTATGTGACTTTGGGCAAGTGATTTCATCTTCATGTATTTATTTGTCAAGAGGACTGGGGTTAAATGATCTCGAAAGAGTGGAATGGAGCCATGAGTAGCTGGGTAGAAAATCAGGAAAAGTTTCATGTAGTGTGAGTGGCATGAGATGGGCTTCGAAGGAAGCTAGCAATTCTAATTATTTAATATTTTATTTTTCCCCAATTCCATGTAAAAACATTACTTTTTTCAAACTTGAGTTCCATATTCTCTGTTCATCCTTCCCTTCCCCTCTCATTGACAAGGCAAGCAACTTGACATATACATATGTAGTCAGGCAATACAGGAAGCTAGGGATTCCAGGAGGCAGAGGTGAGGAAGGAGTTCATCCCAGGTCTGGGGAATACTGCCTGTAAAAAGGAGTAGAGCTTAAGAATGGAGTGCTTTATCTATGAAGAACAAAAAACAGGTTAGGCTAGAATTCAGAGTGCATAAAGTGGAATAAATCCAGAAAAGAATCAGATTGTAAAGGGGTCTATATGTCACAATAGAAGAGTTTGATATAATAAAGGGTGGTCCAAAGGTCTTGGTGCAGTTCTAAGCTATAGTTTAAAAGTGCACCAAGACTTTTGGGGCCCCAGACATATGTACACCATGAAGGGACCCTGACCTGCTGGCCTCCAGTCCTCCCTTAGCTCTCTGACTCTCTGGACTTCAAAATCATGCACTGGGTGTCCTCATCCCCTCCCTACTTTCAGCTCTGTTTTGTTGATTGTTAGCCCCTTAAAGGCAGGGCAGACATTTTATTTCCTCCCACCTACCTCCTCCTGAACTAGAACACAAAGCTTCCTGGGGTTCTGGACTGTTGTATTTTTTGTCCTTGGATCTTCCATGTTGAGCAAAGGATTTTACAATCAGCAAGGACTTTGTAAATGTCTATTGAATTAAATTACTGGACATGGTAGATGCTCAATAAATTCTTGCTGATGTTCATGAAATCTTCCTATTTGTGTCCCTGATAAATAGTTATCATATATACAGGACTTCCAGATCCAGATCTTCTTATCACCTTGAAAAAGGTAGTGTTTCAGAAGGTGTCAGATTGAAAGTCCTATGGTCTAAGGCTATTTATATTTGTAAAAAATAAAATTGGGGTGGATTTAATATATTATTTTCCCTATGACATTTTCCTTCACGCTTTCACTGCATTATATGTGTGTGTATACATATGTATGTATGTATCTCTCTCTCTCTCTCTCTCTCTCTCTCTCTCTCTCTCTCTCTATATATATATATATATATATATATATATATATAAAATTAACATATTAATTGTTCTTTATTTTCCTAAGATTAAGTCAGTGGAAGAGGGAATACTGCAGAGAGGACATCTATGGGTGAGGCAGTTTCTTTTAGAACTGTTATATGGATTAAAGTACAGGTTTAAGGCAGGTGATTCTTAGAATTTTCTGCTAATGGGACCAAAATTCCTATATTCCTTTTTTCCTGGGTATGTTTTCTGGGGGAGATGCAATCGTTTCAATAGGCTTAATGTATATCCCTCACTCTTTGGTATAATGGAGAGCACAATTGTCTGGGAGTAAGCAGCTCTGGGTTCAAACCTCAAATCTTCCAGCTGTGGCCTTAGACAAGTCAGTGAGTCAATAAATGTTTATTAAGTACTTACTATGTGCTAGGCACTGTGTTAAACCGTAGGAATGTTGTTCGGCCATTTTTTAGGCATGTCTGACTCTGTGATCCTATTCGGGGTGTTCTTGGCAGAGATACTGGAGTGGTTTGCCATTTCCTTCTCCATCTCATTTTACAGATGAGGAAGTGAGGCAAACAGGGTTAAAGTAACTTACCCAAGGTCATACAGTGAGTATCTGAGGCCGGATTTGAACTCAACTCGTCCTGACTCCAGGCTTGGTACTCTATCCATTGTACCACCTAGCTGCCTAAGCTCTAGGAATACCCTTTCTCCCCTACCCCACCCCCAAAAATGAAAGAGATTGTTCCTGTCCATGAGGAGCCCACAATCTAATGAGATTAGACAGTAAGCAAAAGGAAGCAAAAAAAAAAAAGGATGGGGAAAGTGAAAGTACTTGGTGCAGGGGCATGATGGAGGAATCCAGAAGATTCCTGCAGTTAGGAAGTGAAGACATGGGTACTCTGAGTCTCCTCCTTAAATTTACATTCTGGGAGAAGTTCTCCATCTCTGCGCTCTCCAATCTGAGTGAAGGGTTCGAGGGGGAGGGGGTACGGAGATTCAAGTTCCAGGGTTGAAATCACTTAACCCTTCGTTGTAAAATGAGGACAATACCTGTTCTACCTCTCTCACAAAGTGACATTAAGGATTAAGTGAAGGGAAAAGTCTGGCACAGGAGTTCAGTATATACAGATCACGAGCTTTGGAATTGCTGGGCCTGGGTTCAGATCCCATCTCTGATACTTAGTAGTTACTTGATCTTGGAGAAGTTACTTCGCCCTCTTCTTGGTCTTCAGTTTCTTCATCTGTAAAATGAGGAGATTAGATCAGGTAGCCTCTGAGGTCCTTCCAGCTTCACATCTATGATCCTAAGTGTAAGGTCATAGGGATGGGGGATTGGACATATATTTTCATTAGTGTAGTGAACCCTTGGGGAAGGAAACTCCATCTACCAATGCAGGTCATCATGATTTCTCTGTAATTAATAATCTTAGAGAGTTGTCTAGAGCAGAGGTATCAGACAGATAGCCTATGGGCTGCCTGTGGCCTGTAATACTCCTGAATTAGATTAAAATGTAGTTGGGAAATATTTAACTAGAAATAAAATAAAACATAGATAACTTTACCTAATTCTGTATGAGTTTGGCAACTCTGATTTAGAACAATGAGCAGCTGAATATCTCGACAACGGTCAAACAGTCTTTTCGTACTAAAAACTTGACTGAGGACTTCTTGACTTTGAGGCTGGTTCTCTATCCATTACAGTATACTGCAAAGTAATATTGTTTTGAAAATAAATCATAAAAAGATTTTATAAGAGATTAAAGGTGGATCAGTCATATCTATTTTTCTCTCCAACATATATGTATGTTATATATAACATGTATATCACACACATATACACACATGTATATATATACACACCTCTCTGAAATGTCTATTCTATTCTCAGTACTTTACTAGGTCCTATGGAGCATACGGAAGAAGATATAGTCACTGTTCCCAACAACCTAGCTGGGAAGATAAGATTAATATGTATGAAACAATAGGGAACAATATAAGGCAGTCTATAATTAAGTGCTAAAGTGTGTGGTGAGGATTACCAGGCAGCCTGCTGTAATGGAAAGAGCCCTGGTTTTAGAATTAGAAGAGCTCTGTTTAAAATTACCTTTGCCACCTAAGACCTGCATGATGGAAGGTAAGCCGCATCTCCTCTTGGGGCCTCAGTTTCTTCATCTGTAAAAGAAAGGGATTGGATTAGGTGACATCTGACATCTGTTCTTGTTCTAACACTTTTATCTATTCTAATCATCACAGAAGTTCAGAGGAGGGAAAAATCAAGAAAGGATGGTATAGACAGGGGAGGCTTCCAGGAGGTGGCCAGCCTCCCGAGTTTAGATGGAATGAGTAATTGCATATGTGGAAGGCAGAATGGAGGGCATCCCGGGTGAAGGGAGCATGAAATCTAGGCTAGCAACTTTAATGGACAGAACATTACTGTAATGCTCTTTGCTTCAGTCTGTCTGATTTCACTCTAGGTAATTGTTAATAGGGACAAAAGTGACATGTTACTTATTCAGAGACTAAAATACATTGAGACATCAGATGTAAGGATTTCCATTTGACTAGATTTCAAGGTTCTAATGTTAAAGAAATCTTTCTACGTCTTGGCTCAGGTAGCTTTCTGTAGTGGTTGAAGTGGAAGATCAGTCTGCTGATTAAATGTACCGAGTGTCTCCCTTTGTAGGTATTGTGAAGCAAAAAAAAAAAAAAAGAAAGAAAGAAAGAAAAAAGAAAAGAAAAAGAAACAAAGGAAAAAGATCCATTTTCCAGTTGGATAATAGGGATGTAATTAAGATTTCCAGATTGCCTACTACCTTCCTTTCAAACGTTATCCTTTAGTTAAGAAGAAGAGGGAATGAATGGCATTTTGAATGTCAGAGGTAGGGAACAGTCAGCATTTTCTTGTTGGGATCAGAGGGTTGAGCAATGAAGGTAATTAAGGAGTAGGTCAAATTGGTGAGGGTCTTAAAGTCAGCAATTTTCATTCAATCTGAGTGACCACAGAGAGCCACACTAGATTCCTGAAAGAAGAGAGGGATGTAAACCAAGCCGATCTTGAGGAAAAAGATTCTTGATGCAGTGAGGGATGAGAATTTGAAATCACTGGTGTGATTGACTGGTGTGGGTAAATGTATTATTCTAGTATGTAAATTCAAAAGAAAACCAGAGGAAGGCTGAAATGTCTTTGTGGATTTATGAGAAGTTGTAGATGAGAATTATATAGGATAGACAAGCATAGGTGGGGTTCAGTCAACATCTCTGGGGGAGATTGAAAATACTAAAATTGGCATTGAAGTATCTCTCCTTTGGATTTCTCCATTTCTTTTTCTTTTTTTTTTTTAATTAGTGTCTTACAGACACAGATTAATTTACTGAAGGCAACTGCTTGTGTTCAGTAGAGAGAAATATAGATGACTAAGTTGAGGAAGAGATGACATGTATAAATATAGAAAGAGATGATACAAATGATGTGGGTCATATAGAATTTGGGGTAGCTCAGCAAGTTTTGAAAATTGTTTCTCAGGTCTATTTTTTTTCAATAATCCAATATGCAAATGACTCATAAAATTCATGTCTATGTAATGCTTTAAGATTTACGGAGTACTTTTCTCATATATGTGTAATACCATAGAATTAGATCTACAAGGATCCTTAGAAGTTATCTATTTTTTTTACAAAGGCAAAAACTGTGGCTCAGAGAGTTTAAATAATTTAACTTAGATCACTTAGCTAATAAGTGGCAGATATGAGATTCAAATCCAGGTCTTTTGACTCTAAAGCCATCACTTCTTCAGTTGTGCCACATGGCCTCCAGATAGAATAGGACCAATATTTGCCCTCTGATGAGGAAGCTGAAGGTTTGAGACCTGCTCATGACCCCATAGCTACTAATTCAGTGAGGTGGAATTTGAATCTTGGATGGTTGATTGGGTGCTCAAAATACTGTCTACTGTTCTATAATGCTTGTTGACTGACTATAAAATTTTGCATGATTAAACCAAGAAATATGAGCTGTGTGAACTTGGACAAATTCCTTTACTTCTCTCTACTTCTTTCTCTTTGAAATGAAGATTGTACTAGATAAGAAGTTCTCAACCTTTTGGAGTGTCACAGATCCCTTTGGCAGTCTGGTGAAACTTGTGGAGTCTATCTAATAATAATAGTCTTAAATGCATGAAACAAAAATATAGAATTACAAAAGAAACCAAAGGCTAGTGAAAATAAAGATGTCTTTTTCCCCATCTAAGTTCAAAAACTCCCCTGAAATCTGCTTATGGACCCCAGGGTAAGAAGCCTTGGATGAGATGATGTCTAAAATTCTTTTCAGAGCTAGCCTATGAATCTAAATGTTTCTATCCAACTCGGATTGGGAGGTGTGGTGGGTGGGCTTTCTTCCCAAGCCTTTAACTCTTGGAGGTCTATGTTTGAATGCTGGCTTCTGATCAGAGGTAGGACTGGATTATGCCGTCTCTGTTCAGTCTCAGGTGGAGAGTAGTGGGCTTGTGTCACAAACTGGCACCAGTCTAGGGAATGAAAGGCAGGGGCAGGATGTGGGGATGTATTTGGCACTCTGCCTGCTTTTGCCTTTGAGAAAGGATCTGTATTTGTGTGAACATTAACTCTGTAGATTAAATCTCCTCCCTACCCCAATATGCATTTTAATATTAGTTGGGAGCAAGGTAATAATCCTCACCTCATTACCAAATACATCATAAGCACAAAAATAACTTATGAAATCAGCAGGGCAGAGTAATGTCCAGTAAGTCCAGGGGATGACCCCCACAACGCCTGGCTACCCTAATTCCCACCTGAAGTAACAAGCCTGTGGAAAGGAAAAAATGACTCAGGTCTTCTCTCAGTAACTATCACCCACCTTCTTACATATTTAATTTAAAGTGCATTAATTTTCTCAGGTGGACATCAAGATTTTTAAGGCAATATATTAAAAATTAATAAGAAAATAAACATAACCAACAGCAGTGCTGGACTCTGTGGGCATACAAAGAAATGGAAAATAATAATGCTGAATATGGACTAAACATGCGGTAAGCATTTACCTGTGGTGTTATCCAGCACTTACTTTTATGCTCTTTATGTAATTAGTATCCAATGCTATTTAACACCTGGAAAAATTGAGTTTATTTTTATTTATTGAGGGTAGAGTGTCTTGGGAGGGAGAAGGTGAAAAGAATTCACAGGTCTTAAATTGTATTAAAACTGCTTCAACTGCTTGCTTGTGTCAACAAGGTGAAAAGGGGTGGAGGGAATGACCACCAGAAGGAAAATTTGCTGTTATTCCGTGGATCCCTAAATATAGTACAGTAAGTAATAAAAGATAAATATTTCTTGCAACTAAAAGCCAAGTAGATAAATACCAGGTAAAGCTGCACCTGTTTTCCTTATCTAACCTTTTAAGAATGCTATCACTCTGCTTCCTGTTTATCCAGACCTCCAGCTGAAGAAGGGGATTGTTCCTGTGGGGGAGATCTGTATGCAAGTGCAAGCATCTTTCTGCTCTTGGGGAGGGGGGGGAGGAGGAAGGAGGGGAAGGCTGAGTTTTAGTTTTATTTCACGTTATAGATTTAATCACCAGGTGGGGAGTGGCTCCAGACACCTGTGTCTTTTAAGGTGTGACAATTTAAAGATATAAATGAACTCTTTTCTTAATCCTTTTTACTGAATGGACAATTCAGTTTTCCCTTAGGATTCTTTGGGAGTTTCCTAGTAGCTCAGAATGTTTTACCTGGTGGAGTAAGGAATTAGAGATTAGTAAAGGAATTTCCCTGATGAAGAAACTCCCCCTAACCAATATAGTTCAGTATCTTTTCTAAAGATTTGCCTAAGGCAACAGGTGACTTACAGGCTTGCTGGTGGTCATAGCCCACATGTGCCAGAATCAACACTTAAAATCTCAGTCTTCTGAGTCACAGGTCAGCTCTCTATCCTCTGTGTCAACCTGCCTATTGCAGTGAACAGGAGTATTAAATTTGGAATAACAAGCCCAAGGTTCTCACTCTGGCTAGGCAAATCTGTGGCTTTGGATAAGACCTTGAATCCCAGAGCTGGACTAGACTGGGGCGGGTATCTAACTTTACTGCCCTGATTTCACTTTTTCGTTTTTCAGTATACTGAAGCCTTAGAGAGGAAAGTGATTTACCTAAAGTTACAAGTGGTGTCAGAATTTAAAATCAGGACTTCTTACTCCAAGTCCAACGCCATTTACATAGCACCACGGTTCTTCTGTAAAATGAGGGCGTCAGATTCCTCCAGCCCTAGATCGCAAGTTCTAGCTCAGTTAGAGAGTTGGAGCGGCGCCCAGTAAGGCGGATTGAATTTAAAGTTAAACACTCAAGTTCAAATCCGGATTCTTTATGACTTGTGCACGTCGATTAACCTCTCTGGGCTTCAGTTTCCATACCTGTAAAAAGAAGTGTAGGGGTGTGATGTCTAAAATCATACACACACACACACACACACACACGGATGTAGGTAGCCAAGGCAGCAGGTCCGGACAAGTTAGCTTTCTAAGTCCCCTGGGGCGCTGGTTCTCAGCCTTCACCCCCAGCTGGGGGCAGGGAAGGAGGGGGGAGGTGAGACCTTGTGCCAGGGGGCATTCGTGTGCGCCCAACCAGCTCACAGTGGGTCAGAGGCCAGAGGCCAGAGGCGGCACACCCCGTTCCCCCTCCGCCCCGCAAAAAGCCCTGGGGCTTCACCGACGGGCCCCTGCCCGGGTCCAGCCCTTGGTGCTTAGGAGCCGGCTGAAGTCATTTCTTTGACTCCCAGTCTGACGCTCGCCCAGTCTGGGGTTTTGCGTGAGTGAACAGGCTTCTCCCCAGACTGACTCAGGGAGTTTTCTCTGAAAAATCATTTGGTAAATACATAAACACACATAACTAGGGAGAGACGCAGAGAAAAGCGGATAACGATCGGAAAGCTAGAGAGAGGGGGAGTGAAACAGCGAAGGAATGAAAGAGAGAGAGGGAGGAACAAAAGGGGGCAAAAAGAAGGGGCAGAGTGAGGAAAAGAAATACAGAGAAAGGAAAAGAAAGGCACACACAGAGAGGGAGAAAGTCAGGGATAAAAGGAGAAACAGGAAAAGTGGGGAGGGGACCTGAGACCAGGGATGGGGGACACAGGGGCAGAGAAAAGGAAGGTGGAGTAAAGCGAGCGCTGGAGCCCCGATTTCAGGGCAGGTGCTGCCACTCTGGACTCCCGCAAGACAGAGCCGGGTGAATGCAATGTTGACCCAGGTGACAAGGCTAAGTGGCAGGCAGAGATACAATAATATTAGTCTGCAGACCGAAACCTCAGCCTCCTTCCAGAAGGACTGCATGCGCAGGGCACTTCCCTCCCCCGCGGGCTTTCGGGGGCCCCGCGGATCGGGACTGGGAGTGTTCTAGGAGCCGGCAGTTTGCCATCACCTACTCGAGCTACTTCGGAGCCCCTCTTTGACGTGGCCTGAGAGGCCGGCCTCTCAAAGCTGTGACCCCAAGGACGGCCTGGGCCAGCAAGCACCGTGCTCCCGGGCTCTGGGAGCCGGCAGCCTTATTCTCCGACGCTCAGGTGCAATCGACCAAGTGGGGCTCAAATTTTGCTCCAAGTCTCCTTGAGATCCCCCCTCCGCTGATAGGGGGCACTGTGCTGTTGAAATTGGGGTCTGTGGAGTCTCGCGAATTTTGCTTGTGGATATTGTATGGATAAAAACTACCAACTGTCTCATTTCCCCAAAATCTCTTAGATTTCTCCTCCCTCCCACCACCATCCCACTTGGGACCTTTGACCAGAATGGTTCTTTCCCTCTTCCTTTAATAAGCCGTAATAGGGAACAGAGAAATTGGGTAATTTTCAGGGACTATGATATTCCATGGTTGCGGGGATAAAGAGACAAAGAAAATAAGGCTTTGGTAAATGAGAGAGGGAGAATGACTCCATTTGCCATTTTGAGGTATAATAAATTACAGTAATAGCATTTGATTGGTAAGCAGAGGGCCAAATTGGGTTCCATCCTACTCTTGACACTTCCTGTGTAAATTCAGCAAGTTGCTTCCTCACTTTGAATCTGTTTCCTCACCTATTCAAAGGATGGAACAAGGATTCTCATGGATTGTATAATGTAGGCTCTGTAGCTGTTTTCTCTAAATTTCTGGTTTTTTTTTTCTGTTGAGGGTACCCCCAGATCTTTCCAGGCACCCATTTAGAATCTAATTTACTTGAGATGACCAGATTAATATTCTTATATAATATATAATTATATTCTTATATAATATATATTCTTATATAATCTTAATATTATTAATGGCAGCTAGGTGGCACAGTGAATAGAGCATCAGGTCTAGTCAGGAAAACCTGAGTTCAAATGTGACCTCGGACACTTATTAACTGTGTGACCCTTGAGCAAGTCACAGGGGATAATACTAACACTTCCTTCGCAAGTGCTATGAGGATAAATGAGATAATTATTGTAAAGTGTCAGGCATGAAGTAAGTGTTATATAAATGTTAGCTGTTACTAGTAGTAGTAGTGATGGTGATGGCGGTGGTAGTAGTAGTAGTAGTAGTGGCAGTGGTGGTAGTGGTAGCAGTAGTAGTAGTTAGTAGTAGTGGTGGTGGCTGTCTGTCGTTCATTCTCGAGGAGGACCAAAATGACATCACCATGATAAAGTGAAGTTTCAGTGCGTCTGACTGTGACTGATCAGACCAATACAAGCTTGGAATGCTCTACTACAGGTTAGGTATAGATAGTTCTTGTGAATATTTGGGGTGGGCACTCCAAATTTGCATATCCTACATTTACTTTGTGCTGTCTCAATTGTGCTTTGCTCATAGAGCATAGAGCGATCCTGTGCCAGTGTCTCTCATGTTACACAGTCAAATTCAAAGTTCTTGAGAAAGACCTTGAGAGTGTCCTTGTATCTCTTCTTAGTAGTAACAGTAATAGTGATGGTGGTGGTGGTGGTGATGGTAGTAGTAGTAATAGCAGTGGTGGTGGTTGTGGTGGTAGTAATAGTGGTGGTGGTGGTGGTAGTAGTAGTAGTAGTAGTCCAGACACTGAGATCTCAGTCTTCTTCCAGAAAGGCTCCATGGGAAGGGCAAGAAAATTCTAAGGCTTATGGTTATCATTGCCTTTTCTCTCTCCCTCTTCCTCTCCTTTCACATTCACTAAATTCCCCAAATCTTGCTGATTTAATCTACATTTCTCACATTACTCCTTGTCTCTTCACTCACATAAGCACTACTTCTCATCAACTGGTGCTCAGTCTTCTCTACTCAAGTGCAGCTGAGGGAATTTGAGAATTCCCTACAAAGATGCACACTGCAACGCATCCATGCCTGCCCATTCTGTGAAACCCTTGTCCATGTTTTGCCATGGTTTCTCCCTACATCACAAGGGTAGCAGTGGAACACTGGCCACCTGACCAGCCACCTCTAATTCCTGTTCTTCAAGGCATCTTATTGATTATAGTATGTGCTTCAGCCTCCTCGCCTTCATCAGGCACCTCTCCTTTGCCCTCTGTGTGATGTTAATCTTTAGTTCTGTGATGGCAGAACTCTAATTTAGAGGTGTTTCTTATATTCCTTGTTGCCATATAATCCTAGTAAAATGTTAGTATTGAAAAGATGGGTCTTTGCTTTCATGGCAAGCTGGGGACTCAAAAGAGTTATTCAATTTCCTGAAAGTGATCTACCCTGCCCTCCTCCTCTTAATTGACTGTGGGCCTATTCATTTGTTTCCTGGCCTACTCTAATAGCATTCTAATTGGTGTTCCTGCTTCCAGTCTCTTCTCCAATTCATCCTCCAAACAACTAGCAAAATAATCTTCCCAAGGAACAGGGCTTACCCTGTCACTTCCCTGCTCAGTAGTCTTCAGTGCTTCGCCAGTTGTTAGCATAAAATGCAAGCTTCTCACTCTATTATTTAAGGCTTTCAACAATCAAGCTACAGATCAAGCTCCCTTTTCCAACTTTATTTCAAATTACTTGCAAACATCCACTGTATGTTAAAACAGAACTGTGTTCTAACTACCATAACTCAATATACTCTTCTGTTTCTATGGCTTTGCATTAACCACTACCCATCCCTGAAACACCTCTCTCCCCAAGACTCCGACAAATTCTAGTGAATCCCTATTACCTCCAATATCAAATATAAAATCCTCTATTGGGCTTTTAAAGCCTTTTATAACCTAACCCCTTCCTACTTTTCCAATCTTTTTCTGCCTTCTTCCCTTCTGTGTATTCTACAATCCAGTGGCACTGACATCCTTGCTGTAACTCACAAGGAACACTCAATCTCCCCACTCTATGTATTTTCAGTGGTTGTTTTCCATTTCTGGAGTCTTCTCACTCCTCATTTCCATCTCCTGGCTTCCCTGATTCCTTCGGGAACCAGAAAAATCTCAACTTTTTCAAGAATCCTTTGCTTATCCTTCTCAAAGCTAGTAGTACCCTCCCTTTGAGATTATCTCTAATTTATCCTGTATTTATCTTTTTGTACAAAGTCTATAGATTGTGAGGCCCTTGAGAGCTGGGACTAGGCTTTTTTTGTTTTGTTTTGTTTTTATTTGTTTTCCTAACAGCACAATGCCCAGCACATAGTAGGTACTTGTTATTTGACTTGAAGGCTCAGCTTAAATGCTGCCTTTTTAATGAAGCTTTCATTGTTTCCCCAGTTACTGCCTTCTCTTCTCTCCCTCCTCCTTCTCATCTCTCTGTCTCTGTCTCTGTCTCTGTCTGTCTGTCTCTCTCTCCAAATTCACTAATTATTTTGCATTTGTTTATCTGTTTGAAGTTTGTATTTTGCAATAGAATGGAAACTTTGTGAGGGCAGGGGATGTGTCTTTGTATTTTTTTGTCTTTGTATTTCCAATCCCTAGCAGATAATAAATGGGAGCATAATAAAGATTAGTTGTTCAACTGAAGTGAATTAGACTTTGAGTAGGACAGTCCTGGGTTTTAATCCCACCGTTAACACGTACTAGTTCTGTCCCTAGGCACTAGTCACCTGACCTTTCTGGGCTGCCATTTTGTCATCTGTCAAATTGGTACAATAATTCCTGTGGTACCTACCCCACAGGGTTGTAGGTTACATTAACAGATTTGTAATGCCTAGAACTAAGTAAATAATAATCTCATACGATTCTTCACTTGCTGTGGAGTGTTGCATTTTATTTTGGATGCCACATTTTAAGAAGGACATCTTCAAAATATTAGGAACTAGGATGGTTAGAACACTTTCAAAACTTGGTCATATAAGAAATATATATATACATATACATATATATATGTATACACATATATACACACACACACACACACATATATATATATATATATATATGAAATTTAAGAATAATGAAGGAACTGAGAATGTTCTTTACTTCATGGGGGATGTGATGGCAATTGTTAAAATATTTTTAGACATTGAATTTATTGTCTCAAGAGGGCAGAACTCAGATGAATAGGCATGCAGCAGGGAGTCAGATCTGGACTCAATACAAAGGAAATTGAGCAATAAAATTTTCTGAATGTGGCGTGAACTGAAACAAGAGGGGGTTCAAGAAGATGGGAAGATAACCTGTCAGAAATGTAGCATAGATTCTTGCATCAAATGGACATTGGAAGCACTCACCACAAAGGTCCTTTCCACCCCTCAAATTCTAAGATTTGATCATCCTGTCTATGATTCACCTTGCTGTGGCTACTGGGAAGAACTGTACTTGTTCTATGCAAATTAAGATACATTTGGCACGTAAGACAAGAGGAAAGAACAGTTCTTCCCTTTGTAAAAACCATCCTCAACTAATTCATAAAGAAAAGGTTTTGGCTTGGTATTGGCAGACAGGGTGGTGATGCCTGTCATCTTAGGGAAATTCCCAGAGAACTGAGCATGGCATCTTCTCCATTATTAAAAAAAAATGACACAGCTGTTCCTATTATCTTGTATGGATTTCCCTAAATTCTCCTTGTGACAAACTTTTACCTTTGAATGTTGACAGTTAAAGAACCATGAGGAAGTTGTTAAAAGGGGATTTTTGGACTTTGGTATGGGACATTTTTTTTTTAGTCTGCTATATTTCCTTCTGCCTTACTCTGTTTGAGAACAGTGAGTTTTTAAGGGATGAAACAAATTTTGGTGTTACCTCTGAGAAACCTTCCTTTCACTATAGGAGGATAGTAGGAATGTAGAGATCTAACTAGAATAGACCTTAGAGGTCCTCTATTCAAACCTGTTAGTTTTACAGATGAAGGAGGAACTGAGGCTAAGAAAAGTGACATGATTGATTCACATAATATTTGAATCCAGGTAATAGATTTAAGGTTGGAAAGAACCTTAAAGGTCATCTGGTTCAACTGTTTTGTTTTACAGAGGAAGAAAATAAAGCCCAGGGAGGCTGAATATCTAGGGTTTGGGAGGTAGAAAGAATAAGAGGCAGAATTTGAATTTAGGTTTTCTGGATTCAAATCCAGTGGTATTTCCACAATACTATTCTGCCTTCAAAGTCATGTAAAGAAAAAGGCAGACAGTCATAAAGAAGGCTTTGTAGCCATCACTTTGTACCATCACTTCTTTGCACCTGTAGGGCAGCAATTATGATGGAGAAAGGAAGTTTCTGCTCACTCTATGGAGCTTATATAGGGAGAGATGACATATGTGGGGGAATGGTGGTCAGGGAAGGGTGTTTTGGTCAGAGAAACCACAGGGATCATATTTGTAATCATAGAGCATTTTATTGATATATCCTTTTCAGGAATGTTATTGATGATTACTATTTTGGAGAGAGACTGAGAGACAGAGGTTGACAGAGAGAGACAGAGTCACAAAGAGAGAGAGTCAGACAGACTGACAGACAACAGACACAAATGTAGAAGAGACAGACACTCGCTGAGAGAGAAACACACACACACATATATATACACACACATCTATATCTATATCTATATCTATATATATATATATATATATATAAATATATATTTTACCACTGGATTCTATCACTGTACAACTAACTGGCTCAGAACTAGGTAGCCATTTTTACATAGCATAGGCCATATGTGTGATTCTTTCATCTTATGTATCATCATCTATCTTTTTCTCAATGATCAGAACATTTCACTTCTTTCAAATTTGTTAAGAACTTTTTTGAACCTAGTTTATACTTTTGATTGATTGATTCAATTGAGTTGCCAGGTCCTTTTGTGATGAATTGGGGATGGGACTGGTATGCCACCCTTGCGTTTGCATTACTACATTTCATCTTCACAAAAAGTCTCTTTGAGGTAAACATGGCAGGGCAGACAAATATGATTATCCCCATAATATATGTGAAGAAACTTCGGCACAGAAAGGTGAATTGACTTGTCTGAAGTCACACAGCTAGTAGAGCAACCAGGACTTAATTCATGATACACTGACTGTGTATACTTATTATGACTCTTGATGGCAATAATCCGAAGAACTCACATTTATATGGTGCTTTAAGGTTCACAGAGTATATTTACCTCAACAGCCTTGTGAGATAGGCTCAGAATATACTGCTGTCCCAGTTTCAGAAAAGAGAAATTGAGAATCAGAGAGGTGAAGCCTCTTGTCCAAGGTCATATTGCTGGTAAGTGGCAGATCTTAGGCTCCAATCCAGTTCTCTTTACTCTAGATCCAATGCATTCTTTCCACTGTACCACATGTAGCCATTGAGAGAATGCCCAGTAATAGGTTCTAATCAGCTTTTCCCATGTGACCTGATACTTCTATGATCCTTGGTTTCCTTGTTAGGGTGGAAAAAACCCTAAAAGAAAAAAAAAATTAGATTTGATGGAAATCACTCGCTAGTGTGTCCTCTTTTGGCAGGTTACCTTTTCCTGGCTATCTGTGAATTTCTGAGTCTTGAGACTATTTGGAAAGCTAGACCTGAGAGGAACTCTGGAAGAAGCTGTCTCTGTAAACTGGTTCATTCCAGTATTTACACTGGCAGGAAATCTACTGAAGGGGAGCCTCTTCCAGTGTTAGTCTGGGCAAGGCCAGCATCAGCTCTGAGCTTCTACAAAATGCTGATTCAGGAGATTATTAAGCAAAAAATCCCCAAACAAAAAACCTTAAGAATATGAAAAATGACAAAGTACAGTAGCTATGCCAATCTGATTACTCAGAGCTGAAAGTGCAGAGCTCCGCATGTCAGAGGAGAATCTGGTGATGGAAAGGATTGAGTAATCCATTACTATTGTTAAATAGTCAAGAAAATTGCTATGCATTGTTTTATTTGGGGGTCACACCAAGGTGAGGGGATAGAAGATTCTTAATCAGGATCTTCATACTCTTTTGGTGGTTTGTACTTGATGAACAATGAGGTTCCTTCTAATTTTAATATTCCTTAATCCTGTAGCTACATCTGAAGACAATGGGAGGCTTTCTTGGATATCCTCCTTTCTCTCATCACTTTGGGAATGGTAATGGAATGAGCATAGGATTTAGAATCCGATGAGAACTGGGTTTGAATTCTGGCTCTGACCCTTACTAGGAGCATGACTCAGGACAAGTCACTTAACCTCTCCCAGTCTCAGTTTCACAGAAAATCACATCAATTCAGAATTGAAAAGATCATCAGTGGCCATCCAGTCTGATCTATACAGAAAAGGGACATATGGGTTGTTCAGGTAGGACTAGCATCTCTGCTGTGAGCCCTTTTGTGAGGGCTGCTCATCACCTTTGATATCTACTTGGCATTCAATTTCTGCTTGTGACTCCAAGAAGCCATAGCATGCATAGTGGCCACACTCCATTGTAACAGATGAAATAACTGGAGGGTAGGCCTCAAAATCTTTGACCAGTTAGGGCATCGTCCACCCCAAGCATGGGAAGACTTCCCAAGGCAGAATGGGAAGATTAGAACAATTTGCCGCAAAGGCCATGAAGGTGGCTAAAGCAGGGGCTCTGGAGCCCTTAGAGCTTGATCAGATGTCAAAGATGCCAAGGTTCAGGCCATTGCCAGTCAACCTGACTGTTGTTTTACCACTGGACTTTGATGACTCTGGAGGAGAGTGAGGCTGATGACTGTGCAACTCTGCCTCACTTAAATCCAATTTTCATGCAAGTCAAGATATCCTGTGATGTTACTGGTCTTCTTTGAAAATGAAGGACAAACCACAACAATAGACCTGAAAAAGAGTTTCCATGACAATCTATCTGACAAAAGGCCATTCAGACTTTTCTTGAAAACTCTAGTGATGGAGCCTACTAACTCCAGAGACTGGTCTTGTTCATGGGAAGACAGGAGTCCAGAGTCACTGGATCAAAGATAACATGGTAGGGAATAAGATATAAGAAGACTGGAAAGGTAGGAGGGGGCTAGGTTTCAAGGGCTTTGAATGCCAGAGTATTTTGTGTTTGCTCCTGGAGGCAATAAGTAGCCTCTGGAGTTTATTGAGTAGGAGAATGACCTGGTTGAACCTACCCTTTAGGAAAATCACTTTAGTGGCTAAATGGAGGATGGGTTAGAGTGGTAGAGACTGGAAGTAGGCAGCTCCACCAGCAGGTTATTGCAATAATCAAGGCATGAGATGACAAGGGCCTGCACTAGAGTGCTGACAGTGTCAGAGAAGAGAAGGGGGCATATCTGAGAGATCTTCAGGTCTTGGAAACAGCTTGGATATGGGAGTAGATAGTGAGGAATCCAAGATGACTACTACCTTGTGAGCCCGAGGGACTGGGAAGATGGTGTTGTTCTCTACAGTAACAGAGAAGGTAGGAGTGAGGAGGGTTTAGGAGGAAAGATAACTAATGAGTTCTATCTTGGACACACTGAATTTAAGATGTCTACAGGGCATCCAGTTCAAGATGTCTGAAAGGCAGTTGGAGACCCAAGATTGGAGGTCAGCAGAGAAACTGGTTCATGCCAGATAGATTTGAGAATCATCAGTGTAATGATGGTAATTAAATCCATGGGAGCTGATGAGATCACCAAGGGAAATAGTATAGAGGGAGAGGAGACAAGGTTTCAAGTGGGAAGCTTCTCTTGACTGTTTAAGGACTTGGGTCTGAGTTCTTTTTTTTCATTCTTTATCATATAAATTTGTTCCCTGTTCTATGCTTGGGTGGGTGTTGGCAAGGTAACTGAAGAGACCAAGATAAGCTTTGGAAATGAGCCAATTCCGGATGTTCCCAGGGCAACTCTAGGTGGGGGCACAAGCCATAGACTGTGACGCTATTGTTGTTAAATCTTTAAGGCTGAACTTAGTCCACCTGTAGTCAAAATGTGGCCAGAGAGAGAAAAAAAGGAAGGCACTGGGTACAGTGGGGCCTTGGAGAAAGAGAATTTTAGTAGGCAGAGATGAAGTTTGTGCATTCCAGTTATGGGTTATGGTCTGTGTGAATGCAGAGAGAAGAGAGATGGCTGGAAGATAAGCACGTTTGGCTGGGATTAGAAGGGCAATGGATAATGAGATTAGAAAGGCAAGTTGCTCCAATATTTACCTCTGGAACTTCTGGTCAACTGTAAGAAGCCTTGATGAAATTCACCCAATAATTGTTTGGTCTCTAGCTTTCTGTGCTTTTCTAGGCTCTCACTCAGCTTATGCCAGAATATACCTTCTCTCAAGTCTTGTGTCTCTTTTTTCAGAGTCATATTATTTAATAACTAAAAGGATGTGAATGACAACAAAGAAATCTACTCCACACTAAGTAATAATTTTCTTTATAACAACCTCCATAAATTATTAACAAGTTTCCTCTTGAAGATCTCTAATGACAAATAATTCACTACTCCTGAAGTGGCTTTTTTTTTCATTTTTTGACCAGTTTAATGTGATGTGAAGTTTTCCTTATAAATGAAGCTGAAATTTGCTTTTTGTTTTTTTTGCTAACATTCCTTCTCCTCACCCTGTTATTGTTGCAAGTTTACAGAAGTACAGAATTTGAGAGTTGGAAGAGATTTTAGGGATCTGTAGTCCAACCCATGCATAAAGGAAATCTCTGTAATATACCCAACTGCTTTATGATCTCCAAGGTGAGAGAAGGACCTCTAACTTCTTGAAGTAGTCTGTTTCTCTTTGGTACAGCTCTAATTGTTGGGAAATTCTTCCTGACATCAATCTTAGATGTATCTCTTTCCGTTTTCAATCTTATTCCTGGTTCTGTCCCTTGGGGTCAAATGGAACAGTTTAATCCCTCTTCTACATGATAGTCCTTCAAGTACTTGAGGATGGGCATCATGTATTCCTTTAAGTATTCTCTTCTCCAGACTACATATTATTCTGAGTTCCTTCAGCTAACTCTCATACAGCACAGTTTCCATTTCTCTCCCTATCCTGATTGCCTTTTTTTTTTCTGGTTCTCTTCCAGTTTTTCAATACTCTTTCTAAAACATGTTAGTCAAATTGGGATACAATTCTCCAGATGTAGTTTGGCCAAGTCAGAGTACAGTCAAGACTATTCCCTTTCTTGTTCTGGATCCTATGCTTTATTACTAAAGCCTAAGATTACATTAACATATTTTTTGGCTGCTATATCACAATGTGGACTCATATTTAGCTTGTAGTCCACTGGAATCCCCAGATTATTTTCACATAATTTATTGCCGTGCTGCAACCTTGTTTTTATCAACAGCATGAATCAATAAGCTATTATTAAGGGTTGAATATTAGACTACTGCAGTGGCATTACAAATGAGGGCTTTTGCTTTTTGGTAATTTTTTTATTGTCACTTTATTTATTTAACTTATATACAGAGTACCTCATGTGAAAAGCCAGACTGGATGTTCCAAAAGCCAGCATTAAGTTGCCAGGAGAAATATCAACAATTTCATATATGCAGATGATGCCACTCTGATGACAGAAAGTGAAGAATTAAGAAGTTTTTTGATGAGAGGGAAAGAGTGTAAAAGCTGGCTTGAGGCTTAACATTAAAAAAAAAAAAACTCAACTAAGATCATAGCAACTGGCCTCATTCCTTCCTGGCAAATAGAAGGAGAAAAAATGGATACTGTCAGATTTTATATTCTTGTGCTCAAAAATCACTTTAGATGGTGATTACAGTCATGAAATTAAAAGACTTGTTCCTTGGAAGGAAAGCTATAGCAAATCCGGACAACACACTCAAAAGTAGTCACCTTGCTGACAAAGGTCCATATGGTCAAAACTATGGTTTTTCTAGTAGTAATATACGGCTGTGAGAGTTGGACTCTAAGGAGATCTGAATGCCACAGAATCAATGCTTTCAAAGTGTTTTGCTGGAAAAGATTTTTTTTTCTTTCATATTTCCACATTAGTCATGTTGTGAAAGAAGAAACAGAACAAAAGAGGAAAGCCACACACAAAAAACCCCTCAAAGGTAAAATGTTTGAAAGTTAATTATAGCACTGTGACATTGACTGAATTGGGATGCAGGAGACTTGGGTTCTGGTCTTGACTGTGCTACTAACCAGTTGTATGAACCTCAGCAACTTGTTTTAATTCTCTGGGTCTTGTGTTCCTAGTCCATAAAAGGTGAGCATTTGGCTAGATGATGTCTCAGGGACTTCTGACCCTAAAACTATTACTTTAGGGAAAGTTGGACTTCAAATTTTACTTTAGAGAAATCATGGGATTTAGAACATAATGGATCCTAGAGATCATGTATTTAAATTCCGTTATGTTCTTTAAATAACTTCGTGATCTCATTGGTGAGGATGTTTCCTCCAAAGAGACTACTCCGGATCTATACATACCTTCTTATCCTGTATAGATCTTGTCTGGGTCTTCACATAAATTCCCTACTAGGAGTGTCCATCCACCATATTAGAGTCCTTCCTTGCTTCTTAACTTTATGAGAATACCCAAAGAAGGGAGTCTACCATCAGTTATCCCTTATTCTTTTTACACTATCAGGCCATTTGCTCATAGATATCTTTGATAACATCCCTTTATTCCTTGTGGTGTTACAGCCTGCTCACACTTATATACCCTTACATTTTCTTTTGGGTAATTTCCCATTTTAATTCTTCGAAGACTATAGTGTGTTCTGTGACCTACAAGAGCCTTATAAGATCTTATAGATGAGTAAACAAATCTAGAAAGGCAAAGTGACTTTTTCCAAGGTCACCTGAGTAGCTAGTAGTAGTAGATTCAGGGTCCAGACCCACATCTAATAGTTTACAGTTCCAAGCTTTTGCTGTCAAAACACACTGATCTCTACCTCAAATATTCTGGCTTTCTTTCATTCTCTCCAATTTCAAGATTATCTTGTAATTTCTCCATTCTGCTTTGCTCCATACCCATTCCCCAAACATCCTTTAACATCTCACCAATTGCACCTTGGAGTTGTGGAACAAGGTTACCTTGTCTCCCTGCCATCCTTCAAACACTGATGGGGCTCTCTTTGAGAATGATAGCTGGGACCCCTAAGGTTCAGCTCCTGTTCTGGGATAATATTGCTAATTCTCCATTCCTCCCTACCTTGTTCTGCACTGAATCTTAAAATAGGCACATGCTTTATCATGTGCTGACCTACTAATGTGAATAAATCCCTAATGCCATAGACACTTAAAAAGGAAACCCCAGGAAAATCATGCAATTCATGACCCTTATGACAGTCATTAAATATGCTGTTTTACTGAGGTGGAGAGATGTCCTTGGATGTGGACATTTGTACTTTTACAGGAATGTTTGATTCTAGTTTTATTGAAAGTTTTTTTTTAACATGATCCTCTTTTAACTGATGCTTTTATTATTAGAAAATGGTCATTTCTGAGGGGAAATAAAATCCCCTGATACAACTCTTAGATTGAGCCCTCCTTTGTGGCAAATAAAAATAATTAAACAAACACTTTGGATTCAGTAACTATCTGACCATGTATATAGCATTCTGCCTTGGTAGTCCTCCATCCTTTTGCTGGAGTATGTATTCTTTAAAACTATATGGCCAGGGGCAGCTAAGTAGTGAAGTGGATAAAGCAGCAGTCCTGGAATCATGAGTTCATGTTCTGACCTTGGACACTTATCAACTGTGTGATCCTGGGCAAGTCACTTAACTCCAATTGCCTCCAGTACTTTCCCTGCCCCCAAAGCAACATGGCTGCATTCTGCCATCGCTGGCAGAGGTCAGTGCCCTCTTTAAATAGAATACTTTTCTGCAATGGGTAGTAGGGTGTTTGACTAACAACTTCCCTGGATAAGCAATTTTTGTGAAAGAAAGCAAGAGATAGAGAACTAGGAATAGAATCACAACCTTGAACTTGAGAGGAATCTAAGGAGCTATTAAACTGTTTCATGTTTATAAATGATGAAAGTGAGATTCAGAGGAGCTAAGCTTACTTAGACTGGATAGGTAGTACAGTGGGGTCAGGAAGGCCTGAGTTCAAATCCTACCTCACTTACTAGCTGTGTGATCATGGACAAGTCATTGACCTCAGCTTGCCTCAGTTTCCTCAACTGTGAAATGGGAATCATGATAGAACCTGTTTCACAGGGTATTTCTAATATAAGGATTGAATGACATAATTTTTCTAAAGTGTTTTCCACAGTGTCTGACGTATAATAGGTACTCAATAAATGCTCAATTCTTACCTGCCTCAGGTAATATTTACTGGTGTAAATAAATGTCAAAGGTGGGCTTTGAATTCAAGTCTGCTTGACTTCAAGTCCAGATCTCTTTCTGGAATGGCACTCTGATTTTCAGGGGAAACTTGGACAAAGTATGAACTTGTAAAGGAAAACAGTAACTAATGATGAACCAGGATTCTTTAGAAATCACAGAATTTTAGCTTTGCCTCTGAAGTCATCTAGTTCAATCCAGCCCTAACCAAGAAATCCCCCTATAACATACCCTGCTGGTGCTTATCAAGCCTTTGTTTGAAGACCTTCCGTGAGAATGCTTCGTTGTGGTTCAACTGTGACTTTTTGTGACCCTGTTTAGGGTTTTTTGGCTAAGATACTGGAGTGGTTTACCATTTCCTTCTCCAGCTTGTTTTACAGATTAGGAAATTGAGGCAAACGGGATTAAGTGATTTGCCTAGGATCATACAACTAGCAAGTGTCTGAGGCCAGATTTGAACTCAAGAGAACCCACTAAATAAAGTGGGTTCTTTATAATAGTAAAGTGGGTTTTAAATAAATCTGTCTCCAGCAGCATTTGCAACCTTCAGTAAGTACATAAGTAAAAAAAAAAGAGAGAATTTAATTTATTTCCTTAGTAGCAGTGGCATTAATTTTGCAGCATTTATCTCAAGAGTTAAAGCAGCCTTATTATATAGAAATTCTGACAAGTATGAAAAGGTCTGTGTTAATGCACAAATGGATTCTGGTCTAATGATTGATTTGGTCATAGTTATTGTGTTCCAAATCAAAAAGTGTTTTAACTTTTTTTCTCAACCAACATTTCTTGCTGCCTACATTATACAGCATTAAGAACTATTAATGCAGAACTGAATTAGACCAGCTCCTGCCCTCAAAGTGCTTGCATTTGGAAACATTCATTAAGCACCTACTTTTTGCCAGACACTGTCTTAGTTACTGAGGGAGGGGGGGAAGAGAATAAGCATTTATATAATGTCTACTGAGGTTAGGAAGACAAAAATCAAACAGTCTTTGTATTTCAGGGGTTTACATTCTAATGAGAGAGACACTCGTCCACATATAGATATATAAATATACATATATGTAAAACATATGTAAATCTGATAAGTATAACTCTGAAGGCTCTCGTACTTGTACCTGGGGTGACCAAGAAAGGCTTCATACTGAAGCTGAATCTTGTGGGATACCAGGGATGGTAGGAGGCAGAGGAGAGGAGGCACATTTCAGGTATGGTGGTGATAGGGGATATGGTGGGGAGGGAGGCAGTTCAAAGACAATGGCAATCCAAAAGGCCAGGGATGAGAGAAAGAGAACATCAGTGAAAGTTGCATCAAATCCTGGATCTACCATTTATAACCTGGGTCACCTTAACTTCTTCAGTTTTGCTTTTTCTCATTTGTAAAATTGAGGGTTTGAGCTGTGATGTCCTTGCCTAGAGGCATATAGATGGCCTAATGGTTAGAATGCTAGACCTGGGGTCAAGAAGACCAGAGTTCAAATTTAGCTTCAGATATTTATTAGCTATGTAAGCCGGAGCAAGTTATTTAACCTCTGTCTGCTTCAGTTTCCTCATCTATAAGATGGGAATAATATTAGCAGCTATCTCGCAGGGATATTCTGAGGATAAAATGAGATAGTATTTGTGAAGTGCTTTGCAAAACTTGAAGTACTATATAAATACTAGCTATTATTATTACACTTCTGGTCTTGGATTTGGAACTAGGTTTAAGTGTACTCGCTGATATTTTTGAGTTATATGATCATAGACAAGCCATGATCTTTCTGAGACCAGAATGAGGAGGGAGTGGGACTTGATGTTTACTTAGTTTCCTTTAAGCTTATTGTTGTATTATGATGGGCATATGTGAAAGGACACATGTGGAAACTTGTCCAATTCCAAATTGTCAAATGAGATCTTCAAAAATATAGGGAAAATTGTATTTGGGTTTTATGAAAAGTTCACTTTAAAAAAAGAAACTTTTCTTAGAATGTTAGCGCTAGATAGGATCTTATGTATCTTCCAGTCTACCCCTAACGTTTTGTGAAGAGGGAAACTGAAGCTCAGAGAGGGGATGTGATTTCCTCAAGGTCATATAATTGGCACACAGTAACAGAACAGAGACATGATCCCACATCTTCTGATGACAAGTCCAGTGCTCTTGCCAAGCTGCCTTTGTTTTAATGAACTGGAAAATAAGGGGTTTTTTTTGTTTTTTAGTAAAAATAAGGTTTTTTTTTTATAGAAACACTTTTTGCATCTAGTAAACATGCTTTTAGTTAATCGGTCATTATTTATCACTTATTTTAAAGGAAGAAAAAATCCTCATATTTTGTGATGAATTCTATGGTATTTTATGCCCTCAATAAAGCTTTCCTTTTGCACTTGGGTAGGCCTCTTCTGCAGCAGTAAAAAGGGTTATTACTGTGTGATATATACATAGGTGTGGCTGGTAGATAAGATAGGAACCAGGGTTAGCTGCCACTCACTTAGAAGCCTCCATCTTTAGTGCCACAGGTGCAACTAACTCAGCTTTTCAATGCTCCCTCCACCCCTGGGAATTAAATTCCCTTGTCATAATGGAGCACTGATAAATACAGGGCCCTGCCTTTGGAGCAGTAGTCATATCACTAGAAGTGATAATTTGCTCCTATCAGAACAGAAATCACATCATCTAGGGAAATTATGGGCTCAAATAGGACAAAGTATAATTTCCTGAATAGAATGTATGGAGCTCTATTATGATGGACCAAACCTTGGGAAACCGGTGGCATTCTTCTTAACCTCCTTCTGTTTAATTGTGAGAAACAGGAAAGGAGGAGATTAAATAGATAACATTGAAAAATACAAAATCCATTGGGAAAAAATTAACAGAATTTTAAACTTTTAGAGTTGGATGGTACTTTGGAGGTCATCTGGAGCAACCCATAAAGGCTGAAAAGGTTTCTTCTACATTATAACCAGTAAGTATTTATCTAACCTTGACCTGAAGACCTCTGTAAGGGCAAAGTCACTACCTTCTGAGACATATCATTCTACTAATGGAGGGCTCTAATTGTTAGAAAGCTTTCCCCCACATCAAACCTAATTTCTTTTCTTTTCTTTTTTTAACCTTCTATCCACTATACCTAATTCTGCCAT
The DNA here is from genome assembly GCA_023548195.1 of Bettongia penicillata ogilbyi. Classification (NCBI taxonomy): domain Eukaryota; kingdom Metazoa; phylum Chordata; class Mammalia; order Diprotodontia; family Potoroidae; genus Bettongia; species Bettongia penicillata. Next base: position 13,439,821 of record JAJHZJ010000126.1, read on the forward strand.
CTAGGGTTAAACAGAGAACTATCTAATTCTTCTTCCAAATAACAGACTTCTTTGGAAGCACGTTTGCTGAAGGGCTGAAGAGGAATTTTGGTGGGGCATGGAGGTTCCAGGCTGAGGTGATGAAGTTGGGTCACCTTATTCTGAAGAATGACATCCTCTGCAAGAATTGGTGGATGTTTATTGAACCACCATGAGAGATACTCACAAATTGTGAGAGTGAGAGGAAAAGAACCCAAGAAGACTGGAGAAAAGGATACGTTTGGGAATTTTATTTCATCTTTTCAAGTTCAGGAATGGGATCTCCACACAAAATCCAGGAAACTGGATTTTGATTCCTGGGGGGAAAAACAAACAAATAAACTCTAGAACATGTAGAAAAAGTGAGTGAATATCTAGAAAATGAAATGTTCATCATTCATCAATATGACTTCCTCAAGAATAAGTCATGCCAGACCAACCTTAGCTCCTTTTTTGACAGGGTACTTAAATTGGCAGATTATAAGAATGCACTAGATGTAATTTGTCTAGATTTTAGCAAAACAATGGATAAAGTGTCTCCTCCACCTCTTCTTCTTCCTCTTCTTCTTCTTCTTCTCCTTTTCCTCTTCCTCCTCCTCCTCCTCCTTCTTGGCAGTCAGGATTAAGTGACTTACCCAGGGTCACACAGTCAGTAAGTGTTAAGTGTCTGAGGCCAGATGTGAATTCAGGTCATCTTGATTTCACGGCCAGTGCTCTATCTACCACACCACTTAGCTGCCCCTGTTTCCTATTATTCTTGAGGAAGAGAGGAAAAAGTGTTGGCTAGATATTAGATGATGACTTCAGAACTGGCCAAATGGTTATTCAGAAGTTAATTATTGATGTTTCAATGCCAACTTGAAAAGGAAGTCTCCAGGGGAGTGTCCCAGAGATCAGTGAGGTAGTGTGTCTTTCAGATTTTTACCAACGATTTGAATAAAGACATAAGTGTTGTCTATATCAGATTTGCAAATGATACAAAGCTAGGAGAGAGAACACTGGATGATGGAATCAGGATGCAAAAAGTTCTTGACAGTCTAGAAAATTGAGATGAATCCAATAAAATCGAATTTAATAAAGATAAAGGTAAAGTTTTGCATTTGAATTGAGAGATTGATTGTGCAAGTAGAGAATAGAGGTGGCATGGATAAATAGAAGTTTGCCTGACAAAAATTTGGTGGTTTTAGAGGATCATATTCTCAGTATGAGTTAACAGTATAAAGCAAGTCGAAAAAAAGAATGAGATTTTGGGCAGCCTTGAGAAAGGCATACCTTCCAGGAGTAAGGAGGTGATACCAGCAATGTACATTGTCTTTGCCAGCCCATGATGGGAATAGGTTTTCTTCAGTAGTGACCAAACATCATGATAATATTATATATATATATATATATATATATATATATATATATATATATGATATATTTTCATACTCTTTTTAGATGTGGGCTGAATTAGATGGCTGCTGAGGTCTCTTCCAATGTTAACAAACTGCAGGAGTTAACAAACTTCTCATGTGGAGGAGGACAAGTCAGAAGGGTTAAGGGCCTTGGGTTCATGCTCAATGAGGAGAGACTGAAGGAACTGGAGATGTTTAGCCTGGAGGTGAGAAGGCATAGTGGGGACCTGACTGTTGTCTGCAGGCAAAGCTGTTTGGAAGAATTCTTGCAGACAAGAATAATTAGACTTGTTTTATGCTAGAAGGCAGAATCAGAAGCTGAGGTGGAAGTAGAAAAGAGGCAAATTGAGGCCTGATGTCAGCAGGAAAAAAAACAACCTTCCCAACCAGTAGATCTCTCCATAAGTAGAATCGGCCTCCTCTGGAGGTCATGTTCCTTTGTTGGAGATCTTCAAGCCAAGTTTGAATGACTGCTTCAGAGGTATATTTTCACAGGGATTCTTTTTAGGTGTAGGACTGCTGAGGTTCCTTCCCATGCTTGTCCACCATCATACTTGTTTCTGATAAAGTCCTTCTGGGATAAACAGGACAGTAATAATTTCCATTTTTGACAGAATAGTCTTCCTATAGCATAGTTGGGTCTTGCTACGTCACTCCTGTGAGCAAGAAATTTCAGTGGCTTCCCACAGTCTATAGGATGAAATACAGGCTCTTAGTTCTTCTTTGGGCAGCTGGGTGATACAGTGGATAGAGCACTGGACCTGGAGTCAAGAAGACCTACATTCAAATCTGGCCTTAGATTTTTACTAGTTCTGTGACCTTGGGCAAGTCACTTAACCTTTACAAGCTTTCTTATAAAATGGGGATAATAGCACATATGTGCCAAGACTGTTGTGAGGATCCAATGAGATAATGATTGTAAAGTGCTGTATCAATATTAGCTGTTATAATTGCAATAATAATGATAATAGTAATTTTTTCTTGTTGGTGCAGTTATGTGCCTCAGTGGATAGAGCACCAGGTCTGGAGTCAAGAAGACTTGCATTCAAATACGGCCTTAAATATTTGCTAGCTGTGTGACCCTGGGCGACTCACTTAACCTCAGTTTGCCTTAATCCACTGAAAAAGACACCATTCTAGTATCTTTGCCAAGAAAACCCTCTGGACAGCATTGATGTGCTAAGGTCTGTAGGATCACACAGAATTGGATTATTATCATTACTTAAGCACAAGGTGCTCTGGGTCACAGAATGATCCTGGGTAAGTCACAACCTCTGTCTGCCTCAGTTTCCTCATCCGTAAAAGAGGGATCAAAATAGCACCCACCTTCAAGGGTTATAGAGAGGATGAAATGAGCTAATATTTATAAAGTGCTTAGTATAGTGCCTGACTTTACAGTAGCAGGTGCTTAATAAATGGTCATTTTCTTTCTCTTCCTTTCCCCATATTTTAGTCTGACTTGAATCACACAGTTAATTAATGAGAAAAAGGAACTTAGATCAGATAAGTTTCCACAGTATTACAGTTCATTAGAGTTAAGAGTTCTCTTAGCCCCTCTCATCTTAAATTAGAGGAAAAGGAGGCCTATAGAAATAAAATCACTTCCTCAAGTTCACACAGCAAGTCACTGGTGAGGTAGGGAGCCCCATTCTCCTTTTCTTCTCTAACATCATGCATTTGATACTGGATCATGGAACACTGACTTCTTGAGAAGCCAGGCTGGGGTAAAGTGATACAGTTTGGGGCTATGGGAAGCCAGAGGGCACCCTGATGCTCTGGGAGGGGTTTCAGAAAATAATGATTACTTGCCATTTATTTAACATCTTGTATGTGAGACATTGTGGAGTAGAGAACTGACCTCAAAGTCAAGAAGTCCTGGATACAAACCTTGCTTCTGATACATGTTAGTCATATGTGTTTTATAGGTGAAGTACCTGAGGTCCAGAGTTGTAGAGTACCAAGTGTCCCAGTCACACACAACTAGCAAGTTCTGGATTCTGACTTTTTCACCCCAAGCGCATGCAGCACTTTCTTAAATGTACCACAGTTTCCTCTCAGTATACAATGGAAAAATGCTTAAGTCTAAACTGGTCTGCCTTATTTGGTTTTGTCTGGGCCATCCCTGTTCCCTGGATTTTTACAGCAGAGCACAAGGACAGACCTATAGAGGAAGGACTTTGTTCCAATCACATCTACTTTTATAGTTTGCTAATGTTAAACAAATGCTAACTTTTCATTGGAAAGAAATTAAAATACCCGTCTTTATTGTCTTTCTCTGAGGGAGCCAAACCAATTGTTCATGCCAACTTTTCCCACGTAGAGATGTCAGATGGAATTCCAACGCCACCAAACGAGACCCTTCTCCTTCCACCTGCACATTATGACTCCAATAAACACGTTATCAGCTCATGAAAATGATGGCAAACAGGTGACTGGAGGATTTGATAAGTCAGCAGCAAAGATTAACAGTTCTTTCTAGAGAAGTCTGTGAGCTGAGAGGTTCCCCTATTTAAAACAATTGTGGCATGTGAATTTACAGCACTTAAATCATTATCGGCAATTAGTACTTGTCAAAAAGGTTGCAGCTGGCTTCAATTACAGGTAGAGTTGTTTTTAGAATTTGAACTTAGTTGTACATCTGATAGTAAGGATTTCAGAAACACTCCAGGACTGGGAGGTCGAGGGGGGCTGGGGGGGATTATAATTCAGGAAAAGAAATCCAAGACATTTATTATTCCATATGTATTATTATGCCACAGATTCTCAAAGCGTTGAAGAAGAAAATAATAGTACCTTTCATTTCTACAACACATTACAGTATTCAAGGCACTCTTAGATCCATTATCTCATTTGAGTCTTACAACAATCCTGTGTCAAGGCAGATTTTCTTACTCCTATTTAGAGATGTGGAAAGGGTGGGCTAGAGGTTTCCCAAGGTTAAATACTACAGCTAGTAACTGGTAGAGGCTGGATTTGAACTCAGGTCCCCTGGTGCGAAGTCTGGCTTCTTTGCCCTATACCACGCTACTGATAATGAAATAATGAAAAAAAAAAAAGCCATTGTTTTAAGCATGTCCTAATGGACTTTGTTGCTAGAAAATTATTGAATTGCTATTAGTGCCTTCAGCAGAGGTGCTGAATTGCTATTAGTGCCTTCAGCTGCTTTAAGCAGTTTAAAAGGGGCACAGGCTGCTAAAGGAGGTAGTAGGGTCCTTGTTCCTCAAGGTCTCCCAGTAGAGACCGATGCTTGTTCTGGATGCTGCAGAGGTGACTGCTGCTGTAGTGGTTGGACTAGATGACTTTAATTTGCCTAGGCTCTATCGTCCTCTTCTGTAAAATGAGGGAATTAGATGAGGTGACCTTGGGGGGCAGTCCCTTCCTGGTCTACATCTTTGATTCTATGGCTTTGAGTCCTTTTCAGCCCTGAGATATCATGTGATGTATCTTTTGACTTTGAAATGATCTTGCATTATGACCCTTGTATTTCTTAGTCTGTAAGCAAAACCTGAATGGAACAGAGGCAAGATTTCTGCAAAGTAGAGAGTTGGGAATTTGGAACAGCAAGTCATCTGACATAAAACCTATTAAAGGTGCTATTTTGGTTAAATAGGATGGTAGCCTTGGGTCAAATCCCATTTGAGATCTGACTTTTCTCCCAAAGTGGCTTTAGAAATCGAGAGAACAAGAAAGAGAAAGAGAAGAAAAAAAGAAAATATTTTGATAATATATACCCCAAATCCCCATGTTACTTAAATTTGATCCTTCATTGTTGGAGTATTGAAAAATCTATTTACTTTTGACTGTGCCTAAGTAAATGATATTATTAGATAGAGAATTCTCTACATTGGTATGGATTAAAATTTTTTTTCTGTGCTATTATATCTCTTAATTTTTGATTGCAGTTGTATTTTAGGTTTATGTGAATACTGTACTTAAAAGAATCATTCTGTATAGGTATGTCTGAAAGTTACTTCATTCCAGGTCTTTATTTCTTCATCCTAGAAGTCAAAGGAATTGGAGAATAAAACCCCTAAAATTTCTTTTAGCTCTAAAATTTGATGTTAGATCAAGTGAGCCCTACTCCATCATCAACCTTATCTCTTTCTTCTTCCTAACTCTTTCTGTCCCACTCCGTCCATGAAATTAGTAGTTGCTTCACAACTACTCCCCTCTGCAATGCTCCCTGTTCCCCTACCATAATCTTGGGAAAGAAAAGAAAAATTAATATGTTAATTATATAGAGAGATCTCATATGATATCAACAGTGATAGAATCAAGTGAATGTCTTAGCACCATTTTTGGGTACTTTTACTGATATGTCTTTTTTATAGCAGCTACATATCCCAGTGAAGTCTTCTTCGTACCCCTTCCCAAAGAGCAATCGCTTGTAACAAAAAATTTGAAAAAACTCCAATTCATCAAAGTAACCACCATATCAAAAGGTTATAGCATTGTATATTATGTTCATCTCTGTAACAAAACCTTCTCTTTTATCTCCTTCAGAACCAGTTTTTATAGTATACAGTTTCAATTTTGTTGAAGTTTTTTCCATTTACATTGTTCAAATTATTGTTCATAAAAATACATTTTCCTGGTTCTGCTTACTTTACTCAACGTCAGCTCACACAACAATTCCAAGGTTTTTCTATAATCTTCATATTAATTATTTCTTATAGCACAATAACATTCTGTTACATTCATGTAACACAATTGTCAGCCAATCAATGGGCATCTATTCTGTTCCATTTCTTTTCTATTAAAAATACTGTTGCTATATATATTTGGGGACCTTTTTCGGTTATTGACCTCTGGGGGTTTATGTCCCTCAAGCAGTAGAATCTCTGGGTCAAAGGGCACGAACATTTGGATCACTGTCTAGCATAATTACAACTTGCTTTTCAGAATAACTGAACCAATTGACAGATCCATAACCGATGCATTAGCGTACCTGTCTTTTCATATCTTTTGTCATCTTTCTGATCAGAAGTGGTAGCTGGTTGGTTGTTATCCTTCATTTTCAGAGGACCAAAATCACTTCACTATGTTTGAGTCAAGTTAGAGTGCGTCCAACTGTGACTGATCAGACCAATGCAAACTCAGAATGTTGTACCGCAGGTTGGGCACAAAAGTCCATGTGAACATTTGAGGTGGATTCTCTAAACTTAAGCATCTCAAGTTTCTTTTGAGCTACTTCAATTCTGCTTTGCTCATAGAACTCAGGACCGTCTCTGATGAGAGCACACCAGGCTGGGTGGTCCTGTTCCAGTGTCTCCCATGTCACACAATTCCAGAATTCTTAAGAGAGACTGAGTCCTTGCATCCCTTTTTCTGACCACCATATGAACACTTGCCCCATGTGAGTCCTCTATAAAATATATTGGCAGCTATATGTTTGATATTCAAACAACATGGCCAGCCCGTCGTAGTTGTGCTCTCTGCAATAGAGTTTGAATGCTTGGCAGTTTAGTTCAGAGTCTGGTATCTTATCCTGCCAGGTGACCTTCAAAGTCTTTCTAAGACAATTCAAATGGAAATGGTTCAGTTTCCTGGCATGTTCAGGTTTCATAGGCTTACAACAATGAGGTCAGCATAATGACTCTGTAAACCTTCAGTTCGGTAGTCAGTCTAGTACCTCTTCTCTCCCACACTCTCCTTCAGAGCTTCCCCAAAGCTGAGCTAGCTCTGACAATGCATGTGTCAACTTCACCATCAATGTGTACATCCCTGCAAAGAATATTGCCAAGGTAAATGAACTTATCCCTAGCATTAACTTCTCCATCTGTTATAAGCAATGGTTCTACATATGACTGGTGTGATGTTGGCTAATGGAGTACCTGTGTTTTATTGGTGTAAATTGTTGGACCAAAATTAGCACAGGCAGCAGAGAATCAAACCATACTTCGTTGCATCTCAGCCTCAGAGGCTGCATTGAGTGCACAGTCATCTGCAAACAAAAAATTCATACCCCCCTCCTCCTTCCACTTTAGTCTTTAGTGGCATGTACCTAATAGTGGAGGTTGAGGCTAGTGGATCTTGGGATTTGTGGCCACAGTAGGAATAAGGCCATTTAGGTAACTGAACTAAATATGAAAGCAATATGGTGAACTCCTGGAAGCAGAGGACTATCTGCCTAAGGAGGGGCTAATTCCCCAAGGTAAGAAGCAGAGTGGGGCAAAGCTTCTTTTGGCAAGATAGGGAAATCCAACCTTGGAGAAAAAAATATGGAAATCTCATTTCTTACTAATGACATTGTGTGTTTTGGAAGTTTTGTGGCATAATTTATGGGCCTGGGCCAAAAAGTTGAGTTTTGTAGTTCCAAGACTTATGAAATACAGTTAGACAGGTGAAAACTATTGGATTGTCATTTGAGGTAGTGCTATTCCCTTAGGATTTGGTAGAAATTTCAATTTCTATTCAGTCTCTCACTAATGTCTTTTTCTGATGCTTGAAGATTATGCCTATGGAGTACAGACTCTGGCCAATGTGACAAATCTTGAAATCATTTGAATTTGGGCCCAGTATGTTCATTATTAAAGTATACAGTAGTTAAGATTAGAATCCTAAGACTTCTTACACATGAAGCTTGTCATTAGCTTGGCCACTAAGTCATGAATTTTTCAGACCCCTCTTACACTAAGGCTTTTTACTAAGGAATGGAGTAGTTTGCATCCTGCTTTAGTGGAGGGAGTGCCCAAACTGATCAAACCACAGCTCTTTTGGAATAATCTAGAGAATAACTTTCCTGTAATAATAATAGGTAGTATTTACATAATGCCTACTACATGCTAGGCACTATTCTAAGTACTTTGAAAATATAATCTCATTTTATCCTGGGAAGTTGGTGCTATTATTATCCCTATTATATGGTTGAAGAAACTGAGACAAATTGAGGTTAAGTGACTTGCCCAAGGTCCCATAGCTAGTAAGTATTTGAGGCCAGAGAGGAGCTCAGGTCTTACTGACTCCAGGCTCAGTACTCTATCCAGAATGCCACCCAGTTACCTTTAACCATTCAATCCCTTTTTATCTACTCCATTGAAGAATTATCCTTTCACCTGGGTCAAAGGTTATTTCTAATAACTAAATTAATCAAAGATATTTTCCTTCCCCTGGTCTGATCATCACCTTCACCCCGTCAAAGTTACTACTCTTAGGTGAGGGCAGCTAGGTGGTGCAGTGGATAGAGCATCAGTGCAGGAGTCAGGAGGACCTGAGTTCAAATCTCACCTCTGACACTGGACACTCATTAGCTGTGTGACCTTGGGCAAATCGCTTAACCCCAACTGCCTCATCCTGGGTCATCTCCAATCATCCTGATGAATATCTGGTCACTGGATTCAGATGGCTCTGGAGGAGAAGTGAGGCTGGTGACCTGCACAGCCCTCCCTCACTCAAAACAAAGTCAAGTTCAAGTCATGTCATTATTTATCTGATGGCATGGTCTTCTTCAGTAACAAAGGATAAACACACATATTACTCTTAGGTGGATTAAAACCCTACTTTTCTTGCTCTGATGACTGCTTTAATTCTATCTTTAAGGGAAATGGAATAATAAAATTTAGTTTTAGAAATGGGTTAGGCTTTGAAAAGGTTGTTAAAAAAAGATTTCAGATCACAATACTAATTATGTATTTTCTATTTAGGAACAAGAACTATAGACTAAAGTATTGGCCTAATATTACTTTGTAAAATGTAGCCTGTTCTGTTCTGTTTGGCTGTTCAGCCTTCCTTTTCAAAGAGGACCAAAGACATCATGAGGGGGATGTCCTGACAATGCCATGACTTGGAAGTCTGGTGGTAAGGCAAAAGTCAAGATGGCAGGCAGTGGCCTGGGATGCAGCAGATGATCTTGGTTTTTCTAAATTACGGTTATTTCCCAGGCTCCAGTTTGCCTGAAGAGTGAACAGAGGGGAATGGGAGGGATGGTTCCATATGCTTCCATAATTGGAATACATATAAACTAATGCAAAGTAAAGTAAGCAGAAAAAAAGTACATATGTATGTATGTATGTATATTTACACACATATATACTATATAAAAATAATATATACATATTACACATATAAACAATATACATTATATATAGAATGTATTTCTATCTATACCTATCAATCTATTTACATATCTATAGTGACAACAGAACAGAAACCAAAAAATGAATGATGTATAATAATATTGACTAAATTTGGTTTGGGAGAAGAGTTGGAAAAATATACCTCTCTCCATTTGTTTCCAAGACAGGGAATTGTGGTGTGGAATAATGAATATAATAGTAGATGCTAGAGAAGTTTTGCTGAACTATTTTTTTCTCTTTCTTTTTTATTCTTTTTCACAATGGATGATAGTTCACTGGACAGGAGAGAGCAAAAGGCTGGATTTGTTATGAAAACAAAAAGCATCAACAGAAATTAGGCATTGAAATTGTTTTTAAAATGTTTTGGGGGCATGCTTTAGTTGAAGCCCAGAATAGTAAGGTTGTTGGTCATATTTGTTAGGAATTTAGTTTTATTCTTCCTGTTGTTTAGTGGGAAATATATTTCTTGGAGGAGGGGAGTTTTGAAATGATCTTAAAATGAGGGAATAGATTTTTTTTGGATGGAATATAAGGTCGGAGTTGACTGAAGCTTCCTATAAGACTATTAGATTGAAAACTCCTTGACGGTTGGGATTGTGTCATTTAAAAAAATCTTTGTATCTTTCATGTGAAGAATATCACTCTTAGTAAATTAGAATGTGCTCTTTGAAGGCAGGTATTATTCCTTGTCTCCCTAGATACTTACGTAAAGATCCTGGACACATAAATAATTGTTGGCAGTCTGAGGTAGCAGATTCATAGTGAGAGTCATGTAGACTTGACATAAATAATTTTAGGGATCTGATTTTTATGCCAAAAAAGAAAGAATGGATTTCACAGTAGTTGTATCATGATGACACTTTTGTGTTTATCTGGACAAATCACTTAACCTCTGAGTACCTCAAGCAACTCTTTAAGATTATAAATTGTAGTATGGGTGCTGATCTATATTGATAGGGCAGCTAGGTGATACAGTGGATAGAGTCCTGGGCTTGGTATCAGGAAGTCTCATGTTCCTGAGTTCAGATCCAGACCCAGGTGTTTACTAGTTCTGTGATCCCGGACAAGTTGCTGGACTCTGTTTGCCTCAGTTCCTCATCTGTAACGAAATGGCAAACCACTCCAGTATCTTTGCCAAGAAAATCCCCAAATGGCATTATGAGGAGTCATAAACTGAACAGGAAGGGAAAATAGCCCTGGGAACCCTTTACACAGTAGTGTAATGTGTCATGAGTCTAGTTTGAAAAAAAAAATCTGTTAGAGTTCACATGTATTGATTCCGTTGACTCTGTTGTTGTTGATGGAGAAAACTGTGGCAGAAATCTTTATAGAGCTTTCATTTTTATCTGTTTGTTGCTCTCACACCCTCCTCTCCTCCCAGTTACAGCCTTAAATTCACTCAGGATGATCTGGCTTAACTGGCTCTTGCCAGGCTTTCTCTGAGATAATCTTTCTCTACTCTTTGTTGTTTTATGAGGTGATACTGCTCATAATCTTCCACCCTCCTTCCCCTTAAGATTTTATAAATGAGTTTATATTCTGAACTGTTGTTGTCCTTGGCTGCCATATTTTTCTGCTTGGCATGGTGATCAGGTTTTTCCTGGCTGAGATGGTTTCTAGTCTCATTTGGTCTTGTGCAGATGTTTCTGTTTGCTGATGACACTGTGTTGATTGCATCAAGTTCTGGAACATGAAGGAGCTTCCTGAATGATATCCATGATCAATCAAAAAATCCAAATATATACATAGGAAAAATCAAATAGATGAACTGATCAATTGATACCTTTATCTTGGAAGAACACTGTAGATAGAAACTAACTCTGTCCAGAATGGAGGAGAAAAGCAAGCTTGGTTGAGTTTGGGAAATTTTGCAATGATTTTAATGATCCTATGCTTTTCTCTGAAAAAAAGGTCAAACTTTATTGTTTACATGCAGCATGGTATAGTAGATCTGGAGCTATAGCTGGTCTATAGATAAGAAGATTTAGGTTGAATATTGTCAGGAGAGGAGATGAAATATGAGTTGCAAGTACTCCCAAGAACCTGGTGATGATACCAATTCATTGGATTTATCTATCATTCTGTACTTTTTCATAATGCTTTGACTCACAACAAACTGATTAAACAAATCCTCATGGAATTCCTATGTGGTAGATAGGTTTGGTATCATTATTCTCACTTTTTAGATTAGGATATTGGGGCACAGAAACATTTGATGTTGTCCTGGGCCACAGAACTAGCAAATGAAAGAGTCTGATTCTGGAACTCCTTTTTCTCAATACGTTGTTTTTCATGGTGACCAAAAAGCTGAGCAAAAAGAGCCTTTTGGGGATGTGACATTCCATCATGATCATGTTATACCATATTTTCCAGTATTTTATTAATTGATTTACAAAATTAGTTGATCTGCCAATTGTGGTTTTTTTTGTCCTTCATTTTTGAAGAGGACCAATGACCTCATGGAGTGATGTCTTGAGTTGTGTATGAATTGGATTCAAGGGAGATAGAGTTGCACAGATCATCAGTCTCCCTCTGTCTTCTGGTGTCATTGAGGTCCAGTGGCAGGACAAAAGTTAAGATGACTGGTGATGGCCTGGGATGCAGTGATTGACCTTGGTGTCTTTTGTATCTGACCAAGCTCTCAGTGCCTGCTTTAGCTGCTTTCATGGCCCTCGGAACAAGTTCTCATCCGGTCATTCTCCAGGGGGACATCTTCACATGCTTGAAGTGGGCATACCCCTAACTCACAGGTGGGTTTGAGGCCTATGAATTACCCTCAACCTGGTTTAGCCCACCTGCCTGAAATTGTTTAGCAAGGTGTGGCTGCTATGTATGCCACAGGTAAGTGTTGAGTGCCAGGTGGGCACAGAAAGTGGATGAGCATCCCTGCTACTACATGCAAAGCATTTCATTAGGTTCTGTGAGAATCAATATAAGGCACAGTAATGATTTCTTTTTTTTTTTTTATAGACGTTAGGTTTTACTTTAATTTGGAAGTGGGAAATTCCAAGTCACATTTTCTTTTTTCTTTTAAATATAAATTTATTTATTTAACTTTTTACATTCATTTCACAAAATTTTGGGTTCCAAATTTCTCCCCATTTCTCCCCTCCCCCCACCCCAATACACCGAGCATTCTAATTTTCCCTATCACCAATATGCCCTCTCTTCTATCATCCCTCCCTTCTCTTGTCCCCATCTTCTCTTTTGTCCTGTAGGGCCAGATGACTTTCTATTCCCCATTAACTGTATTTCTTATTTCCTAGTAGCAAGAACAATACTCAACAGTTGTTCCTAAAACTTTGAGTTCCAAATTCTCCCCATCCCTCCCTCCCCACCCATTCCCTTTGGGAAGGCAGGCAATTCAATATAGGCCATATCTGTGTAGTTTTGCAAATGACTTCGATAACAGTCGTGTTGTGTAAGACTAACTGTATTTCCCTCCATCCTATTCTGCCCCCCATTGTTTCTATTTTGTCTTTTGATCATGTCCCTCCCCAAGTGTTGAATTCAGATTGCTCCCTTCTCCCATTGCCCTCCCTTCCATCATCCCTCCCTCCCTGCTTATCTCTTTCTCCCCCACTTTCCTGTACTGTAAGATAGGTTTTCATACCAAAATGAGTGTGAATTTTACTCCTGCCTTTAGTCGAATGTGATGAGGGTAAACTTCTTGTTTTTTTTCTCAGCTTTCCTCTTTTTCCCTCCACTAAAAAGTCTCCTGCTTGCCTCTTGAATGAGATATAATTTACCCCATTCCATTTCACCTTCTCTCCTCCCACTACATTTCTCTCTCACCATTTACCTTAATTTCAATTATTCAATTCACTCTGTACTCTCTGTCTCTGTGTGTGCGTGCATGTGTGGGTGCACGCATGTTCATGTGTGTGTGTGTGCGTGTGTGTATGTGTACGTCTGTGTGTGGTCCCACCAACTACTCAGATACTGAAAAGTTTTAAGAGTTACAAATATTGTCTTTCCATGTAGGAATGTAAACAGTTGGTAAGTCCCTTATGACTTCTCTTTGCTGTTTACTTTTTCATGCTTCTTCTCATTCTTGTGTTTGAAAGTCAAATTTTCTTTTCAGCTCTGGTCTGTTCATCAAGAATGCTTGAAAGTCCTCTGTTTCATTGAAAGACCATATTTTCCCCTGAAGTATTATACTCAGTTTTGCTGGGTAGGTGATTCTTGGTTTGAGTCCTAGTTCCTTTGACTTCTGGAATATCCTATTCCATGCCCTTCGATCCCTTAATGTAGAAGCTGCTAGATTTTGTGTTATCCTGATTGTATTTCCACAATACTGGAATTGTTTCTTTCTAGCTGCTTGTAATATTTTCTCCTTGACCTGCGAGTTCTGGAATTTGGCCACAATGTTCCTAGGAGTTTCTCTTTTTGGATCTCTTTCAGGCAGTGATCAATGGATTCCTTCAATACTTATTTTGCCCTCTGGTTCTAGAATCTCAGGGAAGTTTTCTTTGATAATTTCATGAAAGATGATGTCTAGGCTCTTTTTTTGATCATGGCTTTAAGGTAGTCCCATAATTTTTAAATTGTCTCTCCTGGATCTATTTTCCAGGTCAATTGTTTTTCCCATGAGATATTTCACATTCTCTTCCATTTTTTCATTCTTTTGGTTTTGTTTTATGATTTCTTGGTTTCTCAGAAAGTCATTAGACTCCATCTGTTCCATTCTAATCTTGAGAGAACTATTTTCTTCAGTGAGCTTTTGAACCTCTTTTTCCATTTGGCTAATTTTGCTTTTGAAAGCATTCTTCTCCTCATTGCCTTTTTGAACCTCTTTTGCCAATTGAGTTAGCCTAGTTGTCAAGGTGTTATTTTCTTCAGCATTTTTTTGGGTCTCCTTTAGCAAGGTATTGACCCGTTTTTCATGCTTTTCTTGCATCTCTCTCATTTCTCTTCCCAGTTTTTCCTCCACCTGTCTAACTTGATTTTCAAAATCCTTTTTGAGCTCTTCCATGGCCTGAGCCCACCGGACATCCACCTGGGATGTCCGGGATAGAGAGGCCCCGACCTCCACATCTTTCCCTGATGGCAAGCATTGTACTTCATCATTAGAAATGAAGGGGGGAAGGAACATCTCTTCCCCAAGAAAGTAGCTCTCTATGGTCTTATTTTGCTTCCTTTATCTGGGCATTTTCCCAGCCAGTTACTTGACTTCTGAGATTCCTCTGCACCCCTGCCTAGATCCGCCCAGCTAGTGCTTGGGATCTGAGATTCAAATGCTGCTTCCCAGCCTCCGGGCTTTCCGTGGTGGGCATGGCTGCTATTCGATGTGAGCTTAAGTTCTGGTGCTTAGGTGGGGGCAGGGCCACCTCCCAGGCTCAGTTCCCTCAGGGGCTTTATGCAGAGACCTTTGGTAATGGCCCTGAGCTCCTGCCTGCTGCTCTGGGAGTTCCGGGCTGCTGCTGCCTCCGCTGCTTCCTCTGCCGCTGCCTCTCGAGGGGGGCCCGAGCCAGGGAGACACCCTGCTCCCATCTCGGCCAGCCCAGAAGTCTCTCTCACTGACCTGTAGCACCTGTGGATGGAGGGACCTTTGTGGCCACCGGAGATTCCGTCCCTGAAGCCTGCTTGGATCTACTCCTTTGGGGCCCCGGCCAGGGCAGTGCAGGGCTGGGCTCTGCGTCCTGAGCGTGATGGACCTTTGGGGTCAGCTTTCCAGGGCTCTCTGGAATGGAAATCTCTTCCCCTGCATTGGTGCACGGCTTGCAGTACTCCAGAATTTGTGGGGAGTTCTTTTTACAGGAAATTTATGGGCTGTGGATTCGGAGCTAGCATATGTGAGTCTTTCTACTCCGCCATCTTGGCTCCTCCCCACAGTAATGATTTTCAAGGCGCTCATAGCATAGTAATGAGTATGAGGTAAAACACAAGAAAAAACACAATAATTGAAAAGTGACAAAGAACCTCCCAACAACCTTGTACCTTGAATAAGGACCATAAGAGATAGCCAGCCCTCATATCTAGCTGTAGTGACTAGGACAGGCTTTGTGAAGAATTTAGGGTTTGATCCGGGTCTGGTAAGAGGGGCAGGAATTTGATTAGTTGGATAGGAGAGAGAGTGTGCCAGGCAGGTCGAATGATATGAACACAGAGAGAGGAGGGAAAATGTAAAGCTTTGTCTTCTTGGCCACTCTGCTTGAATACGTGCGCTCACATATATCTAATGGAGCACAAACTTGTTGAGGGTGGAGAATGTGTTTAGTCTCCTACCACATTTTATTTGATACATGTTTGTTGGATGAATGGGTGCTATCTGTTATTAATTTATTCCTAAGGCATTGATTGTTCTCATAGTCTCTTGTAAAGAACAAACGCTGTGATAAATTTTGAATGAAAGAATTCTTTACTGTTTCAAAATTGTTGCGAGAATAATATTTGTGAAGTGCTTAGCACAGTGCCTAATGCATAAAAGTGCTTAATAAATGTATATTCCCCTTCCTTCCTAGTTCCTTCAAGATGCTAAAGAAATTTATTGAGATACTAAGCCCTCTTTTCTTTTCTTTTTATTCCCTCTCCCTTTTCACAGTAATATCACACAGTTCTGACATCCAAGAAATCTTAGTTTTCAGCCCTAGTTCTGCTACAGATCCCTCAGGGAATACAGCTAGCATATTCTCTGATTTAGTTTCCCTGCCTATATAATGAATGTAATAATACTTTACATCCCTTTTGGGAGCATTAATTAGCATTTGCAAAGTGTGTTGAAGATGAAGAGTATGAATGCACCCAAGTATTAAAGAGAAATTGCTTGAATTTGAACTCATTTTCTTGAAGTTTTTTTCCTCCCAGCAATTTCAACAGCCTGTTCACCTGGCAAGGGATCATGGATGTGAAACATCTACATTTATCGTTCAATGTTTTAAAAGTCTCAGCAAAGAAAGCTCATGTCTTACAGTTTGTCCTGCACTTAGTAAATCCCATAAGTCATTGGGAGGCACTCATGCAGGGATGGTAGCCGTCTTTTCCTCCAAAGCCAATGCATATAGTAATTAATCTTTTGTTTACTTGAAACTTTCACATTCAAAATGTTTAATTTTCACATCCAAACTCCCTGCTCTTTTGTGCATTGAATAGTGGTACTGTAGTCCTAATTGTTCAGCTGAAGGATTTGAAGCCTAGAGGCATCTTTTGAATACTGCTGATTTTCTCACTACCCCCACCTCCGAAATTCATCTTCTAATAAAGTCCTTGTGAAAAGCTGATTTCTTATTTTCACAGGTTTCGGACTCACCATTGCGGGAGGTGGTCTCCTGTTCTCTTTACGATGTATTCTACAATTGTTTGGACAACCATAGTTTAGTTATGGCAAAGATTTCCTTTTGCAACCATTTTACTGCAGGTTCTTAAAAAAAAGTGAAAGAGAGAGAGAGAGAGAGAGAGAGAGAGAGAGAGAGAGAGAGAGAGAGAGAGAGAGAGAGAGAGAGAGAGAGAGAGAGAGAGAGAGAGAGAAAGAGAAAGAGAAAGAGAAAGAGAAAGAGAAAGAGAAAGAGAAAGAGAAAGAGAAAGAGAAAGAGAAAGAGAAAGAGAAAGAGAGAGAAAGAGAAAGATATGGAAAGAAAAATATGGAAAGAAAGAAATCCTTCCTCCCCAAACAGCTGTCAGCCCACACAGTGAGTATTTACAAGGGAATATCTGAAGCTTTTATTTAACTTCACTTTCACGTATTTCCAGCTGATTTCATTTCGGTCATGTTGCCTTAATTAAGTTTTGCCATCTAAAGAAACAGATAATATCGTGTTAATGTTCTTTTTGAACAACTGCAGTGGTTTGAGGAAGCTAGGTGCCTCCCTCCCTTCGTGCTGCAAGGTCTGGACTGTGCTAGTAGGTCTGTCATCACATTGACTTCATTTGCAGAGTTTCCATTTAGCTAAAATTTAACTTCTTGTTTAGCCTTTGCCAATCTTCTGTTTTGCCTGTGACTCTACTTTTGCCAGTCCATTAAGTAGCTACATTAATAACCTACTCTGGTCCTTAGCTTTGCTGGTGCTCTTTACTGGTATCTAATTTCAAAGGAGATGGGATTTCTCCTGAGTTTTGTTGAAGAGCTTCACATTAGAGTTAGTGTCTTATGATGATGAAATATGTTAATGACTCCACAGGAAAAGGGCCTTCTGACTTCCCAACAAATATATTTGGATCGATTTCCAAGTTTTCCCTGCTGATATCTCTTTCATCTTGACTGTTATCACTGATGAAGTACCAGTACACTTGGCCATGAATCCCAGTGACCTAAAAAGTGAAGAGAAATGAGGGTTGGCTTAATTTCTTAAGCACAGTCCATGGCCTCCAAAGATGTATGGTGTTGATTGAGGTCTCTGTATCCAGTGTCTGTCTGCTACAATCCTGCATACCACTGCCAAATGAAACTTTAATAATATTACTGGCTAGCTCAAGTACTTATAATAGCTCCTTATTGCCTTTAATCTAAACCAGTTTCCCTGGTATTCAAGACCCTCAATAATAATAATTGTTATATAACTACAACAATGGCAACAATAAGAGTTAGCATTTATATAGCACTTTAAGATTTGCAAAATACTTTAAAATTGTTATGTCATTTTATTCTCACAAAAGCCCCGATGGGTAGGTGCTATTAATATCCTCCCCATTTTACCAATAAAAAAACGAGACAGACAAGGATTAAGTGACTTACTGAGGGTCACCCGACAAGTTTCTAAAGCAGTGTCTAGTCTTAATATTAGAATCATGATGAACCCTCCTCTGTCTTCTTACTTTCTCCTCATTACCTCATGCTCATTCTGTTTTTTTTACCTACATTACCCTCCTTGTTTCTCTTATTATCCAAATCTTTCCAATTTTCCAAGGACCTGTACAAGCCCTACTTTTATCCACTAAGACTTTCATGAAGCCTTTGGTGACGACTGGAAATCATATAGAAATCTTATTCCTCTGCATTCCCCCAGTATTCCTTGCTCATCATATGGTCTGGAACTGTGACTTATCCTTAGTTATTTTAATAGTTTTTCATCCTTTTACCTTCAATCCAATTTGAAGTCCTCTGAAGATAGGACCAGGTATTCTGCTTCTTTTATCTCCTACTGAGCTGGGTATAAAGTACTAGAAGTTAATCAATCAACAGGCGCTTACTAGGCATTGCTATATACCAGGCACTGTGGTAGGCACAGAGGCCAAAATGCAATAATCCCTGCTCTCAGGTAGTCTGCATTCTAGAGAGGAGGGGGAAGACCAGCAAACAACCACAAGTACCAATACAAAAATATTCAGAATAACATAAAAAAAACATATAAGTGAATAAAAGTTGGTTAGAGAGGACATGAACAGTTGATGATGTTGACCTCTGATCCCCTCATTTGCAATTGAGACTCAGATCTGGCAGGATCAAGAGATTTGTAGGGAAAAATAGTCTGTACTCAATGCCTCCAGTTCATCAGCTACACACTCTCCAACTTCCTGCAATGTGTCGTTTGCCCCCAATTACAATGAAAATGTTTTCTCAAGGTCACCAGTTGTCTCCCTATTTCCAAATCGACTGGCCTGTTCTCATTCTTCATTCTGCTTGCCCTTTCTACATGTTATTCCATTGATTACTTTTCTTCTGAATTCCTCCCTTCTTGTCTTCCAAAATATCACACAAGGAAGCTTATAACTGGAAGATACTTCCTCTTCCTTTCCACAAATCACTGTTGAAATCCTGGCCATCCTTCTAGAAAGCAAATATCACCTCCCTCCAAGAAGCCTTCTTTTCTTCAAATTTTATATAACACTTTGAATTTCTCTTGTGCATTTATCATGTTCCATTTTATATTATCATCATTTGCTTATGTCATATTTCTCTCTCTCCTCTTTCCTCCTCTCCCCTTGTTGATAACCCTTTGAGGGCAGAAACTCTTTTCTAATTATCTTTGTCTCATCCCAGTGCCTTGTGTAATACTTTGTACACATTAAAAAAGAAATCCTTAATTGTGTCTGAGCATTTTCTCTACCACATTGGGTCATAACTCTGATATGTCTCAATAAATGATCCTGAAGAGTTGCTCTGGTTTGGTAAAAATCATCATTTAGTGGCCAACCTTCTGCTAATATCTTGTTCATATTTAGGCACTTCAATGTGGAATTGAATTTGTGAATTTTTTAAAGGCAGAATTGTACTTAGACCATTCCAGAAAGTTGTTTGTTACTCCTTTTAAAGACCTCTAGGGATTTAAGATCTTTTTTGCTTTTTTTTCTTCCTTGAGAGAGGAAGGTGAATATAGGGGGAGGAAAGTACTTCTGGATGATTCATCTTGGTGAAGGGGTGAAACTTTTCTTTTTAAAAACCTTTAAGATTCTGACTGGTTCTAAAGTGTTTCAACTGTGGTGTAGTAGAAAAAGGTTTTGTTTCTTCTCCCCCACCTCCTGCAAATTTATTAACTTATTTGTTTTCCGTTTTCAACAATCACTTCCATAAGTTCCAAATTTTCTCCCCCTCCCTCCCTGAGATGGCATGTAATCTTATATGGATTCTACACGTGCATTCCTATTAAACACATTTTCACATTAATCATCTTTCATAGAAGAATTAAAATGAATGGGAGAAACCATGAGAAAAATGAAATGCAACAAAGGAGAAAATAGTCTGCTTCATTCTGTGTTCTGACTCCATAGTTCTTTCTCTGGATGTGTATGGCATTTTCCATCATGAGTCCTTTAGAAATGTTTTAGGTCCTTGCATTGCGGTGAAGTCTATCAAGTCTGTCTGTCTATCTATCTATCTATCTATCTATCTATCTATCTATCTATCTATCTACCTATCTCTGTCAATATAAAATATCTATAAGTCAATCAAAAGCAGTCCTGAGAGAAGTTTTGTTTCAGTATTAGTTTTTGCCACTGGCTGTCCTGGACCCTCTTTGTAAATCATTCATCCATTTGGACTTTCAGTTTCTTCATCAATAAAACAGAGGCCATTTTAACAATATGAACACTTGACTTATACCTTGCAGTATTGTTTTCAGAATTAATGGGTTGTTGGGGTAGAGTCTTTTGTTTAGGATCATAGGTTCAGAGATGAAAGGGGCCTAAGAGGCCTTCTAATCTGACCTCGTCACTTTCAAGGTGAGGAAACAGAGATTCTGTGCATTTCTCTGGCTGTCTCCTGTGCTTGGGACACTCTCCCTTCTCGACTCTGACTGTTTTCCTGACGTCCTTTAAGTCCTCACTAAAATCTCACCTTCCTCAGAAAACCTTCCTTAACCCCTCTTAATTCTAGTCCATTCCTGATTCTAATTATTCTCTATTTATCTTGTATATTGCTGGTTTGTATATATTTATTTGCATGTTGTCTCCCCCATTAGATTATGAGCTCCTTGAAAGGTAGAGACTGTCTTTTACCTCTTTTTGCATCCCCAGCACTTAGCACAGTGCTTGGCACATGATAGGTAGTTAAGAAATATTTATTGATTTATTGAGTTACCCAAAGTTATACAGGAAAGTGATGGAGGCAAAGGTCCTGCTCAGGCCATTTGATTTCCAAGCTATGTCTCCTCCCATTGTACCACTGTACCTGTTAGGAACTTAATAGTATATTCATCCAAGTAGGAACTTAATAGTATATTCATCCAAGTATATAGCAGAGAAAATTTTCTTGCCTGCTTCCTTTCCTTTAAGGTTAGCCAAAGGTGAATTCTCATCTACATCCCAGACCTAGGTAGTTGCTATATGCCAGATGCTCTGCGTATTCCACTGATGTGAAGCTATATAAATTATGACATCATTCAGACCTTACTGGCAGAATGTTTATTTACTTGAAGCATTTCATCTAGGGATTCACTCATTTTCTTCATCTTTTAGTCAATTTTAACTTTAGGTCACAGTGCTCCAACAGCATAAGCCTATCCATGGAGTCAATATTAGAGTGTCATCACATCTACTGATGAGTTTTGCCAAATTTAAAAAAATGCAATTTGACTACTGAAAATAATCCGTGTTTTGGTTGTGATGGTTAGAGAGCAGGTCCTTTGTGGCATAGAGGGTCTCTGAGACTTAGCTTCCATATTTGTAAAGTGAAAGAGTAGGACTAGATAAAATCTAAGGTAACCCCTAGCTTTAAAACTAACCCAGGATTACCTACGACCTAGTACATCTTTACTAACTTCAGAAACTTATTTTGAGGAAAGTGCTTTGTAAACTTTAAAGTGCTGTATAAATATTATTTCAGTATTTGAATGATTTGGTCTTCCATTGATGCGATCAAGTCATGCGGTGAACAGAATGCCAGAACTAGAATGAGGAAGACCTGAGTTCAAATCCAGCCTCAGATAGTTACCGGCTGGATAAGTTAGTTAACCTTTGTCTACTTCTATTTCCTTAACTCTATAATAGCACCTACTTCCCAGGTTTTTGTAAGGATCAAATGAGGTAACATTTGTAAAATGCTTAGCCTAGGAATAAATGCTTATGTCCTTCCCTTCTATGCTACCCTTCCTTCTGTTGATGCTGCACATAGCTTTTCTATGACTTGTTTTAATTTCTACATCAGAGGGAAGAATCACAACGATGAGTTAAAGTGGCCAAAAGTCAGATTTAGGCTTGTTGTCAGGAAAAACTTATTAACAATTAGGGATGATTATTAAATGGAATAGGTGGCCTCAAGAGGTCATGTGTTCTTCCTCCCTTGGAAGTCTTAAAGCCAAAGCTGACTGATCAATTTTCCAGTGGGTTGCAGTGAGAATTCCTTTTTGGGAGGTATGGCTTAGGCTAGATGGCTATTGAGGTCCCTTACAACCCTGAAATTATGATTCTGTGGTTCTAGAGTTGTGGCTAAAATAAAATCATCCTGAAGTTGACCTGCTAGTAAGCTTCCATGGATTTACTAAGGCTATATCTCTGGTTCTAGACATAGAGCCAGTCATAGGTTTGTACTTGAAGTCTTTCTGGCTGGTA
Organism: Bettongia penicillata ogilbyi; assembly: GCA_023548195.1. NCBI lineage: Eukaryota > Metazoa > Chordata > Mammalia > Diprotodontia > Potoroidae > Bettongia > Bettongia penicillata. The sequence continues at coordinate 13,462,232 of JAJHZJ010000126.1, forward strand.
GGATCAACCAAAGCCTCTGATATGCTCGCAGAGCCTCCAGGAACCCAGGATCACATCCATACAAGTTTGAGGCATTCTGGCAGGACTTTGGGTAGAGGTATAAAAATGTTAGTTATTATTATCAATATTATTACTATTGTTGCAATTATTTTAAGGCTTTAGAACTCCCCTAAGTGTTTTATTGATACATTTCCCCCTCTTTTTTTCATGCTATCTGATGTCATTAAAATGAGTTCATTTTAATTTTGAGTTGGATGGTGGGCCTTCATTAAAGTGCTTACTCTGTTTATTCATTGTGTGATAAGGTAGTGTCTGTTATCTAGTTCACACAACTATGTGTGCCAAATACCATCTATTACAAGGGTCATTTCTCAAAGGACATTTGTGAGTAGGGGAACACCTTCGGAAAACCTGGATTTTCAGATCTCTCATTCTATAGTCTGAGCGGAGCATGGGTAGATTTGTAAAATGGGCATGGGGACTCTACTTTCTGACCTCATGGCCCAGTCTGAATTTCAGCAGTGTCTAGGTTATTGGGATACTGGTGGAAGACCGGGCAGTGTTTCAAACTACAGGGCATCTGAAAGGAAAGATAGAGGAAATACCTCAAAGGTGTTTCCCTTATTATTTCTTACCTCCTCTTCTTCTAGCTCCAGCTTTCTTTATTGTCATTCTCTACTGCAGAGAGAACAACTCCAATGGGCTGGCCAGGTTGTCTGAATGCCAAACATACACTTGCCAAAAATACTTTTATAGAGAACTCACATAGGGCAAGTGCTCACATGGTGGTTAGAAGAAGTGATATAAGGACACTCTCAAGGTCTCTCTTAAAGAGATCTCTCTTTGTGTAACATGGGAGACACTGGCACAGGACCACCCAGCATGGTGTGCCCTCATCAGAGAAGGTACATGTGCTCTTTGAGTAAAGCCAAATTGAAGTGGGTCAAAAGAAACCTGAGATGCACAAATTTAGAGAATCCACCCCACATGTTCTCATGCGTTGTTTGTGCCCTACCTGTGGTAGAGCATCCTGAGCTTACATTGGTCTGATCAGCCACAGCAACTTGACTCTAAATAGTGGTGTCATTTGGGTCATCTTTGAGAATGAAGGACAGCAATCAGTCTTTATTCTGAGAAGGTGAGGAGGCTGGATGTTAATAAAAATGGCCACCAAAGGCATAAACACTAACGGAAATTTTCCTTATATCACACATGAGGTATGGTTTTAAGTAAGTTTTTTTATTAATTTATTGTATGAATTCTTTTTGCAAAGGATTTCTTTGATGTAGGATGCACTAATCATACCCTCAGGGCCTAAAGCACATCTGAATATCTTTAATTCCCCAGTGGTATGATTTTATCTCGTAATATTAACAACTCTCCAAAGTGCTTTTACAGCTATAAATAAAACAATGTGTTAATCCGAATACTTTGATCTTCAGATACTACCAGTTTATGGTAGGAAGTCTTGGCTGTGAAGAGTTCTGAGAGACATTTTCCTTCTCAGAATGTTTTTTTTTCATGAACTGAATGGGACCTTAGAGATCATCTGACCTAACCTCCTCCTTTAGGATTAGGAAATCAAGGTCAAGAGATGACCTGCCAAACAGACGTTTTAATGCTACTAGCTATTCCTTTGATTTGATTTATAAAACAATCTACTAACCATTTGTCAATGCTACTTTCCTAGAGAGAGATTCGTTAACTTGTATTAAATTCCATTTGTAGGACCTTTCTTTGTCTTTAAAGTAGATTAAATGGTCATTTGTACCATCAGGAATGCCTATTTCCCCCAAAGGGGTAAAATAAATTACTTTTCACTGTTGTGCCCAATTCACATTTATTGTTCTATAAAATGTCATTTATACCAATTGGGTGATAGGAATTTGGGGGTCACTAGGGATCTATGCAGATTAACATTTTATATCATATTAATGAGGTGCTAATTGCTCCAGAAACCTTTGTGTGGGTGTGTGCACAAAAATCGAGCCAGCTTTGTCTGCATACTCATGTAACAAGTATAATGTCTTTATAGCCCTTCTGTTATAGCCAGAGTAATTAGTAGTGATCCCCTCATTGAGGAACATGTTTTACTGTCTCCTAATTTCTATCAGCTGGGATATCTGCAGTTCAGGACAGCTCTTTTAGACTAATAAAGAAATGGACATTGAGAGAATATTGCCCTCCTTCCTCCTCTTCCCTTGAAGATTTCCTACTTATCCTTTAAAATTGAACTCATTCCTCTGTGAAGGAATTCCCTGCTGTTGGTGATGATTTGTCCTGGTAGAACTCATATACAGTGGGTCCTGTACCTCTCTAATGTATTTGTAATAGGGTATGTTACATCATAGCCATCTTTGTGTCTTTCTCTACTAAAGTCCCAGTCCCAATGAATGCCTCCTTGTGTTATGAAGGTAACCTTAGAGTCCTGAATGCTGTGCTTTGGGTTTTCAAGCACTGACAAGTTTTACTAAAGTTTTAAACTAGAAATAGCTTTTACTATCAATGCACCGTATGTCCTTTGATTGAAGACCAGTTCAGTTAAGTGCAGAGAGGCATATCACAAAAGTTATCAACTTTTTCTGTAGAAACTCTTTGACTGTTACTTATGAAATTCCTTGTTGGTGTGGTATAAGCTGCATGATGTACTCACATACAGGAAATTTCAGATTTTTGTGTTATAGATGAAGTATGTTAGCTCCTCTAACCTTTGTATATCTCCTAAGACCTAGCCCAGCTCTTTTACACTTCAGACAATTAATGGCTGAGTGGTTGGAGCATAGACTTTGGAGTGACAGTATCTCTCTTCAAATCTTGGCCCTGCTACTTATTATCTGTATGATCTTGGCAAGTTATTTAGTTAGAACTAGTATTAATATTGTGCCTTATAGTCTTTCGAAGCTCTTTACACATATTATCTGATTTGATCCTCAGAACAACCCTAGGAGTTAGGTGCTATTATTATCGCTATTTTATAGATACAAAATGATATTCAAATGACCTATCTGAGGTCACACAGCCAGTAAGTGTCCAAGGCAGGATTTGAACTTACCTTTTCCTGACTCCAAGTCCAATACTCTATCTACCATAGCCACCTAGCTACCTTGGTTTTCTCATCTGTGAAATGAAGGGAGTGGATCAGATGATCTCTAGGGTTCCTTCTAGCTCTAAATCAATGATCTTAATGCATGTAATGAATTTTTTGCAAATGGCTTGATAGCAAACATGGGATTTATGGAAGCCTATGTTAAATTCAGTAAACACTAATTATTTCTGTTACTACTGCTACTGCTACTACTACCAACAGCAATTGCTACTCCATACCAATTCTATCAGGTTAGAATAGATGACCCTGCAGGCCTTTTCTAGTTCTAAACATACGGACCTATTCAAGCATCTACTATGTGCACTGATGATTTTATTAATTTCTTAGTTGACGAGTTAACGATGCACTAGAATAAGCCAGCCCTAGAGGGGTTTGAGACCCAGAGCCCATCCTAGAAACCCATGTGGTTGTATAAATTTGGGATCAACATCACCAGCTGTGTAAGCTTTTAATACAGACAATAATAGTCTGCATAGTGGGTAACAGTATTCTGCAGATGTGGCTGCCTTCAAGTCTCAATAAATGTTGGCTCAACTGAAACTGTCCTTTTGGAAGTAGATATACAAGTAGAAAAGACAGTGGAACTAATCCTGTAACAAAAGCGAGGGATAACATATGGATCACCCAAATGTCACACTGGTGTCCACAGATGGTTTTCCAGAGAGGTTGGGAAGGTCCTCTATGAAGAACTTTCAAATATAAATCAGAATCATATTTATATCTGAAAATCCTCCATAGAGGACCTTCCCAACATGCTGGAGAAGCACCTCTGGACATCAGTATGGCATTTAGATTGTGGTCCGGTAAAGAATAGCCACAAGGATAAGAACAAATGAAGTATGGAGTTTTCTCATATTATTACAAAATAGATTTATGCCAATTATCCGTATATTTGATTTAGCAGTCAACTCTGTGGGAGTAAAAACTTTTGACTTCAATTATATAGCTTGGCTGCTAATAGCTCTGTTACCTGTGACAATGAACCCTGGAGTATGTCTTTAGGTACAACATGATAGGAAAAAATAGAGACTTTATCCAGAAAGTTCTGATTTTACTCCTAATAAAATAAAATACATTACCCTCAATTATCTCTGTGTTTTTGGTCAAAGTGCATTTTTGGCTAGAATTATCTCTCCCACTAACCAATATCTCGATGGGTAAACGTAACCTCTAATGCCCACAGTCTTCCTGTATTCATGGCATGGTCACTGAGTAGATACTGTTTTGCTGATTTTCCTCCAAAATGTTCAGGAAAATGAAAAGTATATCTGATGAATTAATATTGTATTGAATCATACACATTCTCTTGTCATGTGCTTATGGAGAAGGAGCAGAGCTGGGGTGCATTGGAAGTTTCCATGCATGTAATATTGCATTTATGATATAGCAGTCCTCAGTGGTGCTATCCCTTAATTCATCCCCATCCGTGGGCAGCAGATGCTCTCTCCAGAAGTGAGACTATGTAGGGATGGGAGCGGTGATGATGGGTTAATAACAAGAAAGCCTGTAATAGAGAGGGGAGGGGAAAAAAATGATTTTTTCTGAGTTGCCTTGGTATACCATTTCATTGTCTATATTTCTCCTTTCAATTTTGGTCAGCAACAGATCTTCAAACAAGTAGAGCTATCCAAAAGTGGAATAGGCTGCTTCGTGATGTTGTGAGTCCCCTGTCATTTAAGATTTTAAAGCAGAGAGTATATCTTTCTTTGTTAGTGATGTTTTAGAAGGGATTGTTGGTCAGGCATAGACTAGATTAGAAGTCCTCTGAGGTTCTTTCCAAATCTTTGATCCTAAGATTTTGAGATTATTCTTTCAGCATAATTGATTTTAAATTCAGCAACTGTTTACTGAGCATATATCTATACTATCTATCTGTCTGTCTGTCTATCTATCTATCTATTGTGTGTGTGTGTGTGTGTGTGTATGTGATAGCTATACTAGTCTCATGCTAAGTTCAGAGACACAGTCCTTATCCTTGAGGAACCAATAGTTTAGACAGAAAGATGTATAGAGACTATTAATATTAATTCCATTTCCATTTTTCCTCTTCTGTTTTTCTTCTTTCTTTTCCTTCTAATAATAACTGACATTTTCATAGCCCCTTTATTTTGGAAAGTATTCGCTCTCTATACATACGCATACATTATTTCATTTGAGCCTCATAACAGCCTTCTGTGGTAACTACAGGATTTTATTAATCCTTATTTTGCAGATAAGGAAATTGAGGCTGAGAGAGGTAAAATGATTTGGCCAGGTTCTCACTGTGTAGGTAAATAAGAAAATGCAAGGTATAAATGTTTGACAACCAGAATTTTAGAAAGAAAATGTGTGCATGAAATACATTTAAGCTCAATCAGCATTATTAAGATTTTCTCCATCACTTTCTTAAGTCTAGAAATCAATAAAACAATAAATCAAGTTTTGATTTGTGGTATTTGCTGATTTCCAAGGTATAATTTGGCTCACAGTAGGAGCCGATTTCAGTATACCACCGGACAAAGCTATTGGTTCCAAGTCCCAGGTACTATTATCATCACCCTGGTATAGGTTCTCATCATCTCAGGCCAGAAATATTGCAATAACCTTCTGATTAGATCTCTTTGCCTCAAATCTCTCCTTTCTCTAGTTTATCCTTCATTTAGCTATCTAAAGGAACTTCCTAGAGCTGCGGTAAAAGCCTGTTGCCCTCCCACCACCCTCTCATTCAGTGAATTCTAATGGTTCCTTTTTACCTCCAGGATAAAATATAAAATCTTCCATTTGACTTTGAAAGCCTTTTATAACCTAAGTCCTTGCTATAGTTCCAGTCTTCTTATATCTTACTGCCTTTCCCCACCCCATACTCTATGATTCAGTGACTCTGGTCACTTTACTATTCTTCACACGAATCGCTCCATCTCTTGACTCTGGGTATTTTCATCCACTGTCCCCCATGCCTGGAGGGCTTTCCCTACTCATCTCTGCCTCTGGCTTCTTTCAAATTTCAGCTAAATCTCACACTCTACAGGAAGCCTTTCTTGTTCCCCCTCAATGCTAGTAATCCCTTCCCTTTGAGATTATCTTCATCTTGTCTTTATCTTGTTTGTACATGATTGTGTGTTATCTCCCTTATTAGATGGTGAGCTCCTTGAGGTCAGAGTTTGTTATCCTTAGCACTTAGCCCACTGCCTGGAATATAGCAGGTGCTCAGTAAATGCATGTTGACTTGATTTAACTATTCACTATATTATGCTGCCTCTCATAGAGCTAATGTACTGTTCTATATATGATGGGAATCCATCGCATGCTAAGTGATTCCATGACTGACTGAATAATCAAACAGAAGTATGACCAATGGCAGGATACTGGTCAGTAGTGTCACCGCTCTCTGAAGCCTGGGGCTGCTTATCTTCCCCAAGGTCTCTAGCAGTATGTAAGTGAGCTTTGTAAACTGTGAAACTCAGGGTCACTGTCATTCATTCATTCATGCATTCATTCAACAAATCCAAAGTTCCTAGTACTTTGTACATCCTCACTTAACACAGTGCTTGGCACATAGTAATCACTCAATAAATACTTATTGACTGACTGAATGATTGACTTGAGGATATCAGAATGAAATAACTTGGTATCCTTATCCTTAAGGGGCTTCCATTCTAGTAGGAGACATGAAATGGGAACACAAATACGTATAGCATAGACTGGAATGTTGTAAGTTAAATAGGATAAATACAAATTCCTTTGCCTCCCGTTTAAGATCCCCCTCTGTTGAGCTCCTAGTTATCTTTTCCAACCTTTCTTTATACTGCTTCCCTTCAGTTATTCTACTTTTCAACCAAATGGGTCTACTAACTTTTAATAATAATAGCTAATATTTATGTAACCCTTTAAGAATTACAAGGTAGTTTATATTTCTTTCTCATTAGATCTTCTCAACAACCCTATGAGGTAGGTGCTTTTATTTATCCCCATTTTACATAGGGGAAAACCAAGGCAAGTGAAGTTAAGTGACTTGCCCAGGTGACTCAGACAGCTAATAAATGTCTGAGGCAGTATTTGAATTCTTGTTCCAGTAGATCACTCTATCCATTACACCACCGCCGGGCCTGATAGCATCCTTTACTCTCCCACACCCATGCTTGTCTATCTTTCTCATTCCTGGAAAGCATGCTGTACTCGTTTCCACCTGTGGAAATCCTTTTCCATCAAGGCCCAATTCAGGAATCATATCCTTTAAGAAGTCTTTGTTGATATCTTCAGCTGAAAAATCTCTCCTGTGCTGGAGTGCTCTGGACTGCTTGGTTGTAGTTTAGCTATTTCAGTCACGTCTAACACTTTGTGATCCCACTTGGGGTTTTCTTGGCAGAGATACTAGAGTGGTTTGCCATTTCCTTCATTTTATAGCTCATTTTACAGATGAAAAATCAAGGCAAACAGGGTTAAGTGACTTGCCCAGGGTCATACAGCTAGTAAGTATCTGAGATGGGATGTGAACTCAGATCTTCCTGACTCCAGGTCAGGCACTCCATCTACTGTGTCATCTAACTACCAACAAGGCCTCTCTACCCTCTATCAGATCATTTGTATTGGTGTCCTATCTATTGAAAAATTACGAAATTCGTGAAGACAGTAACTATGTGGTATTTCATTTTTTGAATCTCTAATACATGATGTGGATCTCTTGCTTACGAATGCCAAAATAATCTCTGATATTATTAACATTGGGAATCACAGAAGTAGGAACTCTCAGGAAGATAAATCCTGGCAATTTGCACCAGGCACAAAAAATTAAATGACTTGCCCAGGGTCACCCAGTTCGTTAATATCAGATGTAAACCCACGTCTTTCTGATTTAAAATCCAACATTCTAGCTCCTCTGATACACTCTCCTCTCCCCACTCCCCCCAGATGTTTAATCAATATTTTTTGTTCTGGAGAAGTAAAAATAAAATACTAGAAGGAATTCAAAGATGAAGAGGTCACACTATAGGGGAGAGATTGGGATATTAGAAATCAAGGAAGATTTAAAGGACTTGGTGTCTTCATATAGAATATGTGCATGCCTTAAGGGGCGGACCCTTTCTCGGTATCCCCACCGCCTAGAATGGTAGCTAGCACATAGCAGTTATTAAATAAAGAATTGCCCTCTTACTGCCCTCCATGAGTTCACAGTCTAGTGGGGGAGCCAACATGCAACCAACTTTGTACCAACAGTATAAATAGGGAATAATCCATAGAGGGAATGCACGAGAAATAAGATTGGGAAAGGCTTCCTTTAGAAGGTGGGATTTAAGCTGGGGCTTGAAAGGAAGCCAGGGAAGCCAGGAGGCAGAGATGAGGAGGGAGAACATTCCAAGCATGGGGGACAGCCAGTGAAAATGCCACCTTCATGCTGTTATTTTTACAGCTTCCATTTCCATACTGCTCTAAGGTTTGCAAAAGGCTTTCATCAAAACAGTTCTGTGATTTGGGTACTTTAAGTATTGGTTATTAACTCATTTTATAGGGAAGTAACCGAGAATCAGAGAATTGAAATGATGTTGATAACAAGAGGCAAAACTGACGTTTGACACTTGCTGGTGGACTCCAAAATCTAGTTCTCCCCAGTGGAAATTTGGAGTCAAGGGACCATGAAGATTTGGAGGCAAAGGACCTGCATTCGAATCTTGACTCTGTTACTTCTTCCCTATATATTGTTCGGTAAGCCATTTCAGTCATCTGAAGTTTATCCTCTGTAAAATGGGGATAGTAATGCAGTTCTTAATTCATAGAACTATTGTAAGCCCTTCATAAACCTTACAGTAATATCCAAATGGAAGCTGTAAAAATTATAGCATAAAGTTGACATTGCTTAGTTTGTCATCTATAAAATGAGATTTCATTAAGTGGCCTCTAAGGTCCATTCCATTTCTAACTTATGATCCTAGGAACTGTTTCCAAAGCAACATTTTTTGATGTGAATGTAGGGGATTTTGTTATTTCTCAGAATTCCACTTTTCAATAAGATGAAATCTCCTCGAGGACAGGTTATGTTTTGTTTTTGTCTTTGTGTCACATGCACCTGGCACAAAGGGATATGGGAGAGGATAAGAGAGAGTGAGGAGTCAAGGATGACCAGTCCTCACTGTGCACCTGGATGGCTTAGGTGGTGGTGATGGTGGTGCCCTTGACAGTAATAGGAAAGTTACGAAAAGGCAGAGTTTGGGGAGAAAGATAATGAGTTCAGTTTTGGACATGTTGAATTTGAATTATCTGCAGTCTGCCTAGTTTGAGCAGTTTAACAAGCAGTTGGCGATATGAAACTGGAGACCAGAAGAGAGTTTAGGGTTAGATAAATAGATCTGAGAATCATCTGCATAGAGATGATAATTGGATCCATGGGAATTAATATCACTAAGCAAAATAGTGAGACAGAAGAGGACTCAGAACAGAGCCTGGAATGCATTTATAGCTGAACAGGTTTACTTGTATTTGGTAACCTGAGCTCACCTGGTATGACATTCTCCAGTACTATCTTTCATTCCTATTAGCATTATTAGATTAGCATTATGAGTAATCTCGTTTTGTTGGGGAAGGAAACTGGAGTGTTTCACTCAAAGTCTCTCAGCAAGTCAATAGGGAAGTTAAACTCTGGAGACCTGGATTTGTCCGTTGTTCTATCCATTAGGCCGAACTGAACTTCTGAGCATGATGTCTTCCTGGGACAGACAGAGGGGTGAAGATGGGGTGGATGAAAGAGACCCAGTAACTATTCTACTTGAGCTGCTAATGAACTTTCTCAACATTACCCAATGGAAATTTTTTTTTTTTATTGATTTCATGTCATATTATATCCTGGTCCCATAGTTACACATGGTGCTTAACTAACCTTTGTATTATAATATGGGGAGTATGGTGTAGATAGCAATGGTCAGAGAGGGGCCTGAAAAAAAGAAAAATTTTTAATAGCATAGATATAATTATTTTCGCACATAAAATTGGTTAAGGAGCCCTTTTTTATTTTGTTATATTATTATTTTTGTCTGGGGACCTAGAGTTCAAAATTAGGGCACTGCCAGTTACCATGAGCATTCTGCCCATTTCTGTGAAGTTTAGAGAACATCTTCCTCTGAATGTGTCTAGTAACTGTCTGATTTTTAAATATACTTTTAAATCATATTATAAAAGATATATGTTATAGATAACATCACACACACATATATAAAGAAAAAGAGAGGGAGAAGGACAAAAGGAGAGAGAAACAGGGAAAGAAAGGGAGAGGGAGAGAGAGAGGGGGGAAAAGAGAGAAAGAGAGACAGAGGGAGACAGACAGAGAGAGGGAGAGAGTGGGAGAAAGATAGTGGGAGAGGGAAGGAGGAAGGGAAGGAGGGAGGGAGGAAGGGAGGAAGAGTGTCCTGGGGTTCAAACCTTTATAGTGCATGTTTTTGGGCTAATGTGCTGCAAGGAGGCTTGCTTAAAATTAGCTATCTTTGTAATAACAGAAAAAAAGAGAGAATGGGATCAAGGAGCTGTCCCTGAACATTCCTTTAAAGTTGTTGATTCATGTATTTACCTGGCTCTTATTTCTTAAGGAGAAATCTCTGGCATAGGAAACATAAAATCATTTTCAGAACACAGAGATCTCTCCTGTTCTAATTTAGGTACTGGACTTATATGTGGGGACTAAAAGTTCATTTTTCCGCAACTCCTACCTTCATTCATTCATCTGTCTGTCTGTCCATCCATCCATCCATCCATCTATCATGTATCTATCTATCTATCTATCTATCTATCTATCTATCTATCTATCTATCTATCTATCTATCTATCTAATTTTATTTTTGTGAGTAAGGAGGAAATAAAGCTGCTTTCTAAAAGATATCCTCTAGCTTTGAATCAGCTGCTTGCATCTGTCACTGACTTGCACACCCTTTGCTAAATATTTTCCTGTTTGTGGAAGCATGTTGAAAGGATTTCACAAGAGCTCTGGCCATCTCCCTTGTGACCCTTCCTACACTTTATTGTCTGCTCTCACTGATAAGAGATGTCTATGCAATGGTAGGTGGGAGAGAGGGCAGTGAAACCACAGCAGGGGAAGAGTCAGACAAAGCTCATATTTTACATAATTACAACTTTGAATGGTGTAAATTTGAATACATGTGACCTAGCTGTACTTGAAGCCTTTCCTGTCCTCTCTCCCTCTCTAATTTATCTAGTATTTATTTTTATATACTACTGAACTTATTTGTATGCACATTGTCTCCTTTCATTGAGGGCAGGGTCCTTATTTCATTTTGGCCTTTATTTCCCTAGCTACAGGACCTGGTTCATCTTAGACACTTAATAGATACTTGTTGATTGATCAATTTCAAGTTCAAATATAATTTTCTCTGTTGGGCTTTGAAAGTCCTTCATGAACTTCCATGTAACCTTCACCTTTCTTGTCTTCTCATACCTTCTTCTCCCTCTTGTGCTCTTTGAAACAGGTGATGCTGGTTTCCCTGCTGTTCCTTACATAAGAAATTCCACCTCCTGACTTTGGTCATTTTGGCTGTCTGTCTGTCCATGTCTGGAATTCTCTCCCTCCTCATCTCTACCTCCTGGTTCCCCTGGTATCTTTCGCTGAATTGAATTATGGACAAGATATTTCATATCTCTGAGCTCCAATTTCTTCAACTGTGAAATGGAGACAATGCTACGTTTAGTTTTTCATCCTTCCAGAGTTACTGTGAAGATCACATAAGGTAGTGCATGTAAAATGCAAACCTCCAAGTTCTGTTGAAATGTTGGTTATCATCAGTGCGACGTCCCATCATCTGCAAGACTTTCTCATTCTCTTCAATCTTAGTGCCTTCCCTCTGAGATTAAGTCCAATTTATCCTGAACTTAGCTTGTTTGTACAGAGTTGTTTTGTAAATTGTCTCCCCTGTTAAAAGGAGCTCCTTGAGAATAGGAGTTTTTTTCCTTTTTTTTTTTGGGGGCTCCTCAATGCTTAGCACAATGAGTGGCTCATAGTCGGTACTTAATAAATGCTCATTGACTGACGGATGATAACTGACATTTCAACAGTACTTGCAGTTTTGCATTTACTGAGAGGATAAAAATGCTGCGCTATTATCTCCATTTTACAGAGAAGGGTGAAGTAAAATCTCATCCATAATTCAATTAAGTATTTATCTAATGCCTACTATTTATAAGACAGTGTGGCGGGTCCTTTGGATAAAAAGACAAAATGAGAAACTGACCCTGACCTCAAGAAACCTCCATTCTCTTTATAACTAGGGACAGAGATGGAATTTGAACCTAGGCCTAGCATTCTTTCTACTGGACCATGTTTGCCTCTCATCGGAAATGTAAATGGGTAGGGGCAGAGGGGAGGACGGAGGAAAGTGAATAGGCATTTACTTAACACCTGCTGTGTTCCAAGCACTCTGCTAAGTGCTTTACAAATATTATTTCATTTTAAACTCATAGCAACCCTGTGATATAGGTGCTGTTATTATCCCCATTTTGCATTTGAGGAAACTAAGGCAGACAGAGATTAAGTGACTGCCCCAAGGTCCCATGGCTAGTGTTTGAAGTCAAATTTGAAGTCAGAGCTTCTCAACTCCAGGCTTAGCGCTCTAACTGCTGCACCATCTAGCTGCCAAAACTAGAATGTAGCAACTAGGGTTCCATGTCACAAGACTTAGAGAGTATTTGTAGTACTTGGGGCTGTTTAGCAGGATATAGATAACAGAACTTAACAGCCAGTTCTCAAAAACCATTAATTAAGATGGGAAGCTGTCTACATGTCCTGGGTCTCCTCCCCAGTATGGGAGATCTTTGATCTCCCTCTCCACAAGGAGTCCTTCATGCTGTTGGGAATTTGTTGTACTGATCCTAGATACAAGTATCAGCTTCTCATCACTAATACTTACTGAGGAGGGACCTTTCTAGTGGAAACCACTTATTCCTTTCATCTCCTCCCTTGCCTTCTGGTACCTCATCTCAGCTCTGACACTCACTCTGTGTGTGGCCTTTACGAGATCATTGCTGGACTTCCTGATACCCCTGATGTTGTTTCTAAGACTGTCCCTTTGGTTTTCACTGAAGAGAAGTCTTTGCTAATAATCACAATCCAGAAACAATCTCATTGACTACAGTCTTTTATGTCACAGAAAGACAGAATGTGATTCCCTTTAGGAAGTTCTCACATGCTCAAATGGCGGCTGCTCTGGTGGTTCTGCAGTATCTCTTTAGAGAACACCGAAGGGAAACTGGAAAACCTTTGTTATACAGGCTCATATGTGAAGCCATTTTCAGGCTGGCCTGTTAAGTGGCTGTTTATGCTCTTTATATCACCAGAAATGTTTCCGTGTGTCTCAAAGTTATAACCAAACCCGTTCCTCTCTCCTGCCGTCTGTTACAGTTTTATCCTGTGATTTCTGCAGATTCCTGGAGGACTGTCTCATTGGAGAGGCCTGCTCTTAGAATGCCCCAGGGAGTTAGGCTGTCTTCATCTTCCCCTGCTCTTTTCATTGTTTGGTGCATAATGAATTTTTTCTTGGCTGTTCAAGGACCAGTGTTAAAATCTGACGCCTGATGTTGTTTTTACTGTGTGAAACCAGAAGACTCAGTGGCAATTAGTGTTCTTAACCACCGTGAGAAATTAAGGTAAAGGGCAGTAGTCGAAGGATCCCCAAGGGCAAGGCTGTTAGGAGGTTTTCCTGTGTGTGGGGGGAATGAAGAACCAATTCATCTTTATCATTAAAGAGCTTATATTCACTGAGAAGACCAATGGCAGTATATTTAAGTGGGTTATAAATTGTTATTATGTTATTAAGAGAGAGGTAGCCTGGCATTGGAGTTAGGAAAACATGAGTTCCAGCTTCGCATCTACATATATTGACTGTGAGACCTTGGGCATGTCATTACAATTGTTAACATGAGTTACATTTTATACATAGATATAAGTTAGACTGTATGATATATGAGGCCCTAAGATCAGATTCTATGATTGTGAAAGCAAGGCCCAGTAATCTTTAAGGTTTGTAAAGTCTCTCTTTCATTCTTAACAGCTAATCAACTAGTATTGATTAAGCGATTTATATGTACTTTTACCACTGGGCTAGCTAAGAAATATAAGATCTAGTATTTGCCAACGAGGAATTTGAAATCTAGTCAGAACAAACTAGGCAGGATTCTATGGATTCTATTTCCGTCATATGCTGATGGAAATTAGGTATTATTTTGTGTAAGAAAATTATAGACTCTCATTGTCAGATGGGACGTCAGAAGACATACAGTGCAACCTGAATAAGGACTCCCTTTCCAATGTGACAAGTGTTAAATTTCACTTTGCTTGAAGATTTCTAGTAAGGAGACTTTATCTCTCCCAATGCAGACCATTTCCTTTAGAAAGCTAGAATTATTAGGCAATTTTTCATTACATCAAGTCTGAGTATGTCTCTTTGCAACTTTCCCCCATAATTCTTAGCTCTGACCTCTAGAGCCAAGCAGAACAAGTGCATTCCAATTATTTGCCATATCCCTTGGAACTCAAGGCTACTTTTCTATAAGTTAAAGAATCCCAATTCCTAAAACCAGTCTTCATATGGCATGACCTTGTAGCCTTTTTCTAGCCTGATTTCCCCTCATTTGTTCCTTATATATCATAGTCTATGATTAGGGATAAATACTGGACCTGGAATTTATTGATATTCCTCTCTGGTTGAGGAAACATCCTCTTATGAATGCAGTCACTTTCTCTAAACCTCCTAGTCATAGTCCAATGCCATGGAGAAGTTAAATAATTTGTTCAGGGTCACATAGTATACCCCATAGGCAGGACTTGAATCTAGTATCTATAAAATGAGGCAGCTAGGTGGTGCAATAGATACCCTTTTAGAATTGGGCTTGGCCTTGGAAACATCTGAGTTCAGATCTTGCCTTAAACATTCACTAGTTATGTGACTATGGGGAAGCCACTTAACTGCTGCCTACTTCAGTTTCATCTGTAAACTGAAGATAATAATAACATTTACCTCTCAGGGTTGTTCTGAGGATAAAATGATACTATTTGCAAAACCTTACGGTACTGTATAAATGCTAGCTAATATTGTTGTTAAGTATTTGCTATTACAAATATAGACATTGATTATTATAGATATCAACAATTGAAAAGTATTGTATGCATTTATTATTACCTATTAGATATATTTTGTATACACAGGTATACATGTGAACACATATGTATAGATGAATATGTATACATATACATATATATGTACATGTGTACATAGATAGGTAGATAGATAGATAGATGATAGATAGATAGATACAAGTATATATAGGGGCAGCTAGGTGGTGCAGTGAATAGAGCATCAGTGCAGGAGTCAGGAGGACCTGAGTTCAAATCTCATCTCAGACACTTGACACTCACTAGCTGTCTGATCTTGGGCAAGTCACTTAACCCAATTGCCTCATCCTGGGTCATCTCCAGTCATCCTGATGAATATCTGGTCACTGGGATTCAGATGGCTCTGGAGGAGAAGTAAGGCTGGTGACCTGCACAGCCCTCCCTCACTGAAAACAAAGTCAAGTGCAAGTCATATCATCATTTCTCTGATGGCATGGTCTTCTTCGACAACGGACGAAGGACGAACACACACAAGTATGCATATACAGAGGCAAAAATATACCTATAACGTCTTTGCCTTTAAGGTGTATAGAATTTAGCAGGAAAAGATGAGGCTTATAAAAATGAAAGAGAAAATTTTACAAAACACATAACAATGTACAAAATTGTACAAATTGTACATTGATTTTTAATTTAACGGCACATTGCCTGGTATAGATTAGGAGGGAAAGAAATTACTCAAAGCTAGAGTTATCACAGATTTAGTGGAGGAGTCAAGGTGTGAGTGGCCCGTTTCACCTCTTCTCAGCCTTCCATGACACTGGATTTTGTTCATTTCCCTGTTTCCCCAGCTACTTCTCTTCTTGGTTCTCCTTCTCCAGTAACTGCAATTTAGCTTCATGTTATATTTCTGCTATCCTATTGGAGGCTGCAGTACAGTAGTTTGGTATTTGTCACACAAGTGACAAGTGGCAGAAGCTTTCCCCAGGGCCAGCAAAGAGACCGTTATGAAACACAGCCCAACAGTGTCTGTCCATCAAAACGTCAATATATGGCCAGCACCTGGATTCAAATTCTACCGTACAAACTCACTGGTTGTGTGATTCTTCTATTGTTGTAAAAAGAAAAAAAGATTGCCTGAGATCTTTCCTTCCATTCACTTTCTTTCCCGAGTTCAAAAAGCTTCTCTTAAGTCAATGACATTTTTCTTTCAGTGCTTCCTTTGGCACCAGGTTCATTCTTCCCTCATCTCTCCACAAGCTCCTACCTGCACTCTCCTTTCTCCCCTGGTGCCAAGCCACTCTCTCCTACCCTTCCTTCCCATGATCCCTTCCTTCTGTTTGAGGGAACAGCTGGGTTCCTGGCACCAAATATACTCCCCATCTCCTTGGGTGCCTTTCTTTGGGCTTTCCAACCATTGTTGTCACAGACCCAGGCACACATATGATGTTTCAATGACATGGGTTTCTACTCTGATCAGAGCTGAAAACGGGCAGCTGAGACCCAAGCTGGCTTATAAATTAGCAAAGCCTTGTTTTAGCCAGTTGGGCAGGAGAATGCAAATAGAGCACTTCAGGAGTCTTTGCCACAGTTCTGAGCTTGAGGGTTCTAAGCAAAGAGCTGTGTTTGCATGAGGAGGAGAAGGCAACATCTTTAACACTTTGCCATAACTAAGAGGAAAGCAACGCCTATTATCATTATTGGGTTTCTGCCAGTTGACTCCTACTCTCTTAATAAATGAGTGGAGGGTGAGGGAGTAGAGAGAGGAAGAGGACTTTTGCATTCCTGTGGTATTTATTTCTAATGTAAACATTGCAAATAGGCCCAGGAGGCAGAATGTTTTCAGTGGAAATGCGACCGGACCTGATGCAAGAGTGTTTTCTCTCATGGCATTTCCACTCTACAATAGAAAAAAAAAATGTTTCCATGCAGGCTGTTTCAATTCCAAGTATGGTCTTAACAAGTATTTTTACAAATACCACCAGATCCAAAAATGCAGCTACTATGGAAGCTTTAGCAAGCTTAGAGACACGTTGAACACATTGAAACATGGACACACATATTAGCAAATCATCCATTGAAATTATATTTTCTGTTCCATGACCCAGCGAGAGGCAGTTAGGTGGTGCAGTGGACAGAGCACTGGATCTCCTGTCAGGAAGATGTGAATTTAGATCTAACCATCGACATTTAGTAACCATGTGACCCTGGAAAAGTCATTTAACCTCTGTCTGCCTCAGAGAAATGGAAATGGTAACACTACCTACCTACCGGTGTTGCTGTATCAAATGAAGTAATGTTTATATGGGATTTTGAACATCTTAAAGTGCTTTATTATGATAGTTACCATCATTATAAGATTGCCATCACTGTTCCTCTCACATGACCTTCCATTTTTTGACTTGACTTTTTCACTGGTTGTTTTCTATGCTTGGACTGCTTGCCTTCCTTCTGGTGTCCCTGTGTTTTTTTATGACTCATTTCAAGTTTCACCTCCTGTAAAAGGCCTTTTCCAATTCCATCTACTTCTGGAAACTTCTCTCTAAGATTACCTTTAGTTACACTGAATACATTTTGTTTGCAAATCTTTATTTGCATGGCTTCTCCCCTATTAGAATATAGGAGGCTCCTGGAGGTTACAGGCTGTGTTTCTGCCTTTCTTTGTATCTCCAACACTTAGCACAGTGCTCTGATAAGTAGTAAGTTCTTGTTGTTCGGTCATTTTCAGTCAATGTTCGACTCTCTGTGACCCCATATGGAGTTTTCATGGCAAAGATACTGGAGTGGTTTGCCATTTTCTTCTCCAGTTCATTTTATAGATGAGGAAACTGAGGCAAACAGTGTGAAGTGACTTGCCCAGGGTCACACAGCTAGTAAATGTTTGAGACCAGATTTGAACTCAGGGAGATGAGTCCTCTTGACTCCAGGCCAGGCACTCTATCCATGGTGCACTACTTAGCTGACCCATTATAAGCTCTTTAGTAAATGCTTTTTCTACTGCCTGCCTGCCTGTCTGCCTGTTATATCACTGGCAATGCTTAAGTAGCCTAATTGGAGGGTCCTAGAGTTCCTGTTTGAGTGTCTAACTTTCAGCACTTTCATTCAGCTTCTTGGTGAAACTTGTCTAGAGAAGTGCTAATTACTTCATTCCACTCATCATGGGTTTCACTTTCTGGTCCTAGGGCTGTGGTGTTTTGGTTGCCAGCAAAAGGGGAGGAGGGTTGTGTGAGCAATGAAACCTACACATGTCCTTGTCACATCTTGACCTTCTGCCACCTGGTCCCAATACTGTGTGTCTAAACTTCTAAAAAAAAAGTCTGTTTTTGCTGTATGGGATTTTTTAGGGGGTGGAGTTTGGGCAATCTTTAGGAAGTCAGATTCATACGTTTTCCCCTTTGCATAGCAGCACCACTGACTCCTTCTCGTGACATCCTTAACCCCAAGAGGCAAGTACTAATCACCTTTCTGTTCACAAGACAAGAAGAACTATGGAATTACATGACCTTCACTGACTTCTTGTTGGGGACTTCCATGAACATCTGAATTTCAGAGAAAAATGATTCAGCTCTCTCAAAAATGTTTTTTTCTCCCTACATTCTAGATAACTTTTCTTTTCTTTACCTTTACTTCTGATTAGTTTTATCCTTTTTAGAGTTTAACATTGTCTCCTAGTATTTCAAATGTATTTATATTCTAAGGATTTTTTCAAATTAATAACTTTTTTTTTTACCAGGTTTTATTTGTATTGTTTTTATAAAGACATGTAGCATCCCCTTCTTTCTACTCACAAAGTCATTTTACTTATTCAGACTCTCATTGCCTTTTACATTGGATTATTGAGACAGGCTCCTAACGGGTCTATTTTAAATCTCTCTCTATTCTAATCTGTCCTCCAAACATTTGCCAAAGTAATTTTCCTAATTTGTTAGTCCAACTGTGTCCCTTTCCCCTTACTCAATAAACTCTAGTGGTTTCATATTATCTCTAGAATCAAATATAAACTTTTCTGTTTGGCATCTAAAGCTCTATGCTTCTATCTATTCAGTTTTTATGCATATTACTCTTCCTCCACACCCTCTGTGGTCCACCCATAGTGGCTGATTGGTTGTTCAATGAGGATGTTGCATCTCTTATCTCTGGGTCTTTTCAGTGGCTTCCTCCCATGTCTGTAATGCCCTCACTTGTCATCTCTGCCTTTCAGAACCCCTGGCTTCCTTCAATATTTCAAGGCACATGGCACAAGTGCCACCTTCTCAGGATGTCTTTCCCAAGCCATCCAACTTTTATTGCCTTTCCCTTTAAGGTTATTTTTCATCTTTTTCATACATTTCTCTCTCTCTCTCTCTCTCTCTCTCTCTCTCTCTCTCTCTCTCTCTCTCTCTCTCTCTTTCTGCCTCTTCATGCAGTCTATCTACAGTACCACCTAATTACCTAGCTGTGAGGAATTATTATAAAGAGCTAGGTGGCACAGGGAAAAAAGCTCAGGGCTGGAAGTCAGGAAGACTCATCCTTGAGTTCCAATCTGGTCTCAAACACTTACTAGTTGTGTGACCTTGGGCAAGTCACTTCCCCCTGTTTGCCTCAGTTTTCTCATCTGTAAAATGATCTGGAGAAGGAAATGCTAAACCACTCCAGTATCTTTCCCTGAAGAAACTCTAAATGGGAGTCACAAAGAGTCATATATGAACAACTGAACAACAAATGTTTTCCCACAAAGAGACAGTTTGGTATAATGAAAAGCACACTAGAATCAGTGCTAAGGGAGGTCTGTGTTTGAATGCTATCTCTGAAGTTGGTTAGCTGTGTGAACACAGGCAAGTCACTTAACTTCTCCAAGACCAATTTTCCTCATCTTTAAAATGCCTGTTGTTATATGCACCTATCTCCTATGGTTGTGGCAAGGATCATATGAGATGATGCACATAGAAATACATCCTTCCCCTGTACCCTAACATTCAAGCCTAAAGATTAAATCAACCAAATACAATCTCATATAAGCGCCTTCTGTATGCCAGGTCCACAGGTGCTAGGAATACAAAGACAGAAATCAAATAATTGCTGCTTTTGAGGCGCTTACATTGTAGTGGAGTGAGGAAGGGTGAATGGAGGGAGAATATTCAATGGTGAGATTAGTGGAAGATATTGGAAAAAGTAAAGAGAATCTTAAATATTGGGAGGGTGATTGTTTCAGTCAGAGAAGATGGAATCCAGAGTTAGGAATGATAGAATTCAATTCAATATGCATCCATTAAGCACCTAAAGACATAAAGGACACTGTGTTAGGTAGGGGCGGGAGGGAGGAGAGGGGCAGAAAAATTAAATCTCCCAGTTCTTGTCCTGATTAAGATCATGTTATAGAAGAGGAGATAAGACATATGCAATGCCCCTTGCAACCTGCAAAACCTATAATATAAATTATGTAATAAATACATAATATACATACAAAATATATACAATAAATTATGCAATAAGTGCAAGGGAAGAATCCATATAAACTACAGTCAGAAATTTTAGAAGGCAGAGACCATTCCCATCTGAGAGAATTAGGGCAGGCTTCTCAGAAGAGACAGGACTTATGTTGGACTTTTCTGAGATGGGAGTTGAGGTTGTACATTTCAGGCACAGGAGAGATAATGGGAGCAAAGACATGGAGATGAGAGTGGGGAATGATGTAGTTCATACCTGAAGCAATGTGGAGTAGATGAAGGAAGAATTATAGAGAGAACATGTCTTCAGTTACACAGCAGCAGTTTTTATCATGGCAAAGAAATGAGAACTAAAGGAGGTGTTCATCATTCAGAGAATGGCTGACCCAAAGATGGTATGTGAATGAAATGGAGAACTATTGTACTAATAGATAAAAATATATATTTATTAAGCTCTTACTATATACCAGGGACACTTAGGGTTGCTAGGTGGTACAGTGGATATAATCCTAGTGTCAGAAAAACTCATCTTCCTGAGTTCAAATCTAGCCTCACATATTTACTAGCTTTGCGACCTTGAGCAAGTCACTTCCCCCTGTTTGCCTGTTTCCTCATCTATAAAATGAGCCAGAGTAGGAAATGGCAATGCACCCCAGTATCTGCAAAGAAAACCCTAAATGGTGTAGCAAAGAGTGGACAAAACTGAAGTGACTGAACAAAAACAAAGATGTCTGGTACTGTGATAAGTCCTGGGGATATAAGCAAACAAAATAGGCCCTCTTTCAAGCAGGGAGATAAATTCTAATGGAGGAAGGTAACACATAAGGAGAGTGATAGGAATTGGAGTTGGAGGGAGGAAAAGGCACACACCTTTCTTCATGGAGGGGAGATCACAGGAAATGAGGTGGTAGCCTGGTACCCTGCTAAGTAAGGAAAGAGGGAAGAAGCCCATTATCCTAGAAAGAGATAAAGCAGGAAAGGTAGTTTGGAGGCAAATGGTGGCTAACTTAAGGAGTCAGAACTTTACTTACTACACAATAAGGAGCCATTGGTGAATTTTGAGCAGGAGAGTAACATGATTTAAATGATTAAGGGATCCTTTTTAGTAATATTATACAGGTAGCAATGCCATTAATGTGACTGAGAGTCTGATGACAAGGAGACCGCAGAAATGGTAGTAAATGAAAAAAAAATCAGAATTGTGTACTGAGGTAGAGGAATTAATGAAGGAGGTAACGTGAACATATGCAGATAAGCAGAGGGCTTTAAAGGGAACGGCCAAAAGTTTTAAACTTGGCACCCTTATTTTAAGAGTGTCAGTTAATTTTCATTTCTCACAGCATTCTCATTTCATACAAGTGTTAATGGAGAGGCTGCATTGCTGGCTCACACCTTCTGGAGCGCAGCATCTGGGAAGACAGGTATAGTGTGAGGAGTCCAAGAATGCAGTTTGCATTCTTGCAAAGTAATTATTGCTGGATGTCTTGCTGTTTAAAAACATGTTTCTAACGTAGTTCTTAGAATAAAAGTTAAAAAAATTCATCACCAGTTCTCACCTGTTGAGCAGGAAATTACCAATTATAAGATGCATAAAATAATGGTTCCCTTTTAAAACTGGGATCCTCCTTCCTCCCTGTCTCTTTTTGATGGTATCCTATCTGTTTTTCAAGGCCAGTTTCTTTTATAGAACCTTCTCTTATTACTCAAAATTAAAATTATCTGGGGATCATCTAGGATTTTGAGCTGGAATGGACCTTGAATATCATTTAGTTTTATTCCTTTATCATGACTTATTTTACAGATGAGGAAACTGAGACGCAGAGAGGAGAAGTGATTTGCCTGAGGCTGAAGAGGTAGGTTGTAGCAGAGCTGAGATTTAAAAACAAGTCTTTGTTTACCAAACCAGAGCTCTTTCCACCATACCAAAGCTAACCCCAAATTTTCCCATTTCATGCTCCAATAGAACGATATGCATTTATATGAATGCACTTACAATGTTCTCATTAGTATGTTTATCTGTCTATATATTATCTTGCCTTGTCATGTTTGAATAATGAAAAGTAAATAGAAACCAGAGTCAAAGGGGTGGGTTTGCATCACTTACTACTTGGGTAACACAAACAAATTCCTTCCCTGATTTGGGCCTTAGTGCCTCCTTTGTATGATGAAAGAATTGAGAAAATTATTTCTAAGGTTAATTTCAGCTCTGTTTCTTCGCCTTAATACTGGTGTTTTTATTCCCATTATGATTGCTTTCTTTTATAGGAGAGAGAAACTCAAACCATTTATGTTGTTCAGATAATATAAAATATGATACACTTATAGACTGTCAATATTCTTCTATTAGGGAAGATGCCTAAGGCTTATTTTTTTTTTTCATAAGCCAGGAGTTTATTGTAATCAGTTAAAGGTAAGGTAAGACAGAGATTCCTGAGTTGCCTAGACAATGACTAAGATAAGGCAAAATTTAAAAACTGATACTAAAATAAAGTAGAATTCATTAGGATTAAATTCAGTTACTAATCTTCATTTGAGGGAAACAATGTTGAAGTATACTTTGTTTTTCTTGACTGAGAGGTGGTGAACTATAGGCTGAAACATTCTTGGGTCAGTTAATTTTGCACGTTTGTCTTTGTTATAAAAGAGGGGTGTGTGGTGTGTGTGTGAGTGTGTATGTGTTAGAGCAGTTTATTGGGAGGTCATTCCTGTAAAAAAACAAAAGTCAATAATAAAACTTTAAAAATAAATAAATAACCTCTCCTGGGTATCACTGAAATTGTGGTGTGACTCGTTATGTTACTGTCATTTTTAACGATCAGGCATACTCTATTCAAATGGAATATGTTAGGTAAGAGAGTCAGTGGACTAGCATTGTGTACTAAGGATCCCAATGGGAAGGAGAAAGAAATACTGTGAAAAGCAACCTGGTGAAGAACAAAGGAGAAGGCAGCAGAGACGATTTGAGCTGAGTGTATACCTTGGACCAACTTTGCCAAAAAGAAGGATATGGATATTACGTTCTGGAAAAAGATCATAGAGTGGGCTTAGAGGCTGGACATTGTAGTGATGAGAAATTGTAATCATCTAGAAATCTGCTACAGCCTCTCTCTGGTTAGAACACTTTAAGATTTCTTGACTTGGGTTGCTAGTCAAGTCAACTTGAATCTTCAGAGTAGAGAAAGCAATACAAGGCTCCTGATGCTCTTTCCTCATTCTAACCAAAAAAGAAAAATTAATTGCGAAGGTAGAACTAGAGAGAACCTGGAGAGCCAGTGAGCCTGTATCTTAGAGTTCATGACAGCTAAGGAGAAAAAGGGCACCTAGGTGGCACCATAAATAGAGCATTGGTCTAGGAATGAGGAAGACTCAACTTCCTGAATTCAAATCCAGCCTCAAACACTTACTAGCTGCATGACCCTGGGCCACTCACTTAACCCTGTTTGTCTCAGTTTCCTCATCTGTAAAATGAGCTGGAGAAAAAAAATGGCAAACCACTCCAGTATCTTTGCCAAAAAACTCCAAATGGGGTCACAAAGACTGAAAATGACTCAACAGCTAAGGAGAAAAAAGCTGGATATGGTCCAATGTGTATGCTAGACTTGGGGAGCGTGAATTTCAAAGTTCAGAGAACGAATTTTGTTGTTGAGCTATTTCAGTTGTGTCTGATTCTATGCATTTGGGGTTTCCTTGGCAAAGATCCTGGAGTAGTTTGCCATTTCCTTCTCCAGCTCATTTTATAGATGAGGAAAATGAGGCAAACAGGGTTAAATGACTTGTCCATGGACACACAGCTAGTAAGTTTCTAAGGCCAAATTTGAACTCAGGAAGGTGAGTCTTCCTGCCTCTGGGCTTGGCATTCTATCCATTCCACCAGTTAGCTACCCCAAAGAAAGAATAGGGAGAACAAAACTTTAATGACACAAACAAGTCATTCCAATGAAAGAAAAGGGGAAAAGTGAAGATATCTAAAGCAATAAATGTGGTTTTCTGAACAGGCAATTTATCACTCAATGGAGATTTTAAAAATATTTTTAAAAAAATAAAAAGATCAGAGCCATCTGAGGGTGAGTTATATCACCCTCAGATTATAGGCTTATAAGGATTACATAAGAGATATGTATTAACATAAGATATATTTCTGTAATATGTGAATAAAATGATTATGAAAGGTATATGCATGTATTATATATATATATATATATATATATACACACACACATATACACATTTATCAGAATAAAAAGGTGGAAAGAAAGAGCAGACACCTCTGAGGGTCATTACAAAACAAATGGCACAATTTCATAAGAATAACTTCAGTAACTGTTACAGCCTCGAATGAATGGAGGCATTTGATGAGTCCTAAAGATAAATTTTTAGTATGTCAAGTAAGACTCCCTTTCAATCCTTTTCTTTTACACTAGAATTATCTATTTGTTTCTTAAAATTTTACTCTCCTTTTTCTTTTCCTGAACTCTGAAATACACTGACCCACCACTTAGGCTATATGTTAGGGGTCCACCCTCTGTTCTTGGAATGGTTCCTGTGCTCTCTGGCTTTTTTTTTTCTTGACTTACAGTGTTTCCTAGACATGGGATCCCTGTCCTTCCTCTAGGTGTGGTCTGACTACAGTTGTATACAGTGGAATTATAACCTGTCTTTTCCCCCTCCTTTTTATTTATATAAATACAACTTATGATCTTAAGCTTTTTGAACTATAATGTAACACAGTTGTCTCAGGTTTTTCTTGAAATCTGCTTGTAGTTTAGGCAGTCTTGTATGGTGGAAGTGTGGTGGAACTTTGTGTTAGAAGACCTAGGTTTGAATGTCAGCTTACTTACTAGGTGTGTGTTATTAGGCAAGTTACATCTTCTCTCTCTCTCAACCTCATTTTCATCATTTCTTAAATAGGGGAGGGGAGTAGACCAGATGATTTCCAATGACTCTTCTGTCTTAAAGTCTTATGCTCCTATGAAAATCTCCAGGTTTCCCCCCCAAAATAAACTGTTTTCTACTCATGCTATATTTGGGTGACTAATTTTTTGAATTAAAATGAAGAACTTTCATTTATCCCTACCAAATTTCTTTCTATTAGAATAAACCCCTTCTTCTAGACTATTGTCCTTTTGAAAGAATGAATCACTGAAAAAGCACTTCTGTATCAGGCACTGTGCTAAGCACTGGGGACACAAATTCAAAAATTAGACAGTCTTTACCCAAGGGAGCTTACATTCTAATAAAAGGAGACAAGACATATGTGTGAGAGTGGCGGCCACACAAAGGAGTGTTTGGGAGTAAACAGGGTAGCCAGTTGACATACACTTTCCAAATATGTAAACTTTCCTTATTATCTTTGTGTCACCTGTAAATTTAATGTATGTGAAATCTACTTTCAACCAAGTTGTGATAAAAACGTTTTGAGCAGAATAAGGGCTGAAATGTGACCATGTGGCACCCAGAGGCCTCTCTTCCAGATTTGCATTTATCCACACTAATGATTCTTTAGGTTCAGCTATTCATAGCTAATGGGTTGAGTGTCTGAAGTAACCTTACAGGCCATTAAGTCTAAACCTTTTATTGAGGAAACTCTGTAATGAGGAAACTGAAATGACTTGCCCGAGATCACTTAGGCAGTATTTGGGAGATGTGGGATATGAACCTTGATTTTCCCTAATTTCAAGTCCCAAACTCTTTCTACAAGACCACCAGTATACTTAGATATACTGTTAACCAACCCTCATCTTTCCATCTTGTCCATGAAGTTATCATGATTTTGTCCAAGTCTCTCTTTCACAACCTAGTATTCTTTTTCTTTTGAATAATCATATTTTTTTTAACATTCATTTAAAATTATTTGAGTTCCAATTTCTCTCCTTCCTTCAGCCCCTCCCCTACCTATTGAAAAGGTAGGCAATATGATGTCTACATGTAAGTTGTGAAAAACTGTATTACCATGTTGTGAGAGAGAGAGAGAGAGAGAGAGAGAGAGAGAGAGAGAGAGAGAGAGAGAGAGAGAGAGAGAGAGAGAGAGAGAGAAGGAAAGAGAGAAAGAAAGGAAAGGAAAAAAATAAAGTAACAGATACCTAGAATTCTAGAGTAGGATTTCTTAACCTGGAGATTCATGAACTTTTAAATTTCTTTCATAATTGTATTTCAAAATATTTGGTTTCCTTTGTAATCCTCTGTATTTTATGCATTTAAAAACCTTCTGAGAAGGGGTCCATAGACTTTAACAGACTGACTGCCAAAGGTAATGGATATTCAGGCTCCTTCTCATCATTCTTGTAATATGCCCTATATTTTCCGTTCTCTGTGGTTTTCATAATCCTGGTCCTTAGCTCTGAAAATCCCTAAGTCTATTGCAGTCTGGCTCATCCTTCACAGTACTTATCTCACAACAAGGGGCAGCTAGGTGGTGCAGTGGATAGAGTATCAGTGTAGGAGTCAGGAGGACCTGAGTTCCAATTTCACCTCAGACACTCAACACTCACTACCTGTGTGACCTTGGGCAAGTCACTTAAACTAATTGCCTCGTCCTGGGTCATCTCCAGTCATACTGATGAATATCTGGTCACTGGATTCATATGACTCTGGAGGAGAAGTGAGGCTGGTGACCTGCACAGCCCTCCCTCACTCAGAACAAAGTCAAGTGCAAGTCATGTCATTATTTCTTTGATGGCATGGTCTTCTTTGGCAATGAAGGATGAACACACATACACACACACACTGTCTCACAACAAACCCATGAGGAAGGTTGTATGACCTTACTATATATATTTTATCTCAGAGAGTTGAAATATCTTACCTGTGGACACAAATAAGTCAGAGAAGGGCTTTGGACCCAGATCTGTTACCTTCCAACTCTTTGGTTGAGTCTGGGGTTTTGGTAACTACACAGTAGTGATTGCATAGGAAAAAGGAAAGGTCATAGCTAGGTCTTTTTTTTTTTTTAATTCTTTATAATAGTCAATGCCTATAAAGAATAAAAGACCTAGTTATGACCTTTTTTCCTACAGTGTAAACTTGCTCCTCCTTCTGATTTGACTATTTCTGTCAATGGCATTGCCATTTACCAAGTCTTCCATGTGTTTGAAAGCTTGAGGTCTTTGAAAGCTTCTCTCTCTTGCACCTCCTGTATTCAATCAATACCAAGTCCTATCGATTTTGCCTTTGGCATCGGTCCTCTCTTTTCTGTTTCCACTGCTATCACCCCAGTTGTTGAGTCATATCTGACTCTTTGTGACCCTATGGACCACACTCTCCATGGGATTTTTTTTTTTGGGTAAAGATTCTGTAGTGATTTGCCATTTCCTTCTCCAGTGGAATAAAGCAAGCAGAAGTTATTTGCCCACAGTCACATAGCTGATAAGTATTTGAGGCCAAAGTTAAATTTAGGTCTTTTTGACTCTAGATTCAGTACTCTATCCATTGTGCTACCTAGCTGCCTCTTACTACAGGTATAGGGACCCAATATTGGACCTTAGCATAATAATATAGGTAGTTGATAATTAGGACCACTGTAGTATAGGTCCTTAATTATCAACTGCCTGTATTATTACATTAGGGTCCAAAAAGATCTTCCTACTGCTATTCTATTTCTTTCTAGTCCATCCTGTGTAAGTGTACCAGAATAATCTTCTTTACACATACATCAGGGCATGTCACACCTTTACTCAAAACCTTTCAATGCTCTCTTTGCCTATTGAATAAGGTTATGAATCTTTAGCCTGGTATTTAAAGCCCTCCAAAAACTAGTGCCATCCTATTGAATTAGTCTTATGTCTCTTTTCCATGTATTTTTACATTCCAGGTAAATCCATACATATCTTGGACTTTCTTGCCTTCAATATGTTTGCTCATATTTTTCCCCATGTCAGAATGACTGAAGTTTTGAGCCAAGGTGACTTGAGGGAATGATTGGTACAAAGAACAGAAATAGGGATGGCAGGAGGAGCAGGATTGAGAGGAAATTAGGATTTTCAATTTTGTGTTTATGGGACAATGGGAGACTGACTTAATTAGATAAGACTGCGAATGATGTCAACACTGTAGCTGGATCTGATACTTTACAGGCTATCTAAGAAGATTAGGGTCCTAAAGAATTTCACCCAGGACATTGATTGCTGGAAGAGAAGGTAGACTAGTCCTATAGTAAAAGTGAGGGCTAATGAACAAATATTCTGACTGCTACACTGGTACCCATAAAATGTTAAAATCTCTAGAGAAAGATCTCTGGAACTGCA
The DNA here is from genome assembly GCA_023548195.1 of Bettongia penicillata ogilbyi. Taxonomy (NCBI): domain Eukaryota; kingdom Metazoa; phylum Chordata; class Mammalia; order Diprotodontia; family Potoroidae; genus Bettongia; species Bettongia penicillata. The sequence goes on from JAJHZJ010000126.1 coordinate 13,491,083, forward strand.
ACTTACATCCTTTATGGAGGATTTATAAGAGGTTGTTGACAATGGTCATACAAGACAATAAAGGTGGTTGGATTTGATCTATGTGATGGAAGGAGGGCTCCCATCATGAGATCATGGCTCCATTGAAGCATTTACATTCATGTTGAGGAAATGATCTTCCCTAACAGACTACAAATAACCCTAGCAAGTTGTCTTACAAATGGATTACTGGTCACAAGAGAGACAGGAAGAGAGTGTAGATAACCCCTTCTTCCTTCTTCTAAAAATGATTCAAATGTACCGGTGGGGGTAGAGTGGAAGTTTTATTTTGTAGATAGAGAAGTCAGCTTATTATTCATTTGAGAGGTCTAGTAGATAGATCACTGGGCTAGAAGTCAAGGAAACCCAAGGTCAAGTTCTTCTTCAGACCCTGTATGCTTACCTACCCCTGGGCAAATCACTGGTCTCAGTTTTCTTGACTGTAGAATAGTGATAATACAAGCACCTATCTTAGAGAGCTGCTGTGAAGGTCAAATGGAATGATGTATATAAAGTACATTGCAAATCTGAAAGGTGCTACATAAATATCAGCTAGCTATTAATTACATTCCCACATCTTGAGTCCATGTGACAGATTGGCTAGTGGTAGTCATATCTGCCAAACACATGTACCATGTGCCAGTAGAGTTTCCTGGGTTATCCCTTGAAACATTAGCAAGTCAAGTTCAAAGGGGGATATCACGAAGTCCCTTTTGTGTTTTTAAAACTTATGATCAGTGCTTCAGCAAGAGGTATTGAACTATTGCTTCTACTGCTGGGTCTATTCATTGGACAATACTGAAGAATCAATAATTTTTTTGTTTTAAAGGACTCAACATCTTCTAGAGAAGTCCATGGCAGGATTGTGTCAAAGCAAAGGAAGTAGAAAAACTCTCTCTTATTTATTAATTAAATTTAATCTTTTCTAGAGGCTTTTAGACAAGTTTTCTTTGTTTTAAGAAAACAAAAACCAATAAGAAGTCCCTTCTGTCCCCTCTCCCATCCCCAGTGCATTAAGCTTGTCCTTAGTGAATGCAAAACACTAAAGTTAAATTCACTCATGCAGGTTGATTAGCACTTTAAGGTTTTCAAAGCAGATTTGTCACAGAGTATTTAGAAAAAATGGGGACACAGTCTATAAAATAACTCAAAAGCTTTTGTTGATCTGAGATGATCATAACTCATAAAATACATTTTCTTACAATAGCCCTAGGAAGCAGGAAGGCAAATGTTATTTTACCCAATTTGTTGATAATGAAACTGGGACCCAGAGAAATAAAATGATTTTCTCATGGTCATATAGCTAGTAATGTCTGAAGCTCTTTCTACTTCTGTTGATGTTATTTGATCTTGTATCTCCTGACTTTGCATCTCTCACTCTTTCTTTGGCACCAGAAACTCTGTCTTTATAACAAGTTTACTTTTTTCTATATATTATAGAAGAAGGGTAGGGGGAAGGAGAGAGTAGGAAGGAAAAAAGAAGAGGAACATAAGGGGGAGGGAGAGGAAGAAGGGAAGGAGAAGGGAAAGGGAAGAGAATGAAAGAGAGAGGGAGAGAAGAAAAATAAAAAGAGAAAAGAGAGGGAAAGGGAAGAGAGAGGAGAGATGAAGGAAAGAGAGGAAAAAGGAAAGACATTTGATGCATCTGAAATATGAACCATAAACTGGCAAGAATTTGTTTTAGAGGTGAATCTGTAATTGCATATTAAAAATTCCATGTCAATTCGATGACTATTTTTTGACCAATTTTTAATTCAGTGAAAAAAAATCAAATTATTATTTAGGCATTATTATGTCCAGCAAGAATTTAAATATTTTAGGTATCTGGTTATTTTCACATTGTATAGACTCATCCAGTGAAGCAGAATCAGACAATAACTTCTTTTATTTTCTCTACGATGGAGATGTTGTCATTTGGCTTTGGTACTGGAGTTTCTAGAAATATACTTATTAGCTTGTTTTGTAGCTTGTTTTTTGGTCTTCCTGTTTGTAATAAATTCGGTTAGGGTACTACTTTCTCTTTCCCATCTGACTCATTGCTCTGGAAATGACTGATCTATTTTAACCAAACAGCAGAAAGAGAAGCTGGGGGGTGGGGGTGGGGGTGAGGGGGAAGAGGGAGAAAGTTTTAGAAGGCAGGTATCTTATTTGCCAGTGTAATAGGAGGAGGGGAGGCAATCTCCCTTGTCTACAAAGACATGATGACAATGGGAATGCCTTGCTCCTTGACTTGAATTCTGGTCAGCTATGTGATGAAAAAGCCTCTCCCTGGTTTTGTTCTGGGTCTTATTTCACTATCTTTCTGTGAGAGAGAAAATACCTTTAGGGTACAGGCTTTGTTTATCTGTTTGTCCTGTTTTAGCTCATGACTCTGACCTTGTGAATTTAGGAAGGTCAGAACAAGGAGCCACCAGAATCTGAGATTCAAGTCCATGCTGGATCTTGCCACCAGCCTTTCCTTCCCGGATTTTCCCTCCCTCCCCCAGTAGCAGGGCCGTGGGGCACCTACCACCTTTAGGACTCTGCCCAGCAGGAAGGCTCAGGAGAATGACCTCAGGGTCCACCCCTAGTAGTTGCCAAGACCAGGATTCATCCAGCTGCTGCTATACCACATTTGTCAATAAACTTGGTGTGATAAATGCTTTCAGTCTGAGCCCACTCTCCTCTGGAACGGTGGTGGTGTACAGTGCGCCCCCACACCTTGGGGAGAAATGCTGTGTAACTTCTGCACTGCATCTCCCCTACAGTGCTATAGTTGCATGGTAAATATCCCTTTGGAAAAGCTAATTTAATTGGCTACATGAAAACAGGGCACCAATCTTCAGCAGTTAACATGGGGAAGAACTCACCAGAAAAGTGCCTCATTTTAGAAGAATCGTCTTCACTGCCCCTCTTGTATTCCCTGAAACAATGAAGGGGAGACATAGCCAGCCTTGCTCTGAAAAAGTCTGGAGTATTGCTATGCCAGCAAATGCTCAGCTAGTGTTAAAAACAAAATTTAGAATAGAATGGGCTTTTTGTGAATGTTTCATAATTCTGGATGGAAATCAGTCTTTTGAACATTTATAGAATACACACGCTTGTATGAGCACCCTAGCATCTACATGTCTATGTGCCCACTTGCACCTCCTGCCCCAGTGAATACCACCCTAATGAAACAAATACCTTGGTGGTCCATTAGAATAAGCTTAAGTTTCTAGACAGTTTTAAGGTTTACAAATCACTTTTCCCATATCAGACCTGTGAGCTAGAGGTCCAAATATTATTTTCCTCAGTTGACAGATGAGGAAGTTGAGGTAGGAGGCAGCCAGCAGGCTTGCTCATGGTGATAAAAATAATCAGTCACTAGGGGAGCGAGGATTTCAATCTAGGGTGATTGACTCCAAAGCCAGAGTCTTTTCCGCTGTAATATGCTGAATTTTCTGTGTTTGTTTGTGGAATCATAGGTTTGGAGTGTCACTTAGTCAAAAGTACCTGTAGTGAACTCAGAACTGAGACCCAGAGAGGACAAGTGGCTTACCTAGGGTCACTCAGGAACTAAGTAGCTGAGTTGGGATTTAAAATTAGTTTTTCTGACTCCCAGTCCAATGCTCTTTACATTATGTTGTGCTGCCTCGCCTCTGCCTGGGAATCAAATTTTGGTTAACATTTACTAAAAGCTTTGATACATTGCAGTATAAAAAAGTCCAAATGAGCCTTCGTAATGGGCTGCTCCATATCTTGCAACAAATATTCTTCTCTTCTTTTTTAGTTTGGGGAGGGAGGAGGGTTGGCAAGGTTCTCAAAATAAAACTAATCCATTGCCACAAATTGACTGCTGTATTTATCTTTGACACCCTGTGCTATCAAAAATTCTTAAGGCCCCACAGCTGACTTCAGCATACAAATTTAACAGCCTTGTTAAAGCCAAATAATTTTCAGAGTAGTTACAGCTTCCTTCCTTCCTTCCTTCCTTCCTTCTTTCCTTCTTTCCTTCCTTCCTTCCTTCCTTCCTTCCTTCCTTCCTTCCTTCCTTCCTTCCTTCCTTCCTTCCTTCCTTCCTTCCTTCCTTCCTTCCCTTCTTTCTTTCTTTCCCTCTCTCTTTGTCTCTCTCTCTCTCTCTCTCTCAGCATTCCATCAGACATTATTAGTATGATTCTTGGTATAGCTCATTTAGAGAGAAAAGGAAATCATGAAGCAGAAAGAATGAAAGAAAGGAAAAAGAAACAAAGGGAGGAAGAAACAAAAAGAAAGGAAGAAAAAGAAAAAGAAAGACAAAGTCAGAGAGACAGAGATAGAAAGGAGACAAAAATATAAACAGAGATAGAAGACAATTTTTTCCAAAAGGATAGATTTTTTTTTTCAATAGCCTCAGCCCCAAAGCAAGACTTTTAATACTTCTTGTCTTAAGTTTAATGGTCTACACACATAAGAACTCAGAATCTTCTTTAAAAACCTTCATGGAAATGTGTCTTATCTTTCATTGGGGCATCAGTGCTTTGAAAACATGATCTTATTAATGCATGTACTTCCTCCGATCATGAACCTATCCTTGCCTTCTTATCTTGTAGGATTCTTGCCCATGTCTTTTCTGTAAGCCCCACAGAGAAGCTACATGGAATTTCTGGAGGCCTTCCTCTAGTTCTTTGAACATTTTTCCAGTGGATATTAGTTTAACATTTTGATGTTTCATGTCTTTTTCCCCTCCTTTACTATACATCTGCCTCCATTTCCTGGTCATAACTAAATTAATTTTAAGAAGTCGGTCTTTTCAGCATCACTGGGGATGTGTTGATACTACCATATTGCCCAGTTTCCATAGTACAACACGACTGGAATTCCATTCCTTGGTAGATCCATGATCTCACTTGCTATGGCACAATGGATAGAATGTTGGCTCTGGAATCAGGAGGACCTGAGTTCAAATTTGACCTTAGATACTTACTAACTGTGTGACTTTGGGCAAATCTGTTAACCCTCTTTGTTTCAGTTTCTTCAGTAAAATGAGCTGGAGAAGGAAATGGCAAACTACTATAGTATCTTTGTCAAGAAAATCCCAAATGGAGTCTGATCAGGAGGCAGACACAACTGAAATATGACTGAGCAATGACATCTCCTTCTACTGAAACATATCATAATCTATCCATGCCTTCTCATTCAAGATAAATCTTTGTCTTAGTTTTTTGGCAAATCCTATGTATGCTGGAGGCCTTCTTTTCTTTTGTTTATTTAATACATCACAAATGCCAATGGAAAATTAGAGCTGTCTATCTGTTAACCCTTGTTCTTGTGACATAGCCAATGCACCCTCTTTTTTGGGCACATATGTCCTTGATGTCTTAGGAATATGCCATCATTGATAATCTACTGTAGTCTTATTATACCCATCATAGGTATATCTATCCCTTTTTTAATCACCTATAATAGTGTTCTCAACTTGCAGAAATTAGGTGAACATTTTATACGGAAGGTATAAAACAAATAATTATGGTTTAAAAAATCATCATATTATGTAGAAGTGTTTTACTGTCTGAAAATATCCTTATAATACCTCTGTCTCTTCACTAGACTATATATCACGCCATATATAGAAATATAGCTTGAATTGCCTTAGAACTGGAAGATTAGTTCTGGGGCATGTGGGTCCTTATCAGTGAATAAACATTTATTTAGGGTCTTCTATTATGTGCCAGACACTATGCTAAGTACTGGGGATACAAAGAAAGGCAAAAGATAGTTCCTGACGCTCAAGAAACTCACAATCTGAGAGAGACTACATGAAATCTATTATGTACACACAAGATATAAACAAGATAAGATGGAGATAATCAATTAGGGAAGGAACTAGAATTAAAGGGGTCCAAGAAAGGCTTCTCACAGAAGGCAGAATTTTAGCTGAGACTTGAAGGACACCAGGGAAAGCAGGAAGTGGAGATGGGGAGGGGGTGGTATACCAAGCATTTAAGTGATGTTCTGTTCCATGTTCTATGGAACTTTAGCTTTAAAAAAACTTCTATGCAGCTCAGACTTGAAAGGGACCTTAGATGATCCAATTCATCCTCCTTACTTTATAGGAGGAGGAAATAGATCCAGAGAAGGAAAATCATAGATGACAGGCAGATCTTAAGATTCAGAAATAGGTAGGACCTCAGAGCTCTTACCGAATTGTAGAATTAGGAACACTGAATCTGGAAGAATGAACCTCTGGGGCTATCTAGTCCAAACAACTGAAGAAGGATCCTCTTTATAACATATCTAAGTTTGGTCATGCAGCCTTTGGTTAAAGACCCTCCAGTGTGGGGGTATCCATTATGTCCCAAGGTCACCCTTTCCTCTTTGGCATAGCTCTAATCATTGGGAGGCTTTTCCCTTAACTTGTCTTTAACTGCTACCTGCTGCTATTAGATCTGCTCTCTGAAGACAAAGTGGACAAAATCAGCTCCCACAGGATGGCCCTTCAAAATAATTTGAAAACTGATGCTGGGTCTCTCCTGAGTATCATCTTTTCCAGGCTAAAAATTCCTAGTTACTTCAATAAATCTTTATGTGGGTCTCTTCCTTCTAGAAGCTCTCCACTTTGCCATTGCCTATCCTAAAATGTTCCCAGAATTGAACAAAATGCTATAGATGTTGTCTGATCAGGGCAGAGTTAAGCAGACCTATGATCTCCCTGTCCTAGACACTGCTTTTCAATGTAACCTGAAATGACCTTAGATTCCTTTGGGCTGCTATGTGATATTGAACTTGCTTTTATTAAACATGCTAACCAGGGGTAAGGAACCTATGGCTTCAAAGCCACATGTGGCCTTGAGGCTGCCAACTCCCCATCCCTGTTAAACCTTTAATAAATTGCTTTGTAGCTATTTTCCCATCATGTATATGTGGAATTGATTTTTAGATACTGAGTAAGACTTTACATTTGTCCTTGGCAAATTTCATAGATTTAGAGCTCAAAGGGGACCTTGAAATTCATTGAGTTTGACCTCATTTTATATAAGCAGAAAATGAGACATGGGGAACTTAAGTGACTTTGAGTGACTTGTCTGGGGTTCACAGAGTTAAGTGTCTAAGACGGGATTTGAACTCAGTTTTTCTTGACTTCGATTCAGGATAATGCTCTAGATCTGTCAAGATCTGTCTTTGATGCTGACTCTTCAATTCAGTAGATTAAATATCCTTCCCATATTCTATCTATATTCTATCTATAAATTTGATAAATATATGATTTTCCCTATTTGTATTTGAGTCATTGATAAAAATGTTTAGTGGCCAGAGACTGATTCTTGGGGCACTACATTATAGACATTTTCTCAAGTTGATATTGAACAATTGTGTGTGTTTGTCCTTCGTTGCCAAAGAAGACCATGCCATCAGAGAAAGGATGACATGACTTGCACTTGACTTTGTTTTGAGTGAGAGAGGACTGTGCAGGTCACCAGCCTCACTTCTCCTCCAGAGCCATCTGAATCCAGTGACCAAATATTCATTAGGATGACTGGAGATGACCCAGGATGAGGCAATTGGGGTTAAATGACTTGCCCAAGGTCATACAGCTAGTGAATGTCAAGGGTCTTAGGGGAGATTTGAATTCAGGTCCTCCTGACTCCTGCACTGGTGCTCTATCCACTGCACCACCTAGCTGCCCCTATTGAACAATTATTGACTATTTAGATCTGGTCATTCAACTTAGTCTCAACTCTATCTAGCTGAACTATCACCTAGTCCTCAGTTCCCTATCTTTTCCACAAGAATAGCAGGAGAGTCATTGCAATACTAGGTGATGCTGTGGATAGAGAACAGGATTTGGAATCAGAAAGATGAAAGTTTACTAACTACGTGATCTTGGGTAAGTCACTTAACCTTATTGTGCCTGTTCCTTTTTTTTTTCTTCATTGGAATTCTTTTTATTATTATATTAACTTTATTTAGCTTTAACATTCTTTTTTAAAATTTTGAGTTCCTGATTCTCTCCCTCTTTACCACCCCTTCCCTACCTACTGAGAAAGTAAATGATATGCTATCAATTATACATATGAAATCATGTAAAATATATTTCTATATTAGCCATATTACAAAAAGCAAAAAAAAGTGAAAAAATTCTCCTTCAGTTTTCACTCAGAGTTCATCAGTTCTTTCTCTGGAGGTGGATAATATATCTTTTCATCATGAGTCCTTTGGAATTATCTTGAATTATTGTATTCATTAGCGTAGCCAAGTCTTTCAATGTTGATCACCATTACAAGATTGCTATTATGGTATCCAATGATCTCCTGGTTTTTCTCACTTTGCTTTGCATCAGTTCATATTGGTCATGTTTTTCTGAACCCTCCTTCTCCCATCATTTTTTATAACACAAAGTATTCCATCACAATCATATGCTACAACTTGTTCAGCTGTTCCCTAATTGATGAACATAACCTTAATTTCCAACTCTTTGCCATCACAAAAAGAACTACTATGAATATTTTTTTTCTAAATAGGCCCTTTTCCTTTGATTTCTTTAGGGCACAGACCTAGTAGTGTTATTGCTGAATCAAAGGATATGTACAGTTTTATGGCTTTTCGGGCATAGATCCAGTTTCTTCTCCAGAATTGTTGGACCAGTTCACTACTCTACCAATAGTTCATAAATGTCCCTAGTTTTTCCTTATCCTCTCTAGTATTTGTTATTTCCAATAGGTTTGGGGTGGTACCTCAGATTTTTAAAAATTAATTTTTCTCTAATCAATAGTGATTTAGAACATTTTTACATATGACTATAGACAGTGTTGCTTTCCTCTTCTAAAAACTGCTTGTTCATATCCTTTAACCACTTTTAAATTGGGAAATGACTCTTATTACTATAAATTTGATTCAGTTCCATATATATTTGAGAAGTGAAGCTTTTATCAGAGAAAGTTGTTATAAAATTTTTTGAGATTATTTCATTGTCTCTGGTAAATTTGTTAAAGCAAAATGTAGTTTCCTTGATTATCTCTTTTGATTAGATTTATTCTTTTGTAGTCCTTTATTTTAATTCTGTGTGTTCCACCCTTAGTTTCTTTATCTGTAAAATAGGAACAACACCAGCACCAACTCACAGGGTTGTTGTGAGAAACAGATAAGTAAAATATTTTGAAAATCTGAAAAGTACTTTAGAAATACTATGATGATTATGATGGTGGTGATGATGTTGGTTTATACCATCTCTAAGGTACTTTCTAGATGTAAGTTTATATGATCTATGATTGTATGATCCTATCAGTAGCAGTTCTGATGCTTCCTAGTTGTGTGACCCTGAGAATTCACCTTTCTTAACCTCACTTTATCTATAAAATAGGGTTTATTATACATGTATGGCTTCCATCATGGGATTGTTGTAGGGTATGGGGTTTATGAACTTTAAAGGACTAATGATGATCCATCAGTCAACAAAGTTATTAATGCTTACTATGTGTCAGGTACTGTCCTATAGAAATATGGGCTATTGCTATCTATTATCTGCCCCACCATCCTGGCCATTGTTGTGAGAATCAGATGAGATGTTGTATGTGATAGCATTAGGGCTGTCAAGTGTTTATAGCTACAAGGGTTTCTATTATGTGAAAGCCTTGAAGAGAGAGACTGATAAGGGAAGAAAGAACTCTTGAAAGAAGCTGTTAACCCTTTTCTGTCTCCTCAGCACAGCATGATCAGCATTCCTCCCCTATTCTCCTTTTCCTCCTTTTCTCCTTCCTACAAAATGGAACAGTCAAGATAGAAAACCAGTGGAGGCTGTTCTCTGAGTGCCAAACCTCAAGAAAGCCTGTGCTCTGAGTTCCAGGGAAGGCAGCACTGGGGTCTCTGTTGCTATAAGATGGTGCCCACTGTCCTGACTCTGTGTAGAACCTGCTCCTGAGCATCTTTCTCCATTAAGAACTCCATGTGCCAGAGAGGTGGATGAAAGATTCCCAGGACAGCGAGAATAGTGTTGTAGTTTCAAAGTTGGTACAGGGAAGGTGCTAGGCTATGTCAATAGCATATAAAGGCATTTTGGAAAAAAGCATTAACTTTGCTAATGCTATGTCTCCACTCTGTTGGCATCTTTTAAAGGTCAGTTTCTATGGTTTGTACATGCTGTTTCTTCTGAGTAGCTTGCGATTATTATTTCTTTGCCTCCTAGTGAGATGGTGAAATTTACAATCAAATTAATACTTATTTATGAAATGAATGAATGGATGGATGAATAAATAACGGGTGGGCAAAAAAAGTAAACAGTTCAGCTTTAGATAACTTCTGAGGTTCATTTCAGTTCGAATTTTCTATGGAAATACTCTTTCCAGGGCCACTTTGTTACATTTTAGAAAAAATATCAGCTCTTCAGTAAACTATAAATTTCTACATGTACAATGCTTTGAATTAGCTTAATATAATTTTTTTCAGGAATAAATGTTTGCAGTTTTATTTTATATCTTGGTTTATAGTTCATTTTGGGAATTATGATGATAAATGTAATAATTTGGTAGCTTTATTAACTTTTGCTAAAGTTAATTCCACAATAAAACTAAATTAGTAATAATTTTTCAAAGAAGAGATGAATGAAAAAGCATTTATTTAACACTTACTACATGCCAAGCAGGCAGCTAGGTGGATAAAGTACTGGACCTGGAGTAAGGAAGACTTATCTTTGTGACTTCAAATCCAGCATCAGACACTAACTATCTATGTGACCCTGGGCAAGTCACTTCACTGTTTGCCTCAGTTCCTCAATGAACTGGAGAAGGAAATGGCAAACCACTCCAGCATTTTGGCCAAGAAAACCCCAAATGGGGTCATAAAGAGTTAGATATGATTGAAAAATGACTGCACATTTGCTAAGCATTGTGCTAATTGCTAGGGATACAAAGACAGTTCTTACTCTTCAAGGAGCTCATAGTCTAATGGGACAGACAACATGCATACAGCTATGTACAAACAAGATATATATATATATATACATATATACATACATATATACATATATATATATACATACATACATACACACACACACAGGATCACTTGGGGGTCATCTCTGAAGGAAGGTGCCAAAATCAAGAATTAAAGAAGACTTTTTGCAGAAGGTAGAACTTTAAATGAAACTTGAAAGAAGCCAGGGAAGTTAAGAGGCAGAGATAAAGAAGGAAAGAATTCCAGACGTGGGGATGGCCAATGAAAATGCTCAGCCAGGAGATGCAGTGTCTCGTTCAAGGAACAGGAAGAAGGCCAATTTCACTGGGTTCCTGTGGAGAAGTATGGGGTGTTACAAGATAGGAAGGGGTCAGGTTATGCAGGACTTTAAAAGTCAAACAGAGGATTTTATATCTGCTATTCATTTGTTCTATATTGTTTTCCATTTTAGACTTTTTAACCAGTATTATCTTTTGTAAAGGTTGGTAGGTAACCCGGTTCATGATCTTTCAGTACTTGTTTGGAGAGATAAAGCTACAGATTGATGAAGCAGTTACTAAGATCACTTGGTAAGTTGGTTGCAGAATGAGGAAAAGTCCTCAGGATTCCTCAGGATGCCCAATATTAGATGGCGTGTTGCAGTCTGTGTGTTACAACCTTCATTTCCTTCCTCCAGACATTTACTAGCTATATGACTCTGGGCAAATCATTTAACCTCTTTTTGCTTCAATTTCCTCAAATGCAAAATGGGGATAAAAACATCACTGATGTTACAAGGTTGCTGTGAGAATCAAAAGAGATGATATTGGTAAAGCCTTTAGCACAATACCCTGTATATATAGTAGGCCCATAAATGTTTATTTCCTTCCTCCTCCTTCCACCCTTTGAAAATGGCCTTGTTTTATTTCAATCCGCTTTCTTTGGAAGAGCCCAGTGTATAGGAGAGAATTGAAAATAAAACACACAGGTAGAGCACCCCAGTTTTCCTTTTTGTATCTCTTTACTTGTGTTCATGTCTCTTCCAACTACTCTGTATTCTCACTTTACTGACAGGAAATCAACTTTCTATCAAGTAGTATCTCCAAGTGTCTCTGATGTGATAGATACCTTTGTAACCTTCTCACATCTGCCCACAGTGCCTAGAATCGTCTCTATCCTCTGCATCGGAAGCCTTCAGTATAGATTACTAACTAATAATGTAGGCTCCTTAAAGGCAGGGCCCGTCCTTTGTAATAACAGCACCTAGCACAGTACCTGACACACAGTGGGCTTCAATAAAAATGCTATTGATTGCTTGCTTGATTGACAACACACAATCTTATTTGTGTATTATATCTATCTATGTTGACATTCTAAGCTTCTCTTAGGCTAGTTGCTTCTTGAAAGGAGGGTCTTTGTCTTGTCTAAATTTTGTATCTCTCTACCCCCTCACGTATTATTCTGCACATAGTAGGTGCTTACTCGGAGTATGTTGAATTCTATTGTGTTGTATTATTTTAACAGTCACCAGAGGGAGCTTAAGAAAAACAATCTCCTTTCCTTTCAATAGATGCTACAGAATTGAAAATGCTATTTTTGGCATTCAAGGAGGTATGAGCATATTATAAGTTATGTTAGGTGTGAGCACTTTTGAAAATAACAAGGGGGAGTCTCCAGAGAGTCTGTTTAGTTATGTCACATCTATGTTAAGAGATAACTAGCCTCATTTGTATAGAAAGACTGAGATGATTCGATGGCTTTCTCAGAGTTGTTTCAGGCTAACTTGGCATTTTATCAGTTTTAAAGGAATGGGGCCTTTTTCATCCTTCTTTTCTGAATGGATGGGAATAATGGACTCCTTAGAAAGGCTGATGAGCTGAAGAATGCACTTGGCAAATTCAGTTTATTTCCCTTCCTAATTTACCTCTCAGAAATTATGCAGCTTTTTTTGGGGGGGGGGAGGGCAGGAAGTGGTATGGAGTTGTGGTAGCTGTTTATGCAGTTATCCCTTCCATATTTCTGGGGATGCAGGCTTAATGCTCTCCCCTTCCCTCATCTGGAAAATCCACATAAAATTTTTTGCCCTCTCTTCCTACCAGGGGAGAAGTTTGAATTATTATGGTATTAAAAGATAAAATATGTTGACATTATACAATATTATATATATGTATTATGCATTTTTGAGCTTCTAAACTTTTTCTGTATTGTCTTCTGACGTTTGTGTGTTGTTTATGCTTCTGCAAAACTCCCCCCAAATTCCCATTTAATTTCTTATGCCAACCACAATGGGGAAAGTTGCGATCTGGAAGGGATAACTGTAGTATTTTAAATTCATTCAATTCTATCTGCTTCAATATATTATTGCCAATGCATTGCCCTACTAGGCTGTAAATCTTGTGAGACCAGAGAACAGATAACCTGCTGTAGTAAGTGCTAAATAAATTTTGATCTACTGAATTTCTCATTCAGGTGAGAGTGTTCTTGGGGCTCTTACCTTCCCCTTTGCAATTAAACTGGTGCTGTGAGTCTGAGAAGGGAGTTTACATTTGTCTAGACTCTAGGAGATTCTTTCCACGTGGTGGGTAGCATAGGGGTGTATAGAGTTTAGGCTCAGCCCATGATCTCTGCACTCCTATGTGACTCACAGCCCTTCAAGGAGAAGAAGAGGTATTACTGATGGATCTGAAGAAAAAAATGGACTTATCCCCTAGTTCCTTTTTTTGGGAAAGAAAAATAAGCAAAGTCTTCATTTTTAGCCACTTCTAGGGATAAAACAGTGACTATGGATACATGTAAGCAAATGGACTTAGAAACTAATTTTCTTGTAAGGATTTTTTTTTCTGTGATCAATGCATCCAATCTGACTACAGCATTTTCAATTATTATGTTCTCTGTTATTATTTAATTGTCCGTTATTTTATTTTAGAGGCTTTACATCTAAGGGTGTCCATTCCATATTTAAGTGGTATTTCTTATAGTGTGTGTGAGTGTGTGTGTGTGTTGAGTTTGGGACATAAGCCTAGACAAAATGTTCTCAGCTGTCATTCAAGGCTGTAATATTCCTCAAATTGCTTAACTAGAGGCCTCAACTTCCTTATCTGTAAAAAGGCAATTTGCCCTATGTCATAGAATTGTAAGGACAAAATGAAATGAATGTGAAAGTATTGTATAAACTGCAACGTATTATATAAATATAAGATATTTCTATTATTGAAGTTGTTCGTATTTGAGGGGCCATACCCCATCTCATGACTTTAATTACTTCTATGAAATCATGGTTTCAAGGGTGTTGGTGCCATAGGTTATTTTTTCTTTCCAAAGAAAGAGTATTTTCTTCCTTTTGCCACAGAGCATCAGTCCAAGATTATAGAAGGGAGCTGTTTTGGAGCTGTGAGAATAAAGGAGGCTGATTGGCAGGTGCCTGGGTATAACAGCTTATACAATCTTAGGTGCAGGGAGGAGTGGAGAGGCCTAAGAAGGCATAGTGTAGATTCAGGAGGAAAGACCACTGAAGGTCCAGAGCTCTCTAATTAGGATTGAGTTAAACAGAGGGTTGGGGAGACCCTATGCCAGATATTAGAGCTATGGAGCTCAGCTGACCTGACCTGATCATTCCAGCCTTTTACCTCACTGAGCAGGTGAAATCAGTGTTGCTCCTTGAATTCCTCAGCACCTTTGTCTGACCTCTCGATTGCCTTGATCACATTTCTGTGCGGCATCTATCCTTGGACTTTAAGTTTTTCGAGGGCAGAGGACATTGCAATTTTTCTTCTTTGAATGCCAATGCCTTATACACAGTAAGAATTTTGTAAATGTTAGATTTGAATGAAACAAAAGTGAGCCAAGGCTGAAAACCTGACTGACCAGAATCACAGACAGTAATGGAGGAGGGAGGAAGGAGAATTGGTTTAGTTCTTTGAAATTGTAAATACTACAATGAAATCTTTCAACCTTAAGGTGAGGATCTGACATTTTGTTTTGTTTTTGTCAGTCTATGGTCAAAAGGGTGGTTTAAGGCAACTTTATGAGAAATATGTCTATAGGACCATGATGATTTTCCTTTCCAAAAACCAAGGTGGAATTTAAATGTTTGACCAGGGGTGAAGTAATTAATTTCTTTGCGCCATCCTACCATTCTGTTTTATTCCTTTGCCATCTTTTCTGATACACATTCTTTTTCTTCTGTTCAACTTCTATTATGGTCTTTCTTTGTCAAGGCTGTTTCTCACGATTATGTGCTTTTTATTTCTGCTGTTCCCCAATATATTCATTTGGATAGATTTAGGACAGATAAAAGTGTTAAAAATAGCCTGGCTTCTCTTTGCTTTAGAGACACAACGAGAGAGGGAGACTCAAGGAAGATTTTAAACTAATAGCATTTGATTTGTCTCAGTTATTTGAAAGCTAGATGTCCCTTAGTTCTCTATTCTTCTTAAAGTCAAAACCTTTTTGATATAAAATAAAATATGATATGCTTGAGATAATTGGCTAGTTCCATCTAATTGGCTTGCCATATCACAAAGTCTGAAAATAGTTAACTATTAGGGAAAACATATTCTGAAGGAATCATAAAACATCAGAGTTTGAAGGGACTTTTGAGGTCATCTGGTCCAATTCCATCATTTTCTTCAGAGGATGAAACTGAGTCCAGAAGAGGGGGAGGAAGTGTGGTGCAGCAGAAAAAAGTATTCAGTTTGGAATCAATGGACCTGGGTTCAAATTCTGACTTTGCTCCTATTACCTATGAGACCTTGGAAAAACCACGGGTGAGTGGGTTAAACTGGATGAAAGAATAAAAAATATTTATTAAGCACAGGGATCCACGTAAAAAAAAAGGGGGGGAGTCAATCCCATACCTAGAGCTTACTTTGTAAGGAGGTATACAAAAAGAGGCAAAAGACAGTCCCTGTCCTCAAGGACCTTTCAGTTTAAAGGGAGGAGAAAATATGCAAATGTGTATATACAAAGCAAGATATATACTAGAGAAGACAGCAAGAGAACTAAGAGAAGGCACTAGAATTAAAAGGGGTTGGGAAAGGCTTCCTGTAAAAGAGGAGATTTTAATTGGACTTTAAAAGTATGCAGGGAAGCCAGAGTTGAGGAGGAAGATCATTCCCAGTGTGGGGGACAGTCAATGAAAATGTCCAGAGCTGAGAGATGAGTTTCTTGATTGTAGAATAGCCAAGAGTCCAGTCTAACTGGATCAGAGTACACACCTTTACTGTGTGCCAGGGACTGTGCTGAGTACTGGGAATAAAAATACAAGAAAAAAGAAAGACAGGCCCTGCCCTTAAGGAGCTAACACAAAAAAAGGAAGCTGAAAAGGTAGGGGAGGAAGGAATGTAGCCAGTGTGGGTAATAATGGAGACATGCAGAGTATAATCTGGTAGAAACTGAAGTGGTCATTGACTTGGGGTAGCCTCCTTACATGGAGGTTCTGGGAGGAGCCCTCTACCCTTCAATTAGAAGGCCCATAGGGGCAGAGGAAACTTCCCAGGTGTGCGTTCCTTGCTGAAGTGATCTTGCAGAATGAAGAGGTCTTTGGGGTATAATGGAGAAGTCTAGTGTTCAGAGTCAGAAGAAGAAAAGAAAATGACTGAGGTGATGGTAGGGACCACAAGATCTCAGACAGCTCAAAGCTAAGCAGCCTAGCTCCTCTCAGACATGGCCTCCGATGCCCTGGAGCATGGAAAACAGCCACAGAAGTCAGAACTGAATGGCTTGGCCTAGATGGTCTTGTCTACTCTAAGTTTATGATAACTTAGCCAAGGTTACACAGCTGGAAAGTAATTCATATACTTTCATCAGAACTAGGATTTGAACCTAGGTTCTTTGAGGAAAAATTTCCTCCACACTTGTCCCTTGGATTAAGACAAATCGTATTATTCTTTGTGGTACCTCCTCCCCCATACTTCTCACTTGATACTGTGGTTGCAAGAAGGGGCAATGCTGATGGAGACCTCTACCAACAACTGTTTTCCACCTGTCCTCCCTCTCAACGACCACCAAGTCTTTAATGGAAGCAGAACCCTATGGTTGGACAGGATGCCACCTTTGTGGAAGTGAAACTCTAGTGGCAAACCATGCTACATCTATTTTGGAGATTCTTGTTTATCACTCATTGTAGTCACCTCAGAGACTGGCTCTGCTTGGATTTATACAGTACCTTTTTTTTAATAACAAAAACTCAAAAT
Source organism: Bettongia penicillata ogilbyi (assembly GCA_023548195.1). Lineage (NCBI taxonomy): Eukaryota > Metazoa > Chordata > Mammalia > Diprotodontia > Potoroidae > Bettongia > Bettongia penicillata. The sequence continues at coordinate 13,508,161 of JAJHZJ010000126.1, forward strand.
ATCTTCTCACCCTCTACAGAACCACAAAATTTAGGAGTGGGAAAGGGACTTCAGAGGTAAACTAAAACCAAAGGTATCAAACACGCAATGCTTGGGTCACATATAGCCCCCAACACTCCCAACTGTGGCCTGAACCAGATTAAAATGTAACTGGAAAATATTGAACAAAAAACCCCACAATAAAATTTAGATAATATAATTTTTCTAAATCAGTATGTGCCTATAGGAATACTCATGTGTGATTAAGTATCCCCATTTTTCTATTTGAGTTTGACACCACTGATCTAGACCAATATGTAATGGGAAAAAAATCCCCTCTGTAATAAATAATCATTGAACCTTTGTCTGAAGCCCTCTAGGGAGGAAGAACCCATTACCTATCAAGGTAACTCATTCTACTTTTGGACTTTCTAGTTGTTAAGAAGTTTTTACTTGTATGAAGACTACGCTTGATTTTTTGCATTTCCACTTATTCTTTATTTTATCGCTTGATACTAAGTACAAGAAGAATAATTCTCTACCAAATGGTATCCATTTAGACACGTGAAGACTGATCTCACATCCCAACTCTCTTCTCCAGGTCAAACATCCCTGTTTATTCAACTGACTCTAAATACAATGCTAATTTCACTATTGTAAATGCTTTTTTCTAGATCATCAGTGTTCTTCCCAAAATGGAATTCTGAGAACTGACTACAATTCACATTTTAGTTTTGTCCTCTAGTGGCATGGTTTCACTTTTTGTCCATTTATTATTTATATTCTAGCCATTATCATCACACTTACTTATTCATTATCCATTTCTTTTTTGACACTGTGTTTAATTCCAGTTTTCAGTATACTGCATTTCAAACAGAAAGGTACTACTAATAACACACATATCTTTATCACTTTGAGATTTGCAAAGTATTTTCCTATCAGTAATTTTATGACATAGTATAATCCATTTTGGAGAGGAATGAATGAATGACAAAAGTATTTACTAAGTGATTACTATGTTAACAATAGGGATGTGAATAAAAAAGTTCTTATTCTCAAGGAGTTCACATTTTAGTAGTGGGAGACAGCATATGTAGGAGATTTTAGTTGCACATCAAATGGAAAAGTCCCATTGTTCTTAGGGGAAATAGGCAAAGAATCTGGTAATATCATTCCCACTGATAATGTCATACTAGTTTCTAATTTTGAATGGCACCAAAGACTTTGGCGACAAGAAGAAACTGAGACCCAGAAACTGAATGACTTAGCCAGTCTCATAACTAATAACTGTCAAACTCTATATTTGAACACTAGTCTTTTTCCAACCATACCTTGTTACCTCACATGATGACCAAGAGTCTGGGATCTTCATTCATTGACAAGGGTTGGGGAACCTCTACATTCTAGGCAAGAGTGTGGTGGTAAATATTTGCAACCAGCTCTTTGGGAAAATATACTCATGACATACTTTTAAATTTAATTGAATTACTTACATTTTCCCCATCATTTTCTGAAGTCTACACTCTGGACAATCAACAAAAAAATAAATCAAGCCCTGGTTTGTAGAGTTTGCCAGTTTCTGAGGTGTCAATGCTCACAGTGAAAATATGAGCAGACCCCAGCCTACCCAGAAGATAGGCCAGTATAGGCTAGCCCTGATCCCAAGGATCTTTCTCTGTCCTCTCCTCACCCATCCCCCATCCCCACAATGCACTCCCACATACATATCCCCAGACTAATACACTTGTACATATGATGGCTCCATGGGCTTTCTTTGGTGGGCTAATTCATTTGAGGCATCTTAGGTTATTGTAGAATATTAGAAGAGACTTTAGAAATTATGAGTAGTCTAAGAAATATTAACAATAATCTTTTTTCTGAATTTAAAAATAAGGCTAAAATTTAAAAATAAGTAGATTATAAAATTAAGTAGAATATAAAATTTATTAAGGGGCAGCTAGGTAACCTAGTGAATAGAGCACCGGCCCTGGAGTCAGGAAGACCGAAGTTCAAATGCAGGCCTAGACACCTGATATTTACTAGCTGTGTGATCCTGGGTAAATCACTTAACCCTGATTGCTTCACAAAAGAAAGAAATCAAAAAATAAAACCAATTTGCCAATCCCTCCCCTCCCCACCTTATTAAAATGTTTAGAATAATGAAATAAATGAAAGTTACATGAAACTGACAAGCATTGGGGGATAAGGAAGCACTAACTTTTCAACAAAGATGAAGTTTTTAAGTATCTAAGAGACTTTTGGGCATTATCTGGTAAACTGATCTGCTCCTAGAATTTAGGAGGGAACGATGTCTTAGACATGATTCAAATCCTATATAATAAAGTTTGAATATAAGCCCCTAACCTTAACTCATTCTTTCATGTGCTGCTAAAACCTCTCAGAATTTTATGGGGGATATGTTTTTATTTAAAAAAAAAATCAACCTTGAAGTTTGAAAAAGAAAACCAGAAAAATAGGTTCTCAATTTAGAAAGGGGAAGCTGGAGATCTAATTGGTCTTTGAAAGGCAGGTGAAAGCTGAATTTGATGCCCACAGTCCAAGGCTTACCGTAGCCGTTTATCCAAAGAATGGTCCCTTTGTGTCTTACTTGGTATGCCAGCGTTGCAGGCTTTGTGTTTCTCTTCCTCTTTGTCAATTTTTTGCCCCTCTTGTGTCCCCTATCTTCTTTGTTTCTCAATCTTTTTTTTTGTCTCTTATCCCTCTCACATTTGTCTGTTCTTTAACTGTTGTAGCAGAGAATCGATGTGCATTATTATTTTTTTTTTTGGCTAGTGTTTCATATTTCTTGTTAATAGAGATACAGTGATTGAAAAATTTCTTTCTCTCCCTAAAAGAAACCTTAAGGGTAAATTGAATAATTTTTTTACCTAGTGGTCATTAATGGAGGAAAAGAAAATCTCTTGACTTTTGGAGCAAGTCATGTGACTCTTATAATTTGTTAAGAGACCAATACAAGGGAGGTATCTTTATTCTTAGGGATACAAGAGTGGAAATAATATACTAAAATACAGGTGACTTGTTATAAATGGGTTCCAATTTATGTTGCTATGTCAATGGATACAATCCATTTTCCTTTGCCAAATCGTATCACAGAGTTAAAGGGTATAATGATCTCAAAGGGATCTTAGCGATTAACTAGTTTAATTCCCTATTTTCACAGGTGAGGAAACTGAAGCTCTGAGAGGTTAATGATTTGCTGAAGGTCATACAGCTAGTAGGTGTCAGAGCAGTGACCTGAATTCATAGTGGTATAAGTGAAAAGATTGCTGGATTTGGAGTCTGGGGACCTAGGTTAAAATCCCAAGTCTGTTACTTATTAGCTGCCCAAACTTGGGTGAATTATTTAACCCCTTTGGGCTTCAGTTTCCTCATCTATAAAATGAGAATGGACTAGATAATATCCAAAGTTTCTTTCAATTCTAAATCTATGATCCTATGTATGCCTTTAAAGCTCTTTCTACTAGCCATGGGGTAATTGGTCGTTATTTTTTAAGTGCTTACTAAGTGCCAGAAACTGAGCTGTAGGTACAGAGAAAGGCAAAACCATCCCTGCCTTCAAGGAGTTTACCTTCTATTTGGGGAGACAACATGTAAACAATTAGGTGAATGCAACATTTATATAGAGTAAACTGGAGAAGATTTCAGAGTGAAGGCAATGACAGGCACTGGGAAAGTCCTCTTACAGAAAGTAGGGTATGAGTTAGAGACATGAGGGAATCCAGAGAAATCAGGAGGCTGAGTATTCCAGGGATAAAGGACAGCCAGTGAAAAGGCATGGAGCTGGGAGGGTTGATATTTCTGGGTGGTAGGATATGTGGAGTGATATGTAACCAGATCGAAGATAGAGGAAGGGGTCAGGTTGTCAAAGGTTTTAAAAGTAAAATAGATCTCTCTCTCTCCCTCCCTCTCCCTCTCCTCCTCCCTCCCTTCCTTCCTCCCTCCCTCCCTCCCCCCCTCTCATTAGGAGTTTTAAGGCAGAGGGAAAGATAGAATGATAAAAGATAATCATCAGATAATACACACAAACATACATACATACATACATACATACATACATACATATACCCCACTCCCCCACATAGGGACACAGGCACAGATACAGACAAAGACACACAAGAAGGGTTTGCTTTGGCAGAAAGAAGAGCCAGCATTTCATGGAGTGAAGGAGGAGATCGTAGAGGAACACTATGGAGTGCTATAAGATCAAGAGGAGGGCAGAGAGGGATCTCTTGATGCATGGCTTCAATCTTTCAATAAAGTAGGAGTCAAGATTCTCAGCTTCGAGGATGGGGGATAGGTTACTGTGGGAAGCTTGAGAAAGGATAAAAAGGTTGGCAAAAAGTGCCATGGTAGGCAGGATGATGAATCAGTTGGGGAGGTATCAAAAGGTTGCCTTACTTCAGTGAAACCCCCGTTGAGATTATGTAACAAATTTGCTGCGGACCTAGTCAGGTTTCATAATTTTCTTCTGCTCTAGTCAGTGGCATATGAGCAGGAATACAGGCAACATATGGTAATTGTAATCCAAGAATGGGGCTTAGTAAGGCTTGATTGACAGTAGGAAAAGTGGGCAAAGGGACTGGAAAGTAGAGGCTAGTGTAGAGCTGGACTGGTTCCCTAAGGGATTGAAACAGGCAAGGAGAAAGCATATAGTCAATATAGACATGATGTCCTGGGAAAGAATTGTGAGGTGGAGGGGCTGGAGGTCATAGTGAGGATAATAGTGAGGCTATGGTGGGCTAGGAATTTTAAGGCAGAGGGAAGGATAGAATGATAGAAGATTTTCATCAGATAAAGGAATTGCAGAGATGATGAACATGTACAGGTGATGGTAAGTTCAAGGATAAGACTATCTTTGTGTGTAACTGAATGGAAGAGTAGATCATGGGAGAAGGAGATTGTAGGAAATAAGTAAATTGAGGAATTGGTGAGACTTTTTCTGTATATTGGAAAAAATATATACACCAAATCATTCTCTTTCCTTACTCTCCAAATTCATACTCATATACATGGGAAGGAAAACCATATAGTCTTTTACCCTTCTTTGACTTGAGGATACTTAGAGTTGGGGGAAGTCAAGTGAAGTCAAAGGTACTTTAAGGAGTTCTTAGGGTAGCTGTAGAAAATAAAGTATGGCTTATGAATAAATTTTACTTTACCTCTCCAAAAAAGTGATTTAACTAAATCACTTATTCATGAAAGCCAAACATCACAGGGAATTAATACTAATAGAAATGCAAGTCTTAATAAATAGACAATATTTGAATGGAATCTTTATAGTATGCTAAATATAGAGTTCATCCATAAATTCACATCGTAATTAATGAAAAAACTAGTTGCTAAGCACCATTTGAAATCCACTGAGGTAGGAGCTTTCTATAAATGTTTTCAAAGAGTTGAGATTCAGTTGAAAACATGAAAAACAAATATGGGCATCGACCATCTAATGTCACTGTGTTTCTGTGAGGGGAAAAAAATTACATTAAGTGAAACAGTTTTACAGGGCAGTTAGTTTCAAAGAAACAGTGCTATAATGCTGTAATTATAATTCTTTTATGGTAGAGGGTGACTTATATCAATATTTATGATGCTAGCCAGAATACTTCTATTTTTGATAAGCTTGTATAAATTTATTTCAACACAACTGATACTTAGTAAATATTTGTAGGATAGATAAATTCAATTCCCAGAGTTGTATCTGTATAGCACTGAGAGGCCTGTTTGAAGAGATGCGTATTGAATATGTGCCATGCAATAAAATGTGTGTTTAGTATCTGAGACTGATTACATACATGACATAATTTTGTGATTTTAATGGTTAAACTTTTTCTTCCTATGTTTATTTCTAGAATAGTATTTGGTTTAACAATCAAGGGATGAGTATTTTTTTAAATTCATCTGTAAGAGCTCAGTACACAGATGATATTCTCCTCAATGCTATCAATATAAAGTGGTCATTTACAAACATTTAGTAAAATGCTAGGCATTATGCTAAGTGCTTGGCATACAAATATTATTGTATAATATTTGTATAATTGTATAATAATATAGTAATATTCTGCAAAGAATAAAAGCAGTCTCTGCTCTCAGGCTTGCTTTCCAAGAAAGAAGAAAGTACATAAAAAGAAACTAAAAAGAGATAGAAGAAGAGAAGTACAGGGAGGGGAGAGGGTATCAGCTTGGGGGAAACTGTGGAGAAATCTAGAGTCAGGAGCAGAGCCAGGAGAGGAGTGAGTAACAGAACAAGGTTGACCTATTTACTTGCTTAAAATGAGGGTTCTGGGAGGAACTTGTCAATGTGGAGAAAAGACAGGTGAATCTTTCAGGTTAAGAAGAATGTAGACTGGATCTACATTCTAAGGATATGGTGGAGAAATCTGGAGAGTAAGGAGTGAAGCTGGGAGAGAAATACTTATTTGCTTGGTTGCAGTTCTGCATGAACCTAAAAACATCTATGTGACTGTGGATAGACTGCTAGGCTTAGAAGACCTGAATTCAAATATGGCCTCATATTGACTCTGTGACGCTGGGCAGGTCATTTAATCTCTCTTTGCCTCAGTTTTTCATCTGTAAAATGGTGATGATAATAGCACCTACCTCCCATGATAGTTATGAGGTTTAAATGAGATAATATATGTAAAAACACTATATGAATACTAACTCTTATTATTGGTAGGATCAGTCATAGCTTGGAGAGTTGACTTAGCCTCTTAGAGCCCAGGGCCACCTCTTTGTTCTATTAAGTCTTTGAAGGAGGATGTCATTGGAGGTTTGAGATGATAGGACCTAAACCTTTGATTTCTGTAGTGTAGTGGACTCCTTGGTGAGTAAATGCCTGCTACCAACGCAGGTTGATACCTTCTCTGACATTTATGGCCTTAGAGAGCAGCTGGGAACACAGAAGGGTTAAGTGACTTTCCAAGGGTGACATAGTCAGTATGTGACAGACATCGGACTTGAACTCCAGTATTTTCTGGTTCTGGGGCAGGCTATCTACTTCATTGTATTATAACCTCTTGAGGTGATAGTGGTTTAGGGCTTAGATCGAGGCCTTGGAGTTTACTTTTTTTAAAAAAATAGTTTTTTTTATAGATATCTTTTGTTTTCACATTGCCTAAATTTCTCCGTCTCCTTGTCTACACCCAATAAGCCATCACATATAATAATTTTTTTTTAAAGAAAAAGACAGAAAAAAATCAACAAACCATTCAATTCCTTGAAAAAAAATCTGAAAATATATACAGTGTTCCATATTGGTATATCCCGAACCTCTTTAAGGGAATGAGTGGGTGGTCCTTCTGGATCATGATTGTTCAGAGCAAAATTCTGAATCTGACTCAGTGTCTTAACTCCAAAGAGCTATTACTTACAGGATGACAAATAATCCGACTATTCTTTTGGCTGTAATACAAAATCATTGCTCAAGATATCTGGAGAAGACTCTGAGAAGGGAAAGAAATAGCGATATGCTTTAACTTGGTCAGATCAAAACATGAGTATTGTGTTCAGATCTGAGAAAGACATTTTTATGAAGAATGTCTCTTTGCTGACACTGTCACTTTCTAGTGAACACTCTTATCATCTCATACTTGGACTATTTCAATAGCCTGCTGGTACGTCTGCCTGCCTCAAAGTCTGTCACCACTCCAATCTCTCTATTCAATCACCAAAGTGATTTTTTTAAAGGTCAGTTCTGATCATGTCATCACTTCTCTCCCCTCCCTCCACTCCCCACTCAATAAACTCCAGTGGCTCCCTATTACTTCTAAAATCAAAAAACATTTTATCTGGAATATAAAACCCTTTACAACCTATTGTCCTCCCACCTTTTCATTCTTTTTACACCTCACTCTCCACTAACTGTTCTTTGTCTCTGACTCCTGTTCCAGGAATGAGACACTGTATTTTCTCTGACTGACCCCCATACCTGGAATGCTCTTCCTTCTCAACACTGTCTAGTGACTTCCCTGGTTTCCTTTAAGTCTCATCTAAAATGCCGTATTTTACCAGAAGCCATTCCTGACCCTGTTTAATTCTAGTGACTTCCTTCAGTTAATTATCTCCTAATTACCTAGTATACATCTTGCATGGTATATATTTGTTTGCCTGTCGTCTCCCCCGTTAAACTGAAAATCCCTTTAGGGCAGGGACTGACTTTTGCCTCTTTTTATATCCCCAGTGCTTAGCATAGTGCCTGATACAAAGTAAGTGATTAAAAAAGTGTTCATCATTTCAAGAAGGCTTGAGATGGAGTGAGGCTAAAGTCATTTGAATCTGTAAGTGCAAAACAGTCACTTAACAATAATAGGATCACAGAATTTAGAGCTTTAAGGGACCTTAGAAATCATCTAATCCAACTTCCTCATTTTATCGGGGAGAAGACCCAGAGTTTGGAAGTGATTGGCCCACTTTTGACTGATAATAGAAGAGAGAGACAGGATTTGAACAGGGGTCCCTTGATTCGGGATCCAGAGCTCCTTTTGACTCATTGCCTTCCATAGTCAAGTGCTGCCAGTCAACTATATCATTACCTTTATAATATGAGACATGGAGCAGTGGTACAATAATAGGCATTGGATCCTAGGAAATCAGAGTCAGCAGGTGTATACTAAATGCAGCACTCAGGAAGGATGTTTAATATCAGAAACACTATTCGAGAGATTAATAACCTTTCACATTGACACGCAGGGACCTACCCCTTGTCACTCTGGGGTTTAAAAATGCTTCTTTTTCTTCCAAATACTTTGTATCCAGTAGAAAAAAGGCCCCGTTCTCACTAGGGACCTTTGCCTCCACCCTGAGGTGCATCGTCTTTAGGCTGTGATTGCTGTTGTCCTTCCTTGATTCTCTGAATGCTTGAGTTCCCTTAGACTGAAGATTATATAATGTTGTATGTACTAAGTTGCTTGAATGTTGTCTCCACCATTATAATGTGAGCTGCTGGAGAGAAGGGAGGGGCTGTGCTTTTGCTTTTCTTTGTATCTCCAGTGCTTAGCACAGTGCCTGGCACACGATAAGCACTTAATAAATACTTGCTCTCCTTCATTCTTAAAGAGGGCCAATGATATCATGAAGGTAAAGTCTTGACTTGCCATGAACTAGATATAAGTGAGGCAGAGTCTCTTGTCCAGAGTCATGGAAATGGTAAGATAGAAGTCAAGAAAACTGGTGATGGCCTGGGATGTAGTGTGTGTAAATAAAGGACTTTCCAGGCCTCAGTTTGTCTGAGACAACACCCTTACAATGACCAAGGGCTAGAACTGATCACAAAGATATCAGTCCGGTAGGGGAAGACCCTCAAATTTTCTGGTCGGAACACTTATTCTAAGCCATTGGAACCTAAACAATGAGAAACTTGGGCTGGGGCTATTATTGGCCAGACTGACTGGCTGACATAAGAAAACAGGAAGACTAGGTTATGTTTTTAGCCATGTTCTGTCCATCAAAATGTTTAAAGAGCATTTTCTAGAACTTAGGTGTTTTTGATTAAGTCTTCTTGGTCAAACAAGCAAATAGACCATCCCTTGCCTTACTCTGCCCTTCCTGAATTATCTTATAGGTTGGGATTTGGCTTCTGAATGAGAATCTTAAAAGGATTATAGATTTACTGAGTGTTAGAGGTGAAAGGAATCTTAGAGGCCATCTATTGAATAGATTGGAATTTTCAATGCCCTTATCTAACAGACTAGAAAACTGGGGCCCACTGAGGCAAAGTGACTTGCCTACTTCTGGGGATCATGGTCAATGGGGAGAAAAATCATCTTGTCATACTCTTTCTAGTGAAAGGAAGACCTAGAAAATCAAAACCATAGATTTTTAAACTCAACGTTTCTTAATTTAAAAATAAACAACAAAGTGCCGTTGGCATATCGGTGAAAACTAGGTCTGAATTCCCGGTGGGGATAATGAGCAATAGCAAGAATGAGTGCTGTGAGAGAAGAATGTGATTGTATTAGGCTTTATCACAATGGGAGGTAAACCCAAATCATTTATAAAAGGTAAATGCTGGCAGAACACAGAGAGCCCTGAGCACCACACTGCAGGTGTGATTTATGAGGCGAGGGACTGGCTATAAATCAAACCCTTTTGTTTTAAATAGTGGTTTCAATGCAGTAGATCAATTTACATGCAGAGGGAACGAGGGGAAAAAATGGAGCATATTATAACCTGAGAACATTATAGAATCAGATTTTGGGTTTGACCAAAGTTAGTCAATGGGCACTTTTGACAAACACTGCATGACCCAGTGCATTCATGCAGGATTGCTTCCATGGAGCACCAGAGAGGGGGGCTTCATGAGCTGCCAGGCTAAAGGGGAGGAATGCTTCATGTGAGGTTCATGAATTTCCTTGGTGTTGGCTTTTTCCCATTGCAATTCAAAGCTGGAAGAACATCAGCTACCATCTTGTCTGACCCACACCTCAAAATGAAACTCCTCTATAAAACATCTAACCAATGGTCATTCATCCATTGCTATAACAGTGGAAAAGAGAGAAAGCATCATCTGAGGCAGCCCATACCGCTTATGGATAGCTCTAAGCGTCCTGAAGGTTTTCATCGTAAGTCTCTATTTGCCTCTTTGCAACATCCATTTAATTAATGTTCCTGGTTTTGTTCTTTGTACATAAACAGAAAAAACCCTATTTCTTTTCATGAAAACCCTTAAGATATTTGAGACCACTATTATCCCTTTCCTGCCATAACCTTCTCAGTAAAATCTTTTCTTCTCTAAGTTAAAAGATCCCTTTTCCCTCAATTGGTCTTTATTTGGAATGGACTCAGGGGCCCCATGTCTTGACTGTCCTCTTCTGAATGGTTTTCAGCTTAAAAACTTTGGAACTATGATTTGATTCAGCTAGGTGACAGAGTGGATAAGAGCATAGGTTTTGGAGTCAGAAAGTCCTGAGTTCAAATCCTGCCTCAGACAATTGCTAACTGTGTGACTAAAACCAAATCATTTAATCTCTCTAAGTCTCAATTTTGTCATCTGTAAAATATTGTCAGTAACCTGTAAGGTCCTATTCAGCTCTTTTCCTCAATTCAACAAATATTTATTAATGTCCTGAATCTCTTAAGTATGTTAATACTGCAAAAGATCTATTTCATTAGGTCAAGAGCTACTTACAGAGATTCAGGTTAGAAACTCTCCATGATGGATGGTAAGGCCAAAAAAATGTATAACATGTTGGCTAACCACTCTGTCTTTAGCTAGATTGGTTCTTGGATGATTGACACATAGCCCACCTAATAAAAGGTGTCCCCGAAGTCTAAGACTTTAGACCCTAAGACTAATACTTTGAGACTCCACATATTTTATGAGAGGATAAAATAAATAAAGAGCCTTGAGGAGCCCTCTACACTACAAGAAGACTTTGGAGGAGGACTTTAGTGTAGGGAATATTCCACAACATCATAAGAAACCTTGAACTATGAGTTTGTACTACGTCAGTTGAATGACCACTTTTGCCTTTTATGCCCCTATCCCCCAAGTGACAATTGAAAAAGTTGGGACTTTGTAAGCTGAAAGAGAACCAGGGGACTACCCAGGAAATCGCATTATGTGCGAAACTCAATATTATTGAAGAACTTCCGAACACCACAAAATATCTCCAAGCACTCAATTAATGTTACACGCCCTCACCAAAATGTGCATGGCTTCTCACTGACTGCTGATGAAAGTCACTTAGATATGGTTATATTTTATGGTTATGGTTACAACGTTGGGGCCCATGGTACAAAAAGCTATGTATGGTATATACAGAAGCAGTATTGAATTAGAAAAGGAGTTTGAATCTTGTGTTCAAAATGGAGACAGAGAGCAAGAGAGTGAGAAGGGGAAGGCGGGGAGAAGAGACAATCCCTTTCTCCACCCTCCCTGCCAGCCCCAAACTCATCTGGAAAAATAAATATAAAAATGATTGTACTACCTATACGATAGCATTGTTGTGAGGGTCAAATGAAACAACTGTCTGTACAATGCTTTGCAGAGTTTAAAATGCATAATAATAACGATAACATATTTTATACTTTTTCAAATATGTAAATATTGTATCTCAGAAAAAAATGTGAGCTCATAGAGGTCAGGGACCCTATCTTCTGTTGGGCATGCTGGTATTTAAGAAATACGAGTCATAGTGCAATTAAAAATAAGTTTTAGACTAGTATTAAAACTACCCTAAGACTTTTGGGACTCCCTGTATTTTTTGGCATGATTCAAATACCTAAAGCAATAGGGGACAAGAGCATGAAAATCCAGTGGTAATCCAAACTTCTCATTTCAGTCATGAATTTCAGTATTCCTTTCCCCTAAAGCTTTTAATCATGAATGTAAACTGAACTTCCAGGAACACTGACCATGATTTCCCCTGCGCTGCTGTTCCTTCCTCACCTCCAGGTAGTGAAATGATTGTTTGAAATGGCCAGAACACAGCTGAAGGAAGGCTCTCTAAAGGTCTCAGATCATTGCTGATTGGAAGCTTAGTTCCTGAATGAGTGAGAGCTGACTGACACCTTCTAAGCACCTGCTCGCCTCTTGTGAAACTCCTACGCTCTGGCCATGAATATACAGTGGTTTCTTTGTGGTTTATGATGACTTTCCCAGTCTGAGCTCAGCTTTAGATGTTCACATGTGTTTTCATGTCCCAGTTTCAGGTTTGTTTTGAAGTCTATTCTTTCAAGGACAGGAGGGAATTCCTAACACTCAATTTCCAGACATCTCAATGATAAAACATTTGTATCTGCCCAGCAATGGACTTAATTTAAGTTCTGAAAAGGAGAAATCTACAACTTAGTATTCTTTTTCTCTGGGAGAAATCCTAGTACTGAATATGAATGTACTGTTTCTTCTAAAAAAACATATGAGAGTTTATGTCTGTCAGAAGGTAAATATAGTTGCTAAAAGAATATGCATCATGCAAATCAACAATCACAGAGCAGCATTTTCCTTTGGCACAGGGTTCTTATGAGGTTAGGCCTATAGCATACATATCCAGTGAGTGATGCTGTATGGATTTGACCTGAGAAATCAAACATGTGGCATAAGTCTAAGCAGAAAAATGGCCTTGACCATAGAATCTAAAGCTGAAGGGACCTTAGAGGTCACTGTAATGTTAATTAGAGTTAAAGACCTTCCTTGCCCATTAATAGGCCTCAAATACCTTTTGTTAATTTTTAATGAGGCTCTGGGTCATGAGGGTTCTACCCTCCGGCTCTGAAAAGTGTATATTCTCTGAGGTGAGGTTCTACTTTGGGGCTTACTCTTTGGAAGAAGTTTCTTGTTCCATATGAGACTCTGGATAACCATCAAGGAGCCTTTGCTTCCCTCCCGCTTTGAACGTCTGTAGTAACTATGTATATATGCAAAGGTCAGACAGTTGGGTATGTCTGTTGATCTGTTAGAAACACTGTCTCTTGGTCTTTATTTCTCTGCTTGTATTTTCTTTGTTGGTGAATGTGATTAAAGTCAGTTGTTGACTCCCCAAAAGTTGCTTTCCTTTTAGAAAAGCAAATCTAAGAACCTGTACAGCAGGCCCTCGTATGTATGCCTGGGTGCTTACTGATATAGTCACTTAGTCCAAAGCTTTCATTTTATGGAGAATAATGGGGTCTGGAAATGTGGAGTGACTTATCTGAGGGCTCACAGGAGAGGGACCATTTTCTCAAATGACTGTAATTCTCAGGTAGAGGTTTTCTCCAGTTGGTTCAGTCTCTCTGATGACAAGGTATATGTCATGGGATGTAGTAGATATTTAAAAATATTTGTTGTATTTTTGCATGATTACAAGAATAGAATAGGAAACTTAATAAACTGTTTTACCAAAGTCTAGGTGAACTATAGTTATAACCTACCCCAATCTGCCAGTTCATCAGGCCTGCTAAAAAAAAAAAAAGGAAATGATGTCAATCTTAAATGACCTATTTTCCCCTAATTAATGACTTTGATTGGTATCCCTTTTACAGCTGAATAATTTTCTAGTATACTACTTCTGTTCCCCACATTGAATCCTCTTTTGTAACAAAGAAAATTGTGCAAAACTCATCTGACAAAGTAATTGTCGGGTGACCTGTGCAACTTTTCATACTCATAATCCTTTCCTCTGTGTTGATAAGAGTATATTTCCTCCTCTTTTCTCTAGGACCAAGATTGATGAAGCCATAATGTTCTTTATGATAATGATTTCCTTTTCTAAATGTTTACTAATAATTACTTTAGGAAGCTATTGAAGAATTTTGCCATAACCAAAGTCATGCTTACACCTGTGATTTGCCAACTCTTTTCTTCTCTTTTTTGAAAATTGGAGGAACATTTGTCCTTTTCTAGTCTTGTGGTACCTCTCTTATTCTCCAATCTACTAAAGATTACCAATAGTTGTTTAGAAATTACATCTGCCAGTCCTTTTAGTCTCCAAAGACATAGTTCAATTGTTAGTCTTATACTTTGAACTCATCAAGGGAAGCTAGAAGCTCTCCTACTACCATATCTCCCTATTTATATTACATATCTACTTCCCATGACAGGTTGTTAGTTTGTCCTTTTCTAGTTCAAGGCTAATATTCTCTTTGGTAGAGAAAATACAAGCAAAATAAGAGTGGATTAGTTCTCCCTTCTCTTGACTATTATTTATCATCAACTCCTCTACTCTGAGCAGTGGTCCTATCCCTTTTTTGATATCTTCTTCTCCTCAGTTTGACTACCCTCCCATTCCCCAACATGTATAACTTTTATTATCTTCACTAGGTGCTGGACATTAGATCCCAAATATATTAGCCACAGGACCACCGATTCAGAAAATTGTCATATATGTCTTGAGAGATCTATTCCATTAAAAAAATCCATTTATTGTTTCTCCTTCCAGCTTTATCCTTAAATGCCTTTGAGTGATCTGGCTTAACTGGATCTTTCACCAAGCTTCCTGTAAACTTGTGTTTTCTTTCACTGTTTCTTTCTGTTTCCTTATATGATGATGTTCATAATCTTTTACTATCCTTCTCTATAAGATTTTCTTTTGTTTTTATTGATTGATGACTTTTACTTCACATTTGTTCTGAATATGTCATTCCCCCATTCTTACCCATAAGCCTTTGCTTGTGATGTAGAAAAAAAATCAGCAAAACTAATACATCAATCTGATAAAATTTATGATGCTCCACATCCATAATCCCTCCCATTTTCTCTTTTAAAATTTATTATTTAATTTTAAATTATTAAGCATTTATTTTTAATCCCTCTCCCTCAACCTTGACCTCACCCTGAAAAGAAAGGAGAGAAAGGAAGGAAAGAATTACAGAACCCCTGTATCACATAAACACAGTCAAGCACAACGTTACACCCCCAAATGCTTTCTTTAATCTGTATATAAGTCCATAATCTCTTTGTCATGAGGAAAGCTGTATTATTTTCTAGTCACACTTCTGGAATCGTGATTGCTCATTTAGATGATCAGAGTTCTTAAGCATCTCACAATTTTTCATTTTTATAATATTGATTATAAAGCAGAGATTCTTTTGGTTTTGTTCATTTCATTTTGCATCAGTTCATACAAGTCTTTTAATTTGCCTTTGAAATTCTCTTTTTCCTAATTTCTTACAGCACAATGGAATTAAATTATATTCATATGCCAGAATTTATTCAACCATTCTCCACTGAGGGTATGCCCTTAGTTTCCTGTGTTTTGTCACAACAAAAAAGTGCTTCTATAAGTATTTTGAATATATATTCCATCAGATTGCACAAACTTGTTTCCATCTTAAGCTTCACAAAAAATGAAGGGAGTAAGCCATATTTTCTCATTTCTGGGGGACCAATTTTGGTCATTGTAATTACACAATATTCAGTTTTGTTTAATTAGGGTTTTTTTTTGTTTATATTGTATTCAGTCATTTAACCGTCATGTCAGACTCTTTGTGACCCCATTTGGGGTTTTCTTGGCAAAGATACTGGAGTTCTTTGACATTTCTTTCTCCAGATCATTTTGCAGATGAAGCAACTGAGGCAAACAGAGTTAAGTTGCCTAGAGTCATATAGCTAGTATGTGAAGTGGGATTTGAACCCATGTTTTTTCTAACTCCAAGTCAAACCTTCTCTCCACTGTACTGTATTGCCTCTATGTTGAGTTTGAGATGCCTTTAGGACATCCATCTAGAGATGTCCAAAATGCATTTGATGATGTAGGACTGTAGGAGAGAGAACATTACTGACTATATACAACTGCGATCATTGGTATAAAGGTAATAATTGAATATATGGGATCTGATGAGATCTTTAAGTGAGATGGTATAGAGGGAGATGAGAACAGGGCTGTGGATAGAACTTTAAAGGATACTCACAATTAGATTGAAATGGTTAAAACATCAGTAAAGGAGACTGAGAAGAAATGATCAGACAGATAAGAGAACCAGGTGACAAGTATCATCTAAACCAAGAGAGGAGCGAATATCCAGGGAAAGAATGTGATCACTAGTGTCAAGTGCTGCAAAGATCCAGTGTAAGACAGCTAAGGACTATTAGTGACTAGACAGACCAGTTCCATTTGAATGATGCAGTCGGAAGCCAGATAGTAGAAGAGTAAGAAGAGAACAAATCTAGATGTGTAGATGGTTTTCTAAAGGAGATTAATAACTCAGAAGGGGAGGAGAGATCAACTGATCAACTAAGATTTTTTTTTTAACTGGATTTGGGAAACATAAAGGTACTTGTAGGCAGCAGGGAAGGGACCACTAGAGAGGGATAGGAGCATTGACAATGGGGGTAATCTCCTGGAGAAGACTGGAGAGGATGGTATCAAGAGGAATTAATCTTGGTAAGGAGATAAGAAAAAAAATAAGCTAGTTCTAGGATGGCTGATGAGGTAGGCAATGTCTCTAGTAGGGAGCTGGGTCTCAATGAATCCCCAAAGATGGAAGAATGGAAGAGGTTTAAGATAAAAGGAGTCCTTTCAGAGGGTACAGTGGAATGAGCAGGCAGATCTGAGTGGGACGTTGGAGATGGATAGATTAAAGGATTAGGTAGCTGGGTTTGGAATCTAGGGTCAAAATCACCAGCCAAAGATTCAAAATCACTGGGAAGAGGTGAGTATATGGGGATGTAGTACACTAACCATTGAAGGCTGGATCTAGGCCAAGTGTCACAGGTTGGAGAGAGGTCCATTGAAGGAGGCACATAATTATTCTGCTTAAGGACCTATCTGAAGGTCCAGTTTTGTGGCAGGGTGGTGATGATCTGTCTCTTTTGGTCCTGAGAAGCCTGCAGGAGCAGCAGAAAGTGTGGGAACCAAGTTAGGATGATGCCATGTAGCAATTCCCCTGGGGAAGACCCTGGGAGGAAAGAGATTGAGGCTATATTTCTCATTGGTTTAGTACCAGAAAAGGTCCTGAAAGCTACAGAAGTGGGAGGCAGGTAGTAGATTTTTTTTCCCCTGGGGCAGGAAACCTTTTGCCTCAGCAAAGTACTGGAAAAGATCATGGGGCAAAGAGGAGGGTAGTAGGTTTTCATCCTGTGGTTCTGCTTGGATCCTGTCCTGGAGCACACTTGAGGAGCATTCCCATTGGCACTCCCTGTGAGGAAAGCACATTTTCAAGTGACCAAAATTGCCTAGATGTGTAATGAATTATCCCGGAAAGTAGTGAGAAATCATCTCTAGAGATCTATAAGTAAGTTGACCACTTGCCAAAATGTTATACAGTGGATACTATTTCAAGTATCCTGTTAAAGACCAGTTAGCCTCTTTACTCCCTTAAATTCTTATTGTGTGATGAGTACTGAAACAGGGTCTTGCCCTTAGTAGCTGCTAAGTAAATATTTTTTTGCTTTTCTGAAGAAGGGAGGGATTGTTTCTGATGAGAGGCTGCATAGCCTAATGAAAAAAATGTTGGATTTTTGAGTTAGGACAGCTTGGTTTCAACTTCTGCTACCAACACTTGAGTTGTGTGACCCTGGCCAAATCACTTAATATTTCTAGCCTTGGTTTGCTCATTAATAAAATGGGGACAGTGATGCCTGATAGAGTTCCTACCTCAGTGAATTGCTATGGGGATCAAATAAATCATATTTGTAAAACTCTTATTATCTCTGGATCTTTGCCTCTATGATGACAATATAGAGTACAATGTAGAGCGCATGGAGAATGTAGAGCTCACCATGTTGTTGTTGTAAACTCTTGTCCAACTCTGTGACTCCTTTTGGGATTTTCTTGGCAAAGATACTGGAGTGGTTTGTCATTTCCTTCTCCAGTTCATTTTACAGATGAGGAAACTGAGGTAAATAGGGTGAAGTGACTTTGACCAGGATCCCACAGCTAGTAACTGTATTTGAACTCAGGAAGATGAGTCTTCCTAACTTTAGGCCCAGCACTCTAAGCAATGCACCACCTAGCTGCCCCATGAGCACTCTCACTGTCGTACTGTGGAAAATAACGATTTTTTTCAGTTGCATTTACAAATGTGGATCTTACTAGCTGTGTGATTCTGGGTGAGTCACTTGACCATTGCCTGCTGCAGTTTCCTCTCCTATAAAATAGGGATAATAATAGCACCTACCTTCCAGGTCTTTGTGAGGATAAAATGAGATAATATTTATGAAGCATTTTGCAAACCTTAAAACACTAAACATGTAGTAGCTATTATTATTATCTTAGAAACCTGGGGGCTAAGAGTGTAACTGTGAGTTTCTTAGCCTCTGGTTATAAGTTCTCAATTTTATAAATATAACATCAATCTTATTGATAAAGCAATGTGTGTGGCATTTCCTTTTCTGTCCTATTTTCACATTGCAGCAGCTCTTTGTAAAACCACGACAGATGGATTTCAATATATTTTCCCTTACAGAAGTTATAATGAGAATGGGTAGAATTTTTAAACTAAAGTTATCAACTGTTTCATGTGCCTTCTTATGGTTGCACGTGTGTCTTGAACTTACGTCCACTCTCTTAACCCAGTGTTCCCTTGGATCTCTGAGCTCCTTCCTAGGATACAGATCACAGTCCATCTATGTTGTCCATTCATTAAACATGAATCTTGTTTGTTACATTCTCCATAGGGTGTCCACCTGACCCTTCTCTTATAGTTCCTAGATAGCAGCTGATGGTAACCATGATAATTATGGTGAAATATTTTGTATGCATTATCTCATCTGATTGTCACAACAACCCTGTAAGGTAGGTACAGCAGATGTTATCCCATTTTACAGATGAGGAAACTGAGGTTGTGAGAGGTTAAATGACTTCTCCAGTGTCATACAGCTTCTACATTTCAGACGGTATCATATAGTAGAGAGACACTCCAAAGTCCTGGACTTGGACTTATAAAGACCTGGTTTCAAGTGCCACTGCAGACGCTTGCTAGCTATGTGACCTTGGGCAAGTGACAATGGTTAAATGACTTCTCCAGTGTCATACAGCTTCTACATTTCAGAGGCAGTATCGTATAGTAGAGAGACACTCCAAAGTCCTGGACTTGGAGTTATAAAGACCTGGTTTCAAGTGCCACTGCAGACACTTGCTAGCTATGTGACCTTGGGCAAGTGACAATCTCTCTGAACCTCAGTTTTCTCATTTGCAGAAAAAGGGAGACATGGCTTCTGAGGTTCCTGTCAGTTCTAAATTCATGATCCTATGATTTGAACCCATCTCCTGACTTGTGACCCTTACACTGTGAGAGAAAAGGAAAAAAAAATTACAACATTTTAGAGGAAGTGATGGACTGAACTTGGAATTAGAATTCTAGACTTTGGAACTTATTATCTCTGTGAACCTAGAAAAAAATTTCTCTCTTCTTTGGGACTCATTTTTAATGGGATCAGTTTAGATTTTCTCTGAGGTTCCTTTCATGGCAGAGTTCTATGATCCTATTAGGAAGAGGGGGATAAATGTTTTCATATGTATATATTTCATATATACATATATATTTACTGTTAACAGATGTGCCAAGTACAGGATTATTGAGCATATGCTTTATACCTGGTGCTGTCCTAAGGGGATCAAAGAAAGAGTGGCAGGGGTGTGATAGAGAGGAGTATAGACTAATTGTGAAACAGGGTCTCTGCTTTGGAGGGATTTGATATTGACTCCTAGATATAAAACATGTTCAATTTGTTTTCTCTTTCATTTTTTTTAAAACTAGATCTATGATCATGTGATTTAATCTGTAAAAGGACCTTCCCAATTATGGAAATTGCCTTTACTGATGCATATTACTTATAACTTGTCTGTAACTGAGGGTTTAAGAGTCACCTAGGCCACTGGTAGGAAAAGTGACTTGTCCAGGTTCACACAGCCAGTATTTTTCAGAGGCAGGAAATGAACCTAGATCTTTTTAACCTCATAGTAACCTCTATATCCTCCATGCCAGCCGCTTCTTGTTCAACAAACAGAGGAAAATACAAAAGAGTATCTAGTTAAGGTTAAAAGGTTTAGTCCTGAGGAGTACTAGAGGGATTTAGAGAAGCAAGAAACTGATGTTGGCCAAAGTGGATGAGAAGTCTTCATAGAAGTTAGAACCTCCAAGTCAGCAAGTTAAGAAGAGTTCATTGAGTTGGATTCATACCTAAAATGTGAATCCCTTTTACAGCATCCTTGGCAAGGCAGCATCTAGTCTTTGCTTCACTTCTAGTCACAGAGAACATACTCCTTTGGAAGCTGTTGTGCAGTCATTTCAGTTGTGTCTGACGGTGACCACGTTTGGGGTTTTCTTGGCAAAGATATTGAAGTGGCTCACCATTTCTTTCTCCAGCCTATTTTATAGTTGAGGAAACTGAGATAACCAGAGTTAAGTGACTTGCCCAGGGCCACACAGCTATGAAGTGTCTGAGACCAAAGAGGAGTCTTCCTGGCTCCAGATCTGGTACTCTATCCACCGTGACACTTAGCTGCCCACCTTTGGCAGTAACCTATGTCATGCTGGACAGCTCCAGATGGGCCCTTGTTGCTCATCCTTCGTTCTCAAAGAGGAACAATGACGTCACAAGCGTGATGTCTTGCCTTGTGTGTAAATTGGATTTAAGCGAGGCCGGGCTGTGCAAAGTCGTTAGCCTCACTCTCTTCTCCAGAGTCATCCAAGTTTAGTGGAGATACAAAGGTGAAGACAACTGGTGATGGGAGGGCCTTATATTGAATAGTAATCTGCCTCCCAATAAATTCTGCCCACAACGGCTAGTTCCATGATCTGGAGACACACAGAACAAGTCTAATTCTTCCTATGCATGACAGTTCTATAATGATTCAAATTAGTCAACCAATGAGCATTTATTAAGTACCTGTTGTATACAAGGGATTATGCCTGTTATGTTAATTCTTTTCTTTTCCAAGTTAAATACCCACCTTTTCTTCAGCAGATCCTCAGATGACATGGTTTTGTATCATCTCACATGCTGGCTGTTTTGTTCAGGAGGCTCTCCAGTCAATGTACTTTTTCACCCATTCACTATTCATTCCATGTTGTGATGTTCATAGTGGCCCACAGTGCTCTAATTAGGACAGAATACTCAAGCTGAGCCTTGGAGGACAGGAACAGACATCAAAGATGGTTTGAAAGACAGAGGAAAAAAAGAGGGACTTATGGTTGTTGGTGGGAAGGGTACAGTCAGGGCAATTAATCATTTTTCCTCTCTGTCACCATTTATAACATATGAAAACATTGTCATGACACTAGAAAGAGTGCTAACAATTCTGATTTTTCATCTAAATTCCTTAAATAACAAGAACTATTGATAACTACTACTTTCTATATAAGCTATCTCCTGAGTATCGGGGACTATATATTTTGACATATGTGAGACCTCACCATTTCTCATTCATACGGAATGTTAGAGCTGGAAAGGTAGTGATAATCTCCCATCCTTACTTACATTTTATGGAGGAGCTTAGAGAATAGAACTGGCTGTCTTAAGACCATAGAACTGTAGATGTAAAGTTAGAAGACACCTTACAGGTCTTCTGGTTTAAACTCGTCACTTCAGAGATGAGGAAACTATACCCTGAATTATTAGTGAAGTGCTCTATTAAAGCTCACCCAGGCAGTAAATATCAGAGGCCAGATTTAACCCCAGGTCCTTTGGATTAAGTCCAGTGCACCCCCAATCCCAACGCCCCTATTCCCCCAGCTGGCCAAACAGATGGTTAGCAACATAGCCAGGACTAAAACACACATGATTTCCCCCTCCTAGTCTAGTGCTTTTCCTTTTATGACATATGGCCTCCATGGCTGCTCTACTTTGTTGTAGCTGAAATGGTCCTGAGAGCTTTATTGAATTACCTCTCCTTTCTCCTGCTGGCAAAATGGGGGTAATGGTGGCCCAGGAAATCACCTTGGCCTACATTGCAATGGGTTACCTTGTGATATTTTCCTTCTGACAGAGAGGTGGCTGCAAGCATATTCTTCTATAAAAATGGATTTTCTATTTTTTCCTTTTACTTTGACAAAAGTAATAGGACCTCTCCAGAGCACAAGGAAACTCCAAAGAGGATGAGGGAAGGGAAGGTGAGAGGAAACACAAAATCTGGAACATAACTGATGACAGTGAAACTTCTGTATATCTAAGTCATTCAACACACATTGATCAAGTAATTACAGTTTACAAAGGATAGCAGTGCCTGGATCTGAGGGATATACACTGTTCAGACACAGGTCAATCTGTGCCCTTAGGGACCTTACTCGGTAATAAGAACCTGACAGATCATGGTGATGCATAGCAATATTTGCTAAGTGTATATAGAAGTATAAACCAAAATTATGAGTAAGGGCCCATAGGAGAAGATCCTTAGGAACAGGGAAGATTTCATGAAAGAGATAAAATTTGGCTTGGGCCTATATGAGGCACAATGCTAGATGCTAGGGAAACAGAGGCACTAGGTGGTACAGTAGAAAGAATTTTGAATTTTGAAAAAGGATGTGGGCTCACATTCTAGTTCTGTCACTTACTATCCATGTGAATTTAGGGGAGGAAGGGTGACATTTAACCTCAGGTCTTTAGTGCCTCATCTCTGATTGAGAGGGGTAGGCTAGGTCAGGGTTCTTAACCTGAGGTCTGTGAATTTAAAAAAAAATATTTTTATAGTTGTACTTCAACATAATCATCTTCCTTTACAATCATATTTATTTCATTTTAAATGTTTGAAAATATTATTCTGAGAAAAGGTTCATAGATGTCATCAAACCCACTGCCAAAGAGGGGGTCTGACAGAGAGAAAAGAAAAGATTACCTGGACAAGATGATCTTTAAGAATCCTTTCTATCTTGAAGTCCATACTATGAAAAATGATGGAAATAGTCCCTCTCCTAATGGGGCCTACATTTGACTAGGCAGGGATCATCTTAACCTTTGCATTATTCAGACCTCTTTACAACTACAAATCTCTTTGTCATTATCTCATTTGACCTGTACTCCATCCTTGAGAGATACAGGGGAAGGATAATTATCCCAGCTTTACAGATGATAAAAATGAGGTTCAGAGAAGTAGTTGACTTATCAACTCAGGTAATAAGTAAATGGTAGAGCTAGGTTTAGAAGCTGGGGCTTCTGAATCTCCTGTTTTCCCCCTAGACCGTTCCTAGACAGTACAAGAAAGAACCGACTGTCTCATCCCTTCCTCTTATGCATGTCTAGGGAAGCAACTTGAGGTTGATAAACCTGAACAACTTCTTGGAGGAAGATAGTTGTCAGAAGGTCAATTAGGGGAGAAGATTAGGACACTCTTCTTAAAACCCTAAAATGAGTAGGAAGTGTTGATGTTAGTGGGAGATACTCAGCAAAGGGAAATGTTTGTAATCAACCACTCTGAGTTGGAATCGGAGACCTACTTGTAAGGTATAGGAAATGGAGAGTTCTATAGAAAGATGTCATATAAGTGAGATTGGGTTTGGATGGTAGTCATGGTTTCTTCCCATTGAAGTCAACTTTTAGGGAGATGGTCCCCTGAGAAATGTAGAGTTCTTGAGACTGGAGAGAGTAGAAGATCTGTAAGACAGTGAACTAAGTCCACAGTGCTAAAATGGTCACCATTTTGTAGTTGAAAAGAACTGCAGGGAACAGAAGTTGCAGATATTAAATAGTTAGTACTAGTAAAAAGACCTTGTAGGAACAGAGGAGAGCTGCAAGAGAACCCTGGAGAACTTCGGTAGGAAATAGTGAATGGGAACGTCAATGGATGATGTTTGCTGAGAGTAGTTCAAGGTGACAGTAGCTAGAAACAAGCAACACTGTGTAGATAGAAGAGCCATGTCAGTGCACGCTGATAGAGAGTAACAAACTGCCACTCCTATAAGGAACCTAACAAAACTCAGTACTCTAAGTCAGTGGTGTTGAATTCAAATAGAAATAGGTGTCACTAAACGCTACATAAAATCCCTGCAGGTTGTATATTGACTTAAAAAATCGCGTATTAACATTATGTTTTATTACATTTTTATTGCATTTTGTTAAATATTTCTCAATTACATTTTAATCTGATTCAGGCTGTACTAGGGAGTGTTGCCAGCTGGATTACCTGTCATGGACACCTTTGTCTAAGCTACTGAGCCTACAATGATATCTATAGGGAGTGCTCACTGGCAGGCATCATTAATTCCTGTGGATGGTAATTCTATTTATTTCCATCTAATTGTAAATAAAATTGCAAATATTTTGAACCCTGTGAGACTGTGTACTTATAAAAGGAAATAGTGTCTGCTCTTGGTATGAAGTGGATTGGATAATGAAGTCTGCAGATCACCTACGTGGAGGTAACAAGTTGGAGAAGTGAGAATTCTTCCAAACTTTGCCTGGGTAATAGACGTGGTGTAATGTATAAGGTGCTGGGATAGGGGTCAGGAAAACATCAGTCAGAATCTTATCTGTGACACTCATAGTTATGTGACCTTGGATAAGTCACTATCTCTCAGCTTCAATTTTCTTATCTGGGAACAGTAATACTTATAATACCTACCTCATGGGTCTGTTATGAGGCTCATGTGAGATAATGTATATAAAGTGTTTTTTAAATTTTTAAGCATTAGGTAGATATTTTTATATGTTTTAAAAAGTGTGCCTCTGACTCGAGTTGCAGTAATAATAATTTCCTATTTTTAAATAGCATTTAAGGTTTACATTATGTTTTTCCTTACCTCTGAAGTAAGGAGTGCAAAAATTGTCAACATCTCTATTTTAACAGATGAGGAAATGGAAACTCAGGAAAATGAAGTAGGAAATGACTTTCCTGTGTCTGCATAGCTAGAAGATATAAAAATTAGGATTTGAATCCAGACTTTCTGACTTCATGACCCCTATCCTTCTGCTGTATCATGCTACTTTATAGATATGTCAACCGTTCTTAGATATATCATTAGATCCTGAAGGTCACATGAATCAATTCTTCCTTTTATGTGAATGAAATCCTCCACCTTGTTTGCACTGGAGGTAGGAAGAAACAAACCTTCTCACATCACATGTATGGCACAAACAAGTCACAAACCACATTCATGGTTAGA
Organism: Bettongia penicillata ogilbyi; assembly: GCA_023548195.1. Lineage (NCBI taxonomy): Eukaryota > Metazoa > Chordata > Mammalia > Diprotodontia > Potoroidae > Bettongia > Bettongia penicillata. The sequence goes on from JAJHZJ010000126.1 coordinate 13,533,616, forward strand.
GATACGTGGGAGTTGGGGAGGAGGGCAGATCAAGCAGGTACTTAAATAAATAGCACATTTTTCTTCTTTCTCTCCAGTAGTAGCTAGTTACTTCTGCAGTCACCTACCTGTAGGAAATAACTCTGAAGTTCTGATAGCTTTCAAAGCAGTCCTTGGCTTCAGAAAGCTCCATGGGACAGGGAAAGATGGGAAAACTGGAATGAGTATGTATATCCAGACATAGAAAACTGAGCTCCTGAAGGAATCAGAAAAAAGAAACTCCAGTTCCTCAATAAAGTATGATGCATTCTGCTTTCCTGTGACAAAGATGAGCCCATTGGAAAAAAAATGCAATTCTCACATGCAGACTGATTCTGTTACTATCTGATGGCTTACTGACTCAGAAGTCCTTTTATTTCAAGACACCAGCCATATTTCTATGAACACTATCTTATGATTAGTTACCTTGCAACTTAAAAACTCTTATCAGAAAATAACAGCCGTCTGATTGTCTGGCCAGTGTGAAATGCGCCATATTTTATAAATGAATCCATATACACACATATATTATATATTTTAAAAGTGTATATGGCTAGACTACTTTCATTCTCATTTCACATTCCGATACAATGCCACAACTTGGGGAGTTGAAGCTTTTTGATTTCTTGCAGCATTTTAACTGTAACTGTATTTCTTAAAAAGAAAAAAACACTTATTTTTTCCTTTTCCTTATTATGATAAAGAAGCCCAATGATTCAGCACAGGGCTTTGAGTTCTGTATCCTTTTAAAAGCTATAGAGTATATTGCATTGTTATAATGTGCTAGCCTTGGCAGGAGAAAGAGCATTGATATTTGGCATTTGGTAAACCTCACCCAGAATGGAGTCTTGACTCTATTATATGACTGTGGATAAGCTACTTAATGTCTCTGAGTCTCAGTTTCTTGGTTTGCAACCTGGGGATAATAGTATCTATGCTGATTATCTCTTTGTGTTATTATGAGAATCAAATGGGATGATGTATGTGAAAATAACCATAAAGCTCTATGTAACTGTAAGCCATTATTATTTTAAATGCCTTTTCCCCCCGACCTGAAAGCAAATAAGGTCAAGGGCCTGGGCTATATGGGATGACTCTCCTCAGCACTCATATCTTTATTTATCCATGGGTGGGAAGTTATTATCTTGCTTATAATAAGAATTTAAGAAATATTTGTTTAGTCAAATTGTATTGAATTCAACAAAAATAAATGAAATAGTGGATAAGAGGCTTAGGTTCTCTTGTTAGGAGTACTTTATTTTTCTATATGCACATTTATCTGTTTCTCTGGCTGCCTATCTCTCTTAGGTCCACATCTGTGATGTGGATTCAATGTCTTTTTTTTTCTTTGATTGATATGAAATGGTTAAAATTTTCCTTTCCCTACCATAGGTGATGGTTATATGAATGCCTTTTAAATCCTGGTAATTATGTTTTCATTTAAATGCTTTCCCTTAAAGAAGCCTGAATATTTGGGGATAAATAGCCAAGGACACAGTAGTTAGATCCAACAGAAAGCAACGTAATTAGAACTAAAAGGCACCAAACTTTATTTGCACAGTGCTCTACTCTGATGACTTATCTTGGCACAGAAGTATCTCCAGGTTCCTGAAGGGTATGCCAGAAAGGTGAAAGTTCTAGCAAGCTCAGCCCATCTAGAAGGACTATGAAAAACTAGAGAGAAATTTGAGTCTACCTAAGTCCAGAGACCCATCGGTAGGAGGTTGGCCACTAGGTGATTAATTCATTGCAGCCCTGGAAAGATGGCCCTAGGCTGTAAAATCTACTGCTTCCGTTTCACAAGATTATAACATGGGATCATATTTGGAATTCCGAAGTCTTGTTTTAGATTATTGTGGTCATCATGTAAATCTTTCTCCTGGTTCTCCTTATTTTGCTCTGTATTGGTTCATACTAACCTTCCCAATTTCCTATGCATTATGAATATATATATATATATAGTATGTAATGTATATATATTGTATGTAATAACTGTATATATAATTGTATGTATATTGTATGTAATGTAAAACAATATGAGTATGCCATTAAGAGATAACAGAATATATATATGCATTATATTCTGTTATCTCTTAATGGCATACTCATATTGTTTTTACATTTATATGCCACAATTTATTCAGCCATATTTCAACTGATGGGCACTCACTTTCAGTACTTTGTTATTACCAAAAGTGGTATTATAAATATTTTTGCATATATGGGAACTTTTCCCCTTTTATCTCTTTGGGGCATATATTTAATAGTGGTACCATTGATTCAAAGGGTAAGCATAATTTTTAAATGTAATTCCAGTTGGTTTTCTAGAATGTTGTACTTTTCATACCTCTATCAACAGAATGGTACATTGTTATGCGTGTCTTCTCACAGCCCCTACAACACTTAACCATTTTCATCTTTTGTCATATTTGCCACTTTGACTGGTATGAGCTAAGACTACAGAATTGTTTTAATCTGCATTTCTCTCACTGTTAGTGATTTGGAGCATTCTTTCATATGGCTGTTTATAGATTCCATTTGTTCTTTTGAAGACTGCTTATTTTATATTTTTGATAACTTAACTTTGGAAGAATGGTTCTATTTAGTATATATTTGAATCAGTTCCCAATGTATCTTACATACCAGACTTTTATCAGATAAATTTCCTGCAAAAATTTTGCCCATCTCTACAAATTTCTTTTCTTCTAATTCTATCTGGATTAATTTTGTTTATGCAAAACCTTTTCAATTTTATGGAATCAAAATTATGTATTTCATCTTCTTGTATCATCTCTATTTCTTTAGTTAGGAATTCTCTACGAAGCCAGAATTATGTAAGGTTCTTCATTCTTTTCTCCTCTCCCCTCCTCTCCCTACTCTTTCTAATGATGTGATTTTTTTACATTTAGGTAATGTATTCATTTCAAGCTTATTGTGATTTATGGTACAAGATGGTGTTCTAAACCTAGTTTCTTCCAAATTACTTTTCAATTTTCCCAGAAGTTTTTGTCCACTATAGAGTCCTCACTACAGTATTTGTTCTCCTTGGGTTTTTCCAGCCACTAAGGTATTGTGTTTAATTATTTACCATCTAACTTAGCTAAAGTGCTAAATTGATAAACTTTTCTATTTTTTTAGCCAGCATCAAATAGTTTTATCATAGTGTGAAATTTGATAATGCTGGGTCCCTCTCATTCCTACTAAAAAATATTTTCCTTGATATTTTTGGCCTTGTGTTCCTCTACATGAATGTTGCTATTATTTTATCTGGTTCCATAGAATTAACTTCATGGTAACTGGCTTGATATGGCCCTAGATTTTTGAATTAATTTAGGCAGTATCATAATTTTTTTAATTATACTGAGATGTATCAACTATAAGCAAGAAATGTTTTTCCAATTTTTGTTTTCCTTTTGTAAGGAATATTTTTAGACCCAATATAGGTCTAAATATAGGTCATATAGGTCTAATATAAGTCATAGCTTGACTCCCAGATATTTAATTCATTTTGTAGTCATTTTGATTGAAATATTTTATTTCCTCTTTCCGGGTTTTGTTAATGTCAGACATAAAAGTTGATGATTCTTGTGACTCTGTGGTTTTACCTGTCAATGTTTATCTCCTCATTTATTTTTCTTGTTTTATTACTATGGCTAACATTTTTAAAACTTAAAAAAGGAAGGTGACAGTGGACATACCTTATTAATAAATATTCATTAAAATAATGGTATTTCTTAGTTTTAGATAAATACTATTTGTTATATTAGAAAAGATCCATTTATTCCTGCGACTTCAAAAAAGTAAATGATGTCTTTATTTTTTCAAAACTTTTTTATTCATTGATTGATAGAATTATGGGTTTCCTACTGTTTTTGTAATTGATATGATTGATAATTAATATCTTTAGTGTCCTTAATGTTTAACCATCCTTGTGTTGCTAATATATATATATATATATATATATATATATCCAATATAATTATGGTGAGTTCTAAGAGTTTAGTTTCATTAAACTTATTTATTCCAGAGGATTTTTAAAAATACACCTCACCCTCAATATTAAGCCTTTTATAAGAGGTGCAGTATATTGAAGATTAATTTGTTTTACACTCTTTCATCCTTGTCCCCCCACTTCAAGAAAAAAAAAAAGCATAGAGTAGTGGAAAAGGCTATGGATTTGGCATCAAAGGAGCTGGGTTCAGCTGTGAGCTTGCTTTTTTATGATTCCTGTGACCTTGGGAAATATCAGTTCCCCTCTCTGGTCCTTGAGTTTCCTCCTCCATAAAATGTGGGTGTTGAAATAGATGATCTCTAAAGTCCCTTCCAGCACTAAATTCTCAGTTATCTTCCACAAATTAACTGCTATATCTGTGCATGACAAATGTATCCTGATACTTGAAACTAATAGAATCCTGCTGATTCCTTATTGCTAGGGTACTGAACCTCTGCTAAGAAATTTAAGCAATTTCCCCTTAAATGGATGAGAACAGTTTTGAAACTGTGGTTATGAGATAAACAATGCAATGACAACTGATGTTTGAGTAGCAGTTTGCACAAATCATCTGAATAAAAACTCTGTGAAGTAAATTAGGTAGACTTCATTATCCCCATTTTACAGATGAGGAAACTGAAGTGCAGAGAGGTTACCTCACATTCTGTAGGGCAGCTAGGTATCATAGAAGATAGAGTGCTGGATGTTGGATAGAGTTAGGAAGACCTGAATTCAAATCCCACATCAGATAGTGCTCAGCTATATGACCTTGGGCAAGTCAATCTTTGCCTCAGTTTCTTCATTTGTAAAATGGAAATAATAGCACACATCTTTCATTGTATGAGGATCACAGCAACCAGATGGTGCAGTGGAGTCAGGAAGGACCCGTATTCAAATCTAGGCTCAGACACTTACTAGCTGTGTGACCCTGGGCAAGTCACTTAACCTTGGTTTGCCTCACTTTCCTCATCTACAAAATGGGGATAATAGCTCCTACCTCCTAGGGTTGTTGTGAGGATTAAATGAGAGAATAATTGTAAAGTGCTTAGCACATAGTAAGCTATATTGCTATTAATGTGAAATGTGACAGTATCTGTAAAGCGCTTAGCAAACTGTGATGCCTTGGATCATTCTGACCATGGGGTTTTCTTGGCAAAGATACTGGAGTGGTTTGCTATTTCATTCTCCAGTGGACTAAAGCAAACAGAGGCTAAGTCACACAGCCAGTAAGTGTCTGAGGCCATATTTGAACTCAAGTCATCCTACTCAAGGCTCAGCACTCTATACACTGAGCCATCTAGCTGCCTTATATAAGCGCTAGCTAGCTATTACATAAATAACTAACGATGCTAGGGGTCTTAAAGATCAAAGCAGCATTCAAACCCAGGTGTCTCCTGTCTGGCTTCTATTTCACCTTTCTATTACAACATGATGTTTTCACAGCTAATAGTGCCTGAAAGGTCCCAATAGCTCACTTGCCTCTTGATAGATTTTCCATTAAGTTAAAACACAGTAGTTCCTCCTCATGTTAAACAGCCAGTCTGTTCAATGCTCCTTAGATGCTGAACCTTGGTGCATTTTCACTGGCTATCTATTCCCCTAAGCCTGGAATTCTCTCTCTCCTTATCTCCCTCTTCTGCCCTCCCTGACTTTCTTCAGGTCTCTGCTAAGATCCCACCATTAAGAAGCCTTTCCTAATCCCCCTTAATGTTAATGCATTCCCTCCCTTGATTATCTCCAATTTATCTTGTGCACATCTCGTTGGTACACCTTTGTTTGCATCTCGTCTCTCCCCACTAAGGTGAGCACCTTAAAAACAGCATTTATCTTTTGCCTTTCTTTGTCTTTGTCTTCCATGATTAGCTTGGAACATGGTAGGCACCAAATAATAAATGCTGGTTGTTGAACTTGACTTTCTTGAATAAGGCATAAAGAATACAGTTGGCTCAAAGATAAACTACTTCTACTGCTTTATGTGTCCAAAAAAAGAGGGGGTTCCATCTGCCTATATTTGAAATCTGCATTCAAGTTTGCATCTGGTTAAACCCCACCCAGATGGTGTTACACAAATGTATGTGTTAAAGATATTTTATATTAGTGTTGTGGGCGTGTATTTTTTTTTTTTTTACATTGACTACCATGGCAGCCAGCATATCCAACCTGCTGCTGAGAAAATTCATGTCAAAATAAAGATAAGTTGAAGGTTTATTAATGAAGGTCGATAAGCAAGGAAAATGACCACTTCCATGGGGAGAAATTTTTAGTCAGTCAAGTGTGAGAGGTTTCAGAAATGTTTTAGAGCTCTATTGGGTACTAAACAGAAAACCTTCCTAGCTAACCTGATAGATCACATGTGTAAATATTTGGTGTTATTCAATATAACTATTTATTAAAAAACACAAGACGTTATTTGAAAGGATTTCTGGGCTTATTGTGCTTAATGTCAGTAAATGTTAGCATGTATAGCTTTACCTTTCAGAGAAAGGCTCTGGAGTGGGCATTTAGCTAGATCTGTACACCTACACGCTGCAGATGGTTTCGTTTTATAAGAGATGAAACTGCATTTGGTGGAACTGATTAAATATAAAAACACCACCATCTGCCATTTATTCTAATATAAAATGGTTTGGGCAGATGCTGACATCTTTCGAGATGATTGATTCATCTCTGACAAGAGAAGATTCTCAGAGGGTTCCAGCTGCCCACTGCTCAGACAATACCCGTTTACAAGACTGAACGCCAATCACAGTGGTTTGATTTGGATGTAGCAGGTGAACGGAGGGCAGTTTAATAACCAGCAGTCTGGAATTTCTAAGTAGGATGACTGCCTTCTCACCCCACCCCCTGTGGCCCCCACTTCTGGCCCATATTTAACTGTGAGAATGTTTTACACACACAATATACTGTATTAAGCTCCTGCTATCCCAGGACTAGGATAATTGGAGGCATGTCAATTTCAGATACCAGGAATTCAGAGAGCAGTGATAGCAAATTTTCAAATATTTAACAAACCTACTACTTGTGGGTTGAAAGTTATTTTTTAAAAAATGTATTGTTACATATATCTTCATATATGTGTTTACTAATAGTAATACATGTTCGAAGAATACAGTATGCATTCAGTTTTGAAATAATTTTAAAGTATTTACAGTTATTGCCTACTCTTGTAGGCAATACTTATTAAACCTTTTATATAATAACTAGCATTTATATAGTGCTTTAAAGTTTGCAAAGCACTTTACAAATATCTTGTTTGATTCTCACAACACTTGGAGGTAGGTGCTATTATTTTCCCCATTTTTTTGAGGAAACTGGGGCAAATCAAGGCTAAGTGACTTGCCCAGGGTCACAAATCTAGAAAGTAGTATTTTGAAGAATGTATTCTAAAACTTATTTTAGTAGTTTACATTAGTTGTCATTCATATAGTGCTTTAGGATATATAAAGCACTATAGATACATTATATCATTCAATCTTGCCATGATCTGTAAGGTTATCCTCATTTCATAACTGATGAAACCAATTATTCAGAGAAGGTTAAGTGACTTGCACAGACTCAGCTTGTATAGGTCAGAGGCTTAATCTGAACCTGAGTCTTTCTGACTCGAGGTCAGCTTTCTATCCATTATCCTACATCGCCTCTCAGTTTCAGCTCTCTCTAGTACAAAAATTATGTAGGGCAAAATGTACTGTACCTTAAAAAAAAACAACCCTTTCAATCAAACAAACCTTTGCTCAAAATCCTATAATATTCTCTGTTGCATACAGAATTTTGTCTAGCATCATTTCCAACTTTTCTGTTTCTTGTACTCAGATTTGAAACTAGACTACTTCAAAAAATTTCTCTATTTTCTCACCTCTATATTTTTGCTAATGCCACTTCTTTCCTTGAAATACTCTTCTTCCTTCCTCTTGATCTAAATTGTGTCCATTTCTCAAGACTCAGATAAAATGCCATTTCCTTCATAAATAATCAATGGAACAAACAAATATCCCCTCTCCGCTGCCAATTGCCTTGGTTGGAATAATTTTATATATATTCTTCAGATTGTATCTTGGATCATAACTGTGAATGCTTACATTTTATTTTCCCTTTTAATTGCTAAGCTCTATGAAAATAACTGTTTTCCTCAGTTTTGAATCATTCACAATGTATAATACATTTTTCTACCCATAGTAGTTTATCAGTAAATTTTTATAGACTGAAAAATGGATTCAATTGATATGACAGGTATGTGATACTGGAATCATTAACAATCTCCCACAGAATGTGATCAGTATCCTTATGTTTCTGCTTAGTTGTGCCATACCACCTATGAATCTCTACTTGCTTCTTTCTACCAACCTAGTTCTTATTTTTTCATTATGTTCTGCCGCATGCCCATACCTTTTCATGGAGTTTTCTTTGACTGTTCCATACCCTAGAACTTTCTATGCCTTTTACAGAGACCACCTGGCAAATACTTCTTGTACTCAGGGTGGCTCGCCAAAGAAAGGGAAAGAACTTTGTAAGGTGAAAATGACATCTAAGAGGACTCAATCTGACAATTCAGCCAGAAAGCTCCCCTTTTATATCAAGCATGCCCATGACCAGTACTGGTCATGCCAGACTATCCCATTTCCTTTCTTTACAGGGGTACAAATGTAACTCAAGTCCTAAAGACCATTGCTATGAGATTCTTCTCATTGATAGAGACTGATATTCTATGCCTACGTAAGGAGTAGGTAAGAATTGGTGAGAATGGAAGAGAGGAGAAGTTTTCTCTCTTTGTGCTTGGGAGTCTCAGAAGTTTTAGGCTTCTCAGGTTCTGTAGTTTCTTAAAGATTTAGATGCTTATGGCTTTCAGCTTTGAGAGAGAAGATGGAAGATGCCAACTCCAGTTTGCTGAGGGTAGATAAGACTCTGGAAAAAAGCTGACAGGAGAAGACCTGCCAGTCTCCATCATATCCCCATCCCCAGCTTACTACGCTTACTACACTAAAGACTTTGGTGATCATGAATCACTGTAGCCTCAGGCTGGTCCTCAGAAAATAGATATGTAGAACATCTGTTAGCATGGAAGAGTTGAGGCTTTGGGGAACTTCCCTATGGGTTGGTTTTGGGAGAGCTCCTTCACTCTGTATTTTCTAGTATATATTCTCCTATACAAGCTTTCTCTGATTTCTGTTTTTCTATGGATTTGTGAAAAAAAGGGTTCCCTTTACTATGTGTGTTCATTTGAGTTTCTTTGCTACATACTATGTATGTTCATTGTGGACCTGGCATTTGGTGGGAAAGGGTAAATCTTGGATATAAACTTGAGACTTCCCATCAATTAAAGACCAGTGACCAGAAATTAGCTTGAATCTGAAAATCGCATACCCTGGACTAACAAAATTTAAGGGAGCAGATGGATACAATTCTAACCTAGTAGCTCTCTCTGTGGAGAGCAGAGTAGTCAAGCTTCTGGCTCCAAACTCTTGCTTCTCCTCCTGGAAAGAAATAAAGTCTCCATTGGAGGAAGATGGGAGAAGATGCTAGAGAGGACTATGCTACATATGGGGACAACCATTCCTACATTAGAGTAGTATAGATGAAGGAAATATTATAAATTTAGTTTACTCAGATTTTAGCAAAGCATTTGACAAGATGGAGAAATAAAAGCCAGATAATAGGATGTTCGGGTTGATTTAAACCTTGTTGAATGGGTGTTCCCAAATAGTAACCCAGTAATGACTTTATGTCATTTTGAAAGGAGATCTCTAGTAGAGTGACCCAAGGATCTATGTACCCTCAGCTATTTTACATTTTTAATCAGTCATTTTGACATAAGGTCATATATGTCATGCTTATTAAACTTGGAGTTGTCATAAATTTGTGAGGAATACCACACTTGTTAAGTTGGTATCCATAAAACTCTTGACAAGCTAGAACATTAGACCAAATCTAGAGTAATAAGAAAAATGTGAAATCTTACCTTTGAGTTAAAAAAAATTAACTCCACAAATGTAAGATGAGACAGACATGTCCAGACAAGGGCTCATCTGAAAATAATCTGAAAGCTTTAATGGACTGAAAATTCAGTGTTTGTTCACAGTGAGATATGTCAGCTTCTCCATGCCATTTCTCCCCCAGAGCAGAGCCAAACACTGACACTAACAGGATCGTAGGCTGCATTATGAGTCGTTGAGTCTGGGCCTACGGCAGTAATGTCCTCTTGTGTTGCCAAGTCACACATAGAATATTGCATTTGGATTTGGATGCTACATTTTAGGAAAGATGTTAATAATGTTAGGGAGTATCCAGAAGATGGTTACCAGAATGAGGAAAGACCTTGAATTCATATCGTATGGAGATTGGTTTAAGGAACTGGGAATATTTAGCCTGAAAAAAAAGTCTTAGAGGTGAGGCCAATTTTTGAAAAATTATAGAGTAGAGAAAGAATTAGAATTGTTCTCTTTGGGCCCAGAAGGCAAAAAGGTTTCAGAGGGTAGGATTTAATCTTAATGGAAAGGTAAAAAGACTCTTCCTAGTCGTTAGGGCTACTCCAAAGTAAAATTTCTCTGTTGAATGGTTACTTGACAAGACATGTTGCAGAAGAGATTTTAGTTTATGTATATTTTATACTAGATGGAAGGTAATTCCCCTTCCAACTTTGAGATTCTGTGATTTTTAAAGTTCCTGTAGAGCTTCTAGACTATACTACGCCCTTTAGAACTTCATACAATTTTACCTTATTGTTTTCTCAAGTTATAGTCTTACCTGCATTATAATCTCCTCAATATCTATTTGTTTTCATTCTTTACAACATTTAGCAAAGACTTAGGAATATAGAAAGTCATAGGAATATAGATTTAGAACTTGAAGGGAGTATAGAGGCCTTCATTTGACAGAGTAGGAAACAGGCTCACAGAAATAACATGAATTGCTCTAAATTCATAAGTCATCAATAGTAGAGCCAGCATTAATTCCTGGTTTTTCCCAATGATAAAATTAGAAGCGTTTCCACTATTGTGTGCTATCTGATCAATAAATTTTTTTCTTTTATCTTGCTATCATTCCCATAATATCTTTGTCTCTTTCTGCACATTTGCATTTCTATATGGACACAGCTATTATAAGGAGTCACTCTCTGGGAGGACCTGGGGAAGGAGGCAGAAAGATCAAGCACCTTTAAACACTTAAGAGAAGACACTATACTTCTTTACCTGGTTCCCCTTTCTTGTAGTATCATAGCCCTTCTCATTGACCCCTATATTTTCTAACTCCTACAGACAGCTGCAAGAAATATCAAAGCAGGAGTTCAGCTATGGGCAGAAGTTGTGTCCCAAATGAGCAAAGAGACATTTCCTGATCCCAGCACTGCTCTATAACTGTATATCATGGAAAATGCAGTTTCAAATATATCAGAATTGCCAGTGACAGACACAAAGAGGTGTAGAGAAATATTGGGGGGGGTCCCCCAAATTATAAACTTTAGTAGATTAAAACTGTACTAAAACTTTTGGGACACACTACAATTTTCAGTGATCATTCAAATACAAAAAGGAGTACATTAGACAATGGATGGTGGAAAAAAGGATATGTGTGAGTGGGCTAGTCAGGTAGTAAGAATGAAGAAAAATCAATGGGTAATCCAAGTGCTACACTGGCATTCATGACATGACCCAGAGATGAAAGCCTAAGGCACACTGGGTAGCTAGCTCTTCTATACATGGGAGAATATAGGTAAGAATCATATAGGATTAAAAGGCAGGGATAGGTTGTGATCTTTGTTGCTGTAGGCTGTTCCCACATTGAAGAGGGCATGGAGCCTCTGAAATATTGAGGTTTAAGAGTTTTTTTTTCAGTTTCAGATTGTATCCATTCATTCTGGTAATGAAAACAGATTTCATGGTGATCTTGGCTCATACCTTTCTCCTCCCATCTTGATTCTGTAACATGCCTCATCTGAAAAGGAAGTTCTGAGTTCTGGGAACAAACATATTCCCCTTTTGTAGAGAAAGATGATGTTGCTAACCCATTATGAATTGAGTAGGCCTTTTGAATTGTTTTTCCCTTCATAGTTTTTAATTTGTATGGGACAACCCACTCCCTACTTAATCTTCATTATAATCAACAGCATGAAGCTTCTTAAGCAGCTGGTCCCCATTAGGGATGTGGGTATGGCCGTAGAACTCAACTTTGTTATGTTTTGTTTTCATTTTGAAAGTCCTCCTTTGCCACAAACCTCCTCCAGTCTGTCTTCTTGGTACAGAGGTAACCATGGACTCTCAAGATCTCTGCCAGTTGAATGAAGCTCTAGAACAAAGCCTCAATTTTTCCATGCTAACAGATGTTCTATGTATCTATTGTCTGAGGACCAACTAATTGAGGCTAGAGTGATTCATTGCCAGGTAGGCTGAAGGATTTTGAATTGTTCAGTTGCAGCAACCCTCAAAGATCGCCTATTAAGTCATACAGGGGCTCTGATCCATAGCAGTTAAAGCATACTGACACTGAAGAAATCACAGGTCCTTAAGGTGTTGAAGAAGTGAAAATAATTGACCATATGGTAGTCACGCTTACGGCTCTAATGTCATTAACATCATGCTAGAGTATTTGTCAGCAAATGGAAATGTCCAGGGCCCACTCAGGGCTCTAGTCACATATGAATAGCAGTATACTAGCTAGTTTTACTTTTAGGAGGCACTCATGACAGCAAGGTGCTAAATTTTATAACTCCTAACCTCTTTGAATAAGGTGCCTTTAAATGAGTATTTTTCACTTTTAACAGGAAATATCTATTCGCCCTCTGGTTCCCGGCCCCACATTTTGCATATAGAAATATAGTAAACCATGCTCTGAAGCCAATTCAATTGAAATTGAAATTAACGTGAAAACATTATGGTTTCTGATTGTTTTCTTTTCTCTGACACAATTTAGATACCTGTAATCCTATTTGAAAAATGCATTCGTTTTCAGGCGAGCTTTCTTATTTTCTAAAACAATGCACATGGCATGAAATCACTGAGCAGCCAGAAGAGTTAGACTTTTAAGTTGCAGGTGGAATCCAAATGCAGAATGAATATCTAAAACACAGCCATATTCCCAGTGCTTGCATGTCATTTCCAAGCTGCTCTCCTGTCTCTTATTTCTTCTGTTGCTATTGCCCCTTCCATTGGCTCTCTAACGACTCTCTGCCTAATTTGCGCAATTTTCCCTGTGATATTAGTTTTCATTTTTTTCCCTGTGAGCAGATTTCTCCTGCCATATGCTCATTTAATCCTAATTGTGGTGTGTGAACATCTTGTGCGCTTAGTAGCAACGTCCCTTGAGGTTCAGCAGAGCTGAGGGCTATGTGACCCTTGAAACCATGTCAGAGTGAGAATTTCAGCACACCAGGCCTCTTGGCTGGACCATTTTCATTTCTGCTACGAAATCAGACAGTGGCCAATGTTTCTTTTTCCTTCTCTTAACAAGAACACCATATTGTTTGGCTGCTTCCAGATTACATCATGCTTTCACACCTGTTAGGAAAAAAAAATCGCAATGTAATGTGTTTTTTAAAAGTTTCATTTCCCTGAGTGCAAGTTCCTGAAGTTTAAAATTGGCAAGTGAAAACTGATTGAAGTGATACCCAATGTCAGGCATGTTAATTTTTTAATTCCATGTAATAGGGAGTGGTAGTTTTTCAGACCTGGCTAGCTGACAAGTTGTTGACAATTCTCAACAGTAGGTCTTTATGAGAGCATCCTAAGCATGGATGTTTTAAAATGTGGAACTTGTCAGTGGAAAGTTTGGTTTCCATCTGCTAGACATTATTCTACACTGCATCAGTGCTCAAGGAGGAAGAAAGAAGGGGATAGGCTGAGTAACAAATGATGAAGAATGTGACTACAAATAAGTATCACAAAGTTGACAAAAGACATAATTTAAATTAATGAGAGATGTGGAGAATCTTATATGTTATAGCTATTTTGAACACTTTTTCTTCTTTGTCCAGTGAATATAGATGGAATGCTACACAATTTAATTGCAGATCTGATCAGGGCAGAGCAATGACGGACTGCCTCTTCCTTAGTCCTTAGAAGCTATGCATCTCTTGCCCAAGATTGCATTAGCTCCTCTTGCTACCTCATCACATTGTGAACACTTACTCAGTTTGTAGTTGTGTGCCTGTGAAACCTGGACTGTATAAGATTTTACTACTCCCTCAATGATGTATTAATGAGCCTATCATTCTGCAAACCCTCCATCATGGACTACTGCCATTTTTCATCATCTTTGCCAATTTTTAGGGTGTGAGATGAAACATCTGGGATGTTTTGATTTGCATTTAGCTTATTATTATTTATTTGGAACAGTCTTTCATGTGGTTGTAAATACTTTGAAAATTTGATGAGAACTATTTGTTTGTATTCTTTGACAGTCTATTAGAGAATGACCATTAGTCTCACGTGTATATATATTGTTTATATTTCGTGGGTTCTAAACCCTTAATAGAGAAATTTGATGCAAAGTTTTTCCTCATTCAATTGCTTTCCTTTTATTTTAGGTGCATTCATTTTCTATGTCAAAGCTGTTCAGTTTCTAGTAATTAGTTTTCTATTTGATCTTTCATAATTTCCTCTATCTCTTGTTTAAGAATACATCTCCTTCCCACAGCTATGAGAGGAATATGATGGGATTTTCTTCTAATTTTTTTTTAAACATATTTTATTAAGGTCACATATCCAAATGTATTATGGAATCTGTTACAAGGTGTTAGTCTAAGCCTTATTTCTGCCAGAAATTTCTATTATTTTTCCCAGAAGCTTTTTAAAAAAAATAAAATTAAGGAGTTGATCCTAGGTAATTTACATTTTCCACTTTTCAAACACCGGGTTATTGAATTCCATTGCTTCTGATTGTCTCTTTTCTAGCCTGTTCCATTGATCTAACTCTATTTTCCAACCATTAACAAATAGTTTTGATGATCATTGCTTTATAATATAGTTTGAAGTTTGGAAGTACTTTTCCTCCTTCATTTCTACTTTTAGATATTTCTCTTGACACTATTTCTCTTGACATTCTAGATATTTTGTTTTTTCAGATAAATTTTGTTGTTACTTTATCAAGTTCTGTAAAGTGAATGTCCTTCCCTTGACAACTTAATGGTTATGGCATTAAATGTATAAATTAAATTTAGTAGCAATGTCATTTTTACTATATTGACAGAGCTTAGTCATGAGCACTGAATATTCTTCTAGCTATTTAAGTTGTTTTTATTTCTTTAAGGAGCACTTTGTAATTGAGTCTATACATTCATTTTTAGCACTTTGGTAGATTAATCCCCAGACATTTTATGCACTTTGTAGTTATTTGGAATTAGATTTTCATTTCTCTTATTGTTTCTTATGTATTTTAATTATTATGTAGAAATATTATTGATTTTTAAAGGTTTATTTTGTAGTCTAAAGCTTTGTTGAAACTATTGTCTTTATTAGTATCTTTGCTGATTTTAGGATTGTCCATCATCATATGATCAGCAAATAAGGATAGTTTATTTCTTCTTTTCTCATTTTTATGCCTTTAATTTTTTTCTCTTAACTGCTATTGCTAGCATTTCCAGAACTATATATATCACATAACAATAGTGGGCATCCTTGCTTCACTCCAGTATTTATTGGAAAAATTCTGTTCCATTTCCATTGTATATCCTTGCTTTTGGATTTATATGGTTTTTATGATATTAAAAAAAAATAATTCTTCAATGTTTATACCCCATAGGGCTTTTAGCATAGATGAATGCTATACTTTATCAAAGACCTTTTCTTCATTTATTGAGAGAATCATGTTATTTTGAATGTTTCAGACTCTTTTTATTGAGTTTTGGTCTGTAAAGGAGACTTTATACATTTGTTTGCAATATCC
Source organism: Bettongia penicillata ogilbyi (assembly GCA_023548195.1). Lineage (NCBI taxonomy): Eukaryota > Metazoa > Chordata > Mammalia > Diprotodontia > Potoroidae > Bettongia > Bettongia penicillata. The sequence continues at coordinate 13,549,499 of JAJHZJ010000126.1, forward strand.
TTGTGTCCTAAATCATGATCAATTTTTGTAAATGATCTATGTGGAACTGAAAAATATATACTTTGGATTCCATAAGTCTTTTAATTCTAATTTTTCCAGCAATTTGTTCAGTTCCATATTCTCCCTTTTATTTTTCTGCTATCCTTAATCCAAAACTGAGAGAGGGATCTTGAAGTCTCCCATAAATATTCTGTTATTGTCTATATCTTCTTGTAACTCAATTAATATTTCTTTTATGATTCGGAAGCCAAGGAATTTGGAGTGCATAAGTTTATTAATTGTTATTCTTTTAGTATAACAATTTCCTCATCCCTTTTATTTTTGATTGTCTTTGCTTTGTCAGATGGCATGATTGAAACTCCTGCTTTTTTTTTTTTGGATTCACTTGATGCATAGTAATTTTTTTCTGTCCTTTCAGTTTTATTTTGTGTGTTTGTCTTTGTTTTTTAAATGTATTTTTTTGTTAGCAACCAATTGTAAGGTTTTGTTACTCAGCTGGTCACTCTTTTCCATTCTTTTAGATTATTCAATCTATTTCACATTTATAGTTATGTAATATCCCAGGCCCATTTCTCCTCTGTTGACTTTCCTTGACTTCTCCCTTCACCCCTGTCTCCTTTTGTACATTTAGAAAGGAGTCTCTTACTGGTCACTCTTTTTCTGGCACTGTCCTTGACTGGTACATTTATTCACCTCTTCTGCATTTCTATTGTCTGAGATTGTTTGAGAAGCAAGTAATCTTCACTTCTATTTTTCATTTTAAAGAATATTTCAAATGACTATTATTGAAGATCTATTTTCTTTTCTTCATTTACAGGTAAGGTCAGATTTTCAGGGTAAGTCACTTGGGGTTTTAAGCTTCATTGTTCTTCAAAATACTGAACTCCATTCCATCCTGTGTTTTCTGGTAAGTGTGAAATAGTCTTGTGTTATTCAAATTTCCTTTCCTTGGTAGTTGAAGGTCTTTCGCCTGTTTGCTTACAGAACATGGTTTTTCTGGGTCTAACTATGTGTTCTGGGGGTTTGCAAGTTTTGCTGTTTTATTTTTCTGGAGATGATCTATGAATTCTTTCAACTGCTATTTCCATTTCTGTGTTCAGAAGTTCTGGACAGTTTTCTTGTATTATTCCTTGCAATATGATATTTAGATTTTTTGACACTCATGTTTTGGGAAATCTATAATCCTTCAGATGTCTCTTGTTGTTTTACCTTCAGGGCCAGCTGGTAGTGCAATGGGTAGAGTACTGGGCCAGGAGTCAGGAAGCCCTGAGTTCAAAACTAGCCTCAGACACATACTGTGAACCTGGGCAGGCCACTCAGACTGTGTTTGCTTCAGTTTCATCAGATAGAAGCACCTATCTCAAAGGATTATTATGAGGATAAAGTGAGATAACATTTATATACAATGCTTAGCCTGGTTACTGGTACTTAGCTGTTCTTATATAAATACTTGTCCTCTGCCTTTCACCTCCATGCATTTTTTCTTCAAGATCTATATGTTTTGCCTGAGTAGAAAGCATATTTTCCTTTAATGTTATTTTTTTTTGACTTCTCTTATTCTAGAAGAGACTATCTTTTCGAATTGTCCTTCTGGGCAATTGTCCTTTCACTTCTTTGCGTCTGTATTTCTGATCAGTTGTTCCCTCTTTTGTTCCTTTAGTGAGACTTATCATTGTACATTTAAGTTTTTCTATTCTGACAATTATTTTTGCTGTTTAGGCCCATAAATTCTGCTCTCATAATTTTAATATCTCTTTTAAGCCACCAAGAAGACTGTGTTGGAGTTCCTGGATCTCTTCAATTTCTATAGGATCCTCTATGTCATCAAGTGTTGGATAATTTTTGTTAGTTTTGCACTATTTATCATAGGTTCTTGAACTCATTTACTAAATTTGGAGGTCACGTTTCTTTCTGCTGTTAGTGTTTTTCCTGTTGATTTATATGCTCATGTTAGGGTCTTTGAGGTTTTTTTCTCTTTCTTTTTGAGAATTTTTGGTCATGTCAGTCTTTTTTTCTCTCATTTTCTTCTATTGCTCACTTTCTGACTCCTTTCCTTCTGATGCTAGTTTCCCTGGGAGTTGAATCTCCAAGATTTTCAGCTTACTCCCTAGATCTCTGGTCTGACTGAATTTAGGGGAACTAAGCTAACCTCACATGGATGCTGGTGTCCTGTCATGCTTAGTAGAGTGCTAGAGACTTCTTGCTTACTCCTCCCCTTCCCTTATGGTGTTCTGTCTCATTCTCTCTGTTGCTTAGTTCTTTGGCTCAATAGCTCAGAGTGCTATTATTGTGTCCAAGGGGTCATTTCATTTTTTTTTTTTTTCAGTTTAGATCTTGAAGGCTCTGGGAGGGGGTTGGGGTTGGATTATAAGATTAGATTTCCTTTCAGGTCCCGTTATGTGTCCTGCCTTAATATCTCTATTGTTCTTCTATCCCACAGAGATCTTTTGCTGGGACACTGTCCATTGAGACCTCAGCAAAACTCCACAGCCTGGAGCCCATATTTCCACAACATTGGAAAGAAAGCAGGAGGATGAGGTGAAGGGTTTAATTTTGTTGCAAATCCACAGGTAATGTCGTTGGGCTGACTAGTACAGTTTTGCTGCCGGTAATGTAGTGAGTAGTGGGCAAAGGTGCTAAGTGAGCTTGAGGTGTAGGCATCAATTAGTGATTTAAAAAATATTTCTTATGTCCTTAACTATAGAGACAGCTGAAGCTGCTTTATATTTAATGAAGAATTTTGTTTTGGAAAGTTTTGACAGGTCTTTTGGAAAGACTGTGGGGATCAAAAAAAAAATCTAGTCCTCCATCTTATTGGCATCTTCTGAAATCTTTTTCAAATGAACGTATTTCCTATCATGGTTCCCTTATTTTGTACTATGAAGTTGACTTTTTGACTCCTCATGCAATACTTTACATTTATCCCTACTGCATTTCCTCTAATTAGATTCAGGCCAACACTGTTACTACTATGAGTCTAGACTCTTTCACCCATCGTGTTAGCTCTCTGTCTCAGCTTTGTGTCATTTATGAATTTAATGAGCATGTCACTGATACCTTAAATCAGATACTTAATAAATATGTAAATTAAGCAGCACAGATTCCTGGGGACACTGCCCTGGAGACCAGAGGCATTATGGTACAATGGAAAGAATAATGGATTGGAGAATGGGATCTAGATTCAAATACTGGCTATGACTTACTACTTGTATGACCTTTTACAAATGGCAACTTTACTTAACCTCCCACTTTCCTCATCTATAAGATTAGGGGGTTGTTGAACCAGATGATGTCTAAGGTCGTGTCCTGATCTAAATCTGTGATCCCATGATTTTCTGTTAAATTTACATGGAATTACTCTTGGAGACCAGCCATTCAAATGTATTGACTCTAACTGTATTACCATCCAGTCAGTCCAAAACTGTATCTTATCTCATAGGAACATCATGTGTAACTTTGTCAGATGTTATGTTAAACTCTAGGTAAAGCAGATCTACAGAATTTCCATGATCTATGCATAACCCAGTCAAATTAGTTGAATATATTGATTTCTATTCTAAGTGACTGGGTCATTTCTTCCTGGTAACACTTATGTAACTAAAGCTCTTCTCAAGTACTAGTCGATGACTATATCAAATTATCCTTCACTTTGATACATTGATGGATGGATGATTGAATGAATGGAAAACATTTATTAAGTGCTTTCTGTATGCAAATTACTGTGCTCACTGTGGGAGATACAAATAGAAAAAAAATAGAAAGGGAGAGATATATTTCTTTCTCTCTAAGAACTAACATTCTCATTCTGATGAGGACTTTTTTTAAATTTTTGGCTCCCCAGTACTTAGCATAGTGCTTGCTAAACATAGACACTTGTAAAGTGTTTGCTTGCTTATAGATCTACTACACATAAGATGTTTCAGTTAAAAGTCTGACAGAAAGGATCTGTGATCCTTATGATACAGTGGTGATGCATAAGGCATCTTCTTTAATGTCATTTCCACTGATAAAATCATCTCCATTTGATAATGCCAAGGACTTTGTAGTGAGAGCTTTCTTTTCTTGGTCTTCAATAGCTATGGATGCTAAGCATGTAGGAGCTACAGCACCTGCAAAAGTAGTTGGCAGGTTCTATCTCCAACAAGATTGCTATGGCTTCAGGGGCTAGACTGCAAGCAGAGCTAGTGGTCTTGGAAGACTCTGTCACTCACAGGCTGTTGGGTTTACCTTCCCATTCATGTCAGTTGGTAATTGGTTGGCAGTGGTGAGGAAGGTGGCCCCTATTTCCCAGTGATCTCTTCCTTGCTGGTTTCAGGACCCAGACCAGAAGCAAGTTTTCCCCAGGCATCTGTGATATCATGTGAGTGGTCCCTCCAGCAGTGCATATTGCAGTCATTCCATGCCTGCCTGTCCTGGGTAGCTTTTGTCCATGTCTTATTCCTGACAACCCATGAAAAATCCAGAAATAATTTAGATTTCCAAATTTGTAATATTTCATTGGCTAGGTTCTCATCATTATATCAGATGGACCCCCAAAAAACAGTTACATCAATATGTTAGTTATGTATTCTACCTCACATTCTCTCCACGCCCCCCTCCTCAATCTGGGCTCAGTTTGTATCTGAACTACCAATTTGAGTCTCAGAAGGATGACTGCTCCTACTCTTAGGGTTCTAGGGATCACCCTGTAGGTGGTTATTCTCTTAATATTACAGCTAATGAGCTTTCACTGTTATGCTTTCTCTTAGCAATCAGCCAGTAGATTAAATTTTTAGCAAGGGTATTTACTTAAATGGAATAGTAAGGAGAGTAGTTACAGAGCATTCCTTCCCCACACCCCCCAAAATCTTGGGTGCTCTCTTCTACAAATACACACAGGAGGAAGAGTATGAAGAAACTTAAGCTGCATTTGTAGTGTGGCACATGTGACTAGGGCAACTCTGAATTCTAGACCTAGAGATCCTCTATGTCCTTTCTTTTCTGGACGATCCTCTTGAACTTTGCTATGGAGCATGGCATCAGTGATGGATGAATCAATTCACTGTTCAGCTGACTGCCTTGCAGGGCACAGGATTTCCACTGGATTGGCAGTTCAGTTGTGTTTGTTTCTTGTAGGGTGTGGTGTCTCAGCTGGTTAGATCAATCTATTGCTTAACTGGACTAGATCAGTCTGCTGCAAGGTAGCTGTTGCTGGGTCAAGCCAGACAAATTATGCTGGTGCTATTGGATGCTGCTACTGGATCAGGAAGGTCACCAGGCTGTTGGGTTATAGCTACCCAGGCTGGGCTGGGCAAATCTCTTAACCCATGGGATCTTCTCAGGGCACAGGTTCTCTGCTAGACGGATTAATCCACTAGACTCCCTGAACTTACTCTTTTTTTCAGTTCAATTCAGTAGCACTTTATTAATTGCCCATTGTATGCCAGGTACTATGTTAAAAACTGGGGATACAAATAAGAAAAAAGATAATCCCTGCCCTCTAAAAGCTTACAGTCTAATGGAGGAAAACAAAACACAAAAGGATGCTGTAAGGTAGGGTGAGGGTAGAAGAAGTTGCCTAGTTCAAGGACATGATGATGGTGAAATGATGAGCAGCTCTAGTCTTTCATCACCCTCTGCCATTTACTTGGTAAAATTCACTCTCTTTAGATGGAGCGTTACAGTGTTCTTTTTGGGGATGGCATCTGTTCTCTTTTAGCTAGGAGTTACAACCCTTTGCCTAGTATTAGAAGCCTTTCCTCTGATTCATTCAGAACTTTGTCTCTGAGGTTTGCCAAGCCTAGGCAGGAAGTGGGAGAGTTCTAACTTTTCTTGTTTAATATATATATATATATATATATATATATATATATATCTGTGTGTGTGTGTGTGTGTGTGTATTTTTTCTTCAAGGCCAGCTTTTTCAAGAAGGGGCTCTTTCTTGGCTTATGATCACCAGTACTGATACAGTTTGTTCTACATTTCAGACTCCTTTTTGGTTCTTATGCAGAAGAATGACCAATTACAAAGAAATATAGTGTGTGTCATAGAGGCAAGTTCATTGTTCCCATGGCCTCTTTATATGGAGCTGAGCTTTTTTTAAGCATCAGATACTTTCCAAGGTGTGGAATGTTTATATCTCTTCTGAGGACTTTACCCCTTGAATTTTAGTGTTTCTGTCTTTTAACCCTCCAAATCTCCAGCTTTACTAAAGTTTCACTGGGGCACACTATTACGGTTATACTACCACCTTAAAATGAGGTTGGGGCAGGGGTGTTTAGATACAAATTGTGGTTTGGAATAATGGAAACAACATAGAACAGGGAGCTGGAAGGCCTTCTTACTAGTCCCAGGTCTTCTATTAACTTTTTTTGGCCCTGGGCAATTCACTACATGTTTCTAAACCTCAGTTTCTCACTTTAGAAAGATGAACTTTGAGCTCTCTTGTAACTCAGAAATTCTATGATCTAATGATTGTTATGTTTATTGGATGTATGAAGTTTCTAAGAGCAATAATTAACATATTAAATGACAGTTTCTATCCAAAAACACCATGACGAACTTGAGCAGGGTTTCTTAACTTGACATTGATAGTTCTTCAAAGAGTTCATAGACAGAAAAAATGAATAATGATGCACCATACTAAGTGATTTTTGATCCTCACAAAGACCCTGGGAGAAAGGTGCTCTTTTTATCCCCATTTTATACATGAGGAAATTGAGGGAAATAGAGGTTAAATGACTTGCCCAGGGTCACAGAACTAATAAGTGTCTGAGGTCATATTTGAACTCAGTTTTTCCTGAATACAGGTGCAACACAGTCTACTGTGCCACCTAGATGTCAGAGGGATCTTTGAACTTAGATGGGGAAAAAATTCGCAACTTTATTTTCATTAAACTCTAACTTAAATTTAACATTTCTTCCAATTATTTAAAAGCATTATTATGAGAAGAGGTCTACAGATTCCCCAGACACCAAAGGGGTCCATGATACCCCCCCAAAAAATTTAGAATTCCCGTTAAGAATTTTGAATGTTGATCAGAATCCTACGAAGTTGGAAATCAGAAATATTAAATGTGAAGTCTTACATTTGTATTTACAAAGTCACCTTAATAGTAAAAGATTGGGGAAGCAGTTTTAGACAGTTGTTTTCTTTCAAAAGACATGGAAATTGGACATGGTGGTGTAAATGTATAATTTTAGGTACCAAGAGGGCTGATGGTGAGGCTGTTGTATCTCATGAGCCCTGGAATTCTGAGACGTAGCATGCATTATTGATCAGATGTCTGCATAGTTTGGCATAAATATAATAAGCTCCAGAGAGTGAAATACTATCGAGTTGTTTTAAGAGGGGGGGAGAATTAGTCCAGGTTGGAAACAGAGGTGGTTAAAGTTACTGTGCCAATCAATATTGGGAGCATACTCTTGAATAGCTCCTATACTTCAAGTTTGTGGAATGGGAAGACCCAGTCATTTTTTAAAAATTGAGATATAGGAGATTTCGATGATTAAATGTCAATCCCAATTGGCAGTTTAATTTGGCAGCCTAAAAACTTAGGAGACTCTGGGCTGCATTTAAGGATTCAAAATTTCTAGGAATAGCAGTAGGTTTATATCATAGATTTAGTGTTGCAAAGGACCTTCGAGGACATTGAGTCCAACCCTCCAATTTAGTATATGAAGAAAATGAAGCATACTTAATAGATGTGCCCAGGGTTGTACTACTGGTAGATATCTTAAATGGTATTTGAATCCAAGTACTGTACAATGTTCTGAAGACTTATGAGTACAAATCTCATGGCCGTTGAAGTTTCTTCCAAATCTGAAATTCTGATGTTTTGTCATTCCATGAATAAGGAGGCAAATTCCACCGTCAATACATGGAGTCTTATGTTCTGTTGTGGGTACCATGTTTTAGAGAGACATCAATGCTCCAGAGAGCATATAAAGGAGGGCCACCAGGATGGGGAGGATCTGGAATACCACTCATATGAAGATGAGTTGAAAGAACTGGGGACATTTAACCTAGAAGACAGGAAACAGGCTAAGTGGGAGGGATAATGACAGTTATTTTTAGTGTTTGAAGATCTGTCATGTACAAAATAAATTAGATTTGTTCTCTTTTGGCTCCAGAAGGCAGAACTAAAAGCAATGTGTTAAAGTTGAAGTGGTAAATTTAGGCTTGATTGTCAGGAAAAACAAATAAACTCTTTAGTAATTGGATAAATTCATAAGGAATGACTTCAGAGGTAGCACATTCTCCCTCATAAGAGATCTTTAAGTAGAGACTGAATGACCACTTGTCAGGTCTGCTATACTGGGTATTCTTTTCAGGCATGTGGTAGACCAGATGGCCACTGAGGTACCTTCCAACTCTAAAATTCTGTGATATTTTTCTTAGTATGAGGAATTTGGGAATGTTTCTGCATGCCCACTTTATCCTCTGACTCATTTGTGGCTTCAATTTCTAGCCTCCATACTCATTGCTATTCATTTCTTTTTCTTTTTAAATTCCTTTCCCTTTAGTTTGCTTTCCCTCAATTGAGATTTTCGAAGAAAGACCAGATGCCCCACTTTTCTGGTATGATGTAGAGGGCATTCTTTTTTCAGAATGAGATGTCTTAGGGACCTTACATTTCTATAACACTTTAAGATCAAATCAAGTCAGCAAATATTTATTAAGTGCCAAGTACAATGTTAAGTGCCAGAAATATAAATATAAGAAGAAAAGAAGACAATCCCCAATCTCAAGGAACTTAGATTTTAATGGGGCAGACCACAAAACTGAAAAGGAGGAAGAGTACTGAGTGAGGGACATGGAGGTGGGGAAGGGACACTCTAGAAAGTCTAAAGAGTTGCAAGTAGAATAAAGACATGGTTGGCCTGGGAATCCTCCTTAAAATGGGAGGTCTAGGAGGATTTAGTCAATCAGTGAAAGATGCTAGAGGGATGGAGGCTACTTCCAATGTGAGAAGTTCAAGGGTAAAATGGGCCTCCAGGGCAAAGAGATTCCTGGGGCATGGTGGTCAAAGTACAATTTGCAAAGCATTTCACACAGATTGTCTCACTTGGCTCTGACAAAAGCCCTATGAAGTTAGATAGTGTTATTTTTACTTTACAGGGGTGAAAATTAAGACCAAGAGGAGTTGTGAGTGGTCCAGAATTATACAGCTAATAAATGTCTGAGGGAGAATTTGAATCCAAGCCTTTCTGATACAAGACTTCTAATCTATTCACTGTATCATGCTTCCACTCAAGCAGCTACTATGATCCCTTCCTGCTTTGAGATTCTGGGATTCCTTCAATCCCAAATGTAGTTACATTCCAGCAAAAGTACTTCACATGGTTTTGTTTTCCTATGAATGTTTTTTCCCTTTCTTTTTATAAAGCCAACTGGAGTAGGTTCAGTGTTCCTGGGGTTGGGTTGAGGGGTGGTAGGATGTTCCTATGTCCATTATCAAGCTGATGGGAAAAAGCAAGTAAATTCAGAAAATGACTTGGCTTATTTCAAATAAAGTAGATGTCCTGATTTAACAGAATGGTTTATATTCATTGCTAAAACACGCATGGAGAAAGGTATGCCAGCACTCCTGTGGATGCAATTAGCATAAATAGGATTTAACCTATCACATTTCACACAGACAAGTTCTATAGCCACCTGGGTAAAGCACAGCTGTTTGTCTCCTCTGACAATGGAAAGAAAGCTGGAGTGAGGTTTACAGAGCTTCTGCCTTAAAATTGATCCTCCATGCAACATATAGAATCAAAATCCCAGAATTTCAGAGTTGGGAGGGACCTTAGTAGTCAGGTGGTCCAACCCAAACTTGAAAAAGAATCCCCCTTCCAGAACACCTGAAAAAAGGTCAATTGTATTCCAAGTTTTTAAACTGATTTTGACTCTGTTTTAGATCTTTGTATATATAGTTTGCATGACTCTAGACCTTGATCTTGACCCTAGGACTTTGCTCTACCAAGTCTTCCTCTGATGCCTCACTGGGTTGTGGGATCTGTTTCTGAAGGTAATATCAAGGGAGTACAAGATCTGGCCGAGAACAGAGGAGTATAGTGGGAATTGAAATTGTGAACTGCTGACTACTTTATCAAATTGGCCTAGTCACTTCCCTACTCTGTGCCTTAGTTTACTTACCTGGAAAAATTAAGGAATTGCCTATATTATCTCTATGGTCCCTCCCAGCTCAAAATGCTATTATCTTGGGTTTTACCAGACTGGAGGCTATGGGGATAGCAATGGACTTGCCTGTCTATCAACTTAACTTCATATCGTCTCATCAATGGCAGATTAATTTCAGGTGACAAACCTTGGCCATAGCAGCTCACTACCTACCAAGGTATAAATATATTGGTGGAGGAAGTATCTATATTGAGAAAACCACAGCTCCTTGAAATTATGGGACATTTAGGTTGACATAGTGGATAGAACCTTGGAGTCAAGAAGATCTGCATTCATATCCTCACAGCCACAGGCACCTAGTAGCTGTGTAACCCTAGGCAAGTCATTTAACCTCTGTCTGCCTCAATTTCCTTATCTGTAAAATGGGTTTAATTAGTCTCTACCTCCTAAACTTGTGAAACTCAAATGAGGTAATATTTGTAAAATCATTATATAAATGGTAGCTATTATTATGGTTTAAAATACTAACATATGGAAATTTTGGAGTAGGTAATAAAATGCCTGACATTTGTGAAATGCAAAAAGTAAAAATCCCTTCATATACATTAGCCTATTTGAACCTCATGACAACCTTGTGAGGTTAGTGGTATGGATATTATGAACTCCATTTTATGAGAAAACTGAGGTTCTGCATCAAATTTCAGTACTGGAACTTTGTCATGATGTTTTCATGGAATGATTATTAATGTAGGTAAAAATTTTATAAAACCTTCTGTTGGTGCTTCCAAAAATGAACCATATTGAGCAGGGTCCAAGATAGACTTGCTTCTGGCTGAATTCTCAAGATAGAATTGTGTCTAATATCATTATGATGTTCCCATGTATTGTACTCAGAAGCCTTTAGAGTTAGAAACACTCTTTGGACCAGTTTACCACCATAAGAGATCACACTGTATAAAAGTCATGGTCAAAACTAGCCCAGCACTCTCTCTCTAATAATGACAACAAAGGACATTATGTGTAAGGCGATAGTTGTCCTTTATGACTTTACATTCATGAAATGATGTATGTTATTCTCCAAATCCCTGGATTCCCATGGACCTGTCATGAGGAATTTATCTAGTCTGAAAGATCATAGAATTTATAATTGTGAGAGACTTAAAGATCATTTAGTTTAGGGATTCTTAATATGTGCATGTGTATATGTGCATAAGTACGTGCGTGTGCATGTGTGTGTGCGATAGATTCCTTTTGGCAGTCTGCTGGTGACTTTATACCCCTTCTCCGAATTGTTTTTTTAAATTCATCCCATTAAACATATATTACTAAGGGAATCAATTATAGTATAATACAGTTATATTTTTTTTAAGTTCACAAATTTCATCTTAAGAACCCCTGATCTAATCTACTTCCTTCTTTTTAAAAATGAGAAAACAGGTCAAAAGAGAGGAAATGATAAACTCAATCTGCCTCATAAAGGTAGGAGGTAGCAGGAGAAGGATTTGAACCCAGTTCTGACTCCAAACTTTAGTGTCTTTCCATTTCATTTAAGTAAGCCTCTTTATAATTTCTGCTGGTGCCTCCTGTAGCAACAATGAGTTTAATAAACCTACTACCTATTATACAAAATAATACTTCCTTTTGTCTTAAAATGATCACTCTCAATCTTTGAATGCCCTTTCTATCTTCACCATCTGGCCTTAGTATTTAAGGATTTAGAAAATAAGATTCTGTTGTTCCTTCCAAAGTGTGTAATCTTAGAAGCATTGTTCAGTTAAGTTCCCGTATTTAATGCATGGTCTTGGAATGATCTCCATGTAAGTTCATCTGCTACTATTTTATTTACTTAGACAAGTTCGTGAAATTGTCCTACAGCATGGATTGACTGGGTATGTCACCACCCGGCAGAGTTATCTTTGGACTTAAAAATTTCACTATGTAACAGTGAGGAAGAAATAAAAAACTTTGGGGAGGGGTATTGCTTTTCTCTTCTAGTCTGCTTTTCTGGAAAGTCATTTGAAATCTGTTTGTCTTAGTTTCCTCAACTATAAAGTGGGGATAATAGCAGTACCTACCTCTTAGGATTGTGGTGAGGATTAAATGAGAAAATATTTGCAATGGATTTTATACAGTATCTGGTTCCTACCAGGTTGTTTCCTTTCTTTGCCCCCATTGAGAGACCTACCTTCCATGAACAAGGTGATAGTAGTTCCTTTCTACGTTGCCCTAGTCAAAACACCTTGGATGATTTGTGAATCTATTGTATTTGGAATTTTGAAAGATTGGATTTTGGAATTTGGAAGATTGTGCTCAGTTATAGTTGCCACAGTTTAAGGATGTTGATAAAATGGAGACTATTCAGAGGAGAGTGGCCAGGATAGTCAAGGATCTCGAGTACATGCCATATAAGGATTGACTGAAAGGCATTGGGGATGTAAAACTTGTAGGAAAAAAGACTCAGAAGAGTTGTAATAGAATTTTTTTTGCCTTTTGGACCTCATCTTTTTCATATACCATCTGGCATTATTTGCATGCTATTATTATTTATGGTAAAGTATTTTCCTCCCACTGGACCAAAAGTTCCCTGAGGACAGGACATGTACCTATTCTAAACTTTGTTTCTGACTCAGGTCATGGTATAGCACTCTGTGTACAAGGGCTGCTGAATAGTTTTTTTTTTTTTTTTTTTGCAGTGTTGTGTATTATTACTGATAATTCTGTTAAGGTAGCCTAACATAACATAGCATTATTTTTAAATAGTCCTATTAATCACTACATCTGTGAATATTTGACAGACATCAAAGCAATATTTGATGGACATATTTACCTGACTGTATCCTAAATATTTTCTTAATCTGTCTTTCAGTGAATCTCATTTCGTGTTCCATCACATATTTTTTCCCAGATAATTGACTTCATTGCCTCCAGAGCACATGCTTTTCTCATAATAAACTGCGCCCTTTGGAAAGTTCACTAATTCACTGTGAACCTGATAGAGTTCCTTTTTATGCATTTGAGAGTTTATTTGTTCAACTCTGACCTCAGAGCCAGTGTATCTCACTTAAGTGAGATATCTATGCCATTCATGCTCATGATATCTGGCATTTTAAGTGTTACAAATATCCTAGAGGTGAGCAAGCCTGGCATATTGGTTAGAGGTTTGGCTTTGGAGTCAAGACTAGGATTCAAATACTGCCTCTTAAACATACTAGGTCTATTGGGCAGGAGGCAAGATGCTAAAACTCGTTGTGCCCCAAGAGATTGTCTAAGGCTAAAAGTTATAATACAATATAATACAATCACTGCTCATCACAGGAATGGAAGTTCCCTTCCTCTAGTAAAAATCACAGATCTGGGCCGAGATCATCTTGATTAAAGTAGGCATTAGAAGTGTTTAGTGCTACTAAGAGGTCTTTATTCTGGTCTTGGACCATACTGATTAAAGTAGGACATTAAAAATGTCCGATGGTACCAAGACATCTTCAATTCAGTGTTCTTGGCTCCATTTGGAAGTATTTCTTTTCAGTGATATTGAGGGAAGGGGTCAGTGTTCACCTAGCACTATCTTAATTTTGGTTTAAAAGTGGTTTAGGAATGATTGGGAAACATCTAAGGGAAATCCTATAAGAAACTCTATAACTTATAATTTGATACGGGAGAATCCAGTGTACTTGAATTTGCTTCTGTGTTTGTCCTTTCAAGTGTCTGGAAAGAGAAAGATTCTCTCTCTCTCTCTCTCTCTCTCTCTCTCTCTCTCTCTCTCTCTCTCTCTCTCTCTCTCTCTCCCTCCCTCCCTCCCTCCCTCCCTCCCTCTCTCTCCCTCCCTCTCTCTCTCTCCTTCCCCTCCTCTCCCTTCCTCCCTCCCTCCTTCTCTCTCTCTCTTTTCCCCCTATTCTCTCTCCCTCCCTCCCTCCCTCCCTCTCTTTCTCTCTTTTCCTCCTCCCCTCCCCTGATAACATGATATGCTTTAGTGACTTTCCTCTCCCCTGCTCTCATCTCCTATCACTCCATTTGTGGAACAGCTGGGCCAGGGCAGTGCTATAGTTCTGTACTAAGCAGCCTGCTTTTTCCTTTGGCTTTTGTTGAATGTTCTGACAAATAACAGACTGTCTCCAGCTGTTCAAATGATGTTGCTTTTTCTAAGCTACAGCTCAGCGTTCATTTCCACTAATGGAGGCTTTGCTTCAGTAGGTAAATAAGATACAACAGGGCTTGCTGTTAAGTAAAATTGAACAAGTGGGCAAGGGGAACAGCTTCTGCTACGTGCCTTGCCCTGATCAAACCCCAGCAGCCATTCTCCCTCTCATGGAGCCCAAGATTCTCATTTGCCAATTGCTGAATGATCACTTTAAAATCTTTCCCTTCATTTCTCCCTCCCTTTCTTTCTCTCCCTCTGTCCCTCTGTCTCTCACTGTCATTTTCTGTTATATCTTTTTCTCTCTGTGTCACGTGTATGTTTATCGGTCTCATATTTTTCCTCATCTCCACTCATCTCCTTTTCTTTCCTTTATTCTCCTCACCTATTCTTTCCCTCTCCATTTTTGTCTTTTGTTTTCACCTTTCTCTCCCTCACCTCTATGTTATCTCTCTCCCTCCTCTTTTTCTCTAAATCTCCCTCTCTTTTTCTGTCTTTCTTCTCTATCTTTGTCTTTGTTTCTGTCTCTCTCACCATCTCTGTTTCTCTTTGTCACGCTATGTCTTTGTCTCTGTCTATGCGTTTCTATGTTCCTGTGTCTCTGTCTGCGTCTGTTTCTCTGTCTGTCTGTCTGTCTCCTTCATTCCCACTCCAGTGGTCTCTGCCTATTTTCCTTTTCTAGATAAATACTCTCTTTTCAGAGTCAAATACTTGAGACCATATTTTTTCACAGCAATCATTTATTTTAGAGAAACACTATATTTGCAACTGTAGTTTTACCATTTTTGTAAGTGTTAGTCATAGATATGTTGCTGTAGGAATGATGTCTGGGGATTCTGCGAGTGAAATATTTAACGCTTATTTCAGCTTCTCTTCACCAGGCCGAGTTGCTTTTTGGACATCGCCAAAGTGTTTCCTTGGTCTGAATCACAGTGTGATCAGGCGGTTTTGAGGAATTCCCGAAAGAAGCTTAAATGTGACACTAACAGAATGAAGATAGAACCATGTCCTTTTGGAAGATCATGGTGGTTCCTCTTGCTATTAAGGGAAGAGAAAAATTAAAAGAGAGCCTTAAAACTTTGGAAAAATGGAAATAATTGGTGCCACTCAGATTCATTTTGGCTTTGTTCTTACAAAAATGTATCCATATAAACATAATGATAACCAGAACTCACATTTTATAAGACTTTAAAGTTTGCAAAGGTCTTTCAATATTGTCTCATTTGATACCCACAACAACCTTGTGAGGTAGGTGCTCTGAGTATCCCCATTTTATAGATGAGAAAACTGAGATGGGTTAGGTGATTTGCCCAGGGTTACATAGCTATTAAATGTCTGAGATAGTATTTGAACTCATCTTCATGAATTTAAGAGTCATCTTGGTGAACTTGGTCACACACCACAGAGGTCAGTTTTAGCAGATAATAGCAGTGTTCATACGTGTTCTCTGAATACCTCGGGTGTAGTGAAATAGGGAAAACTCTGACTGGACTGATTAAATCTGGCTTCTACTCATTATTGACTGTTTTACCCAATTTATGAGAGA
The DNA here is from genome assembly GCA_023548195.1 of Bettongia penicillata ogilbyi. Classification (NCBI taxonomy): domain Eukaryota; kingdom Metazoa; phylum Chordata; class Mammalia; order Diprotodontia; family Potoroidae; genus Bettongia; species Bettongia penicillata. Next base: position 13,565,291 of record JAJHZJ010000126.1, read on the forward strand.
TTTACTCTCTACACTTCTCTAAGACTCAGTTTTCTCATCCATAGAAAAGGAAAATTACATGTATCTTGCCTAACTCGGGTTGTGAGGCCACAGCATGTGAATTAATCAAAATAATTTTAATATATAATGTTTATACAACACTAACTTACAAGATCTCATCTGAGACTCAAACTAAGCCTGAGGAAAGAGAAATTTACTCAGAATACCACAACTGTTAGGTGACTGAGACAAGATTTGAATTCAGATCCTTCTGATTCAAAGTCCTACACTAGCAATTCAATCAACTATTATGGTTCTCAGGAGACAATAACAGAAGCTATTAATGATGAATTGGTTCCAAAAATTATGGAAGATCAGCAAAGGACCTGAGTATCCTAGATATAACTAGATCATGAGCCTTAAATAAATTTAAATGGGTTGTCTCTTACTACATTTCTAGTACAACTACTCCAAAGTTTAAAAATAGATAATAGAAAAAAATACCAACCTCATGAAGAATGTCAGTTGCCAGTTTGAGTAAGGTCATCCAAATAGTTTTCAGAATAAAGCTCATGTGTTTGAATTTCTGCTTCCGAATTCACTAATTCTACAAATGTATTTAGTAGCACTAGATACCACTACCTCCACCACAACTACTACTACTATTACTACTACTACTACTTTGTTTTTGTGTCTCAGAACCTGTGATTTCACTGCTACTCATCAATAATTTATTTGGCTTATAACTACCGATAACATGATTAATTATGTCCAGTTCAGTCTTTCTCCCATAGGAATACTTATGTATAACAAAGAAAAATTATCATAATTTTAGTAACCTTAGTGAAGCAACTTTGTGTGTGTTCTCAAAGTCATTGGGAATAGCCAGAAAAATGATTTTGTGGACTGATTATGAAGAGCAGAGATTCTTAACTTGTGGTTTGTGAACTTACTTTAAAAATATTTGTATATATACAAAATATATAATTGTATAATATAATTATATATTATATATAATTACTTCAATATGACTGATTTCCTTTGGAATTCTATATTTTTTATTGTATGCATCTTCAAATATTGTTTTGAGAAGTTCATGTTCTTTACCAAAGTGTAAAAGGAGTACATAACATATAAAGAGGTAAAGACCCTTTGATGGAGAGAAAAATCATAACAAAAGAATGACTGCCACCATGGGGTGAAGGTCTTATTTTGTTCTCTATATGTGACACCACCTGTGGTCAGATTATATGTTTTTGCCAATATCTCCTGCCCCAAATTGTTTTTTTTTTTTTGCTTCAGCAAAATAACCTATTGTTGTAGTTTTAAAAATTTTGAATATCCACTACAAAAGTCAGCACCTGAAAAGATGAGCTGATCTGCAAATAAAACTTGTTTGGAAGTCAGCTCAGACATCTTCTTGGAACTCATCCTTTTCATTGTTTTTGCTTTTTCCCTGCAATATTCTCTTCTTTTCATGTTTTCATCCCCTCTAAGTATCTGGGTATTTGTTTAGATGGCAGAGTTTATGGTTGGATTGGCAGTGATTTTGTATGTCACAGCATCATAGATTTAACACTGAAAGGTAACTCAGAGTTTATATAGTGCATACCTCTCTTTTCATAAAGAAACTGAGGCCCAAAGAGATTAAATGTCTTGACCAAGGTCACATTGGGATTCTAAACTAAAACCTCTCACTCCAAATTCAGGACTCTTTCTATGGTTTACATTGGGAAATGATACTTCCTGTATGGTTCAACTTGTAACTCAAATGTGAAGCTTAATAGAAGAAATTTTTATGTGAAAATGAAAACAAATAACAAAACAGGTTCAACTATAAACTTTTGGTTTCTTTTCTGGTTTTGCCTTAAGCTGAATGATTGAATAATTTTTACTTTGATGAAAAAATACTTAGTATGGTTCAAAGTATATGTGCAATAACTAATGAGTGGCAATTCTAAAGTTGCTTTTAATTCATAAGGTTGATGAGAAGGAAAAAGCTCCTAATTATGAGCTGGTTATCATGAGATATTACATACTGATTTTGCCTGAATATGCCTTGAATCATTAATTATCAAGTGAACCAACAGCTGTTGATAATATCTCATAAACAAGCTATTCCAAATTGTTGTAAATGTATCATGTAATAAAAGCCAAAACCTAGAGAGGTCAAGCTTGGAACACATTGATTACATTTGCTTAGAATTTTCTTTCTGCTTTTGGGAACAGTTTTACAACTCTTTTTAAAGTCTATTTCTCCGCTCCTTAGTTCTTCTTCTGGTGATAGTCTTTCTCTCCGATCATCCCCACACTTCATTATTAATACAAACGGCTCTTGTCTGCTCACTCCTAGCTAGTTTGGCAATGGTTGTGCTCGTGGAAGTAATAGTCCTCAGTCAAGTAGGTTACATAGAAACAAATTGGGGAGAAGGAATTAGAATGTAAGCCTCTTGAAGGTAGGAAATAATTGTTTATTATCTTGCTTTTTGGGCAGCTAGGTAGTGCAGGAGCTAGAGTTCTGGACATGGAGTCAGGAAGATATGAGTTCAAATCTGACTTTATACACACTGTGTGATCCTAGGCAAGTCACTTAACCTTGTTTGCCTCAGTTTCCTCATCTGCAAAATGAGCTAGAGAGGGAAATGGCAAATCACTCCAGTAGCTTTGCCAAGAAAACCCCGAACAGGGTCATGAAGAATGAGATATGATTGAGACAAAACCAACACCACAACTGCTACTACTGCTACTACTACTACTCTGTTTTTATGTCTCAGAACCTGTGATCTCAGTGATTTCCAGTGTAGGAGCTCCCTTTGCCATGTAGTCCAGCTCCTTGTTATTTACAGTTTTTGAGAATTGCTTGGCACACTGAGAGGTTAGTGGCTCCACATAGTCACAGATAATAAGGGTCAGTGGTACAGATTGAACTATGTTCTTCCTGAATCTAAGGTTGACTGACCTTTTATACATTATGCCTTGCTGTTTCTCTTCCTACATAGTAGGTTCTTAATAAAAGATAATTGAATTAAACTGAATTGAATCAAAGAAACTTCAGTATTAATGCTGCCATTTAATGATTGAAGTTTTTGTTCCTATAATGATGTAGCTGAAAGAGCACTGAGTTTAGAGTCAGAGGACCTGGGCTTGGATCCAAGTTCTGCTGCTTACTGATGGAGTGCCTTTAGGCAAGGTGCTCTGGAACTCAGTTTCCTTCTCTGTAATACCAGGAGTGAGAGGTAGGGTTGGGGTGGGACTAGGTAATCCCTAACATCTTGTCCAGCTCTGAATTCTATGATCTTACTTGCATAAAGTTCCATTTCCTATGCTCAATGTTAAAATTTTTATCCTTTGAAGGGATTCCAAACTCTAGTGTTATGGCTTCCTACTCACATTCCACTAAAGGACCAATTCTCATATAGTCTTGCAAAATGAATTTAGACAGCTCACATGCACAACTGCAAGAAGTCAAACCACAAACAGGATTATGCCAGTGACTCTCTTTAACCTATATTTCTCTCTAGGCATCTTAATACAGTCTTCAGCTGCCATAAAATATTTGACATGTTTATCTTCTCAGCATTAGAAATGATTTCATTTGGTCTAAAATGCTGGTGTCCTTTATATACTGCAAATTAAAAATAGAAAGGGACATTTCTGTGCGTGAAAGCAAATTTCAATTGGCTTGTTTTGGTTCCTAATTGCTATGCGCAGATACATGCCCTAGATTTATAGCCTGCTTGTTTCTGTTGTTACCATATTGGGCTATATGAAAAGTCAGTGTTCTTCGTATCTGTGTGAGGGAACCCAGAGCAAAAGAGTCAGATTTATTTGGTGTCGAAACATGGATCAAATCATACATAGCCAAGATATCTGATAAAAGCTTTTCGAAAAATAAAAAAATGGCATTTTAGAGTCTGTCATATGCAATAAATTCACTTGGATGAAAGGCTCTATGTGTAATAAAAATGTCTCATTTAAAGAAATTAAATGATCCTGTCATTTGTAACTAGGATTGATATAATTTTTAAATGGAACGAGCCATAATGAAGCATTGTGAGTCACAATGGCCTTTCACATTTACAATATTTCTAACATAATTAATAATTAACACACCAGAAATTATTTTAATGTAACATTATGGTGTGGATTTAAACACAAATGGAAAATGCTTCTTAATAAGGTTTCTAGTCCTTTCTTAAAATTAAAATGCTAAAGTAATTAAAACCAAAGGTACTTTAAAAACAGTTTGCTACCAAACAGATTTTTGTATGCCAAGTATGTGCTTAGAGCCTCTCCCTTCCCCCTTTTAAACACATTCTTAAGTCTATTAAAAATGAGATTTCTAATATTCAGATGGAGTCTCATAGATCTCGAAGGTGAAACTTTCTGGTTTTATTCAGTTTAAAAATGAAATGGGGAGGGGCTTTAAATGTTCTCTAAACACCTTCCAATCTAGTTTCTTGAGAGTGGGTACTTCATTAGCCCTTGAGGTAGGAGCTGGGACTGGTTCATGCCACTCAGATGTCTGTTTTAGGACCTCTTAGCTGTGTTCCTTGAGTGCCAACTTTCTTACCATTTTTGATACCTAGGATATAGGAATACTTCTTACATACAGAGGTATTGTCTTTTTCTTCCCTTTCCAATTATAAAGGTGTGTGGAAGGGAGGGAGAGGGTTATGGAAATCATGATGTAAAAAGTGACTCCATATTTTGGGTTTAGGAATTGCATTCCTGCTGGAAGAAAGAAATGCCTCGGGGAAGAGAGGAGAGCCTCCTCCATAAACTTCCTGGTTTTATCCTCAACCTTGTTTCAGAAGTCTGTCTGTCTCTTCTCGGTGCTGGGAGTGAGGAGGTGGTAATCAGCTCAGGACTCTACCCGGTAAGTTAGGATTGACCAGTAACATGTCCTCTAATATAGGACTTGGGGTTAAATTGTATATTTCTTTTCTTTTTTTTTTTAAAGCCAAAGAAAACAAAGTTTATTAAAGATTCACCAAATTGGGTTGCCTCTTAAGGAGCCTACGCATTTGTGATGCTTGTATTCACAAGCGGCCAGATAGAATCTCAACTAGACAGAGTCTGAGCTGGATTGAATCTGAGCACCTTCATGGAGGCAGGATGGAACTTAAATACAAAGAGTATAGGAGGGATCTGGGGAGTGGTCTGGTAGTCCAGGGTGATGGGAGGAGGGATTTAGGAAGGGTCTTGAGGAGAAGTCCAAGGAGGGAATCCAAGGACGGTAAAAGGCTGAAAACAGCTGGAGGCTATCTGTAGATATCAAACTATGGAGGGTTTGGGTGGAAAGCAGGTGGGGCAATCTAGAGATCTTGATAGGGGCAGTATGGGAATGGATATAGATCTTGATGACAGCCTGGGGAATTGGGTTTTGATGGGATCAAGGGTGGGGAGTGCAACAGAGACCTGCAATGATAATGAAAAGCCCATGGGCTTCCTGGGACTGCCAGAACAAATGGGAAGACTAGATTTGAGTAAGAAAGGCCAGATTAAGTGGAAAGATTCAAGGGGAGCTCAAGGAGGCTCCCAGAGTCTGAACCCCATCATTCCCCCCTCAAACAGATTGAACCCAAATTCTTTTTGTTGTAAAGGGCGAAGGTCTCAGCTTCTGAAACTTCTTCCTGCTGGCAAGGGGCATAGAGCTGTCCCTGCCTTGATGGGTCCTGTTCAAGGCGCCAGACTTCAGAACCTGGGCCATGCCAGATCTAGTGGGCTGGAGACCTAGGATTCAGACAGAGGTTAGTATATAGCCTACTCTGTCATCTGGAAGTTGATGGCTTGCGTCCTTCCATTTTGAGCAGAAGAACTTGAGATTAGCAGCTTTTCTGGATCAGGGAACCATAAATGATGAGGTGAAGGGGACCCCAAAATACTGACGTGTCTGGGTCGTGCTCGAATGAATTCGACTCAAGCCTTCTTAAAGCCAAAGAAAACAAAGTTTATTAAAGATTTGCCTAATTGGGGTTGCCTCTTAAGAAGCCTAAGCGTTTGTAATGCTTGTATTCACAAGTGGGCCGGATAGAATCCCAGCTAGACAGAGTCTGAGCTGGATTGAATCTGAGCCTAAATTGTATATTTCTTGAGAGTGGGTAATTTACACTAACCACAATTTGAAATATTAAAATTTGGGTTTTTATATAAGCTTAATTCTGGAAAGTTCCTCTTTCATTGGAACTACCTTTCTACCCTTACTGAGAGTAGTTCCCTTGATATGTGAATCAATAAGGCAAAGTTATTGAAGCTAGAGGCAGCCAGGTAGTATAGTGGATAAATCCTGGGCCTGGACTCAGGAAGACTCCTCTTCCTTAGTTCAAATTCACCTCAGACACTGACTCACTTTATGACCCCGGGGAAATCACTTACCCTTGTTTGCCTCAGTTTCCTCATCTATAAAATTAGCTGTAGAAGGAAATGGCAAGTCACTCCAGTATCTTTGCCAGGAATACCCCAAATAGGGGCACAAAGAGTCAGACACAATTGAAAAATGATTCAACTCAACAATTGAATTTAGAAACTAAAATTTCATAGAATGTCCTCAAGCTTATTGCCAATTTCTCTCTTCACACACTCCAGCATGTTCCAACATTCAATCTCTTGCCTCTATGCCTTTCCAGAAATAATCCTCCATTTTTTTGGACTTACAGAAACAGAATTTGAGAAGTAGAAGGAATCTCAGCAGTCGTTTTCAACCCATACATGGAGAAATTCATATCAAAATATGGTGGAGTGAAAGCAGGGACTCACCTGTGCTCATTCACAAATTCCTTCAGATACCTCTAAGAAGTGAATCTGAATGAATTTTATAGTGTCAGAATCCACTGGGAGACAGAGTGTGGCAGATATCCAGCCCAGGACCATCCAAAAGATCACCAGGAAGGATCTATTACACTGGGCTGGGGAAGCACAGAGTGTGCACCGGAGGCACCAGCCCAGACATGGCCACAGCTGAGAGGACCAGCTTCCAGGGGCCTGAATCGCCAGTTGGAGTTCAGATTCCCAAACCTCTCAGCACAGGATGGGAGTCTAGCAGAACTGGGTGGGAGAGAAGTACAGGGGCCATGGCAGCTGTAGCAGCTTACTCTTACTATCAGTCCACAGACTAAATGTTTGAGAGTCACCTACTTGAACTTCCGGGAGCCAAGATGGCAGAATAAACTGTAAGTCCTCTCACCCTCCCTGGTTAACCTTGAAAAACCCAGAGTATATTGTCCTAGGAAAAATCCTGGAATAGTGGAGCTAGCAGAAGGGATAAAAGTCTTTTAGCTTGAGCAAGAGGCTAGGGTGACCACCAGGAGAGGTCCCTCTTGCTGTGGCTGAAGGGGACCAGTGCAAAGAAAGGGAGAAGGGAGAAAACATCCCAGCAAGTCCAATGTGAGTAGACTAGCAGGAGATCCTGAGCCCAAGGGGAGGTGGAGCCAATAACACCATGACCACAGACATGCCTTAGCCCAGCCAGGGGAATTGCACAGATATCAGTGCAGATCGGGTTAGTGCAGCCTGACACCCATCCCACACATCTCACACTGAGAACTTGAGTGTACCCTGGGGAAGTTCAGACTCTACCTGGTCTCGACTTTGGCACACACCAGTCAGCTCGGCAACAGATAAGTTGCAGCATTGTATAGTTTCTAGTTGAAAGGACCAGAGGCCACAAAATACAAAGCCAGTAAGCAGGGCCCTAGCTCCCAGCACAAGAAATGTGGGACAGAGCCCCTTGTTCCCTAGAAGCAGAGACCCACTTTAAAAGCCAGGACAAAGGCAATGACTATGAGCAATAAGCTAGTTAGAAAACCAAAGACCATAGAATCTTATTATAGGGACAGGGAAGAACAAAATGTGAATTCAGAAGAGGACAACATTGACACTGTGCCCACATCTGTAATGGTAATTTGAACTGGAAAATCTTTCTTATCCATTAATAGGCCCATTAAGTCACATAGAGCCTGTGGTGGGAGGAAATTGCTGAATGGGTGGAGTAGGAAGAAGCAGAGCTAAAGCAGAACTGAGAGGAAGTTAGTCTTGAGAGCAGTCAGAACTAGGAGTGATGCAGCCTTCTGGGTAGTGTGAGTGATTTTGTGATTGTTTGTGATTTTATTTAAGAGAGCCTGCTTGTGATTAGTGTAATGGACCTGGTTTGTGGGAAGTCTAGCAGGGGGAAGGCTTGGTGATAGTGTTGTCCTCTGCATTGTTATTGTGTATAGATTTTTGTTGCTGTGATGGATTAGTGTCTGAATAAATGTTTTGGTTCTGTCTTCCACATGGAGAGTCTGTGGTATTTTGTGATTCTGAATTGTGCTGTGACATTCATGGCTGCCATGGGTACTGTGAATATTGCATTGGTGCTACAACATCTGAAAGCTCAGAATGGAAGATGAACTGGTCTTAAACCCAAAGAGCATTCTTAGAAGAACTCAAGAAGGATTTTAAAAGCCAAATTAAAGAGGTAGAAGAAAAATTGACCAATGATTTTAAAAATACAATCAGCTCCTTAAAAAGTAAAATTGACCAAATGGATAAGAAGATACAAAATCTAACTGGAGACAATAATTCGTTAAAAAAGAAGAAAGAAGAAAACAATTTGTTAAAAATTAGAATTGGGCAAGTAGGAACTAATGACTTTATGAGGCATCAAGAATCAGTCAAACAAAATCTAAAGAATGAAAAAATTGAAGAAAATGTAAAGTATCTCATTGGAAAAACAACTGACCTGGAAAATAGATCCAGGAGAGAAAATCTAAGAATTATTGATTTACCAGAAAGTCATGATAAAAAAAGAGCCTAGACAATATTCCAAGAAATCATCTAGGAAAACTGTCCTGAAGTCCTAGATCCAGAGGGTAAAATAGTCATTGAAAAAAGCCACTGATCACCTCCTGAAAGAGATCCCAAATTGAAAACAGAAAGAAATATTGTTGCCAAATGCCAGAATTATCAGGTCAAGGAGAAAATACTGCAAGCAACTGGAAAGAAACAATTCAAATATTGAGGAACTACAGTAAAGACCACATAGGATCTTGTAGCTTCCACATTAAAAGATCAGAGGGTTTGGAATATGATATTCCATAAGGCAAAGGAACTGGAACTACAACTGAGGATCAACTACCCACCGAAATTGAGCATAAACTTTCAGGCAAGGGGATGGACATTCAATGAAATAAGGGATTTCCAGATCTTCCTGATGAAAAGACCAGAGTTCTATAGAAAATCTGATCTTCAAGATGCATTAAAAGGTAAGTGGGGAAAAAAAGAAAGAAAAAACTTGTTATTCATTATGGACAAACTGTTTACATCTCTATATGGGAAGATGATACTTATTAAGCTTGAGAATTATATATTTATTATAACATTTAAACAGGATATCCATAGATAGAGGGTGTGGATAGAAATTGATGTGATGATAAAAAAACCTAATTAAGAGGTGCAAAGGGAGAAGAGTAAAGAAGGAGGCAGAAAAGGGTAAATTACATCACATGAAGAGGCACAGAAACATATTATAGTAGAGGGAAAGAAGGAAGGAGATGAACATTGTTTTAACTTTATTCTCATCAGATTTGTTTCAAGAGGAAATAACATCCTCAATTAAGTAAAGACATCTAATTTGCACTATAGGTAGTAGAAGGGGAAAGAGGAAAGAAAAGGGAGGGGATGGTTAGAAGGGAAGAAAGAAATAGTAAGAAGGGGGACTGGAAGGAAGAAATAGTAAGAAGGGGGACTGATAGAAGGGAAGGAAGAATGAGGGATGTGTTGATCAAAAGTAAAACTTTTTTGTGGAGGAAAAGGAAGGAGAAATGAATGCAAAAGTGGGGTAGGGGGAAATAGGATGGAGAAAACAACACAATAGTAATCATAATGGTGAATGTGAATGAGATGAACTCTCCTATAAAATGGAGGCAGACAGCAGAATGGATTAAAAACCATAATCCTGCAATATGTCATTTACAAGAAACACATCTGAAACAAAAGAATAAACACAGTGTCAAAGTAAAAGGCTGGAGCAGAATATATTATGCTTCAGCTGAAGTAAAGAAAAAAAAGCAGGGGTAGCAATCCTACTCTCAGACAAAGCAAAAGCAAAAATAGATCTAATTGAAAGAGATAAGGAAGGAAATTATATCCTGCTAAAAGGCACCATAGACAATGAAGTAATATCATTACTAAATATATATGCACCAAGTGATATGGCATCCAAATTCTTAGAGGAGAAGTTAAAGGAATTACAAGAAGAAATAGACAGCAAAATTATCCTGATGGAGGATCTCAACTCCCCCCTTTCTGAACTTGATAACTCTAACCTCAAAATAAACAAGAAAGAAGTTAAGGAGGTGAATAGAATTCAGGAAAAGGTAGATATAGTAGACCTCTGGAGAATACTGAATGGGGATAGAAAGGAATATACCTTTTTCTCAGTGGCACATACACAAAAATTGACCATGTGCTAGGGCATAAAAACCTCACAGTCCAGTGCATAAAGGTAGAGATAGTCAATGCATCCTTTTCAGATCATGATGCAATAAAATTATATATAATAAATGGACATGGAAAGACAGACAAGAAATTAATTGGAAATTAAATAATCTCATCTTAAAGAATGAGTGGATCAAACAACAAATCATAGAAACAATAAATAACTTCATTCAAGAGAATGGCAATAATGAGACAACCTACCAAAACTTATGAGACACAGCAGAGGCAGTTCTTAGGGGAAGTTTTGTATGTCTGAATGCTTATGTGAATAAAATAGAAAAAGAAGAGATCAATGAATTGGGCATGTAACTGAAAAAGCTAGACAAAGAACAAATTGAAAATCCCCAATTAAATGCCAAATTAGAAATACTGAAAACTAAATAAGAGATTAGTAAAATTGAAATTAAGAAAACTATTGAACTAATAAAAAAACTAAGAACTGGTTTTATGAAACAAACAATAAAATTGATAAACCTTTGGTCAATCTGATTATAAAAAGGAAAGAAGAAAACCAAATCATCAGTATCAAAAATGAAAAGGATGGATTTATTTCCCATGAAAAGGAAAATAAAACAATAATTAGAAATTATTTTGTCTAACTGTATGATCATAAATTTGATGACCTTAGTGAAATGGTTAAATGGATAAATATTTACAAAAATATACATTGCCCAGATTAATAGAAGGGGAAGTAAAATACTTAAATAACTCCATGTCAGAAAAAGAAATTGAACAAGTCATCAATGAACTCCAACAGGAAAAAATCTATAGGGCTAGATGGATTTGCAAGTGAATTCTGTCAAACTTTCAAAAAATAGTTAATTCCAATACTATATAGACTATTTGGGAAAATTGGAGAAGAAGGAATCCTACCAAATTCTTTTTGTGATACAAATATGGTGCTGATACCTAAACTGGGAAGAGTCAAAACAGAGAAAATTATAGGTCAATTTCCCTAATGAATATAGAGGCAAAAATTTTAAATAAGATATTAGTAAAAAAGATTACAGCAACTTATCACAGGAATAATACACTTTAATCAGGTAGAATTTATACCAAGGATTCAGGGCTGGTTTAATATTAGAAAAATTATCATCATAATTGATCATATCAACAACAACACTAACAGAAACCATATGATTATATCAATAGATGCAGAAAATTTTTTGACAAAATACCATATCAATTCCTATTAAAAACATTACAGTGCATAAGAATAAATGGAACCTTTTAAAAATAATAAGTAGTTTCTACCTAAACCCATCAGAAAGCATTTTATGTAATGAGAATAAGCTAGATGCATTTCCAATAAGATTGGGGGTGATACAAGGATGTCTATTATTACCACTGTTATGGTACTAGAAACATTACCTTTAGCAATAAGAGAAGAAAAAGAAGGAATTAGAATAGGTAAAGAGGAAACTAAGTTATCGATCTTCACAGATGATACTTAGGGAATCCCAGAGAATCAAGTAAAAAACTACATGAAATAATGAACAACTTTATAGCAAAGTTGCAGGATACAAAATAAACTCACATACATCATCTGCACTTCTATATATTACTAACAAAGTCCAGCAACAAGAGATAGAAAGAGAAATCTCATTTAAAGTTACTGTAGACATTATAGAATATTTGGGAGTCTACCTGCCAAAACAAACCCAGGGACTACATGAACACAACTACAAAACACTTTTTGCACAAATAAAGTCAGATCCACTACTCTTTCCATTTCCAAACTTCTCTATTACTACTGAGGGCACCAATATCCTCCCAGTCACCTAGCCTTGTAACCTAGGCGAGTGTCATCCTTAACACTCTCACTCTCTCTCTCTCTCTCTCTCTCTTTCTTTCTCTGTCTCTCATCAATCTGTTGCTGATGTCTATTTTATCTTCATAACATCTCTTACATATTTCCCCCATCTCTTCTGATACTGCTGCCACACTGGTACAGAGCCTGATCACCTTATGCCTAGATTAACGTGAGAGCTTAGTGTCCTTGCCTCAAATCTCTCCCTACTCTAGTTCATTTTCTGCTCAGCTCTCAAATTAATTCTCCTAAAGCATAGTTCTGACCTTGTTGCCTCCTTATCCACTGAACTGCAGCGGCTCCAGCGGCTCCCTATTACCTCCATCATCAAATGTAAAATCCTCTGCTTAGCATTCAAAGCCCTTTATAACTTCCCCCCCACCCCCTTCTACCTTCCCAGTGTTCTTACTTAGTCTCCTCCATACATTCTGCCATCTTGTGATGCTGGCCTCCTCACTGTTTCTTACAGAAAACACTTCTTCATCTCCAGACTCCATAAATTTTCACTGACTTTCCCCCATGCCTGGAATACTTTTCCGTCTTATCTCCTTCCTGGCTTCCATCAAGCTCCAGCTACAATCTCACCTTCTATAAGAAGCCTTTCCTAATCTCCTTTAATGCTAACATATTCCCTATGTTAATTATTCTAATTTATCCTGTATATATCTTTTACATGTTGTGATTGAACTATGAGGTCTTTGAGAACAAGGACTTCTTTTTTGTCTCTCTGTGTCTCCCCAGCAATTAGCACAGAGCTTGACACATAGAATGCACTTTATAAATACATTTTGTACTTACCTAATCTCTGGTTCTGGAACCAGCTCCTTCATATGGGTAAAAAATAAAGTACAGAATAATATTTACCTTAATTTTTTCTTAATCACCTGATAGGTGAAATTATCATTAAAAAAAGTCAAGGGATTGTTTGCTATTCTGATTGTAAAAAAAAAAAAAAGCCTGAGTAAAACATTAATGTATTTAACATCTTTTTGTCTTACAACTTTTTTCAAGAAACATAGTGATTTTTATAACTCCCCATTCTTCATCTTTACACTCTAAGATAACAGTGCCTTCTTTCAAGATAATTTCCAGAGTTAGTACCTCAATTTGTAAACCTGGGTCTGTCCCCCGAGATAGAAGTATCCTGGGGCAAATTACTATATATCATTCTTATGTTAAACATGAGAAACTATCCTTTATAGACTTCTCATCCAGTAACAGCTACATTTAAATGAGTCTACTGAAGTTCTTGAATATACCTGAAGGACCAATCATGAATTCAGAAAAGAAATTATCCAGTTGATCAATCACATGTAAATCAAAACATCAAACCCCACCCAATTATCGTTCTCAAATTTTCATGGCTGGTAATGATGTGATACTTCTACTGATATCAAGAGAATGTCAGAATTAGAGTCTTTTTTTCCATATTAGCAAGAATATTTTGATGAAGACTTGTTCTATAATCCTAGCACAGATACGGGCACTTGTATTGGCATAGATGATTCTTCAAGCAACAAAAACCCCATTGACTTTGATGATCACATCCTTTACTTGGACAGGTAGGACCACAGCAATTTTCTTGCTTCCTGTGCTTTTTGATCCATCTAAGATCTCATAAGCTATACTATTATTTGTTTCTGTTTAGTCATTTTTCAGTTGTGTCCAACTCTTTGTGACCACTTTGGGATTTTCTTGGCAAAGATACTGGGATGATATACCATTTCCTTCTTTAGCTCATTTTATGCATGAAGAAATTGAGCCAAACAGGGTTAAGTGACTTGTCTAGGGTCACACAACTAAGAAGTATTTGAGACCAGATTTGAATTCAAGTCTGCCTGACTTGGGCTTGGCACTCTATGCACTGTGCCACCAAGGCATTGGGGGCTTATTTTCACTTTTTAGTTATACATAAGTAACCTTTATTACATAATTACATTTAGGGAATACTTATTTCTAAATGTTGGGGAATAATAGGAAAGACTGATGACTTTAAACCCTTGGGTTTAGCCCCTTAAACTTAAGACAGAAATATTCTTACAGAACAGTTTTCAAGACATGGATCCCTATGCTCCCAAGTTTCAGTGATATTTATCACATTAAATTTGCATCAAATTGCCTTAGAAGTTTTGTTCACTTTGATAATGATATACACTCTATGCATTTGTATATAGATATCTTAGGCTATGAATTTTATTTGCTAACTCTCTTTTTGGATTTTCTCTCCGATGAATTTCTAGGCATAACTAAAATGGTCAACATATACATATGTGTATATGTATATACATAAATAGCCAATTTTCACTCTCCCCTTCATTTTTGGTTTAAAGTCTTTTTTAAAAAATAGATTTGAAATGTAGCAGGAAACTGCATCCTAACAAGTCTTTGTTGAGTATGTTACATTTCTTGTAAAGAGCCTCTTCTTCTTATATTTTAAGCCATAGTCAAGAAATCTATATTCCATTCTCAGAGACTATCTTCTTCAACATATACCCACTTCCCAAATCTGACTTGTCTTGCTGAAGATCTTTTCTTTTGTCAGCAGCAATAGCCAATATGCCACCTAAAGAATCAATCTGCAAGCATTTGCTATGCGCATGGCAGTATGTTAAGTGCTGGGGATACAAAATGAACAAAACGAAATAGTCACTGTTCTCACTTTTAATGGGGGAGGCAGCAGTGCATAAATAGGTAAATCCAAGACACAGAGTATGTGAAAATGTCACCTTAGAGGGCAAGCCCTGTTGCAGAAGGTGGCATTTGAGCTGAGTCTTTAAGAAGACCAGGGATTCTAAGAAGTAAAGATGAGTGTGAAAACAACCTTTGCAAAAACATGGAGATATAGAACGTCTTTGAAGGAACAGCAAGTTGGATAATGGCTGAATTACAAAATTGTTAGAAGGAAATCATGTGTAAGAAAGATAGGAGTAGACCATGTTGTAGAATAGTAAACAGAGGGTTTTATGTTTGTTCCTGGAGGTAAGAGGAGCTTACTGAATGGGGGGGACTTCATGATTGAGCCTATACTTGAGGAAAATCACTTTGGCAGCTGTGTCGATGATGGACTAGAGTAGGAAGAGACCCAAGGCAGGGGTGACTATAGATAATAATTTGTTGTATTGACCATTGATTAAGTATATATTCTCTACTTAAATCCCACTGAGGTTGCTCATTATAGTGAAGTTAGAATGTGAACTTGGTGTTTGAAATCTTTGCTGGGACAATATAAATCCTGACAAGCGCTCCCAAACTAGAAAGGCTTTGAGTGGCAAACCGTGCATTTGCCTTCTGAGAAAAATGGCAGGTCATTTTAGAGGGAATCATCACTAGACTGATCACAGGATCATGAGTGTTCAGGCCAGCAAACTTTATTGACTTTCTATTAAATTGTTGGTATGGAAAGTGTTGAGGAAAGCAGAGACCTTTGAAATACTGAAGTGTATGGCATTAACACTTGTACAATTTGAATAGGACTTCCTTAATTAAAAAAAAGAACTGCAATATAAAGTTTCTGTGACCTGAAAACACTTAAATGCTCTTGCCCCAGACCACACTTCAGAAGACACTCTTCAAAAGAGAGGAAAGCCAATGAAACATCATCAGCCATGAAATTAGCCATGAAATTGATGATCGAAATTAGCATGTTCTGGATCTCAATGGAATTAGGTAGAGCTGAAAGACTTTCAAACAGTGGGCTGAGAAAAAGAAACTCTCCTTTCTATGACCTCTTAGAGATTGGTTTCCATAAGTTTCTGTGTTGATGAGGACTCAAAGGGGGATGGGAGGTGGGGTGAGAAGGGAGAAGGATACTTATAACTTAACAAACAATGTGCCTGTAATATACTTCCTCCTTACTTTGACTTATTGGCTTCCTTCTTTCCTTTCAAGGATCAAGTTATTTGCCATCTCCTCCATGAAGCTTTTTCTGTTAAACATTCAACCCTCCCAAGATTTTCCAAGCCTGAAAGTGATTTCTCTTTCAAATATTCTCTAAACACTTTTGATGTTTTCTGCCTTATCCCATTTTATGTTACACAAGTATATGTCTTCATTTTTATATCCCAGCCACCAACAGTCTTCCTGACACATAATATATACTTGTTGAATTAAGGTGAATGTTAAAGAGAGCAGAATCCGAGAAGTGTGGCCATAAAGTGGCATTTGGAAACAGGGGCTTATGTAAGTGCTACAAACTTTGTGAGCCAGTGAGAAATTTTATGTTCTCATTGAAATGTGGAAGCTATCTAGTCATCTTTATTAAATGAATAAATAAAATGAATATAATCAAGCAATGATGATAGTAATAGAATAATCCCACAACGTAATGTTTAATGCTAATATAACTATGTAAGATTTACAAATGCTTTATATCCATGACCTTATTTGAGTCTCACAATGACCCTGTGACTTAGTAATTGCTATTCTTAAGTTAAATATGAGAAGTGAGATATGAATCCAGCTCTTCCTGATTCCAGATCCACTACTCTATTTATCTATTACATCATTTTGGTGGCAATAAATGAAACACAAAAGTTATAACTGTTTTAGTTTCCCCAGAACAGGAAAGTCAGTTGAGGTGTTTTATAATCTTTACCCTTTGGCTTCAGTGTCCTGTTTGTTTTAAATCCTTCTCTCCTGGTCTTTAAAAGAATTTTGTGTATATCTATCTTCTTTTTTCTAGTCCTTTTTTCCTGTGGTTTCCAGAATGTGTGTGTGTGTGTCTATGTGTCTATGTATACACATACATATACATATATATCCGTGTATATGTAGATATATTTATATACAAATAGATATATGTACGTACAGATTCACATACATACAAACCTGCACATATATGCATCCTGAAAACATTTCAACATATACTGACATATACACTGAAATATGTGTGTGTGTGTGTGTGTGTGTGTGTGTGCGTATTTCATCTTTACTCCTCCAGTCTCTAGGATAAGTCATTTTACAAATAACCATTTATTAAAACAAATGAAATGAGCTCTTGGTTCTTTCTCTTGGAATTTTAGTTTAAGGTTGAAGTTGGTAATTGGCCTTGAACTTGAGAGATTTTTAAATTCTAAGCAGCTTAATAGATGTACCATAAAGGGGACCTCCTCTCTTTTCTTCTCCTCTCCTTTCCTCCCCTCTTCTGCCCTCCCTTTCCCTCTCCTCTCCTTCCCTCCCCTCCCCTTCCCTCTCCTCTCTTCCTTTCCCACTTCAGCAAATCACTAATCCTTTGAGCTTCAGTTTTGCCATTGGACTTGATAACCTCTAAGGGCCCTTCCAGATCTATAAGCCTTTGGTTTAAATTTAAAATTTTTACATTTAAAATTTAAAGTTTTTTTATTTAAATTTTTTTAACTTAAAATCTAAAGTTTTGAATTCTCTCTCTGAGATTTATTAGTCCTGCAAACCTGAGAAAGTCACAACATTGGTAAGCTTCAGCTTCTTCATCTTTAAAGTGGGGATAATCATGCCAGTAGTAGTAGTAGTAGTTGTAGTAGTGGTAGTAGTGGAGGTAGTAGTGGTAGTGGTGGCAGGTGTGGAGGTAGTGGTAGCCGTAGTAGGGCCAGATAATACTTGATGAAATATAAGCTTTCTGAGACAAAGTATGATTTCATTTTACTTTGTATAGCTTCAGGACTTTGTTCCTCCCTGACTTATCACTGCCTCTTAATTAATGTATGTGTATTGGCCAATTGGCAGTAACTCTCTCATAAGGTTGTTACGTGGCTCAAATAAAATAATATTTGCAACAGTATTTTGTAGAAATTATCCTATTACTTCACGATCAGTCCTTGAACTGGACTGTTTTAATAATATTGACAAGTATGCCATTTGAAATAGTGACATATCACTAAGGCAAGAAGGTCATTGTGGTGGTGAGGTGGGAGTGGGGACGTGCTAAGGAAGTAATAAACATTTGCTGTTTGTTTATGGAGTGAGAATGAGTTTGCTTAAGGTTTCTTCCAATGTAGTCATGGTGATGTGAATAGACTCCTATGCTCAGAGCCCTCATGGGTGTGTACCCCTGTGTTGCTGACCACTGGCTACTTCCAGGTGAAGAAAGGTGACCACACGCTGAAGAGATAACCATCTAGGTAGTAACCCACTGCCTGGAACAGAAGAAGGCAGAGCTAGATACTAAACGTCTCTACAATTCTGTGGTCTTAGTAACTGCTTTTCTGGGGCTCTGCGCCTCTTTGAGATGTCTTGTTCCAGTTTAGCATTTAAATGAAATTGGTTCTCTGATGAGTTAACAGACCTTTGAGCGTCACTTTGTTCAAAGCTCTTGGTCTCCTCTGTTGTCCCCTCCCCGCCGTTCTCCCTTCTCTCTCCTCTCCCCTCTTCTCCTTAATGAAGTTGTGGAGTTGAACCATTGGTCTGACCATTGTAAAGCCTTTAACTCTCTGACTGAATGTGTGAAATAACTCCTAGACCCTATAGCTTTATTGTTTATTAAAATTAGGCGGAGCATGGTAGATTGGACAAGTGGACTGACTTGGGAGTCAAAAGAGCCTAAACTTTCATTTTTGATCTCTGCTCTGTTATCTGCTCTCTCTCTGACTAACCTTAGATGTCAATTTCCTTTGCTGGTCTTGTTTCCTCCTCTGTAAAAGGGAGAGTTGGACTGTATGATTTCTAAGTTCCTTTCTGGCCCTAAACTGTGATCCTTGGATCTAAATGGATCTGATTAGCAAAGCATCAACAAATATTTAGGAGAAGGTCTGGGACATTGCAGAATAGTCCATATGAAATTTTAGCTACTCTTTGTTTTAAACATGCTTGTAAAGAAATTATTCTGGATATCACTTGATTTGTTTGAATGTTTGATGATCAGGGAGGCAGAAAGCAGTAAATTCAAGGCCATCAGTATTTAGAATAACTGTCAGTTTTTGTTATTCACTCATTTCAGGAGTGTTCAATTCTTCATGACCCCATTTTTTTGGGGGGGGTGTTTCTTGGCAAGGATACTAGAGTGGTTAGCCATCTCCTTCTCATTTTGGAGATGAAGAAACGAAGACAGAGTTAAGTGACTTGCCCAAGGTCACACAGTTGGTGTCTGAAGTTGAATTTGAACTTATGAAGATTGGTCTTTCTGATTCCAAGGCCAGTTCTCTTTCTACTATGCCACTTAGCTTCCCTGTACGTTAAGCTTACAATATTTACTGGCTGTTTGACCTTAGACTAGTGCCCTAAACCTCTGTAAACCTCAGTTTCCTCATCTGTTACAGTGGGATGGTAATGCTTTTGGAACTTACTACACAGGACTGTGTTGAGAACAAAATTAAGCTTGCTAATATGAAAGATTTTTATAATAACTGTAAAGCACTAAATACATGGAAGCTATTAGTAACAGGCAACCTAAGAGGAATGATTATCAGCATACCACAATAAGGAAGTACCTGCAGATCTATTAAACTAATCATTCTTTTCAGAATCAGTGTCCCTTCTCATGCATCAATAATAGCTGGCATCTAGGTACTGTTTTAAAGTTTGCAAAGTGTTTTATAAACATCTCATTTTTTACTCACAACAACCTGGAAGGTAGGTGCTATTACTACCCTCATTTTACAAATAAGGAAACTGAGTCAGAGAGCTGTTAAATGACTTGCTTGGGGTCAGAGCTAGTAAGTGTTTGAGGCTGGATTTGAATTCAGGTTTTCCTGAGTCTGGGTCCAGCATGCTAGCCATTACTTTGCCTATCTGCTCTGAAGAGAGGTGACATGGTTTGGTATATAGAGTGCTGGACCCGGAATCAGGAATCCTGCCTCTGGAACTTATTAGTTATGTTACACTATTCAAGTCATTTAAATTCTCTGAACCTCAGTTTTCTCATCTGTAAAAATAAGGATAATATCTGTAGTACCTACCTCAGGCCCTCTCACATATTCTGGAAAATATGTCAGTATTTTTAAGCAACTCTCCAAAACTGTTTAGAAAAGTTGTCAGTCTACATTGGTGGAGGGAATTGCCTATTAGGGCAATTTCAGATAATGACCTTCATTATCCTCTCCAAGGCCACACTCCCTCCAAAAAAAAAAAAAAAAAAGAGGTTGGGCTTAGCATCCTCATTGAGGAAATACCTCCATTACAGAAAGAGATAGGTTATTAAAGTCTTAATCAGAGGTGAATGCTGGTTAGAAGAAATTTAGAAATGCATCCCTGGTTGTTTTCCAGACAACACTAACTTCTTCCTTGAGGAAGACATGGCTGCCTGAGATGAGAACATTCTACAGTGACTCAGTGTCTTCAATATTCTAAAGAGATTTCAATAACAAAGCACTAAAACAAAGCCTTTGTGATTTTATTTCACTAAATTGATGGTTCCTTTTTATTTGTAAAAACATTTTCCCACAAAGGGTGAAGCAGACCTTTTCCTGTAGTTTATGTGGTATATAACTTGGAGCCAAATTTTATTGGTTTTTCACTAAATTTAGTTTCCAGTAATAATGATAACAACCACATTTATAGAGAGCTTTAAAGTTTGAAAAGCACTCTACCTGTGTTATCTTGTCTGATCCAACAAGACTGTGAGATAGGTGATATAATTATCTCAGTAACTTGGATGAGGAAACCCAGGAACATAGAGCTGGCAAATATCTGAGTAAGGTGGGATTCTAACCTAGGTCTGCTGATATCACTACAGATGAAAAGAACCTCAGGAATCATCCAGCCTGAGCCATTCACTTTACAGAAGATCAGATTGTCTGCAGAGGGGATATCATTTGTCAAAGGTAGCATAGATACTCAATATTCTCCTTTCCAGGATGCCCTCATTATTCAAGGAACGCACCCTCTCCTATCTTGTCTTTGCACTACTTTGTCTATGTTGATTTAGTATATTTCCCATAGAATATATGATTTTCTAGGGCAGGGGATATTCAGTTTTTGTCTTCAAATTCCTAACATTTAGCATGGTATCTTGCATATAGTAGATGCTTAATTTTTTTTCTTATTACCTGAAGAAGAAAAGACACAGTAAGAAAATGATGAATTCAGTAAGCATTTATTAAGTGATTATTATGTACAAGATACAATTGTAGGCCCTGGAGGAAGATACAAAGACAAAAATGAAGCAGCTCCTGTACTCACTGAGTTTATATTCGACTCTAGGGAAAAACACGTAAATAATATAAAATATATGCAAGATTGATACAATGCAATTACAGGAGTGGGAACACTGAGAACACTAATAGCTTCCCTGGAAGGCTGAATGAAAGGGGAAATTGTGACTAGGTATATGTAATGTTGTTGGCAAGAACAGTCCTCCAAATCTGAAATAGTTTTAGAAAGAAATGTATAAGGTCATTTGGTACAGGAGAGTGAGCTGGAAAGGAAGTGTGGTTCTCTGTCCGTCCAGGCTCTAGAAGGTTTACGTCTTGTAAGATTTAGACAAGGGTGTCTGCACGTGATCCATGCATACATAGGTAAGCAAAGTTGTTGAGAAGGCAACTCATAAGCAAGGTAGATGGAGATAGATAGGATTTACTCTAAGGAACAGCTAGGTGGCATATATAGTGGAAAGAGCACCAAAGTGGAATCAGGAAGGCTCTTCTTTCTGAGTTTAAATCTAACTTCAGACACAACTCACTGTGTCATCATGGGCAAGTCACAACCAGGGTCACTTAACCCTGATTGCCTCGATTTCCTCATTTCTAAAATGAGCTGGAGAAAGAATTGACAAACGACTTCAGTATCTTTGACCAACCCCCTCCCCCACAATGGGGTCATGGAGAAGTTGGACATAATTGAAAAACCAGTGGGACAACAGTGACAACAAAGCTATAAACATTCAATAAAATTTGAGTGAAGCTAAAACACAAGCTTGGATGGACCCCAGGTGTGATCGTCCAAAACAAGAATAATTTGGGTAGGTCCAGGACCTAAGGGAATCCAAAGTATCTTGTAGCCATCTCCAGAATTCCTTCTGAGTTACTGAATTCAGGCAACGTTCTGGATGCAAACAACTTTTAATCATATAAGGTTGGTTTTAAGTAGTATAATAATTTCCCCCAAGCAATATAATGTCACTTTCCTTATAGTAATTATCATATTGAGCCCCTTAGAAAAAAAAATTATGCTGTTTTGTTCCTTTTCAACACACATATACATGGAAGGCTGTATAGCATAATGGACAGTGTTATACTTAGAATCAGAAAAACATGAGTTCAAATCTTCCTCTGACATTTATTAGCTATGTGAGCAAGGTTATATGGTGTAATGGAGAGAGAGCTGGCCTCAGAGTTGCTAGACTTGGGATTGAAGTTCTATCCGGGCAAGACACTTGATGTCTCAGTGCTATAGGCCGGATGAATCAAACAGATAGAAGCAGGGGCTACTTATCTGTACATAAGGATCCCTGCAAGCCACAAAATGTCTTAATTTAAAAATGTAATATTATCTGTGTCTCATTGTATTTTTATTTATTTTGTTAAATATTTCCTAATTGCATTTTAATCTGGTTCCTGCATTCTGGAGTGTTATGTTCTAAGCAATTCTCTTAAGGTTAGACATTTCAGAGAAGGTGCTAACTTGCATTGATAGAGTTCCCTCATCAGGGAAGAGTAGTCTCTAAGAAATGAACTCTGAGGGCTGATGCCTATCTCCTGTTCCCAACAACATTATTCTCTGAGCTTCAGTGCCTTCATCTATAAAAGAGGTATCACTGTAGGCTTTGTGGGAGGCTCAAGTGAGACGTGTGCGAAGGGCTGTGTATGTTAGTGATTTATAGACTGTAAAGAACTTTCTATTTCTTTCGTATCTGGATTACTTCATGGAGCCATATTGACTATTGGAAACTGTCAGTAGAATTTCAGTTGTCTTTTTCACCCTAGCTGTTTTTATTCATTTGATGACACTGAAACTTGGCCCAGAAAACAAGAGAAAAACGGTTTTATAATAGCACATATTTCTATATGGTCTTAAGGTTTACAAAACTCTTGTCTCACAACAACCCTGTGAGATAGATAGTATATGAAATATTGTTCCCATTTTATAAGAGATGAAAATAAGAAAGTGATTTACTGTCACAGACCTTGGTAACGTTAAAGTTTTCTTGACCTCAGGTCCAGTTCTCTTTCATTTAAATGCCTCTAATGTGAATATATTACAACCAACAAACTTTATTTCTTATCTTAAGAATTTTCTTTAGTGGTGAAGAGGCTTATTGCAAAAAAAGAGGAAGCTAGGTCATTCAGCATGCTCTCACTTTGCTTGTTCTGAAGTCAGATGATTTCTTTCTTTTAGGGAAAAAAAAATCCCAGGATTACTGCACTTGACCTCTCATCTAAGCTAAGGATAGGAACTCTCCCATCTCTGTCATGTCCCAGCCCTCTTCATTCTGTATTTCAGTAAAGAGCTCAAGTCTATTTAACTCTTCATGTAATAGGAACTTATAAGGGAACTCTCTTGGCAAGATCTCAATCATCCCGCTGTGTTGGCATGAAGAATGTGTGTGTGTGCGTGCATACAAATGTAGGCGCTGACACTTTCAGTGGTAGTTGATCATCAGTGACCTCTCTCCACCTCTGAAGCTTTATGTGGTCAGCTGTGGCTCAGCCAACCTGACCAGAATGAGAAGAGGAGAGGAGGGGACCCTGACTAGTCCTTGTTGTGTTAATACACCTGTGTTTTGCTCACAGCTGTTTGCTTCACATCAGGGTTGCTGTTAGCAGTTATGAAACGTTTTCACACCACTCACCTACTAGCCACAGCTTTGTAACATTTTTGGCACTTACTGTCAGGGCTGGACTGCTTTTATTATATTTTTAAAGGGACAGTAGGACTTTCTGAAAGCCAAACTGGCTGGTGCTATGCTCGAAAATATTCCATTCCTCTTGTGTCCAAAATCATCATTTTTTTTTGCTGTAATCTGCAACCAAGATATGACTAGAGCAAGGAAATTGTTTTATTTTCAAAACCAGTTTCCCTTCCTGTTTATCAATTTTTAAAAATGGACCATTATTTAACACATTAGTTTTTCTGTGCCACTGATGTTCAGCTTCCCCTGTTCCCCATTACACACTTCATATGTTTACAACATTTTATCAAAAGGAATAGCTACTGGGCACTTTGGAGCCAAAATCGGAAGTCACTGTAGATGTGTCCTCCATCAATGCTTGTGCCATCCTCTTTAGGTCTTCTTGGTAGATGATCTTCTTGAGTTGAAAAATAAATCATCTGATAGTCACATTTCTGGTGATAATTCCCTCTTCTACTTCACTGAGGGATGGTGGTGGTGGTGGCAGGGACTTTGGACTATGGATACATAGGCTGCTATTAGGCTTACTCTTAAAACCACTTCCTCAGAGCATGCATTTTATGAGCATAATGGAAGTTTGAGAACCTTGGGTCATTTGCATGCCACCAGGAGATACTGGAGTGTGATGTCTAGATTAATTATTACTGGGAGTTTAGTGCTGACAGTCTTTAAAGGTCATCTACTTCCACCCTCACTTTACAGATGAGGAATTGAGAATCATGGAGTTCAAATGGCTTATCCAAAGTCACAGAGATAGAAAATGACAAAGCTGGGATTTGAACCCAGGTTCTCTGACTCCAATGCTTTTTCTCCCCCTTCATTATAACACCTGTCTAACTACCTCATTTTATAGAAGAAGAAATCAGAGAAGTTAAGGGATTTTCCCATGACTACATACGTACTAAGTAACAGAACTGAGGTCCTTCATCTTCAAATCCTGATACCTTTTCACTATTCTCATACCCTTTGAACCATGGAATGGGGAGAAAGAAACATCTTCTTATGGTCTCCTTCCATTTTCAGTGGATGAGAGCTCCACAGAAAGGACAGAAAACTGTCTTATTCTATTTCTAACAAGAGTCCTATTTTCCCATAGTATTGAGCATTTTACAAACATTTTGTTGTATTTCTCTTAGAGATAGCAGCAACCAAATAATCTCTCCCTGTTAGTACCTGTTTATATACTTTTCCTTTCACATGTGACTATTCCCCACTTTAGCTTTCCTCAAAGCTTTAATAGTCATGAAGATAACCCTGAGGTTTTTGAAAGCTATGCTAATGGAGTGCAAAGTCAGGAGAATTCTACCAAGGTGTAAAGGCTTTAGGCATGACCTGGTGATGGACTGTGAAGGTTATCACCAGTTGGCTGTCCAGTAGGTAATGAGTTTTTTGACCAGAGAAACATAAAGAGTAAAAAGGAGGGAAGGAATCCTTATGAAATCATAGCTTTCTTGCTATGTTGAAGAAGTGTGAATATATGATAAAATCAATCACATATTTATTGCATGGAGAATAAATTCCTTGAGGACAGGGACTGGTTCTTCCTCACCTTTAAGTCCCCAGTCTATTACATAGTGCTTAATTATTCTGATTAATAAATGTTTAGTTAATTACTTGAGTAAATCATAAAATGATCAAAATGTCTTACCCATTATCTTATTTGGTCCTCACATCAATTTGCAAGTTAACCAGGAATAGTATTAACATCTCCCATATATAGATGAAGAAACTGAGTTCAAAGTCATATCAGGTAGCTTACTCAAAGTCATATTTTTAATAAATGACTGAGAGAGGATTAGAATGCAGGTTGATGATTTTCCCTCCCATTCCACAATGAGGAAAGAGTGCTCTGGGTTTCTCATTCCATGGTATCACCAGAAATTAGAACGGTTCCTATTAGTTCAGGGAAAAGGGGAAAGGAGGACTCAGTATTAGAGATAGTTCCTTAGTTTTAACTCAAACCCAGATCATTTCTGGTCAAGAGGATCCTTGTTTGGTCAGGGCCACTGTAGCTTAGTGGATAGTGAGCCAGTTTTGTGAATTGTGAAGAACCAGTATCAAGTCATGCTTCTTACATGACTGTGGGAAAGATGCATAGCCTCTTAACTTCTTAGACTAAAGATTAAAAATTAGAAATGAGTTGCTGTCTACATCCATCAATGGAGCTTCTTAGATTGATGAATTTATAGGTCTAGTATCCTTACATTTCCCCAGAAAGAGGTTGAATTAGCTTTGTCTTAAACTAAATAACCCTAGAATATAACACAAAACTCTTGGATTAACCCTCAAAATAAATGAGTATCTAATGAATCCTTCAGATTAGAGTTAGGTTGGATAGCTGACCTTTTAAGCCTTTTTTTTTCTGGTTTTGAACTCTGAGAATTTGTTTATAATTAAATGGGATTTGATAGGTGAAAGAGTAAGGGGGTATATTTATTTCCTGTTGAGTCTTTTCTGAATTTAAGAATTGCTATGTAGTTGAAAGAACACCTTGCTATGAGTCTGGAAATCTGATTTCTAATATTCTGTCACTTAATAGAACCAAGGTTTTGAGCCTCTCTGGGTCTTGAATAGTCTTAACTCATGGTGCTGACTTTTGGCATATATTGCAAAAATGATTAGTACCTGTTAAAAGTTATTCTTGGTAAATCAATATATGAGAAGAACCAGAAATTTAGAATTGAAAAGGGCCTAGATGGTTATCCTGTCCTTCTGGAGCAATACAAAGGATGTTCCTTACGTTTGACTCAGATATTCAAAGAAAGACAGTGGCAACATAGTGGTTATTGCATATAACTTTACATGATGAAAAAAATCACTGAAATTTAGATTCAAGAGGTTCAAATTCTGATTCGGCCATTATGGTGACAATCTGTGTGATTTTGGATAAGTAATTTATTTTCTTGGCATCTCAGTTGCCTCCCTTGTAAATAAGCAATTTGTATTAGATGATCTTTATATATAAATCTATGATCCTGTGATTCTATTATGTCCTGGCCCCTAAGTTTTTTCTCCCCCAAGATAAACTTCTGTGGCATGGCTTCTAGACCTACCGTTATCCTAGGAAAGAAGAAGAGTAATTTTTCCAGGGACAGCAGCAGCCCCACACTTGCTTCACTAAGTTTCCCAAATTTGCCTTTCAAGTTTAAACAAAAAAGTGCAGCTGTTACTGGGTATAACTGTAAAATCATTTACCAGTAAAGAAGAGGGCAGGTAGAGGGGAAGAAAGCAAATGAGAGGCATGTGTTTTACAGTCTAATAGGCCTGCTCCTGATGGACAAAACAATGAGATAAAGTTAGACAAACACAATTTGGCTTCACTCTGAGGTGTAGAGAGAATAATCCTTCCAACTCAGCAGTCTTCTATTTCTCCTGAACAGTAGAACACGAGGTGATTTGGCTTTCCCCATCTTGGAAGCTATTGCATGAGCTCTTAAATTAGGAAGACAGCTGAATTTCTGAACTATGTACAGTTTTATCAGCTGAGTTGCACATCTCTTCAGGACAACAGTATGTGTCTCTTCTCTGAAAAGCGGGACAATGTGTTTGGACAACCCCTTGGCAAGAGTGAATAGCAGTGAGAAAAGCGAACTTAAGGGAATCAAGTTAACAGGGTTTGACAGTTGAGGAGTACAACTCTTCCATAAACGCACCATGAATAGTAAGCCTGTCCTGCTGTTGGGGAGCAAGAGTAGAACTTGAATTTTCTTCCAATTTGTTCATCGTATCCTCCTGAATCTGCTGCCATAATACCAGAAAGCTTAGGAATAACATAAGCCTTTAGTGGGAAACTTATGCACGTTTGGGATATCATTCAATGAACTTCATGAGATTGTATCAGGGAAGTGGGAAATTTAAAAATGATATTGGCGATTGTTAAAACCTTCTGAGCAGCGTGTTAATTAACTAAATAATTATTTTAGTTATTATCCTAATGCAAAAGTGAGGTAACATGGTACTTGAGAAGTGACCAAATAAAGGGAACTGAGTGCTGGGCTTAGAGTCAGGAAGACCTGGATGTAAATCCTGTTTCTCATGTTTATTAGCTGTAACCACAGCCTTTGGAGCTTTATTTTCCTCATTTGTGAAAAAGGGACAATGATATTTGTCAGACCTGTCTTAGCAGGCTCTTGTGATGCTCAAATGATATAATATATATGATATTCTTTCTAACTTTAAAGTGCTTTTTATAAAATTTGTCACTGATAAGTTTTGATTTTGTTCCCTCTCTCTCTCTCTCTGTCTCTGTCTCTCTTCCTGTCTCTTTTTCTCTCTGTCTGTCTTTTTTCTCCTCTCCTTTCTCTTCCCCTCTTCCCCCATCTTTTGGAAATACATGCTTTACATGGCTCATTGAGATATGTTTATGGCCATGATAATAACAATTTCCTGTGTTTATGTAGTTTATTTTACTTCACTATGGTCCCCCATTTCATCCTTTTAGTATCATCTTGAGATTTACTCTTTTTCAAACTCTTTTTCTCCATTGGATCTCTGATTTCATTGATGCAGGCACTGATGTGAACCTTAGCACCAATAATTCAGATCATAGCTTGCCCATGGCTGTTTGTCTTATGTCATTCTAATCCTAACCCATTTTCCACAGTGGACACACTTAGCATGCTTAAGGATTCCCTAGATTGCTCTTCACATTATATGTCTATGAGTGGAACATGGAGACCATTCATTGGCTTTCTCTTATTCTTGTTATATCACTGGCTCATGTTTTTTTTTTCTTTCTTTTTTTTTCTGGCACTATCCACTTAATCAGGTTTGTCTCTTTTAAGTTCTTAGTATCTCCCTAATATTTATTTCTCTCTCAATACTACTATAATTTTTAAGCACCTAAGGAAGGTATGCTAGGTAGTTCTTCTTAGAAGAACTTACAAGAACACATAGACAATAATGATACAAGTGAGAAGGGCATGGAGGCAGGACGATCTAAAGTGATAGAAGCACCTTCAGTGATTAGATCATGAATCCTTGCACATATTGAAGTACAAATGGCAGAATAATTTCATGGTGAGAAGCCAAACTAGACTTTAATGTATATAGACTAATATGAAAAAATTGATATGTATAATTAATACTTGGGAGCATTTTTAATACAAAAATAGAAGGGTCTCATCAGAATAACTGAATTTCCTTTGTTACTGGCCAAGAAAATAATAATTATTGTACTGGTATTATAGCATAGAGGAAAGAACATAGGACTGAAAGTCAAGAGTACTAGTTCTCCCACTTAACTGTAAGACTTTGGGCACATCTCTTCTCCAGATTGAACCTTAATTTTCTATTTTACAAAAGGAGTATTTCCCTGAATCTATTTAGGCATCTTGGAATTCTGTAAAATATGAATAGGTACAAAAAAGGTAAGAAAAATTTCTATGCTAGTGATGTTTTTGCTTGTAAAATATTATACATGAAATTATATATCAAATACTTCTTAAATATATCAATAATTTGTTAGGAAAATAATTTTAATTTATTTTGTTTGCAAATATTTCCATCATTTCCTTTTATCCTGGGCTATTCTATATTCTTTAATTTTGCAAAGCTTTAACATCCCTGAAGAATGACATGAAAGCTTTTTTTTTTATATTTTAAGCCCCAAAGCATTCTAATGCCAAATTAATTTGAGAAGCACTAAACTTGATGATGTCCAAGTTCCCTTTCAGTTTTGATACTCTGTAATTCTCTGATCCCATCTCCCACTTCCATTCATTTGAACAATAGTTGCTGTGTCTGGAATGCACTCCTTTACCTCAGCCTTGTAGAATCCTAGGTTTCTGTCAAACCACACTTCAGGTGTAACTGTCTACAAGATGCTTTTTCCTGTTCCTCGCAGTTACTAACACTTCTACTGAAATTACTTTGAATTATTTGGTATTTTATTTGTATTTACCTATCTATGTATATATTATATTCTCCATCCCTCATCTCCTCAGTAGAGTATAAGGTCCTTGAGGCTATTTCATTTTATTCCTATATCTCTAGAACCCAGAGGATGGTTAATACAGGTACTAAATTGAAATCATTGCCCTTAATTCTGGGGTAATTTTTCAGTCTTAATGAATTATTAAATTTTATATAATCTAAATATTTCTATGCTTCAGTGGATCTATGAACTCATTAATGTGATTATTCCTTCCAGTGGTATAGATTGCAAACTTTTCTTGTCCTCCTATAAATCCTCCATGGCTGTCCACCCAACAGACCTGTCTCTAGGTATTCGACATAGTGTGAACATCAGTGCACTAATGTTCACTCATTCCCACATGCTCTTTCTACATGATGCACCCATCTCCTTTTTTGGTTATATATCTCTTTGATGATATATTTTTTCATAGCCTTTTGTGAAATATTTGTTATAAGTAACAGGCTATAGATTACTTACCCTCACCATATATCTTTCCTCTGCCCTTTGGGAAACTAACAAGTTTTCCTTCCTTAGTCAAAATGCATCTGTATAAAAACCTTTATTCCTTTCCCATAACTCTCCAAATGATAGAACAAATAGATCAGAAATTGTAATGTACACAGATTTGTTGCCGTAGATGGCAGATACTCTAGAAAAAGCACTGGGTTTTCAATTAGAGATGCTAGGTTCAGATTCTACCTCTCCCACATACTTAAATAATCTTTGAAAGGTCACTTCCATTCTCTGAGTTTCAGTTTCCTCATCTATAAAATGAGGGAGCTGGAACAGATGGACTTTTAGGATCCTTCCTGCTCTGCTACTTCAAATATCTCTGTAGCCTTCCTTGCTGCCATTCAATTGTTTATCAGTTGCATTCAACTCCTTGTGGCCACGTTTTGGGTTTTCTTGGCAAAGATAGTAGACTGGTTTGCCATTTTCTTCTCCCGTTTATTTTACAAATGAGGAAACTGAGGCAAACAGGTTTAAGTGACTTGCCCAGGGTCACATAGCAAGTAAGTATATGGGCCCAGATTTGAACTCATGAAGAGGAGTCTTCCTGACTCCCGGTCTCGCACTTTATCCACTGCACAGCCCTTCTATGCCTAGATAAATCATCTTTGTGACTTTTTGTGATGAAAATATTTTAGACCCTAATGACCCAGTCTGTACTGATGAATTGATCTAAATTTAACTGAGCTGTTTCTCAGATGACAGACATGGTCGTTGGCCAGGATCTCTTCTTACTTTAGGCCTTTCCGGCTTTGTGAGACTTGCCAGCACTTTGTGCTTCACTTGCATTGCCTTCAAAAACCCAGGGTCACTTCCATGTCATGCTGTGGCAAATGAGGACTTAATGACTGTATCATCCCATTGAATAGAGCTAATTCATAAAATAAACTCCACATTTAAAAACTTACTGTGTATTTTTTCTTGAACTTCTGACAAAAATAAAGTTACAATGATTAATACTTTCCCTTTCCAATCTATTTCCCCTCTCTTTATTCTATGATGGGAATAAAAAGTCTTTCCATTTCCACGCAAAACATAGATGTCACTATCCATGCCAAAGTTAAAGGTAAATCTCTGATTACAAATATTTTCAAGAAAATCCAACATAAACTGTCATAAGTTTAGACTGAGTTTTCAAATTATTAAAAATCTAAATGTCTTCAATACTACAAAGATAAGAACCTCAGTAGCATCCTTTCTATACTAAATGAAGAGACCCTGGGGAAGTACAATTGCCTGAGTGACCCAGCCAAGTAAGGCTTTTGGTAATGGCAAGGAATCTGAATATCATGTAGCCACCAATTCCCCAGGTGTTCTTCTTCTCCCCTCCCCATTTCCCCCAGTCTGAATTATTGTCAAGCCCCTAAACCTCAACCTTGTCAAGGCTGCCTCCTCCAAATTCCTAGTCTTGCTTGATCCAAATAAGAATCCCATAAAAAACAACACAGCTTTACTGCCCGATTCCAACCAGGAACTCCAGTTGACTTGACCTGTTTCCATCTCTCCCTCTTATTGTGAATATTTAACTTTGATAAAGTTTGTTTGGTTCGTTTTCTCTTCACTAATTCCCGTTATGTTATTTTCTATCATATGATATCCTGCCTTCTAACAAATCCAGTGTTCCTCTCAAAAATGTAAGTCATTGACCAAACCCGGGACTAGTGATATTGGTGTCCATCTCTACTTCCAATGGCATAGCTGGATCTGCACCTCCTACTCAGGGATGTTCTGGAAAATGTTTTAAGAAACAGCCCTCCAAAAAACATGGCACATTTTAAATTTTAATCTGCAATAGTGACATCTTTTCCATCACTTCTATAAAGGGAAACTGGTCATAGAACAATAAATCAAGTTCAAATCTGTAGCATTTTCTGATCTTCAGAGTATAAATGCCCACATTGAAAATTTAACACTCAGCTCTCAGGAGCCAGTGGAACTAACTCTAGCATACTTCAAGGCTGACCCAACTTACTTCCTCCCTTCTCCCTGCCAGCAGGGCTATGACTATAGGACCTGAATTCTGTGCCCTTTGTGCTTTTTTTTTCTGGCCATATGAGGCATATAAGGGAGATTTCTGCTTCTTTTCATACTGTTCCTTGGAATCCTGGATTTCACTCAAACATAAATTAAAACAAACTTCAAATGTTTTTAAACAGATTTTCAAGTCTTATGGAATCCTCATAACAAACTTGTGAGGTTGACAAGACAATAGAGTTATACCTAGAAGGGACCTCAGATGTAATCTAGTTCAACTCTACCCTGCCTTTGTTTTTTTTGACAGATGAGATAACCAAGGCCTAAAGAGATTAAGTGAGGTTCACCAAAGTCACACAGATAAATAAATAAAAGAGGTAGCATTTGAACTCAGGACTTTTGAATTCAAATCCAGTTTATATTCCATTGTATTCCATTGATAAGGTGATTATTATCTTTATTTCACAGATTGAGAAACTAAAAAGAGATTCAGAGTTTCAGCTGATGTCAAACAATTTAGGAAATAAGGATTTTTATCTTGGAGGATGATTTAGGAGTCAAATAATCCAGTTATCTCATTTTATACATAAGAAAATTGAGACCTAGATGGATTAAACAGCAAAGATTAAAACTAAGTTTTCTAAAAAAAAAACAAAACTAAAAACTATGTGTGTGTATTTCTCACTATACGAGTAATAGATCTTATTCTTTAACTGAATCTCAGTTTCATCTTCTGAAAAATGGGCACAACGCCTTTCCTCTGTACTTCATAGAGTGGTTATGAGAAAAATACTTTGCAAGAATTAATGTGCTGTAAGAGTCTTAAATATTATTTTTGTTATTGAGTTGTTTCTAGGCAATTCTTTAAGGTTATAAATTGCAGAGCATCTACCAACCTGAAAATAATTGGAGGGAATTTCATAACTGAGAGTTCCCTACATCAGCAAAACACATAACGCACAGGATACCCAAAAAGCTTTAAGCTTCAGAAGCTTAAAACTTCACTTAGACTTTTGAGACACTGTATATTATTTGTCTTTATGGTTTAAAAATATTTTTCTATCATAATTGATAAGGGAAAACCCAATAGTTCTTTGAATCAAACCCATTTAAGTTTGAACTCAATACAAAGGAAAGCTTAATGTTTAATATAGTTTTGCGGATTTAGAAAGTAAAGGGCTCAACCAAATGATTTTCTCTTGTAGGTCTTTTCTAGCTCTGATTCGGCAGCTTCTGTAGAAACAGCAAGATTCCTGTGACTGATTAGGCTGTTGCCATTGGAAGCTGCCTCGTACCCTACTCAGAATTCAAGGCCAAAAAGGGTCCATTATTTGTGCTGTGGATTCTGCTACTTGGTATTCACACATCCCTAATGATCTTGGAAAGTATAATGTTTTCTAACAGCTGTAAAGACAAGAGATTCTAACATTCCTAACTATACATAATATCCATGAAATTACATTGAATAATGTAATGATGTGTTATGCTGCCATTAACACATTATGAATACCTCATTTGAAAGGTTAATGAAATTGACAAAACACATGTATACTATGTGTATCATCAATACTAGTTAATGACAAATCTCTTGTTTTCATTTGTAAAATGATTGGAATTGGAAAGAATGTGTTATAATAACTTTGTTTTTGTCAGAAGTTTGGAAAAAATATGCAATATATTTTTATTTTGATGGAGGGAATAATTTTATGAGTCACTTGTGTTTTAAGGGGTTAGTCATCCAAATTTAACATTACAAAACACTTGTCATTGCTTAAAATTATCTTACTTTTTGTCCTATTACTTCCATCCATGCACTTTTCACTGTAGCCTAATGGAATACTCACCATTCCTCCAACATAGAGAGGTAGCTAGCTGGCTCTGTGAATGGAGCTCTGGGCCTGGAGTCAGGAAAATCTAAGTTCAAGTCTAGTCCCAGACACTAATTACTTGTGCGACCCTGAGCAAGTCACTTAATCTCTGTTTGTCTTATTCCACTGGAAAAGGAATGAGCAAACCACTCCAGTATCTTTGCCAAGAAAACCCTATGGACCATATTGTTCATGGGGTCGTGAAGAGTCTAGAAGACTAAACTACTGAACAACAACTTCAACCTCCAATATGCCCTAAATTTTCCCAGGGTCAAACAGCTAGTAAGTATCTGAGGCTTGATTTGAACTAAGGTCTGGCTGATTCTAGGCCTATTACTCTATCCATAATATCACCTAGCTGCCTCTGAGTGGAGGAGGGAAAAAGTTCTAATATGAGGGATAGCCTATGCAAACACAGAGAAGAAAGAGGTAGGAGATGTGATTTCATGCACAGTGGACAGCAAATAGGACAGCTTACTTGGAGCATAGCGTGTATATACAACATCATCCTAGAAAGATAGATTGGACCCAGATTGTGAGGGTCCACAGAAATGAGTGTCTGTTTTATACTAGAGGCAATAGGGAATCACTCAAGTTTTTTGATTAGAGGAATGACACTATTAGACATAGGCTTTGGGAATATCAATTTGGTAGCTCTGTGGAGGAGGGATTAGAGAGGGGAGGTCCTGGATGCAGGGAGACAAGTTTGGAGAATATTGTAATAGTATAGATGAGAAGTGATGAGGGATTGAACTAAGGGTGGTTGGAATGAGAGTGGAGAAAAAAAAAGGAAAGAGAATTAGGAACTTATCAGACTAGAAAGTTGAGTAAGGGTATATACTTAAATATCACTTCTAGGCTGAGGGCCTGGGAAACTGAAAGAATGGTGGTGACCTCAACAGAAAGAGGGAAATCAGGAGGAGTGGAGGACCAAAGATTTTGAATTATTTGGCGACATGTGTGAGATGCCTATGGAAATAATAGATGGAGATGTTGTCAGACAGCAGGAGGTATAGACCTAGAGCTCAGAATAAAGATCAAGATTGAATATATGGAGGGGGAGGGGGTGGAGATTGTCTAAACAGAGTACAAAGAGGGCTTAGAATAGATCCATGAAATGTATCCATAGATGATGATCCTGAAAAGGAACCTGGGGATTGGTCAGGTAGGTAAAAGGAGAATCATGGGATAATATTATCATGAAAAACCAGGGAGAAGAAAGTATCCAAAAGGAGAGGATGGTCAGCAGTGCCAAACACTGGAGAAAGGTCAAGACCATGGACTTAGGAAGGGCTGATGGATTTGTTATGAAGTATATACATACAAACATGTATATATGTGTATACACACACACATATATGGAGAGGGAGAGAAAACACTTAATAAGTGTTTAATAAGTGTCTATTGCTATGCTAAGAGCTGTGAAGACCAAAAGAAGAAAATAAGAGTCCTTTTTCCTCAAAGAGCTTCTATTCTAGTAGGGGAAGACAAAGCATAAAGGGAAACTGAAAAGAGGGGAGGAAGGAGGGCACTAGTCAAGGGCAGGAAAAGTAATATATAGAGTAGCCATTAGGGGACCATTGGAAAGAGCAGTTTCAATTGAGTCATAGGGATGCCAGATTATAAAAATTTGAGAAGTGACTGAGGGGTGAGAAAGTTGGAGGTATTTAACGTAGACAGATTTTTTAATGTCAGATAAAGTCCAATCCCCCTTCCAGTCTTTTGAACACAGATATTATATTTGACCTTCTCCCATACTAGCAGTCTTCTCTAAATATCTGTAGTTTCTACAATTGATCCTATCCCCATGTGACATGATCTCATAGCCTTTTACCTCCCTGCTTATTCCCCTTTAGCTGATGTCTAATCAATCAATACCCCTCCTGAGATATTGCACTCAGAAATGAATATAATTTCTGAGATAATTGGTTTGATCTGACTGAGGTAGGGCAGGAAAAAGAAAGTGATAGGATTATCACTTTCTTTAAGAACATCCTCTGTTTGAATTATATTCCCTAATTGTTGTCTTATATATAATAGATGAAATAGTTCAAATACCAGTTCCTACGATGTTGAAAAATTCCTTTAACCTTTGTAGATCTGTTTTCCAATTGTAAAATGAATCACTCTAATTAGCAACTCCCAAATTCTCTTCCATATCCAGAGATTATGATCCATAAGTAGTTTATGAGTGTTAGAATTTGTCATCCTTCTCCTCCTCCATCTCTTCCTCCTCTTTTTTCTCCTTTCCCTTTACATTTTTTTCCCCTCATACTGATAGACATAGAAGTTTTAATATGTTATGGTTTTCCAGCATGAGATGACTTGCTTCTCCTTGTAGTAGGGAAGCAAAAAGAGGAAAAAGAATGATTTTCCCTATGATTCAGGGAAATACACTATTAATATCTAAGACTGTGAATGGGATGGCCTTACCTATAAAATGGAAGGGAATAGAACAGATTAGAAAGCTGAAGCCAACATGATATTTACAAAAAACCCAAACACTTGAGACATGAAGACTCATGCACAGCTAAAATAAAGAACTGGAGTAAAATCTATCAGGGTTCAGCTGAATTCAATAAAGGCGGGGGAAATATATTAAAACCTCACTAATAAATACAGAAAAGCAGTAACATTAAACATGTCCCTAAATGGAAAACAATCCAATGAAATTATATTTAATAAGAGAATGTAGAAGAAAGTATTAATTTCTTTAAATGTTAATGACAATGAAACAACACACTAAAATTTTTTGGATGCAACCAAAGCAATCCTTGGGAGAAAATTTACATTTCTAAACACTTTCATCAACAAGAGTGAAAGAACAGATTCAGTGAATTGGGCGTGCAACAGCAATAACAACCACAGAACCATTTAAAAAAGTTAAACATCAAAATAAAAATACTCAAAATCAAAGAAGAGATGAATGGAATTGAAGGCAATGAGTGAATTAGCAAATAAATGTACTATTAGCTGATTTAATTAAAAAGAGGAAAATCAAATTACTAGTACGAAAAACAAAAAAAGTAAACAACTGAACAACAAATGAAGAAGGAAAAAAAGTGTATGATTGGAATCTATTTTGCCCAACTACCCATGGCATTAAAACTGACAACTTTTATGAAAAGGATGAATGCTTACAAAAATATAAAATACCCAGCATGGCAGAAGAAAGGAAAAGAGAATTTAATAACCCATTTAAAAAAAAAAAACTATTAAATTCATTAAAAGCACACAAAAAATTGGAAAAGCCATAAATTAGCTTCCAAAGAAGGTTTAAAAACTTGGAATCTCATGTATTTACAAGTAATTTCTATTAAACATGCAAAGAACAATTCTAGTATATAATAAATTGCTTTGAAAATAGCAAACGAAATTCTACCAAGTTCCTTCTGTGATACAAGTATTGCCTTAATATCTAAACCAGAGAGAATCAAAACAGAGAAAGAAAACTAAAGATGGATATCTCTAATGACCATTGATGTAAACATTTTTAATAAAATTTTAGCAAAGAACCTACAATAACATATCATAAAGATTATATACCACTTGGATTTATACCATGAATGCAAGGTTGTTTTATTTTTATGAAAACTATAAACATAATTGACAATATTAATAAAAGGACAGCAAAAATGATCACACGAAAAGAGCAGAAAGAGCTTTTGAAAAAATGTTGTATTTCTATTTAAAATGCTGCAAAACATCGAGAGAAGTGGATCTTTTCTTAACATGGTAAATGGTACATTTATATAACCTAAAGTCATTGTTATATTTAAAGAGCATAATCTAAAATCCTTTCCAATAAGATCAGGGATAAAGCAAGGACCACATACCAAAATAAACTCCAAATAGATTAATGATTAGATGTAAAAAAGTAACATTAGAAACAAATCATAGGGGCAAAGAAGTTTTTTGCATATTTATGAATATAGGAGAAGTATAAGAAGGGAAGATCACAGAAGATAAAATGCACAATTTTGATTACAGAAAACTAAAAAGATTATGAAGAAAATGAATATAGCTATAATTAGAATGGAAATGGTTAACTGAGAAAGATCTTTGTAGCAAGATTTTCTGATAAATGTCTCATTTCCATGATGTATAAAATTGACTTAAAGAAATCCAAACCATCTACTGCCATGTGAAAAGAAAAACTCCAAATCACTAATAATTAGAGAAGTATACATTAAAGCAACGTTGAGGTCCCTTGTCATACCCATCTTATTGGCAGAATTGACAAAACAAGTAAAGTGACAAATGCCAGAGTTCTGTGGGAAAACAAGAATATTGGTGGACATTTGATGGAACTGTAAGTTTATGGACCATTCTGGAAAGCAATCTGGAGCTATGACCTCAAAGTTACTAAGCTGTGCATAATCATTGACCTACAGATACCATAACTAGATTCATACTTCAAAGAGATCAAAGAAGAAGCATAAGGTTCTCTATATACAAAAAATACATATTTTTGTCATGATAAAAAAACTGACAGCTAAGAAGATTCCTATCAATTCGAAAATGTCTGAACCAGTGATGGTATGTAGATATAGTAGAATACTATTGTGTTATGAGAGTTGAAGAAAGAAATACCTTCAAAGAAACCTGGAAAGACTTGCATGATCTGGTGCAGATTAAAATGAGCAGAGCCTAGAGAATAACTAACATCAACAGAAAAACAAGCAATATTGAAAGGCTTAAGAACTCAATGGTCAACCATTATTCCAAAGGACCAGTGATGACAAATGCCACCCATGTCCTGAAAGAGTGGCGATGGACTCATACACATAAAGAAACGTGTTTTTGAAATGGCCAATATTGGACTGTGTTTTGTTTGACTGTACTTATTTTTAATGAAGATTCTGTTTTTATTGTCTCCCTTCTCCCCAACTCCCTTTACTCTGAGAGTGGAGAAAGTGTTAAGGAGAAAAAGATAAATGCTTAACTACCGAAAAAATAAAGTTTACATAGTTAGTCAATGGCAAAAGTGAGACTGGAATCTGGGATTCCTAAATCTTTGAATGTTCTTTCTATTATACTGAATTCCAGTCTTGAAAATACTATGTATAAAAGGATATGAATTCACTTCTCAAGACTAAGTTCTACAGGTTGTATTCTTCATTATATTGAATTCTGATGATTAAGATATTAAAATAAAACATCACTACTACCAAAAAGAATTCCTACAAACTTTGAGAAGGTTGCAACATGTATTGAATATCAATTACATTTATAGAGATGAATTCATAAAGATAACCTTAATACTAGTTTATTTTGGACAATAGAATGCTTTATAGGTAGTATCTCATTCAATGCTAACCTTGTAAGAAGGATAGGATAGGTATTATCTTCATTTTTCAGGGTACTGAGGGTCAGAACTGAAATGATTGGATCAAATCACATGGCTCTGATGACTTTAACTTAGGTCATATAATCAAGGGGTTTATCAAATCATGGCATCAAAGGAATCACGTAAATTGATGGCCAGTGGATTTAAGGGACTTGCTTAAAGTCAAATGCTTACTAAGTATCAGAATGATGTAGTAGAAAGGACTTTGTCGAGACAGAAAGCAAAATACCTGTGTGGCCATGGACACATCATTTTACCTTTTGGGGGCTATTTCCAATAGCTATAAATGTTATACTCTGAGATCTGACCAGTTGCGCCATGGCTGACTCTCACTACGCTATATCTTCCACTTGCAAGTTTAGCATTCTTTCTGTTCTATGACTGACTCACAACATGGTAACCTGACTTAGTAGTCACCAAATCTAATGGACCTATTGAAATCTATATTGATTTAGCTTAAATGAAAATATTCAGGCTGCAAGGAGAAACATATTTTCCTCATTGTCTGGGAGACAATGGTCCAGTAGGCGGGGGCAGCCATCTTAACTAGATTTGATGTGATAGTCAGGATTTGGCAAACACCTTTCTGACACAACAGCCATGCCAGTCACTACTTTTATTATATGTATTGAGCAATATTATTTGTAGAGGCATCCATTGTGAACTCTCAGATTCTGAATTCAGTTTTGTTTTTTCTCCCCCGCAAGCCAATGCTGGTTTGGAAAGCTCTTTTGTCATGCTGATGACAATGTGTCTTGAGAAAATTGCAGTGGCCATGATACATGGTTACATGCTGTGCTGAAAAGAATTTCAGCAAGTAGATTGACACTGAATGACAAATTTTGGTTTGCTGTGGAGGAAGTCATATCTTTGGATATGATGTTTAGTGTCTGGTGGATAGAAGCCAGTACGGGAGAAAAGCTGAACTAGTATATATAAATGATGTTAAAGCTCAAAGTGCTAATGTGCCTTCAGATTCTCAATGTTAGTGAATCAAGAAGAAGGTTGATTCTGGTTTCAAAAAGTCCTTTGGCTCATGAAGCCAAATTCACAGCTGGCAAAATCCTCTTTGTTTCTCTATCTCCTGTCTAATAAAGCCTAGGGAAAACAGTGGGCAACCTGATATTCTGAGTCATAAAGTCATTTGAAAGCATTTTGAAATTTTGATTTTCTTGCACTGTACTTTTCCATATTGATCTTGGTCCTAGGCCTCTAATATAACTGTAAAGTAACAAGACTGACATAAGTCTTAAAAAAATCTGATGAAATCTGTTTACCTGT
Source organism: Bettongia penicillata ogilbyi (assembly GCA_023548195.1). Taxonomy (NCBI): domain Eukaryota; kingdom Metazoa; phylum Chordata; class Mammalia; order Diprotodontia; family Potoroidae; genus Bettongia; species Bettongia penicillata. The sequence continues at coordinate 13,606,217 of JAJHZJ010000126.1, forward strand.
TGACTAGGGCCTAAGTCACCAAAAATGTTTTCTATGGAACAGAATTTGATTCAGTAAATACTTATTAAATGCGTACTACTTTGCTTAATACTGATGATTCAAAGGTGGAAAACAACACAAATCTTTCCCTGAAGGAGGTTGCATTCTGATAGAGGCGTTGGTGATATGTGAAAAAACAAGTATGACAGGGGTGAAGAAGACCCAAGTTAGTGATGGTGAAATCTTTGAGAGTAATAGAGAAAATCACTTTCATATGAGCAGGAGATAATAATCACAACGCATTTCTGTAGTACTAAGGTTTATTTCAGGAAAGATAATGATTCCTGAGCAGATGTCCCTGAAGAAAGAGAATGAGTTTAATAAGGAAGGGGTAGAGCCCACCTGTGGGAAAGGTCTTTACAAAATGTGGCATGAAACTATAAAAGACCAGAGAATATGGTCACTTCTTCTGACATACTTACCATAGTTACCATTTCCATATTCCATGTGTGGCACTTTAAATCATTTTCCAAACCAACCTTCATTCATTTGATACATACGTATTGACTCCTATGAACAAGCCCTTGTGATAGGACTGGACAAAATATAACATTGATTTAGACTAGTCCCTACCATATGTGACCACAGTGATTATATGGAAGAATAGGATGACTGTAATGGAGTGTAGACTATGGCAAAAGAATAAAAGATGTTGTAAAGGTGCCATGAAAATTCAAAAGAGTGAGATGACATCTGATTGATGTATTATGTACGTGTGCATGTCTGATCTTCTGGATCCCAACCTGCAACCCCAGCATGTGAATTAGAGCTCATCCCAGATATCTATGTTCTCCCTGACTATGTATCATATCTCTTTCTCCATCACTGAACAAACATCAGTTATGATTATATATTTGGGACTGTATCTGAATTGAAAACATGCCGATTTTCCTAATATCATCCCTAACGAATTCTTTAATTAATGTGTTGATGCTATCAATAATGTGATTTACCTTTTATTCTAAAACTGGTTATAGGTATACTTCTAATATCATTGTGGGAAAACAACTTGAAAATTCGGCTAATATGTGTTAAATTCATTGGGACATAGAGAGAAAACATTAACTCTAAAGATATTGACATCAGCAGCAAAGGATTAAGAAAATTCCAGTGTAGAGTAAGACCTGTTGAAAGAGAGACCAGCTGCCCAGTTTCTTAGGAATGACTTTAGTTTTTAGAAAATGTTTGGGAAGGATTCTTTAAAACAAAGACTGAAAACACTTTTTTTAAACATCACAGCTTATAAATAATTCTTCTACAGAATCTTTCCTGACCTTTATAGCCCACGTGACTTATCCATTTTCTGAATTACTCTGGAACTGAGAGTCTGTATTATACAGTTTGGGTACCTAGGATCGTAATTACATAATATTAGAACTGGCTGGGACTTTAAAGATCATCAAGGCCAAATCTCTATTTCTACAGATAAAGAAACTGTGACTCACAGGGATTACATGATTTATTCAAGATTATACAGTATGTTAATGGCAAAGCTCGGACCAGAAACCAGGTTTTTATTCCTTTTTCACTGTTCATTCCTTTCTCACACTTGAATTTTCTCTTTTTCTCTCATGCATCACTGTTTTATCTCCTCCGATTCTAACCCCCTTGAACACAATGGAAGGATTTGTCTTTTACTTCTTTTATATCCCTGGCCCCACCCTCCCCCATGGTTTTCATTGGGGTTACTAGACCAGGTAGTAGACAGAACACGACTTGGAGTCATGAAGACACATCTCCTTGAGTTCAAATCTGGTCTCAGACATTACTTGCTATGTGGCTAAGTCACTTAATCCTGTTTGCCTCAGTTTTCTCATCTGTAAAATAAACTGGAAAAGGAAATGGCAAACCACTCCAGTATCTTTTCTAAGAAAACCCAAATAAGAGCCATGAAGGGTCAGACATGACTGAAAAATGAGTGGACAAGTAATTTTTCTCTCAGTAGCAGACACAGAATCTGCTTTATAAAAACCACTTAATTGAAATACAAAATACTTATGTCTATATTTAATAATATTGTTTTTAATTGTCTATGGTATCTGTAATAATAATACAATTTTCAGTTTTGGCATTTTCAACATTATAATCTGAAATTATGATTGCAACTCCTACCTACGTTAATTAAAACATAATGGATTATATTCTGTGCTATAACATTCCCTCCACATGTGTCTTTATGTTTTAAACTTGCTTCTTGTGAATAATAAGATACTATTTAAATCCAGTTTTCCATTCTTTTTATCGAGGATTTTGATGCATTTACATTTAAGGTAAAATTGTAAAGTTACTGATTTACTTCACTTGATACTTTTTTTGTTTATAAATGTATTTCTGTATACACATGTAATTAGCAACTGGTGGATAAGGGTGGTAAGATACAGAATAAATTCAAAGATCACTCTGAAGTATGAATTTGCATGATTTTGAGTCTGGTGGGCCCTTCAACAAGTATAGAGAAGGCAGAGGAGGGGTATGTTTAGTGGAGAAAATAATGAAGTTCTTTTAGGACATGTTGAGATTTATGTCAACAGAATGCTGAGAAAAGATATATTGTTCACTGAGGACTGAATTTCAGGAGGCAGATTTGTAATTTCTATACAAATTAATATCAAAATTTGAATCTGTAGCCCTTACCTTTATTATATTACAGATCTATGTCTCTAAATGTCTACAACAGAGGTGCCATTGGTCTGTCACACTCCTTAACATGAATCAAATAAGATTAAAATATCTTAGGGAAATATTTAGCAAAATAAATAAAATACAACCAAATCTCTCTCTCTTATATATATATATATATACATATATATATATATATATATATATGTATGTGTGTGTGTGTGTGTGTATACACACACATACATATGTATGTGTATATATATATGTATATAATTACATTTTAAAACTAAGTTAATATGCAGCCCTTGGGGATACTTATTTATGATTTAGTGGCCCTCATTTTTGTTTGAGTCTGACACCTCTGTTCATTGAGACATCTCCCTCTAAATGTCCTGCTGATAGGTCAAACTTGGAAATTGAACTGATAGCTCAGGAGAGAATTAAGGTATAAATATGTTGGTTTGAAAGTCATCTTCATAGAGATAAAGTCTTAGGTATGGGTGATATTGCCAAAGAAGAGAATATAGGAATAGAGTAGAAGAGGGTCATGGACAGAACCATGGTAAACATCCCATTATCAAGAAGAGAGAGAAGAGCCAAGAAAGCCAAGATAATACATACTTCTGCCATCAAGGACCTTATAAAGTCTGATATAATAGACAACACAGTAGAAAGAACACTGGACTTGGAAGTATTTGGAAGACCTGGGTTTGAGTCCTCAATGATTAGTTCTGGAACCTTAGGCAACTGACTGAACTTCTCTGAGACTCAGGTATTTTAAAAATCTGTATAAGGAGGCTAAAGTTACTTTTTACCACTGAACTCATGACATGATGAAGATCAAAAAGGAAAACTTATGTAAAACACTTGGTAAACTACTAATGCGTATAATACACACACACACACACACACACACACACACACACACACACACACATACAACTCTCATATATACACCATATACTAGTATGTATGTGTAAATATCTAGCTGTGTATAGCACATATATATGCATATGTAGAGATGTACTGTACTGTGAAATTTATGATATTATAAAGATCAAATGAAATAATTTAAAACTCTTTGTAAACAGTGAAATACTATATTCATTTCAGCCACAACTATAAGGAATCTGTTACTTTATGATTCTTGGAAGACCCTTGTAAAATAAGGAGGATAAGTAGCTCCATTTTATAAAGACAAGCTTGTGACTGAGGAAAGTGAAATTGATCTTCAGTAATAATGAAGAAAGTCATAGTGTTCTGTTGTTCCAGTCTGTAGTGGGAGAAGCCTGCCAAACAGGTGGAGCAGAGCTGAGTTGGACACAGCAGTTAGAGCTGACGGAGAGAGAGGAGGCAGGCAGGAGTGTTTGTTTGTAGGAAGGCCCTAGCAGGGGGAAGGTTTGGGAATGGTGGTGTTCCCTGCAGGGTTATTGTGTATAGATTTTTTTGTTGCTATGATGGATTTGGCTTTCTGTGTTTAAATTAAGGTTTCGGTTCTGTTCCATGTGAAGAGTCTGTTAAATTTTGTGATTCAGAATTACACTGGTATATTCATAGCCACCATAGGTGCTGCGAATATCACATTGGCACTACAGTCCTGAACTAGATTAAAATATAATTGGGAAATTTTAGAGTTTGATACCATTGATGTACAATGTCACTGAATGAAGAAATGAATTGTATATTCAAGAATCTTTGTCTAGAAAAATCTCTTCTGAAAGGTAAATCATGTATATATGAATGAATTCACCTTGTCCTTATACTAATGTTTATATTTTCAAAATAATGACTCATTATAGAAGCATTAGTATTGAAATATAGTCAGAGTATCACAATGTATTTAATAGACATGTTAGTTTGATTTAATTGATTTTAGTCTTAATCATCAACTCCTCACCCTCTCTTCACCTCTCTCCCCCATCTCCCCATACATATGAATTTACTATCACGCTTTGATTTTCTGGGAGCTCATTGAGCTCATCGATCTGTGTTCTTCCTTATATCATACCCCAGCCCCCAGCTGCCTGTTAAGTATGCTTCTCCTCACTGTCCCCTCAACTGGAAGGTGAAGGAAGGAAAAAAGAAGGCAAAACTCTGGTCAGTCAATTCTGACACTTTTTAGAAGTCTTGGGAGAATGTTCACTAAAGTTTTAGAAACTTTAGCATAACTTTGGCTCAGTGAAGTGTTTGATTTTCTTTCTCATCTACTATGTTCTGCTTTGGGTTATAGTTATTTTTGTATATGTGGTATATGTAAGATGCCATAAAGCCCTCCTCCATTGCCTCATCAGGGCCATTAGGTAACCCCAGAATATTATAGACTTTCCCAAGGGTCACACAGCTAATAAATGAAGTAGAATTTGAATTTATATCTTCCTGCCTCTAAGTCCAGTGCTCTTCCCACAAATAAAAGTCAGCCTCTTTGAAATAATGAAATTAGATGTGTATCACTGAGTTTATATTATAAACTCCTCCTGAGGGCAGAGTCTGTATTTGATTCATTCTTGTATCCCCCTCCCATTCTGGTATTCTATCACAACATGGAGCATAGCCTAGAGTGTAGAAAGCTGTGACAGTAGATCAGAAGATCTGGCAGATTCCATTAAATTGAAAAGGCTTTGGGGGCAGCCTTGGTGACAGAGCTTATGTGTCATCAGAGGACCAGTCAGACTGAACTCAAGGGAGAGTCTTCACCAGGGAGCTGGCCATCAGCTTACTTGGTTTGGTCACAGCAGCCCAATAAGCTGCCACTTAAGGTGTGGAGGATTGTGATCCAGGAATAGTACATATGTGGGTAAAAACACAAATACACAGGATTAAAATAAGAACTATCCCCCTTAGCATTTACAGAAGGCTCAACAATATTTGTTGAATGAGTGAGGGCTTAAATTAAACTTATTTTGGTACTTCAAGGACCTGTTATTTTAACAGCATAGGCAATCCCTCCAGAATTTAGCGGATGGTCTTTGAGAGTTTCTGTGGCCAAACAAATTTACTACCCTGCAGCCAAGCTGATAATGAGCCTCTCCAAATTTAGCTAGGCTAGTCCTCAGATCACATTCATATAGTCTGTTACTGGTTCTATATTAGAGTGTTTTCCTGATGGGTTGGACCTGCCAGGGCTTGTACTTGACTGGCAAAACTTTCTGAGAACCCAGGATCACCTCTGACAAGATATCACATTGGGGTATTAGTGGAGGAAAAATTAATGATGTATTACAATTAGCAATTAAAAGTAGTAGAGCTAAATCTAAGAATTCAAGAACCAGAATTCTTCAGGTATTCTTAAAAAATATTCTGGGGTCTATGAAAGCTATATTTGTTTTTTACAAGTTTATTTCAATATAATTGATTTCCTTTCAATCCTAGCATTTTGTTTTCTTCATTTAAAAACATTATTTTGAGAAGGGGGTCCTTAGGCTTCACCAGATGACTAAAAGGGTACATGTAAAATAAAATGCTAAAGATTCCTTTTTTTATATGAGATCCTAGAGGTGGTAGGGATCTCTCATTATTTGAAAAATGGATACATATAGGACATACTCTATTTACAACAGAGAGCTTGAATAGAACCACAGGATTTAGAACTGGAAAAGGGTCTTAGACATCATTTAATACAAATCCTTCATTTTACAGAGGAACCTAAGACCCAGAGAGAGAAAACTATTTACCCAAAGCCTCATGGGGAGAAAGTAGAGAGCTGGAATTTGAATCGATGTCCTGTCTACAAATTCAGGGATCTTTTCATCCTTTGTACTATGAGTGAAAATAACTCACCCAACTTTATGTGAACTATCTGTAAATCAAAGACACTTCATCTCTAAGAACTACTCTGCTACTCTGGGCAGAAGGTTAGACATGGAAATGAAATATTTTAGGTGGGATTAGCAGGAAAATCCCAATATTGTCCCTTCAAGTTCTTTCTTCTTGTCTCAGTTACAAATCAATCTCTTCTATTATTCATTGTGTGCCTGAGAATCTGTGCCTTAAAATCAAATCTCTTGAATAAAGTAAAATACTTTCTTTAAAAATATGTTCAGAACTTGGGATTCTAAGGCATCTCACATAAATATAATTTTTTTTGTTAACCATTTACCTTCACCGAAAATCACCAGCTTTAATCAGCCCTTCTAAGTGGTGATAAAATGCTATCAAGAGTCTGGAGAGATTGTCAGTGACAGGTGACAGGGGTTTTCTAATGACATTAGGTCTCTGGAAGAAGAGGGCTATGGTTTTATTGGGAAATAATTGGATCTGTTGTTTGCATTTGTAGCTGCTATCACTCTCTGATCGCTCATTCCCTGGGAGTCTCATTTGTAAATAATTACTTGACAGAAAGAGAGCTGGCTGGAAAATTCAGAGTGCTGAGGTGAAGCCAGGCCGGGGAGAACAGACTTTATACTGAAAGGGCAAGTGCCCAATGGCTCCGATCGCAATTTTTCATCTCTCAGCAGTTAGTGCCTAATAAGGTCCCTAGTTAGAGAATCATACTCTCAAGTTCCTGGAATAGGCGGACATACTTAGCTAGTCATTAGTGGTACTGCTTCATGCAGCTGGGTTTTTCAGACTGCTCATAAAATACTTTGCTTTTTTTCCTTTTTTTCTCCTCTTTTCTTTCTTTGAAAAAAAAAAAAAGTGCCTTTCCCCCTTTTTAGCCAGAGGGGTGGTAGAGAGGTCCTAAGTTATATCCTCTGTCAAATAATAAATACTTGTCATGGCTTGGTATTGGGGAGAAGTCTTGTTCAGATACATAACTAGGAATTTTTATTAGGACAAATATTGCACAAATTATGTTTGGGGCAAGTGAAAGCCTTGAGTTGAGTGAGGGGTAGTAGGACACTGCCTTTGGTGTAGTGTGTGTGTGTGTGTGGGGGGGGGAGGTGGTGGTGATGGGAATGGAAGAGGACACAGAGCCTGTAACACTTAACCAAGGGCCCTGCTTGGGATATTATGGGGGAAGACCATAGGGCTTACATGATGGAAGAGGTTTTTACCATAACCTTCCCCTTGGTAGCTTCCTCTTTTCATAAATTGTTCCTGCTAAGTGCTATGTCCTATGGTTTTTACGATGCAGAAAGGCTACATGTGATATCAGTACCCCCTAAATTCAACATTCTTTAAGCCAGGTGCCCAGGGGTAAAGGCCCAATTGTCCTGCCCTGGTCATATGGCTCTAGGTGTGTTGGTTCAGGGTTTTAGCTGGATTAGCAAAGTTGATTATAAGACTGTAGATTTAAAGTTGGAAGGGGAGAGAGACTTTAGAAATCACAATGAGAAGACTGAGGCACAGAGATAGTAAATGATTCACCAGAGGGTATACAGGTAACAAGTAGAAGAACCAGGGCTTGAACCCAGGTGCTCTAACTCTGAATTTCGTGTGCAACATTTGCCACTGTACCACATTCCTGACCATTCCATTCACCACCATTCCATCAAATGTGTCCCTGCTCTTTCTCAGAGCCACATGGGTGGCACATAGGTACTGAAGGCTCCACTTTAGCCAGACCATCTGTTTCTTGCCTACTTGCATTATTCCACTCTCCTGTCATTGGGATGAACCATATCCCTCACTGCCAGGACTGAACCCTCAGGTGGCAATGCTGATCATGAGAAACTTTCATGATGCACTGGGCCTCCAAAACTGCCCTGGGCTGCTGAGGGCTGAAATGATTTTTTAGATAAATGTGTGTGTAGCTTTCTGAGATGCCTAATGAGAGACTACCAGGAAGGAGCACTTAATAGCTGACTGAGCCAATGAAAATGTGCCCAAGAGGGCCAGAAGAAATATATCAAAGACACTTTGAAGGACAATCGGAAAAGAGTATAATTTCCCCATATCACCTTGGCAGCAAAATTTCTTTGTAGCTGATCTAAAATGAGGACAGTAGCAGTGCCCAAGGGCAGGGTATTTGTCTGAAAAAAATGAGTATCCTGTTAGTTCTGGAAAATAAGTTAGTGTGTGTGTATATACATTGAACCTCAAGTGCTCTACCCCCTCCCCCAGGCCCTGCAGTAGAATTTTAAAATCAGGTACTCTCTTTTTAATTGAGTAGACCACATAATTCTAAATATACATTGTTCCCAAATATGGACTGCATCCCTTAATGGAGATCTCTTTGAAAGAAAAAAATAGATTACATGAATGAACAAATGAGTGAATGAATTAATAAAAAAAAGATAAAAATGTTATATATTTACCATGTGTCATGGCTGTAAACTATGACATACAGTAGAAATAAAAATATCAGAGAAGGCTAATCCTTGGTTTCAAGGTGCTTACATTATAATGGGGGTAACCACACATGTCAGAGCCTTGAAAGTCACAGGGATGGTGAATGAAGTCAATTGTTGGTCCCTTTCCACGAACAATGATGGTATCAATTTAATTATTGTTCTCAGACTAAGAGGTATATATACATACAACAACCACCCCTCTCCCCAAGTATATTCATCACTGTAGTGAAGCAAAGGGAGTCAGAAAACCTAGGGTTGAAATCCTGGTTACGCCACTTATAGATTTAGAGCTGGACCAAAATGAAGATGCAACTTGACTGAGGTCACACAGGTAGTGAGTGGTGGAGGTAGGAGTTCCCCAAATAAGCGCTCTTTCCCCTGATCTGCTTATGTCATGTGTGTGTGACACTGGAGAATTCATGTCACCTCTCCAGGTCTCAGTTTCCTTATCTGCAAAATGAGGGCATAGATAACTTCTAAGGGGCCTTCTGGAATTCAGTCCATGATCCTGTGCTTCTAAACCTTTTAACCTTTCTGGGTTTCCACAGTGATAATATAAAAATGATCTCTGAGGTCCTTCCTCCCACCTTCCTTCCTTCCTTCCTTCCTTCCTTCCTTCCTTCCTTCCTTCCTTCCTTCCTTCCTTCCTTCCTTCCTTCCTTCCTTCCTTCCTTCCTTCCTTCCTTCCTTCCTTCCTTCCTTCCTTCCTTCCTTCCTTCCTTCCTTCCTTCCTTCCTTCCTTCCTTCCTTCCTTCCTTCCTTCCTTCCTTCCTTCCTTCCTTCCTTCCTTCCTTCCTTCCTTCCTTCCTTCCTTCCTTCCTTCCTTCCTTCCTTCCTTCCTTCCTTCCTTCCTTCCTTCCTCTTTCTAGATTAGCAGGCACTTTCACAAGAGTTTGATTTCTAAATTTTCTCCCCATCTCTGCCGTCTGCCCAACCCAAAACAACATACAGTCTGATTACCACTCTCCCAATTTCCCCTTCCTCCTATCACACCCCTCCCTTCTCTTATTCCCATCCCCTTTATTTTCTTGTAGGGCAAGATAGATTTCTATACCCCATTTCCTGTATGTCTTATTTCACAGTTGCATATAAAAAGTTTTTTTCCAATTTATTTATCTATTTTTAGTTTTCAACATTTATTTCCACAAGATTTTGAGTTTCAAATTTTTTCCCCATCTCCCCTCTCCCCACACCCCAAAGCACTGTGCATTCTGATTACCCCTTCCCCCAATCTACCCTCCTTCTATCACACCCCTCCCTTCCCTTATCCCCATCTTCTCTCTTTTGTAGGACAAGATAGATTTCTATACCACATTGTCTGTATTTCTCATTTCCAAGTTACATGCAAAAACAATTCTCAACATTCATTCCTAAAACTTTGAGTTCCAACTTCTCTCCCTTTCTCCCTCTCCACCCATCCCCACTGTGGAGGCAAGCAATTCAATATAGACTATATATGTGTAGTTTTGCAAAAGGCTTCTATAATAATCATGTTGTGAAAGATTGTATTTCCCTCCATCCTATCCTGCCCTCCCATTTATTCTATTCTCTCTTTTGACCTTATCCCTTCTCAAAAGTGTTTACTTCTAATTACTCCCCTCCTCTCATTTGCCATCCCTTCTATCATTCCCCTGCACCCCACTTATCCCCTTCTCCCCTACTTTCCTGTAGTGTAAAATAGATTTTCATGCCAAATTGGTGGCATGTCATTTCCTCCTCAAGCCAAATGTGATGGGAGTAAGCTTCAGTTTTTCCATCTTACCTTCCCCTTTCCCCCTCCATTGAAAAAGCTTTTTCTTGCCTTTTTTTATGAGAGATAATTTGCTCCATTCTGTTTCACCATTTCTCCTCCCAATATATTCCTCTCACCCTTAATTTTATTTTTTAGATATCATCCCTGCCTATTCAACTCCCTCAGTGCCCTCTGCCTATGTGTGTGTGTATAATCCCTCCAACTACCCAAATACTGAGAAAAATTTCAAGAATTACAAATATCATCTTTCCATATAGGAATGCAAACATTTCAACTTTAGTAAATCCCTTATGATTTCTTTTTACTGTTTACCTTTTCATAATTCTCTTGATTCTTGTGTTTGAAAGTCAAATTTTCGATTCAGTTCTGGTCATTTCAGTGAGAATTCTTGAAAGTCCTCTGTTTCATTGAATGATAATTTTTTCTCCTGAAGTATTATACTCACTTTTGATGGGTGAGTTATTCTTGGTTTTAATCATAGCTCCTTTGACCTCTGAAATGTTATATGCCAAGCCCTGTGATCCCTGAATGTAGAAGCTGCTAGCTCTTGTGTTATCCTGATTGTATTCCCACAATACTCAAATTGTTTCTTTCTGACTGCTTGCAATATTTTCTCCTTGACTTGAGAGCTCTGTAATTTGGCTACAATATTCCTGGGAATTTTCCTTTTGGGATCTCTTTCATGAGGTGATTGGTGAATTCATTCAGTATCTGTTTTACCCTCTGGTTCTAGAGTATCAGGGCAGTTTTCCTTGATAATTTCTTGAAAGATGATGTCTAGACTCTTTTTTTTATCATGTCTTTCAGGTAGTCCAATCATTTTAAAATTATCTCTTCTGGATCTATTTTCCAGGTCAGTTGTTTTTCCAATGAGATATTTCACATTTTCTGCTATTTTATCATTCCTTTGGCTTTGTTTTATAATTTCTTGATTTTTCATAAAGTCATTAGTTTCCATTTGCTCCATTCAAATCTTAAAGGAATTATTTTCTTCAGTGAATTTTTGAACTTCCTTTTCCATCTGACCAATTCTGCATTTTAGGGTATTCTTCTCCTCATTAGCTTTTTGGATCTCTTTTGCCATTTGGTTAGTCTATTTTTAAGGTATTATTTTCTGCTGCATTTCTGAGATCTCCTTTAGCAAGCAGTTGACTCATTTTTCCTAATTTTCTTGTATCACTCTTTCTCTTCCCAATTTTTGCTCTACTTCTCTTACTTGATTTTCAAAATCCTTTTTGAGGTCCTCCATGGCCTGAGAACAATTAACATTTTTCTTGGAGTCTTTGGATGCAGAAGCTTTAACTTCATTGTCTTCTTTTTTTTACATTCTAATCTTCCTTGTCACCAAAGTGAGAGTCTATTGTCTTATTTTTTTTCAAGTTTTTTGCTCATTTTCCCAGCTCTTTACTTGACTTTTGAGCTCTTTGTCAAGGTAGTTCTCTACTTCCAGTGGAGGTGGGGGGTGTACTGTCAGCTGCTCAATCCTCCCACAATCCCGAAACTGTTGCTGCTGTTGTCCTTGCTGCTGCAGGCACCTGCTTCAGGTTCCTCCTCCCCTTCCGCAGCCCTGGCACTGGAACCTGACCACTCTCTTCTCTCATAAAGATCCCACAGGTTTTTTTTTTTTCTACTGCCCTTCCAATGCATTCTCAGTGTTTTGAAGTTATGAAGTCTGGAAACTGCCACAAGTGCCCAAGATTCCATTCCCCCAAGGCCTGCTCAGGTCCTGTTGGTGTTGGTGCAGTCCATGCTGCACTGTGTTCTATTCCCACCGTGGCCTGATAGATGCTTCTCATCTACCTTCCAGGCTGTCTTGGGCAGGAGAATTACTTCACTCCATTATTCTGTGGGTTCTGCAGCCCCAGAATTTGTTTATAGCCATTTTTATAGGTATTTTGCTGGGTTTGCGGGGAGAGCACTTGCAAGTCCAGGCTGTTACTCCACCATCTTGGCTCCACCTTAGGTCTATACTAATTGTAAGTCCTTTGAGCTATGACCATCTAACCACTTTGTTTTGGAGACCCAGAGTGTCCTGTCTCCAAAAGTTCACATGGCCTTTTTCTGAAAAAGCCTTTTACTTGTCTTCTATGCCCATATGCTTTCACTTATTGCCTTTGTTTTCTTCCAGGGTGGTGTACTGTAGAGAATGTTGAACTTTGGGTCAGAAGACCTGTGTCCACATCATATTTCTACCACTTGCTACTTGTATTAGAACAGGCAATTCATTTACCCTTGCTGAACTTTGACTTCATCATCATTGAGGGAGTTAGATTAAATGACAACTAAGATTCTTTTCTGCTCCAAATAGTATAATCCTGATTTTCTGCTCCAGAGAGCCCCATTGTATTTGCAAGTAGCTGTCCAAGGTTGTCATCTGTCTTTTAAGTAGAGAGTAGTACTTTAAGTTTCTTTCTATCTATCACTATACATCTACGCAACCATGTACATATATATCTAATTTATCATCTGTCTATCCTTTTCCTTCTCCATCACTTTCTTCATCTTTCTTTATGTGTCCATTAGGTTGTCACATGCCTTTTTTCTTTCTTATTTATCTTATCTTATAAGCAGCTAGGTGACATAGTGAATAGAGTTCTGGACCTGAAGTCAGGAAGATGAGTTCAAATCTGATATCAGACATTTATTAGCTGTATAACTCTAGTCATGTCACTTAAATGCTATCTGCCCCAGTTGCCACATCAGTAAAATGGGGTTGATTATAGCAGTTACCTCCTAAGTTTGTTATGAGGATCAAATGATATATTTGGAAAGCATTTGCAAACCTTAAAATTCTATGTAAATGCAAAACATCATTAATCTTCTTTTAAAATACCATTATAAGTTATTTATCTTTATTAAAATATCATTGATTTCTCTTGCCTATATACTTATGATCTCTCCATAAGCTTTCAGCTATATTTAATATCTATCTATATTTGTCTTCTCTCTAGCATCTGTTAACTATTTACTTTCTGTCTGTATATCGTAATTATCATTATAATCATCCTCAACATTGTCAGTAATAACTTGCCTATATTTTCTTCTCTATGCCTGTTCTTTTTTTCCTCTCCTTGTCAGACCCTTTTTTATCTTGTAAGCCAGAACTTAAGACCAATATCTTATAGGGCATTTTCATAAATAACTTCACAATTCTATAACCTATCAGTACAAGTCTCAAATTTATCTCTGTCTCTCCTGCCTCAATCCATTCCTATAATTCTGAAATGTAGCAGTATAAATTTACGTTGAATCGATGCAAAAGTTTTCTCTATGAAATCAGAGTTTCTTAAAAGTAGGAACCATATGGAATCCATTTTGTGACCCCCCCTCAAGTGCTGCAACACTGGAAAACTTGTGGTTGAAGAATTGAATAATCTTTTTGCCCAGAATAATTCCTACACTAATCTTGAGCTTTCAGGAGGCAGGCCTTTTCAGAAGAATGGAATATGTTCTACCTCCTGATCTATTTTCCTGTCAAATATCCATGTGTCTCTGGACATTTAGGTAGCATGGAGGAATTACGTTCATATGAAATGCTTAATAAATGTTTATTTATGATTTGAACCCATGATCTCAAAAGAATCATAATTGCCCATGGACCAAAGGCTAAAGGAAATATTCCTAGAAGATGTAAATAGGCTATAACACATTATCATTAAAAGCATGTGAAGTGATCTAGGAAACATAATAGAGGGCATGTATTGCTGGAAATAGATATGAATCGTTCATGCAATATGAGTCAGGCGATAATGAATGGAAAGCTTGACTAATACACTGAGATCCAGGAGAAATTGCAAGAACCAGAGGAATGCTTTACTTAATTGGTTAAAGTCTCCACTGACAAGGGTCCTATAGTATGAGGAATCCAGATGGGTCATAATCTATACCAATGGTGACAATACTCATATGGATGAGAATTCATATCCACATGGGTGCTTTCCAGTATGGAAAGAGTAGTGAACTGGAGGTTTCAAATATGGCTTCTAATTCTTATTCTTCTACTTGTTAACTTATAGGACTTTGGACAAGTTGTTTGAGCTCTTCATACTCCATCTTCACCAGTTAAGAAGAAGGCTCAGGAAAGTATAGTAGGGATTTTTGCACTATACCTGGAAATCTACCCTCCAGTTCTAGTCTCACACCCTAGTATCCAAATTTTCCAGTTTAAGATTTAGTTTTAGTCCTTCAGTATTTCTGTATTTCAGTGACCTGTTATTTAATTGGCATTAGTAATCCTTCCTGTCAATGAAGATTATAGCTCCCCTATGGGAGGTCTAAGAGATTTTCTGTGAATAAATAAAAAAAAACCACATGGCCCTTGGGCCCATCTGATGATAAGCCCCTCTAGATTTAGCTAGGCTGGATGATGGATGAGACATTCACAGTTCATCCCTGGGCCAGGAACAAAACCTTTTCAGCTTGGTAGTATTTGTTAGAACTTCATCTCTACTGTCCTTGCCTGTAAGAACACAAGATCAGCTAAATTCTATAATGGTTCATCAGAGTTAGATTTTCATAAAGGTTTATTAGACAAAGATTTTCATTATAACTGTAAGATAGCAGATGCTGTCATCTTTCATTTTTGAAGAGGGCCAAGGACGTTATGGGGAGATGTCTTGATTTGTGTGCAAATTGGATTCAAGTGAGGCAAAGTTGCACAGTCATCGGCCTCACTATTCCTGAGTCATTGAAGTCCAGTGGCTAGACAAAAGTCAAGATGACTGGTGATAGCTTGGGATGCAGTGGAAGACCTTGATATCTTGGATGTCTGACCAAGCTTTAAGTGATCCACAGTGCCTACCTTCAGCTGCCTTCATGGTCTTTGAAACAAATTGTTCTCATCTGCCTATGCCTCCAAAGAAAATCTTTACATGCTTGGGGTAGACACCACCCCTTAACTCACCAATGGGCTTGAGGCATATTAGTTACCCTTAACTTGTCTGCTGAAACAGTTTTACTAATGTGGCCACTGCACATGCTATAGCTTCTTGGAGTTACAGGTAAAAGTTGAGTACCAGGTAGACCCCAAATATGGCTGAGCAGCTCTGAAAAGGGTTCAACTAGACCTTATACCGGAGATGCTACTCCTCCTTGAACACCCCACATCCTCCAAGATACTAGACATAGAGTTGGAAAAGATTTCCTCAGAGGCCATCTACTCTAGTACCATTTTCTGGATGAGGGTTGTTAATAATGACTTGCTCAAAGTCATACAGCTACTTGGTGTCAGAGGCATAAGATTTGAACCCAGGTCCTTTGATTCCAGAGTGAATATTGTTTTCACTGTACTAGGTTGGTAGCAATGCACTCTTAAATAAATGCTCTCTTAAAAGAAATTCCCTCATAACTGTTGGTCCTCCAATTGTGCATTCAGATCATAACTTAGTCACATTTTTCTCATCACGAATAACTCTTGTTCATATTCCATAAATCTTCCATAGGTGGTTCACTCAAAGTGCTAGGGGTCTTCCTGTAGATATCTTCACATTACATGGGTATTAGTGAAGCCCATGAGATACCTATCTATTTTCATTTGTAGTTCTTTGACTAACCTACTTCTTTTTCTGGTCATTTTTTTTTTTGCTATAGCTCATTATCAATAATGATTTATATCATTATATGATGTATTAATCTTTAATGAATAAATATTATTATGATTTAAATTGTTGGCAATGGACTGCAGTCTAAATATTTCCTCCATATACATCTTCATAGTCTTTTGGACACTTTGAAATTTTAGTTATTTGGAAATTGTGCCATTCCATGACTCATACAATATTATCAAAGGAATATTAGTACTACAACAAATATTGCTTTCTTCCTTTTATTTTTATGGGTTTGTCAAATATATATTATATATATATATACACACATGTACCAACATACAGAAATACATATATGCATATATAATGTGAAAATATGTGTGCATGTATGTCTATATCTGTCTACTGAAATGGGCTCTGGTGGAAAGCACACTGAGCCTGGTGGGCTGCATGAAATGCAATAGGTTATTTATGTAATTACATATAATATTCTGGGCAATTTCCTGCCTTCTTTGACCTTTTTGTCATGGACACTGTTTCCTATTGGCTAAATTAATTTCCATAGGAAGCAAAGATATTGGTATCTCCTTATCCATTTCTGGTTTTTTAAGTCAGTGGTTAGTTAAAATAAGTCATGCTGGAATATTTTGATCTCTTCCTTCCCTGTTTGATGAGTTGTCTCTGAGCAAATAGCTGATTCAGGAAATAACTCTCAAGTTCACCATTACTACACTTAAGAAATATTTGCCTGTTTTTGATTTAGATAATGGTGGCTCAAAATACTTTAATCCAAATGCAACAATTCTAAAAAAAATTCAGAGAATTTGCATGTTGGAGGAGGAGATTTTTGAGTACCTGTCCTCTCCTAAGACATGTTTATCTTATTGGAGGGTCAAAGATTTGAAAGAGATCTTAGAGTCCAAAATGCTCATTCTATAGATGAAGAAACTCAGTTCTGGAGAAGTTATATGACTTGCCTACAGTCATACAGCTACTTAAGCATCAAAGGAAACACTTGAACTAGGATCATCCCAAGTTCAAGTCCAGTGTTCTATTTACCACATAAAGTTGTCTCCTAGCACTCTGACAGCTATTCAGGAGCAATGAAACTGCCTTCTCAAATCCTCCTGAGCATCACTTTACTGTAGTCAGTCCTGAATTGCTAGCGTTGGATTCTTGGTGGAAGTGAGGCATGGAGCCAGGGCAAGTATATTTGAACAACAACTTTAGGTTTCTGTGTACAGTACTCACCGAGGAAATGATGTCTAAACCAAAAAAAAAAAAAAAATGCATCCTACTGCTTGCTAAAGTGGCAGCAGATTATACTCTAGTAATAGTGATGCCTCTTCTTGAAGGCTTGTTTGAAATTTTCTGCACTTATCAAAGGTCTGAAAGTGAAAGTGATATATCTATGCCCTAAGTAGATGAGGATAACATAAGGTTGGAGCAGTTTAATTGTTTATTTTTTTCATAATTACTAATTCAACTCTTTTTGAGTCTGTGCATATAGTTTATTTAGAAAAAAATGATCATTCATTTGTAAATAAAATGATTGATTTTACGGTATTGAAAGAAGGAATTGATTCATACATTTCCTACTTCATTGCTTTAAAGTGGGACTGCATTTTAAATTTATAACCAAAGAGTAAATCATAATTTAAAAAGTACCTGCAGCGTTTAGAGCAAACAAATGGAGTGTCTCTGGTAAGAATAAGAAGCAGCAACATTTAACGTGGGGAATCCCAGACTATAAACTCTTCTTTGGCTAGATTATATGCAGGACGAGTGTTGACTTTCCATTTATACCTTTGATACGAGTCATTGAACGTTCTGATTTTCAGTTTATTTGTCCTGTCTTCAGCAAAATGGATTGAATGTAGGGTTATCCAACCATGATGCCGTGTCTCAGGGCCTCAGATGTTACACTGATGAAATCTGAGTGTCTGGCACTATCTTTTAGGAATATAAAAATTTGATTTGGTCTCTAGCCAGCTTCCCTCCTGCTCCAGAACGTCGATGGAACATCTGGGAGAACGGTGAAGTCATTAACTGCAGTACTGAACACTTCACATAATACCTGATCCTGTAAGAATTGGGCTGTTCTTTCTGACCCTTATATTTGCAACTGGCCTCAAAGTGAGCTTATCAACATATCTTGCTTTAATTTTTCAATTCTTTTTTTTATTACTGGACACATTAGATTGAATTATAGTTTCATTAAAAGTCCTCAAGAGAAAATGAAGGCAATTATCTTAAAAATAAAACTCCAGATTTCTTAAACTCCCCTCCCTCTCTCTCTTTCCCCATCCTCTCTCTGTTTTTCTAGCTGCTTTTTTAAAGAGAACCGATAATATCACAAGATATTTTGACTTTCAAGTGAATTGGATTTATGTGAGAGTTGCACCAAGTCACTCACCCTGTCTTCTGGAGTCATTGAAGTCCAGTGTCAAAAGTCAGGATGAATGGTACTGGCCCAGGATGCAAATGGCTCATTATAAGTGGCAGATTTTGGCTCAGTATAAGAAAGAACTTTCTAATAATTTTGTCTGACAAATGTTAGAATGGGTTGCTTTGGGAAATAATGAGTTTCTCCTTACTAGAGGCCTTCTAGTAGAAGGTGGATGACTGCTTGATAGGGATAATGTAGAGGGTATCCATTCATTGGATGGAGATTTGGACTTTGTGACATATGAGGGCTGGTGGAACCCTAATATTTTATGTAGTTCACAGTACCATAGGATTGTAGATTTGGCACCTAAGGAACTATATAGTTCAGTCACCTCATTTTACAAATGGGAAAACTGTATGGATTGTTAGGTCAAAGTCTTTTGAGTGCCAGTGATCGTCATTTAAAGACTGAAATATTCCAAGACTTGACTTAATGCATTGGCACCTGAAAACAGGATATTGAGGAGGAGGACTTCACTATCTTTTTTTCCTTTTTAAATTAATTAATTTATTTTTAGTAATCAACATTCACTTCCATAAGATTTTGAGTTTCAGATTTTCTCACCCTCCCTATCCTACCGCTTCCCCAAGAAGGCATGCAATCTGATATACGCTCTACTCATGTATTCATATTAAACATATTTTCACTTTAGTCAAGATGTAAAGAATGGGTAGAACTAATGGGTAGAACCACGAGAAAGAAAAAACAAAACAACAAATGGAAAGGAGAGCAAATAGTATACTTCCTTCTGCATTCAGATTCCAAAGTTCTTTCTCTGGATATGGATCACATTTTCTCTCTTGAGGACTGTGCTGAAATCCCCCTTCCACATGAAATCTGGGCTGGGTATTCAAACAACTTTTGCTTGGTTAAGTGAGAGGTTAAATTATTTACTGAAGATGACATAGGTAGTGAATTACAGAGCCAGGATTTGACCCAGGTCTCCTGGGTCCAAATCTATCACTCTCTGTACTACGTTGAGAAGTGGCAAACTACAGCCCATGGGACAAATAGCCCACCATCTGTTTCTATACTGCTTGCCAGCTAAGGATGATTTTAATGTAAATGCTCACAGTCATACAAAAACAGGCTGTGGACCAGAATGGGCTCATGGGCCAGACTAGGCCCAAGGGTTGACTGTGACCTGTGGGCCATCATTTCCTGACCTCTACAGAACATTGCTATTCTCTGGTTTCTTCGGCTTTCGGTATCTAAAGACTTGACCTGTTCCCTCATCCCAACCAAGACTGAATTCCATGAAATCTAGCAATTTTCTTGAGTCAGGAGTTTGGACATTAGATTTGTTTCTAATTTGTTTTGCTAAACTTCTTTATGGTTTGAAAATGTTAGTATTACTATTACTTCTACTCCTATTATCACTATTAAATTCATACATATAAAACTCTTTAAGGTTTGTAAATGTTTCTATACTACTTAACACTATCACCACCATTACTACAAATATTAATTGATATTTCCATAATGCTTCAAGGTTTGAAAAGTACTTTCCTCATAATAGTCCTGTGCGGTAGAGAGTGAAAGTGTTATTGTTATTTTTATAGACAAGGAAATTGAAACTTTAAGATGGAAACTGATTTCTCTAGGCCCCACAGAGCTAGAATATGCCAAAGGGGGCTTCAAAGTGTCGTGACCGTGTGTTCAGCACACTTTTCGCATGCTACGCTATCCCTTTCTTCAAGACTTACCCCCACTTCCCTTATCCAAGTAATCATTTTTAGGCATGCCAGATCTAAGTACTTGGCCTATTCTCTACTTGTTCAGAATGATCATACCTTAGGCATTGTTCACTATAATATTAGACCACATGCACATTTGTGTGTATTTATGAAACTAAAAAATACTTTCACTCTCTACCACAAATAACTATGTCCAAACAAGCTATCTACAGGATGATTTCTTTTGGGGGCAAGAGAGTAGTGATGTTATAGGGATGGTGAGTGGAACTGTAGGGCAATGGAATGAAGGACTCACCTTTTCCAGAAGCAATGTGGTTTTGATTTGGTCATTATTCCTAGAGGAAGAAGGGAAAAAAATGGAAAGGAGGGACATCTGTAGGGGGTGGGTGGCTGACTAGATGTGGTGGGCAATGAACATGCAGTTGTTGCGACATCCGTAGCAGATATTGGATTAAAAGGTTGGCTCATCCAGAAAACATCTGGATATTAAGTAGGACTTCTAGTGCTTTCTCTTGACTGGTTTCTTAATTATTCTTCTCCCATCCAGGGTGGGCTTTGGTGTTCTTGGGATCTCTTCTCTCTCTATATTCTTTCTTTGGTAATCTCATCACTCCTCTTAAGAAGTAATTAAAGAGTGAACTCCTCTATTAGTTTTCTGCAGATGACCCACAAATCTACAAATGCAGCCCTCACTTCTCTCTTTACCTTCAGTGACATATGACCAACTACCTATTGGATTTACCTGGATGTACCATAAGAATCTCAAACTCAATGTGTCCAAAAACATAATTCATTTGCTTTATTTGTTTGTCTATATTTATACTAAACCCACCCCTCCTCATGTTTCTCTTTCTATCTAGAGCACTATCTTTCTTCCAGCCACATATATTTACAACTTGAGAGTCCATCTAAGCCCTTCATTCACTTTCTTTCCCTCTCATACCCAATCAGTAGCCAAACAGTGTTAATTCTGCTCCACAGTGTCTCTTACAGCTTATCTCTTTGCTCTAATAGCTATCCCTTGTAGACCTGACCCTACCTTCTATCTCCCTGCCTTTGTATAGATTGTGCTCATGCTTAGAATGTTCCACCTCCTCACTCCTGCCCTCATCAGTCCTTCACAGAGCTCAAGTACTCCTAAGTACTTAATGAACTGAAATCAATTTCTCCACAGTTGAGCACTAACTATCCAGCCTCTTGGTATCTGTCATCTGAACCTAAAAGGTAAAGGGACTCAATATTTATTCATTGATAAGGGAAGAACCCTGGGTTTGCTCTTTGGGAGTTTCAAAGATCTGCTCTGATCCTGAAGTCCAAGTTTATCTTTGATTCATTCTCCTAAATGCTTCCTTGCTTTTCAGATCTTGTGTTACTCTTGCAATCTTGAGGATGAGGTAGAAAGAGACCAAAGGGAGACCCCTGTACAATGAAAACAAACAACTGAGATCTGCAAAATCTTCAGAATCTTAGCCTCCTTGCTAACTTCAGAACTCCCCACTGTTTTCCTGTCACCTGCTCTGAGAAGGAGGGTTTAAATTATTTTATGTATTGAATTTAGTGATGCACTGGGGTGGGTTTAGCAAATATTGACTTAGGAAGAAATGTATACTACTGACAATGTTTTATAGCAGTTTGCTGTTGTTTAACTGTGAGAAATCCATTCCCTGGATTATGATGTCCATGATAATTATTGGATTATTGTTCTTCATGATGGGAATGAAGTTTAATAGGCTACAGGGCACTATTCCCCAGAGGGTGTGATTTTGTGTATACAAGGTGTATAATAGTGGCAGCCAGCCCACAGAGGAATTAGAAAAAAACAGGAATAGCAAATAGCAAATCACCGAAAAATGACTTCAGCCTTCAACGTTCTTGACGAATCATCTATTTAATACTAACATCAATCAAGCAACAAGTGTTTATTAAACATAACTGGAAATTGCAAGGATGCCCATCTTTTGGGGAATGACTGAACAAGTTATGGTATGTGACTGTAATGGAAATATGCTGTAAGAAATGATGAGCTTAGTGATCTTAGAACAACATGAAGACTAGCATGGAATAATGAAGAGGAGAATCAGAAGAACCAACTGGACATCGTATATGGTAACAGCAATATTTGTTCTAAGAAGGAATTTGAGCAAATAAGTGACTTTGACGATTATAAAGACACAATTTAAAAACAAAGAAGATATGAAGAAGGATGCTATCTGCATCCAAAGAACTGATACATAGAAGTATATTTAGGATAAGTTAACACACACACACACAACTATTTGTGTCTAATGGTAGCCATCTCTAGAGTGGGAGGTAGAGGGTGGGGAAGAAAAAAGCAAACAAAGAAATATTTATGATAACTTTATTATATATTTTAAAAGAATAGAAAATTGCACATCATAGATTTGCAGTTTCACATTCCATCATCTTTTTTTTATTATTCTATGTTATGGAAATGCTTGTTTTATTCCATAAATTAAAAATAAAATAAATAAATATGAAAAAACTACTAGTTCAAGGCTTATTTCTAGGGATTGGAGGTGTAAGTACAAAAAATGGGGCAATCTATATTCATAAATAGCTTACTGCAGCTACAAGTTTCATGGTATTGATACAAGAATGCTGAATTTGGAAATGAGACAGAACTTTGTGTGACCTTGGGCAAATTAGTCACCTTCTCTGAATATGTTTGTTCACCTGTCTGAGTAGGGTCTGGGACTTGATATGCTAAGATCACTTTAGGCTCTAAATCCTGGGCTTTTAGGAATCTATTTCAGTGACAGATCCCAAAATGCCATTTCCTAAGGTGTCCTTGAGGATATAAAATAGGGAGCTGACAATGCACAGCTTTATGGTTCCCACATCTAATGAGAAGAAGAATTAGCAATCTGAGCTAAAAGATGTTGTATGGATAATTTAATGGGGGAATGTTGTTAGCAGAACCTAAATAACTTTTTTTAAATGTAATTTTTTTATTTTTCTCCAATTATATGAAAAACAATTTTTAAGTAATTTGATACAGGTTTTACATGGGCAGTCATGAAAATACATTTCTATTTTATTCATGTTGTGAAAGAAAACATAGACAAAGATACCCCAAGAAAAACAAGGAAGTAAAGTAAAAGTGTGCTTCAATCTCCATCAGCTCTTTCTCTGTAGATGGATGGCATTTTTTATCATATGTCCTTCAGAATTGCCTTGGACCATAGCTAAATCATTCGCAGTTCCTCATTATGTCAAATTGCTGTTAATATACACAATGCTCTTCTGCTTCTGCTTATTGCACTTTGCATCAGTTCATGTAAGTCTTTCCAAGCAGAACCTGAATAATTTTTAAATAGTTTTCCATGCTTTGAAATTCTCTGATTTTCAGATCCTTAGAAGTCTAGCAAAAGACTATGAGTAAAAAAATAAGTTGTACTTCTTAAAACAGAGAAAATAGACATGATCCAAAGTTTTTTGAAGAGAAAGAAGAAAACAGTATAACCCTCAAATTATCAATAAAACTAGGGAAAAAAACTCTAAAATGTTTTCTAAAAATCTTCATAAATGTAGATATCCACCATATCCTATGGCTGTTCTGCAGAACTCTGGGCCATTCATAAAGAAATACTAATACAGCTGTAGTTTGCACAGGGAAGGAAAGAAATAGGCATTATCAAGTACCTAGTATTGGGGTCACAATGAGTCAGACCCAACTGAAATGACTAAACAATAACATGTGCTGGACACTGTGCAAAATGCTTTACAAATTTTATCTCATTTGAGTCTCATGACAACCCTGGGATATAGGTGCTTTTGTTAGCCCCATTTTGCAATTGTAGAAAATGAGGCAAACAGAAGTTAAAAGATTTGCCCAGGGTCACACAGCTACTAAGTGTCTGAAGCCAGATTTGAATCCAAATTTTCCCGATTCCAGTTCCGGTGCTCTATTCACTGTGCCCTCTTGTTGGCTTGAGGCAGAGGGAGGGAGGGAGGGGAAGGCCACAGAGAGCATTTATCACATCTAGGAGAGACATTTAGGCAGTATTCATTCATTCACCTTTCCAAGAAATAAGTATTGTGTAACTACTTTATACTGAGAACTCTGGACGTATAAAGTTAAATTAAATTATACCTTTTAATTACTTATGATCCTATAAGGGAGAGAGGCTGTGTACACAGATCCTTTGATGAATCCAATTTTTTCTTAATATGTGCTCTCATTCTCCAAATAACTATAGTACAAAACAGACTGTGAAGGTATAACAAAGAAGGCACTAGCAAGATCCTCATAGGTGCACAACGGAGAGAGAGAGACAACGTCCAGCTTTGTCTGGGTCTTTAAAGATCTGAATAGTAATGACAACTTACATTTACATGGCTCATTTATTGCGACACTAGTAAAACTGAGAAAGCAATAATAATAACCCTCACTTCAATAGCATTTTAGTGTTTACAAAATGCTTTCCTTGTCATGACTCTGTAAGGTACGTAGGACAAAGGTTATTATCCCCATTTTATTTGTAACAAATGAGATGAAGCAAACTTACATTTCTGTGAGTGCTTTCCCCAAGTACTAGCCCATTCTATTAAAGACTACATTTTCTTTTTAAATTAATTTTTTGTTTTCAATTTTCAACAATCACTTCTGTGCATTTTAAATTTTCTCCCCCTTCCTCTCCCCTTCCTCCATGCAATCTTATATGAGTTCCACACATACATTCTTATTAAACACATTTTCACATTAGTCATGTTGTATAGAAGAATTAAAACAATTGGGAGAAATCATGAGAAACACTAAACCAAAACAAAACAAAACATAACACAAGAGAAAATAGTCTGCTTCATTCTGCATTCCAATTCCATAGTTCTTTCTCTGAACGTGGATGGCATTTTGCCTCAAGTCCTTTGGGAATGTTTTAGGTCCTCACTTTGCTGTGAAGGGCTAAGTCTATCAGAAACAGTCCTCACACACTGTGGCTGTTACTGTGTATAATATTCCTCTGGTTCTGCTCATTTCACTCAGCATCAGTTCATATTAGTCTTTCCAGGTTTTTCTGAAGTCCGCTGTTCATCATTTCTGATGAATTATTCAAGCCAAATAGTATTCCATTACATTCATATACACATACCACTTGTTCAGCCATTCCCCAATTGAAGGGTATTCCCTCAATTTTCAGTTCTTGGCCACCATGAAAAGAGCTGCTGTAAATATTTTTGTACATGTGAAACCTTTTCCCATTTTTATAATCCCTTTGGGATACAGTCCTTGAAGCAGTATTACTAGGTGAAAGGGTATGCACATTTTCATAGACCTTTGCGCATAGTTTCAAATTGTTCTCCAGAATGGTTGGATCATCTCACAGCTCTACCAACAATGAATTAGGGTTCCAACTCTCCCACGTCTTCTGCAACATTTATCATCTTCCTGTTTTGTCATGTTGGCCAATCTGATAAGTGTGATGTTGTACCTCAGAGTTGTTTTGATTTGCATCTCTCTAATCAATAGTGATTTAGAGTATTTTTTTATATGACTATAGATATCTTTAATTTCTTCCTCTGAAAACTGCCTGTTCATAAAGGACTACATTTTCAAGGAGGGCTCAGGAATGTGAATCTGACTTGATTACTGGGAGGCAGAGACTTTAAATTCCTACAAGATGTAATTTTGGCAGTATAGGACATGTCATCATGGCAAAGAAATAATGTAATTGAATAAGCAGAAAATGCTGCAGAGATGATAGGGCATCCTGAGACATGAAGGTGACCACCAGTAGTCAATCAATCAATCACAAGTTGATATTTATTAAGTGCCTACTATGTTTTAGGCAATGTACTGAGCTCTGGGGATATAAAAAAAGAGGCACAGTCTCTGGCCTCAAGGAGCTTGTGATCTAATGGAGAAGACAATGAGCAAATAGGTATATACAAAGCAAGCTATATGCAGTTCAAATACAGGATAATTAATAGAGAAAGCATTGGAAATAGGAGGGGCTGGGGAAGGCTTCCTGTAGAATGTGGGATTTTACTTGGGACTTATAGGAAGCCAGGGGGGGTCAATAGTTGGAGCAGAGCAGGGAGAGCATTCCAGGTAAGGGGGAAAGTCAGAGAAAACACCTAGAGCTGAGAAGATGGAGTGTCTGCTTTCTAGAACAGGAGGCAGTGTCACTGGATCAAGGAGTATATGGTGGGGAGTAAGGTTTAAGAAGGCTGAAAAAGTAGGAGGGGGCAAGGTTATGAGGGGCTTTGAATGCCAAATGGAGCATTTTGTATTTGATCCTAGAGATAGTAGGAAGTCACTACAGTTTATTGAATTGGGGACATGACATGATTGGAATTCTGCCTTAGGAAAACCATGTCAGTAACTGAATGGAGAATGAATTGGAAGAAGGAAAGGTGTGAGGCAGACATACTCAGCATCAGGCTATTGCAACAATTCAGGCATAAGATGATAAAGGGCCACAATATAGTGGTGTTGGTGTCAGAAGAGAGAAGGGCATATTTGAAAGATGTTGCGAAGGTGAAATCAACTGGCTTTTGAAGCAGCTTGAATATTGTGAGGTGGGGGTGGAGGCAATATCGAATAATCCAGGAGGACTACTAGGTTGTGACTTTGAGGTACTGGGAGGGATGGTGTTGCTCTTTACAGTAATAAGAAAAGTAGAAATGGAGATGGTTAAAGGAAAAACTATAAGTTCCATTTTAGACACATTGAGTTTAAGACATCCACTGGACATCCAGTTTGATGTGTCCAAAGGACAGTTTGAGATGTGAGATTGCAGATTAGCTGAGAGTTTGGGTCAGGCTAGGTGAATTTGAGAATTGTCAGCATAGAGATGGTAATTAAATCCATGGGTACTAATGAGATCACCAAGTAAAGTAGTATTGAGGGAGAAGAGAAGAGGACCCAGCACAAAACCCTGAGTGATACCCATATTTAGAGTCTGTGATCTGGAAGGCAATCCAACAGAGGAGAAAGAGTCAATTAGGTAGAAAGAGAATAAGGAGGGACTGAGAAAAGAGTATCCAGATGGAGAGAATGCTCAACAACATCAAAGGCTTCAGAAAGATCAAGGACAATGAGAATTGAGAAGAGGTCAATGGATTTGGCAACTAAGAGATAATTGCTAATCTTGGAGAGAACAGTTTCTGTGGAATGATGAAGTTAGAAGCCAAATCATAAGGGGTTAAGAAGAGAATAAGAGGAGACAAAGTGGAGTCACCCATTATAGTTGGCATCTCAGAGGACTTTAGCTATAAAAGGCAAAAAGGATAATAGTTACTGGGGATGGAAAGGTCAGCTAAGTGAAACAGTGGATAGTCAGAAGATTCTTCCTGAGTTCAGTTCTGACCTCAGAAGTTTACTCATGTGACTCTGGGCAAGTCATTTAAGCCTGTTTGCCTCAGTTTCCTATTCTGTAAAATGAGCTTGTATCTTTGTCTGAAAAAATCTCAATTGGGATCACAAAGAGTCAAATATGACTGAGTAACACAATAATGGAAGGGTCAAATGAGGGTTGTTTTCAGGATGAGGGAAACATGGGCATATTGTTAGGAGACCTCTAAATGAGCTTAATGAGCAGGCTGCTGGTCAATTAATGAGAAGGTTAGCCAGGAGAGACACAGAATTTGTCAGTCATTCAGGGTCTTGTGGAGGCTGCAGAAATCTGTAGCAGAATGATAACTGAGAGCTCTGAGTGTCCAAGAGCAAAGGAAAATGGTGATCAGCTGGATCCTGACTCTTGTTAAGTAATGAGACTCTGAGGCAGTTCTCTAAACTGAAAAGAACTCACACTTTCTTCACATTTGCAGGCAGAAGTCTGCAAGGGGTATACTCTAAAAGCAGTACAGGCAGATACTCATTTGAGGAATAGGTGATGAAAATTTTTCTATTATTTTATGTTTCCATTTTTGTTCCAATTAAATGCTTTTGTTGATTTTATGTTGTCATTTATCTTGGTTTCATTTAAGGAGGTAACAACTCAATATTTATATCTCAATGGAGTTCAGAAATCCCACAGTTTTTGCCTGGGTGAGAACACAGGCAGCCAAGGCAGATGATTTAACAGAGAATTATTCTATGAACTGGAACTGCACCTCTTTAAGGAGCTAAAGCTATCTGGTCCAAAGGACATAGTCAGCTGAGTGAAACTTGGAGTTCAAATCCTGCCGCAGTTACTAGCTGTACGATCTTGGACAATTAACCTCTCTTAGTGTTAGATTCACTAATTATAAAGTGGAGATAATAATAGTACTTACCTTACAGGCTTGTTCTGAGGAACAAATAACTTCACATAGGCAAAGCACATTGCAAACTTTAAAGTGCTATATAAATGTTAGTTATTATTATTTCTATAAGAATAGAAAAAAAATTAAAGCTCATTTAGCCAAACAACCTGGGGTAATATATTAGGATACTGTATTTGAAATGAGATGACTTGACTTTGGAATGTGGTTCTGATATTTACTACCTTTGTGATCTTAGACAATTCACTCCCCTTTTCTGTGCATTAGTTTTCTGAACTATATACAAAAAATATATTAGTTAGAAAACTTCTTGTGGTGTCTCTGACTTTCCCATAATTATTCAGCTAGTGAGAGACAGAGACAGCATTCAGAGTTGCATCTTTAACACCAACACCAGTACTCAGGTCATTGTATTTCACTGTCTTGAATGTTACTATTTCATTTTACAGAGCAGGAATCTTAGCCTGAACAAGGTGGAATGATTTGACCACCATTAAACAGATGGTAGATTTTAATATATCATCTAGGTCACCTGAATCTAAGGTCAGTGAAATGGGGAGGCAGAGTTGGAGAGCTCCTGGGGTTGTTGGTTGGGGGAGCCTTCTAGGTTGAATGAATGATATAAGGGAAGTATGCGATGAAGAAGAAGGAATTGAGAGAGAAGTCCTTTTCTGCTGGATAGGAGGAATGACCTTCAGTAAAACTAAGAGGGAAAGTCTTTACTTCAGATTTCAGGTACTTTCTAGGGTATATATTCTGGAGTCAGTGGGTTCCCTAAAGTCCTTCAAATTCCATGTAATGTAAGGACAACCTACGGTAGGCTATGCGTAGGGATACGTTAGCAAGTGCATATCAGTTGGCTGTCTTAAAAAATGTACACAGAACACACTTCTAAGTTTCATATTACTCATTGTTAATATTTTCTCCATCATTTTAGTGTAGATTAGCAACCAAACAACAGATCAAACTGGTGATATAAATGCTCACTCTGAAGCTTTTTAAAAATTTATTTTAATTTAATAAGCATTTCTATAATATAGTATAATAAAAAAGATGATTGTACATGGAACTGCAAATCTATTATGTACAACTTGATATGACTTTTAAATATACAATAAAATTATCATATGAATTTCTTTTTTCCTTTTTTATCTCCCCCACCCCTCCCCATGGCTACCATTAGACACAAATAGGTATATCTATCTATCTATCTATCTATCTATCTATCTATCTATCTATCATCTATCTATATCTATCGATATATATGTATATCGATAGATATAGATAGATATGTATGTAAAGTTATTCTGAAATAATTCACTCTGAAAATTTAACAGTTGTCTTTCCCCAGTTCATATGAACTGGCTTGCTTTCATGTCCAGACCCAGCCTGGATGGTGTTTCATTTGGACCCCAAGATCCCAAAGCTCTATCATATTAATTTTAACTAAATTAGTGTGTGTTTGATGAGCAAGGTACCTTTCTCTTTTATTGAATAAATGTTGTAGAATAATCCCTGGCAATTGATTTGCATCATACAGTTGAGACAATGAAATTTAAAATAAATTAAAGCCACTTATACAACTGTGCGTATGAAATTAATATGGGGGATTTGAATATTTATGACGGTGAATCAGATTAAGCTGCTGAACTCCTTAGGAAAAAAAATCTGCTATTAATGATGTGTGGCTCTCAGGAATAAGTTATTCAGTTTTTGTAGTATGTCTTGATTGAATAGAAATAAACTAATCATATTTGTAAAGTGAAAAAAGTTTATTAAATGGGGTATATGTATATGTGTGTGAGAACACTGTTTTCTTCCTCAAATAAAGTTATAGTAGACATTTTCTAAAAACTGTAATAGGTCATAGTTTATATTTTAAAATATTCACATAATACAGTATTTATGGGTTTGAAAAACCCAAAGTGAGTGAAAGCTAAAGATTTATATACATTTTTTAATTATTCAACTGAAAATTAAGACTTTTTAGCAGACCTAGAACTGTTAAATGAATTGTGTTCCCAGAGAGCTGAAGAATTTCCTTACTCTACCAGATCTTTTGAGCCCTGGACTTGGAATCAAGAAGGCAGGTTCAAATACAGGCATGGATACTTACTTGCCAATCAATCTTAACCATTTTAAGTCTGTTTTCTCATCAATAAAATAAATCTAGGACTAATTACAATCATTGGGATGTGCTGAGGAGAATGCCCCTTACAGCCACAGAAAGAGGAAATAGTAGATAATTCTCCAGTACTCTTGATCTGGCCTTTTACAAACATTTTCTCTCCTGACTTCTGCCTCCTGGCTTCCCTCATCATCTTTCAAGTCTCAGCTTAAATCCAACTTTCTGCGGGAAAATTTTTCCAATCTACCTTAATTGTAGTGTCTTCCAATTCTGATTGGTGCCAATTTATCTTGCATATATAATTCATATATAGTTGTCTGCATGTTGTTCCCCTATTATACTATTAGTTCCTTGGGGGTGGGAACTGTTTTTTCCCTTTCTTTGTGTCTCCAATGAGTAGTAAATGCTTGGCACATAGTGGGCATTTAACTAAAGCTAGCTCATTGATCAGGCAGGTAGCCAAAGGTAAGGTTAGGGAAAACCTGGGGTTCTGGAACCTTTTTAACCTTTAGAAATGGCAGGTCTATTTTGAGCTCTCCATTTGCTGGTGCCTTCTGCCATGATATCTATTTTGTTTATATATTTTTATTTACTTTTTCCTCACCTACACCCTCCAATAGAATATAAATAAAAGAACTATCCACTTTGTGTATTCCCAGTGCCTATCCTAATACCTGGTATGTGCTTTAATAAACGTAAGGAGTTCATAAAATTTTTTTTGAATTGACTGAACAAGTGAGAATTGGGGGATATTAGCTAGATTCAGAATTTAGGGAATTAGAGTACTAAGTAAGCCCAGTCTGCTTTGGGGTCAGATGCTCTGGGCTTTTAAAGCTGTCTCCGATACTGACCTAATATCTTGGACAAATCACCTCTCTGAATCTCAATTTCTTCACATGTAATATGAGACAGGAAGAGCTTATGATCTCAGAGATTCCTTTTTTCAGAATATAAGATATAGTTCCACAGTTGTTTATTGTAATTGGGAAAATAATTCCTTTCCCTGAAATAAGAAATTCTGAGGGAGAAATTATTTAGATGATTTTGTTGACCTGAAGTTATATTGGTAAGATTCCTGAGAATAGAACTTATTTTACTTTAAAAATTTGTATTCTTAACACATAGCACAGTATTTTGCATGGTAGGTACTTAATGGATGCTTAGTGATTAATCATTATCAATTGATTGACTGGAGTGGTAGAGGGAATGAAGAAGGGAAAAAAGTGAATGGTGGTTGGTCTCAAAGGGAAATGAAATGAACATTGAAAATAGATCAAGTAGATGTGTGTAGCATACAGACACATGTAATATACATATGTAGTAGACATACATAAAGAGAACTGGATTTGGAGTCTGAGTACCTGGATTTAAATCTCATCTTCTTACCAGATGTGTTGCCTTGGGCATGTCATTTCTCTTTACAAGCCTCAGTTTCTTCATCTGTAAAATGAGGGATTTGGAGTAGATGGACTCTAAGGTTTTTTTGTATTTTGTTACCAATGATCCTATTATAAGTGAAGTTATTCCAGAGGTGAGGAAAAGGCAATGGGGAAAAGAAATGCTTATGACTTTAACCCAGTGAGAAGTAAAGATAGCTTCAGGGCTAATCAGAGGTGAAGCAAGTAGAGGGATTGTCAGGGACCCAGCAGAGAGGGAGTCATGGAACAGAGCCTGAAGGAAGATTGGGTCACCTCCTCCTTTTTCTAATGTGAGTTTGCTCACTCATCACTACCCTGTCACAGAATGCCAGCATTTTTTCTTCAGGAAGTATTCTCCTGGTGAGGATCAAATGCAAAATGATGGAGGGTCCAGCACAAGAATTATCTGATATTTTGCTTTTGTGACACCTGACATTTCTGAAATGCCTAATCCAGAATGATCCTATCATGCGTGATATGTCAGGTGGCCCACTGGGACACCAGTTAGAATGTTAGCAGTCAAAAGGACCTTTGAGATCCTCTCAGTGTTTCTCAGTGCTGTTTCCAGCAGTGAGGTTGGCATGGGGGAATGAGTGGTTCTAACTTGATACCAAAGGGAAAATAAGTTGTATGATTTTAATAAAGAAATAGGGTTAGCAACCAAAATAACTGTAGTCAACCCTTACTGAGGAGAGAAAGGCAGAGGACTTTCCCAGTCCAAAACTACATAGCATGTCTGTAAAAGTTGACATGGTGTGGAAAAACACTGGATTTGGAGAAGGAAGACCTGGGCTTGAATCTGACCTGTGCCACTTTCTTTCTCTGTGACCTTAGCAATCAACTTAATCTTTCTGAATATCAGCTTCCTTCTCTGTGAAATAAGGGGATTCAACTATGTGATTTCTTTTTTTAAAAAAATATATAATTTATTTATTTTTAGTTCTTAACATTTACTCCCACAAGAATTTGAATTCAAAATTTTCTCCCCATCTGTCCCCACCCCAGGACAGCATATACCCTGTCCACCTCTTCCTCCAGTCTGTCCTTCTATTACCCATCCTTCTTCAATCTGCTTCCCCCTCTATTTTCCTGTAGGGAAGAATAGATTTCTATACCCCATTGCCTATATAGCTTAATTTCCAGTTGTATGCTAAAACAATTTTTAATATTCATTCTTAAAGCTTTGAGTTCCATATAGTCTCCCTCCCTCCCCGCTCACCCTCACTGAGAAAATAAATGATTAAATATGTTGTAAGTGTGTAACAATGCAAAGCACTTCATAATAGTTATGTTGTAAAAGACTAACCATATTTCCTACTATACTGTCCTGCCCTCCATTTATTCCCTTCTCTCCCTTGACTTGTACTCCCACAAAAGTGTTTGTTTCTGATTATCCCTTTCGCCGATTTGCTGTCCCTTCTATTATCTTCCCTCTCCTATCCCCTTCCCCCTTGCCTTCCTGCAGAGTGAAATAGATTTCCATATCCAATTGAGTGTATGTTATTCCTTCCTTAAGCCAAATTCCATGAGAGTAAGGCTTAATTATTTCCTTTCATCTCCCTCCTCTTCCCCTCCATTGTAAAAACTCTTGCCTCTTTTATGAGAGATGATTTGCTGCATTCTACCTCTCTTAGTACATTCTATTCAACAGTAAATTTAATTTTTTTTTAGGTATTCTCCCTTCAAATTCAGCTCACCCTGTGCCCTCTTCTATGTGTATATGTATGTGTACATACACATATACATTCCTACACATATATAATATACACATATATACATACCCATACCCACATATATATATATATTCTCTCTAACTGTCATAACACTGAAAAAGGTCTTATGAGTTATAAATAACATCTTTCCATGTAAGAATGCAAATAGTTTGACTTTAATAAGTTCTTTAAGGCTTCTCTTTCCTGTTTACCTTTCCATGTTTCTCTTGATTCTTGTATATGAAAGTCAAATTTTCTATTCAGCTCTGGTCTTTTCAACAAGAATGCTTGCAAGTCCTCTATTTCATTGAAATTCCATTTTTTCCCCTGAAGTATAATACTTAGTTTTGCTGGGTAGGTGATTCTTGGTTTTAATCCTATCTCCTTTGACCTTCAGAATATCATATTCCAAGCCCTTTGATCCCTTAGTGTAGAAGCTGCTAAATTCTGCATTATCCTGATTGTATTTCCACAATACTTGAATTGTTCCTTTCTGGCTGTTTGTAATATTTTCTCCTTGACCTGGAAAGTCTGGAATTTTGCTAAAATATTCCTAGGAGTTTTCCTTTGGGGATCTCTTTCAGGAGGTGATCTGTGAATTCTTTTTATTTCTATTTTACCTTCTGGTTCTAGAATATCAGGGCAGTTTTCCTTAATAATTTCTTGAAAGATGATATCTAGGCTTTTTTTGATCATGGTTTTCAGGCAGACCAATAATTTTTAAATTATCTCTTCTGGATTATTTTTCCAGGTCTGTTATTTTTCCAATGAGATATTTCACCATTGTCTTCTATTTTTTCATTCTTTTAGTTTTGTTTTGTAATTTCTTGGTTTCTCATAAAGTCATTAGCTTCCATCTTCTCCATTCTAATTTTTAAAGCACTTTTTTTTTGAACCTCCTTTTACATTTGGCCCATTCTGCTTTTTTAAAGCATTCTTCTCCCTGACTTTTTGGACATCTTTTGCTATTTGACTTAGTCTGTTTTTAAAGGTGTTATATTTTCTTCAGCATTTTTTGGGGTCTTCTTTAGCAAACAATTGACTTGCTTTTCATAATTTTCTTGCATTGCTCTCATTTCCCTTCCCAATTTTTCCTCCACCTCTTTTGGTTGATTTTCAAAATCCTTTTTGAGCTTTTCCATGACCTGAAACCATTGCATATTTTTTTTGGAGGTTTTGGATGTAGAAGCCTTGACTTTAATATCTTCCTCAGATGGTATGCTTTGTTCTTCCTCATCCAAAAGGATGGAAGAAAATATCTGTTCACCAAGAAAGTAATCTTCTATAGTCTTATTTTTTCCCTTTTTGGAGCATTTTTCCAGCCAGTTATTTGACCTTTGAATCCTTTGTCAAGTAGAGGGTATACTCTAGGGACCTGTAAGTTCTCAGTTCCTCCAAGCTGGCACAATTGAGAGAGAGGAATTTCCTCCTCTCCTGGCCTGTGATGTCATCTGTGTGCAACCAAAAGCACTCTTTTGTGCCCTGGAACTGTGTGTGTGATTCCCTCTCCAGAGCCTCCACCAGCTCCACCACACCAGTGCTTCTCCTCACCTCAGGATCACCATTCAGAACTGAGACCCAGATCAGCTGCTCGATTGTTTCGGAGTCTTTAGACTGAGGGCTCCAAAAGTAGAAGCTGTTGCCATAGTGGCTGCTGCTGCCCTGAGGCCAGGGCTGGAGTGAGACTGGGCTCCCTTCTCACCTAAGTGAAAGAGCTTTCTTACTGACCATTGAAGCTGTCTTTGGCATTTGGGGGTTGAGAAATCTGGGAAATGCAGCTGCTGCCCATGATTCTGTGCCCTAAAGCCTGTTCCAGTTTTGTCTCTGCGGTGTGGCCAAGGCTGGACTGGGTTCTGCTGTGAGCCTGGCGTGATAAATCTTTCTTGTCAGCATTCCAGGCTTCCTTGGGCTGGAAATATCTTTCCCTTTGTCATTTTGTGGCTTCTGCTGCTCTAGAATTTGTTTAGAGTTATTTTTTACAGGTATTTTATGGGCTATGGGTGTAGAGCTAGAGAAGGTCCATCCTTCTGCTTCCCCATCTTGGCTCTGCCCCTGGATTATATGATTTCTAAGTCCCCTTCCAACTCTAGCATACTTTGGTTCTAAAGAGTACCCTCATACCCCTGTCACTGAATTTGTTGTAGTGTTTGGTTATTATTTATTATTCTTATTATTTTTGGATAGGACCAGCCCTATTTTTACTGATTGTAACATTAAGGGAATTTGAAGAGCTTTCCAGTCCCTTAATAGGTCCATGTGGCATGCCTTGAGCTTTGACTGAGCCCTCAGGTTGAGTTTCATGAAGCCTGTGGTAGGAGGAACTTGCTGAATGGGTGGAGCAGGAAGGGCAGAGCTGAGAGAGAGTGAAGTAGAGTCAAGAGAGAGGCAGTAGGCAGAGCAGCTAACCTGGGTGAGAGAGAGGCATTTTGCCTAAGGGAGCTTGTTTGTGGAGAGACCTGAATGAGGGAAGACTTGGGGATGGCATAGATGGTAATGTGTACAAACTTCATTGTTACCATGGTAGAATTGCCTTTCCAGTATCTGAATAAATATTTTGTTTTCGTCTTTGAGGAAGAGAGTATATTTTGTGAATTTTCCCTGGAAATATGCATGCATATCCATAGTGGCTACTGTGCGTATCACATTGGTACCGCAAAGGTTTATTGAAGTATTAGTGACTAAGACCTATGAAAACAACAATATAGTTTCTTGTAAAAGAAGTAAAATGGAAGACATGGAAGGTGCAAAGAGTTTAATTTAGCCTAGATTTCATGGGGGGCCAGGAAACCCCAAATCTTCCTAACGGTTAGGGCTACTCAAAAGTAGAGCAGGCTACCTCACGAGGCAGTCAAGTCAATGAGAATCTATTGTTTAACCAGGCCCTGTGCTAAATGCCAGGTGGTGAGTGTGGAGGTTTATAAGTAGAGAATGGATCGCTACTTGGGCGTTATATAATAGGAATTCCTTTTATATATAGATTGGAGTAGCTGGCTATCAAAGTGTCTTCCAAACCTGAAATCCTGTGATTCTTTTTACAGATTTTCCTTGAACATTCTACTTTTTCAGGTGGCACGTGCCAGTAGGAAAACTGTCAAAGTTGTCTGAAGTCTCATATTAGTATCTTGAGGCTTACACTCATCTCAACAGAGCATGAATGCATGTCTCAAAATCTTCAAACTTGCATTTCTCTTCTTTTGACTTTGTTTAAAGTGTCTTTCTTACTTTCACCTACAAGCAATTTTAGCAATAAGCATGTGTGAATTGGGAGACAGGTGTACGAGTTCAGGGATATGACTGTGTTGTTGTACATCTCAAGTTTGTTTTGGTTTTGTATTTCACCCCAGTATTATACAATTATACAATATATAATCATGAGCTATAAAATAGCACTTTTTTTCTTCTGCCAGGGGCATTTCATGACATCAGATGAGGCATTGATATTGGACCTGATTTACAATAAGGAGGTACTTGGGGTACATATTCTGCCTGCCAAGGCACTAAAATGATGATGATGGTGGTGTGGACTTTCCTTCCAGTAGCAATTGTGCCCAGCACTGTGGGCACTGGTAAAGGAATGAGAGGTGCAGAAGACCCTGGGGGTAGGGGAGTGTAGCATTTGTAGTGCCCAGTAAAAAAGAGACCTCACTTTCACTGACTCCTGGGATGTAGCACCCACGCCCTAAGGATTTCCTTAATATCATGTTCTTTCCCAGTCTGCCCTCTATCATTATTGACCACCTTAGGGTGGATCTCATTACAAACTGTCCTGGGGACATACTAGATGCCAAATGCCCAAGATCAGCAGCATGTACCCACATTGGTGCATACCAGTCTCTCTTTCCTTTTCCCCTATTACCACTTCAACTGAACCAAGCCCTTCTGGTTTGCCTCAGAGGATCATGAATTCAGAATTGTAAGGGAGCTTAAAAATCACTAACTACAATACTCTCATTTTATAGACGAAGAAAATGAGGTTTAGAGAAATTATGACTAATCCAAAGTTATAATATAATAAGAAGTCAGAATTTGAACCCAGTCCTTATGATTATAAATCCATCCTTTCACTTTCCTTTCCCCCAGTACTTGCTAGCTGTATGAGTTTAAGCATGTTTCTGATACCTTTCTTGGATCTAATTTCTTTTGTTGCTGTTGAGTTGTTGCAATTATGATTGACTCTTTGTGACCCCATTTGGAGTTTTCTTGGAAAAGATACTAGAATGAGTTATTATTTCCTTCTCCAGCTCATTTTACAAATGAGGAAACTGAGGCAAAACAGGGTTAAATAACTTGCCCATGGTCACATTTGAACTCAGGTCCTTCTGACTCCAGGGCCAGAATTTCATCCACTGCACTACCTTCTACCCTATGAAACGAGGAGGTTGGACTGGGTGACTTACTACTGGTTTGAGTTTAAGCACATCTTGATACCTTTCAAAGACCCAGTTTCCACCCTTTGAAATGAGGAGGTTGAACTAGTTGATTTAGAGCATAGAATGCTGAAGTTGGAGTCAAACACACAAGTTCAAACCCTGCCTCAGATACTTAATAGCTGTGTGATTCTGGAAAAATCTTTCAAACTCTGTGAACCTCGGTTTCCTGCTATGTAAAATGGGGATGATAATAGCACCTACCTCACAGGGGTTGTGAGGACAAAATCAGACAACAGATGTAAAAGGCTTTGTAAACTTTAAAATGCTATAAAAATGCTTAGTTGTTACTGTTATTTTCTCTAGACTACCTCCCATTCTGTGGAGATGATTTCAAAATTCTGTTGACTCCCTACCTCCCATTAAAATTTTTAGTTATTTTAAAAATATTTTGAATCAAATGCCAGCAAATTCTTTCCTTTTAACCATGTGAGGTGTATGACTGAGTTGCATGATATGTGTAACACTCTTTGGCAGCTAGTCAGAAGCCCTGTTTCTAAGCAGGAAGCACAACCAGAGGTGGGGATTACGTTTGTTTTTTGACAGCAGAAGAAGGAATGACACAGGATTAGAAAAGAGGGACTGGCATTTATGTCCAAGTTGAAGCATTTACCCCACAGGGTACATACAGGATTTCTGAGTTGGGAGTCTTTCTCCTATGACCTGGTGATGAGCTTCCCACCTAATAAAAGTGTTCCCTGTAAACCCATGCCTGGGTTTCTTTATATTCATTTCAACCTTCACAATTTAGACAAGAATTTCTTCTGCCGATGAGTCCTGACAGACTGACAATGGTCTGGGCTGACTCGGCAATTGGGCTTCTTAACAAAGGTACTCATTTTCATTAATTCACATGTTCTTGGTTTCATTTTTTCAAGAAGACAGGGGGAAACTGGGAAACTCACCTTAGAGGATAAAATCATTATGTACCATAGATCCTGGTATACTTGGCTTAGCGGTCAGCTCCATCTATATGTATATAAACTCAGATTTTCCTCTTTCCCCCAACACTTTCATTCTTTCCTGGTTGAAATAATAATCCAAATAGGATACTGTGACAGAAGGTTATTCGTCTTATCTGTTGTCACGTAAGCACTCTCCTAATTGATTTTTAATTGTGCTTAATAGTATTACAGTATTAATGTATTTTAATTAGAATATTTGTCTTCTGGTATTTTGTGTATGTCATAAATCTGAAAGAAAAAAGGAGCATAAGGGTTGTGAGTTAAAGCTTGTTATGTACATGTGTATGCATATGTATGTCCTTGTATAGATATTTGGAAGCAAACCAAACAGTGCATTTCTTTTCATGTGATATAGTGGAAAGAGGATTGGATTTGGAGTCAAAAGGCTTGGGCTAAAATCCCAGTTCTGTTATTTACTACCAGTGTGACCTGTAGTAAGAAATTTCACCTAATTGCAAGCTGTTGTATGTGATTGATTATAAGTAGTGGTACCCTCAATCCACAGTCAAAATCTTTCATTCCAAAGTAGGCAGAATACTTAGGGCTAGGGATAGCAGTTTTATGGGGAGTATATTACATTTGGGTTTTGGTTTCATTTTCTGTAAAATGAGGCACTTGGAATAAGTTGCTCTCTAAGTTTGTCTAGGGCAATGACCTCAAATAGTAATATGGGTCACTAATCCATACATAATAAGCATCTATAAAGGTCCCATATTGACTTAGAAAACCACATACTAACTTTATGTTTTATTTGTATTTATTTTGTTAAATATTTCTAAATTACATTTTATGTAATTTTACATTACATTTTAAGTCTGACCTTGGGAATGTTGTAGACCGCAGATGACCTGCGGGCTGCATTTAACACTTGTGCTTTAGAAGAACTGAATATGATGTATATATCCTTATGGTGGATCATGTCTCTGAGGATTCATATCCTTTTTGCATTATCCAAAGTTCTGTATGAGTTTGGTGGGTATGTTAGTATTTAGGAAATGGCATGGGAGGCTAGGAAAAGAGAGCTGGGGATTTTGTAGAAAACTCATCCATTATATCAGTTCAAAAACAGAAGAGGAGAGGGAGAAAGAAAACCTTAGGTCCAAGGCTGGTTCTAGGTTGTTGTGGCTCCTACGAGAGCTGGCAGATATTGAAGTGGCCTTCACCTCAGTCTGGGGCTAGGCTTTCAGACATTGGCAGCCCTTTGAAGCTTTGGTCTAAAGCAGTACTTGTCCCCCAGATCCTTTGGGCTGAAGTGGTAGTTGTCCCCCAAATCCATCACTTTTCTGTCACTGGCGAACAGGGATTTCTTGGTCCCCTGGAATCCCGAATGATTATTTTATAGCTCATACTTCTTTCCATTTTCAGTGTTGCTTATCTATACAATATTGTTGTTATCCTATAAATTCTTCTCTTGATTCTGCTCATCTCATTCTGCGCTTATGAGTCCTCAAAACTGCTTTTTAGAATACAGATATCATAGGAGGAATTACTCTCCTGGTTCTGATTACTTATTCGGCATCGGTTCATTTTGAGCTCGTCTGTTTCCTCCTTTTTTACAGCACAGTAGCTCTCTATCATTTCCATATACTACAATCATCCCCACTTGATGGGCACCTTCTCAGTTCTCAGCAGCAGCGAACTGTCAGGTATGTGAGCCAACATCACCCCAGGCAAGATGAAGCACCTTCAGAGATTATCTGACGGGAAGGTTCCTTTTTTCCACACCTTTTTCTTTTCCCATAGATTGAAACAGGCTGACTTCGCAGTGTGGGTGGGGACAAGCTGAGCCAAAAACGTCTCCTCTCTGCAGCTTAGGAGCAGGATTTGGGGAGGTGGGGTAGGGGAAGGGCAGGTGGTGTAATTTGTTTATTGTAATTTTTTGTTATGTGCCTCATATTGTGTGTGTGTGTGTGTGTGTGTGTGTGTGTATACTTCAGGCTTGTCAGTATTTAGAGCCTTCTCTACCCTGTTTTGTGTGTCTCATAGTTATTTGCTACATGCCTATGAATACAACTTTCTTTCATAGGTTTCCATGGTTGATGACAATTTTCAGTTATCTGGTATTTAGGTCCTGTGGCACTGTGTTAGTTCACATTTTTCAGAACCATGGCAATAATCCACATTCCAGTAGCCTTTTCAGGTTTACAAAGCACTTTGCTCACAGTGCTGGGAAGTAAGTATTGCATGTATTATCACCTCTATTGGACAGATGAAGACAGCTGAAGTTTATGGCACGGTTGCTCCACAATGGGACCATGGCTTGAATGAATTCTAGTTGGTGATATGAGAAAGCTGGGGTGAGTTCTAAATTCAGATTCAAAGGGTGATTCATGCACAGATAACTGAGAGATATCTAGATAACATGAAAGCCTAGAATTAAGGTGAAGTCAGAGCCCCCTGAAGATATATGAAGATCCCTCACAGTTCAAGCTCTGACCCTAGTCCCCAGGCCATCAAGGCTAACAACAGCTTGCCTCTCTTACAGAGTACTGGCTGGTTCTGGGTTAGAGCTGGAGGGAGGAAAGTGATGGT
Organism: Bettongia penicillata ogilbyi; assembly: GCA_023548195.1. Lineage (NCBI taxonomy): Eukaryota > Metazoa > Chordata > Mammalia > Diprotodontia > Potoroidae > Bettongia > Bettongia penicillata. The sequence goes on from JAJHZJ010000126.1 coordinate 13,647,958, forward strand.
CCAGAAGCAGTGCTTCCTTTCAGTCCTATGGTGGGGATTATAAATAACCTGGCCCCTGTCTCAGCAGCTGGCAAACAGCTGGCCAAGGGGGTTGGGAAGAGGCAGGAAAGGAGTCATTCAGGGTTCTCCTGATCATCCTATTCATTTGCTCCTATTATGAGAAAGAGATAGGGAGAGGGATTGGACCTGGGATTTCATTGATAGAGGGAATTCCTAGAAGAAAAAACTCCATTTTAAAGTCTAAAAGGGACACACAGAACACTTGAGAGTGTAGCTATCTTGCCCAGTATGTATCAGAGTCAGGATCTGAACCCAATGCTTGGGAGACCAACTCTCTATGCAGTGTATCACCATGTGAAAATGAATATTTTAATTATGTAGAGACCAACAAGAACAGCCCTACTGAAGGAACACACACACACAGATTATAGATGGATAGATGGATAGCCTATTGAGAACATCTTTCTTTTACATAATCTATCTCATTTCTATAGTATTTTAAGTTTTCAAAACTCCAACTTGGATGATTTTATAGAGGCAGGAACTGAGTCTGAAAGAGGCTAAGTACTTGGCTAAAAGTCAAAAAAGGGTTACATGTCAGAGTCAGGATTTGAACTTGAATCTCAACTCCAAATCCTGAACTCTTCTTTAACTCATAGCTCTGAGATCTGACAACAAAAGACAACTTCTTGTCCTTGTCTGAGCAGAGAACATGACCCCTTCCATTTGTGGAGAGGCCAATTACTTGAGGTGAGGAAAAACTTTCCCTTAATTCAAGTGGTAGAAAATGAGAATGGTCTGCCTTAGGAGGTGGCATGTTCCCCTTATGCAGATGACTTCTAACAGGTCAGGCCTTTAGATTTAGCAGTGGTCTCTTAGCCTGTCTAATAAAGACCAGGATTGGTCAAGGTCCTTTTCCAACTGCCCAAATGGACAAGACTCTAAAACAGGAATACCTCTTGTTGAGATCATTGCAGATAGAATTCTTGATTGGGTAGCAGTTATCATTGCTTTGAGGTAAGGTCCAAGGGATCATTGATTTTTACAAAGGGCTTCAGGTGAAGAACAATTAGCCATGGCTATCTGGGCTCTTGGGCAAGGGAAGGGAATGAAAGGTCAAAAGGATAGCCTATGAGATGATTGCCAATTCTGAGATGCTATGAATCTTAGGTCTTTGCTCTAGGAAGCCTCTTTGCCTTTGCCTACTCCTGTGTTGCCTTTGCCTACTCATGTGTTGAAAGAGAATTCCATCCTAGATATGATAGATAAAAGGGAAAAAAGAGACTCTTTTGTTGACTTAGTCTCTTTATCTCCTCCCTCCCCCCTTTTGTAGATTTACACAGTCAATTAGTACGTACCTTAAGCCATATATAAATATCAGTTATTCCATGGATCTCACATTATAGACAATGATGTTGTTGCATTAATGACCTCATAAGGCCACCACTCATCCCAGGATGACGATGTGTGCTGTATTATCTAATGTATCTGCCAGAAACCAGAAGCTTACCATCAGAAGAGGAAGCAAATGCCCTAGTGCCTTCAAGTCTGTAAATGAGCCTGGAGGCTCCTTTGGGGAATAATACTCCTGTCTCCTGGCTAGACTGGAGAAGCCTGGGGAGATAGGAGAGTATTTGTTCTTCCTCCAGAGAAAACATTCTCAGTTGTGTGCTACACATTGTAAAAATGGACTGTGTGAGGTTAAAGGTGTAATTCTTAACAACAGTAATTATTACAGTTTAAGGAAATACAATGAAAGGGAAAATAGCTGACTTTGTTCTGGTTGCAAGAAAATATGGAGATCTTGCAGTTTTGTTCAGGCTAATTTTCATGAGATTAGAGAATCCAGATATGAGGAAAACTTGAGTCCCAGAGAGAGGAATTTACTTGTCCAAAGTCACACAGCTATGAAGCTGCAAAGCTGGGATTAGAACTCAAGATATTTTGGTTCCAGATTTAGTACTAAAGCCTCCTCTCCTCTCTCCCAGTCCCAACGATGCTTCAGCGAAAAATGTCATGTTATGCCAGGAGTTCTACAACTCTGATTCTCAGTAAAAGTCAAGGTTTGATTATCGTTTCAAGATTATTATTTCTATCTGAGCACTTCTTCTGCCTGTGCCCTTGGTTCTGGCATTGAGGTTGGCTCCTTCTCTGTCTTCTCCCTGAATTTATTGATCTCATTAGAAGATAAAAGTGACAAATATAGCTGTTAATACTTCTGAGAAATGGAAAGCCATTAGCAGGTCATTGTCAAAGTTATGCGGTGTCATTTTAAGCTTCTTAGTAAACCGGCAGGAGCCAATGATAGAGGGATTACCCTGGGCTGGAAGAGTGGGAGGACTTCCATTGAGAATTGAATGAATATTAACTGGGGCCTGGCTAATATATGTTCTGCATGGACTTAGAGCCTTGTATCTGATGCTCACTTGATATATTATCATATGGGGATATACCCTATATATAAACAATGAAGTGTGATCTTTCTTGTCCTTTTTCTCTCTCTTTCCTCTAGGTCTGAGGCTTTGCTAGCAGAGTTAGGAATTAGGGCTGTGCTTGGGTGAAGGGAAAGAAGAGAAATGGAGACATTTTTAACTACTTCAGGCCAGTGTTTGTAATCATTGCAAGTCAGCTTGGCAACCTCGATTTGAGTGTAGTAAGAAGTTCATATCCAGGGACCCTTCTGTCTAGTTCCTGGTGATAAGTCTAGGAGAACTCAAAGAGATTTAGAGTGGCATGGGTCTCTATTTTCCCCAAAAGGAACATGATCAGTGTGGCACTTCCACTTTTTAGGATCACAGACTAAACCAGGATTAGCTTCCATCTGGGACAAATGCAGTGGGGAGGGGAGAAAGGCCAGATTTTGTTCTAATTGGATAGAGATGGGGAGGCTTGTGCTCCCATGGGAGGGGTGGGAGAGTCAGGCCTTAGAAGAGGAGCATCTGGGTATGGTGGCACAGGAGACCATGAAATGAGGTAGAGGGATAGTAATCATCAAGGTTGGGGAAGCTTCCCCACCCAATACCACACGTCAATGCCCTAGGATAAAGACTCTTGTCACGCTAAAATGATGATGCTCATTCAGCCGCTGGATTTTTTATGAGGAGGCTCACTGACATTAATGCTCACATTTCTGATTTAATCATTCCCCTCCATATACACTTTAGTCTAACCAAACCATTCTTTTTGCTGTTTCTTACCCTCCCCTCCCTCAACCTAGCCTGGTACTGGGCACCTTATTCTTGCCCAGACTATTACCACTCATTGAATCCATAGAGAGGAATCATAGACCTTCCCTTGTTCCAACAGAACTTCCCTTGCTCCATTACCCAATTTCCACTGAAAACTACTGGGGGCATCATAAAGCTGTTCTGACTATTGGACTCATCCTTTTTGTTGGGGATCATCTGTCCAGCCATTGATTCCCAGGGTCCTTGGGGCCTTGTCATTTGTCTAACTACTTTCCCTACTAGAAACTAGGTACCACTTGACCTTTTTATCTTATGGGAACCGAACCCCCCTTTATGTATTTTCTCCTCAAATTCAAATTTTGAGAGTAGAAACTGTTTCACTTTTCTATTTGTATCTCCAGAGCTTAGCTAATAGTTAAGCATTTAATAAATACTTTTCTAGTCTATTCCAGTCCAGGCCAGCCCATATACCACAGCAATGTCTATACATTGGTTGTCCTGTATGCCAGTCATGTGAGCCCTCTTCACTTCCATCTCTCAGAATCCCTAGTTTTCTTCAAGGATCAGCTTGAACATTATTTTCTACATTAGGCCTATCCTGGTGCTCACAGTTAGTACTGTCCTCTCAAAATCACTTTAAATTGTGTGGGTGTGGGTGCGTGTACATGTTGTTGCCTCCAGCAAGACTGTAAATTCCGTGAGAAGAGGCACAGTTTTTACTTTTGTCTGTTTTCCCAGTGCCTAGTACAACAGTATCTGGCACATAGTAGGTATTGAATACAAATGCTCACTCTCACTGATTGATTGACTGTTAGCTACATCCAGTTTAGATTTCTTGGCTGATGTGATTGGTATTGTGTAAGACTTGAAGGAAGGAGAGAGAATAATAGCTTAGAGGCACAAGATTGATCCAAGATCTTTTCATATTCTGTATTATTAGCCAGATAAACTGTTCAGTACTGGAAATTTAGAAATTACCTATACATGCATGCCAAGTAGTTAACTTAGAACAGAAAGATTGAAGGTAGGGTCTGAGATTTCTGAGACCCTTAGGAGGCAGTAATAATCCTGGATTTAGAGTCAAGAGAGACCTGATTCTCACGACTTCTTACCTCTTACATGCCCTTGAAAAAGTCACTTAATTTCCCTGTGCCTCAGTTTCCTTGTGGAAAAAAACCCCAGCTTTTTCAGTCTTTGGTATGATTCTTCAGAAGTTCCCTTTTTAAAAATTTTATTTATTTTCAGTGTTCTACAATCAGTACCATATAACTTAGTTTTTTTTCCCTTCCCTTCCCTCTCCCTTCCCCCTCCCTCCCTGAGATGGCATGCAATTTTATATAGGTTCTATACATACATTCCTATGAAATACATTTTCACTATAGTCCTGTTGTGTAGAAGAATTAAAATGAATGGGAGAAATCATATAACAAATCAAAAAGTGATACAAAAGAAAGTGATCTGCTATGGATTCTGCCATTGAATTCCATAATTCTTTCTCTGGATGTGGGAGGTAGTAAAAGACCATTGGGAATTTTTTTAAGTCCTTGCATTGCAATGAAGTTCCAAGTCCACCAGAAAAAACTCTCACACGCTGTAGTCATTGCTGTGCACAGAGTCCTCCTGGTTCTGCTCCTTTCACTCAGCATCAGATCATATAAGTCTTTCCAGGCCTATCTGAAATCTTCCTGTTCATCATTTCTTATGGTGCAATAGTATTCCATTACATTCATATACCCATAATTTATTCATTCATTCCCCAATTGATGGACATCCCCTTGATTTCCAATTTTTGGCCACCACAAAGAGTGCTGCTATAAATATTTTTGTACATGTGGGATCCTTTCCCATTTTTGTGATCTCTTGGGGATACAGTCCTAGAAGTGATGTTGCTGGGCCAAAGGGTATGCACATTTTTGTAGCCCTTTGGGCATAGTTCTAAATTGCTCTCCAGAATGGTTGGATGAGCTCACAGCTCCACCAACAATGAATTAGTGTTCCAGCTCTCCCACATCCTCTCCAACATTTATCATCTTCCTGTTTTGTCATGTTTGCCAATCTGATAGGTGTGATGTGGTACCTCAGAGTTGTTTTGATTTGCATCTCTCTAATTAATAGTGATTAAGAGCAATTTTTATATGACTATAGATATCTTTAATTTCTTCCTCTGAAAACTGCCTGTTCATATCTTTTGACCATTTATCAATTGGGGAATTCTTCAGAAGCTCTTAAAGAGATAGCCTGAAATTGACTTCATTTTTCAGCTTTTGTGGCCTTGTGGATAGGCAGATATCTGTTAGTTCTTAGCAAGGACACTGTAATGAGAAGTATACCAGATGGAACATTGGAAGATTTAAGTCCTGCCTGGGACTTTAATTTGATGTGTAACCTTCTAGATGCCACTTAACTTTTCTGGGCCTCAGGACCTTCTTCTATAAAATGAAATGATTGGACTAAGGAAATGATCATCAAACTCCCTTTCAACTCTCACATTCTCTGATTTTTATACAATTCAGTGCAGGAGTTGGAAAGGATGTAATTTATCCTCTCCATTTTGTGGATGAGAAAACTGAAGGCTAGTGGGCTGTGACTTGCCCAAGCATGAAAAGCAGGATTTGAATAATGAAATTCATACAAATAAACATTTATTAAGCAATCCTAGGTGTAAAGCACCATGCTAGGTATTAGGGATATTAAAAAAATACATAGTTTGTACCTTCAAGGGGCTTATAGTCTGCTTTGAGAATACAATATGTTCACTTGGATAAGTAGGTCAAGGGCAATTTGATGTAATAGCTTGTGGAGCAGGGATGTCAGAAAATGTTTCAGTTTGTAGATGTGGAGTTCGAATGGTCTTCAGAGGCCAACCCCCTTATTTTACAGATGAGTTAACTGAGCTTCTCAGTGGGTAAGTCTAAGGTCTTAACTTCAGTGTCACCCCTACCCCCCCAAGATAATCTCTGAAGTCAGAGACTAGTTTGTCTTCGTATCTCCTAGGATTTGGCTTATGGTAGGTTTTTAAATGCTTGTTTCATTGAATTGAAGATCACATGGAAAATGACAGAGTCAGAATTCAAACTTAGATCCATTGAATTCAAATCCAGCATTCTTGGCATCTCTGCCTCTAATGCAAGAGAGATCAGTAGCCTAGAAATTGAGATATATCCATTTGAGCTCCTATTCTGTCACACACTGCTTATGTACTATTGGACAAATCACTTTCCATTGGATCTTAATTTCTTCATTGGGTAGGTGCTATTATTGTCCCCATTTTACACATGAGAAAACCAAGGCAAGCAGAGGTTAAGTGATTTAGTCAGGGTCACACAGCTCCTAAGTATCTGAATCTGATGTCTCTTTCAATGTAGATGATAAGTATGGAGATCAAGAGAAATTTTAGGGTCCCATGGAGCCACTGTGTGACAGAGGTCAGGTTTGATTTCACGTTTCTTGACTCTGAAGTATACTCTTTCTATCCTCTTGCATCCATCTCCATCTTACTAGTGAGGAAACTGAGATTTAAAAAGAGTTAAATATTTGGTTAGGGTCACAAAACAGATAAGCTTTGGTGATGGGATTCTTACTTGCATCTGTTGGTAAAAAGTTTATTTGGACTGATTGAGATGATATATGTGAAATTGCTTTGTAAATCTTGGAAAGCAGTGTGGTATGATAGAGTGCTAGATTTGGAATAAGAAAGAGCAGGGTTCGAATCCTATCTGTGGGGCTTTTCCTAGGGATTTATTTCACCATGAGAAAGTTTCCGTTTCTCTGAGACTCTGTTTCCTTTCCTATTAAGCCTATTCATATAATGATAATAATAATGTTAGCTCCTTTAATACCTGTGGCACAGGGCTATTGTGAGGCTTTAACAAGATAAAGTCAGTAAAGTATTTTACAAACCTTAAAGACTATGTAAATATTCATTTGTATTATAACATTTTATTTCACTCTATGAAAGTATTTAATTAAGCATCACTCTATATAAAATACCAGGAAAAGTGCTTTTAAGTGAAAGGTGATGTTATCAGTAGGCTTAATATAGAAGACAAGAGAAATAAAAAAGACAATAGACAATCCAAGGGTCTAGTATTTATAGTGTCCAGCTTTCATTTTTCTGAAGAAATATATGCTTGGGAAAGGAGGTATGGTATTGATATAGCAAAAGTGATTGAAGGACATTTCCAGTGTTATGCTGGTATTCCCCACATACTAAAAGAAAGAATGTGATAAGTAGAGCAATGGGTGAATATTATGACAATACTTATTCATTATTAGATGAGGTATTTTTCAATATATTAATTATTTTATTTCTTTTTAGTTTTCAACATTCACTTCCACAAGATTTTTGAGTTGCAAATTTTCTAATCTTCTCTCTGCTACCCCCATCCTAAGATGGTGTACATTCTGATTGCTCCTTCTCCCAATCTGCTCTCCCTTCTTTCACCTCCCCTGCTCCCATACCTTTCCCTTCTATTTTCCTGTGGGGCAAGATAGATTTCTATACATCATTGCCTGTATATCTTATTTCCCAGTTACATGTAAAAACAATTTTAAACATTCGTTTTTGAAGATTTAAGTTTCACATTCTCTTCCTTCACCCCTCCCCACCCACTCTCATTGAGAAGGTAAGCAATTTGATATAAGTTATACATGTATAGTCATGCAAAACACTTCCATAACAGTCATGTTGTGGAAGACTATCTTTTCCCTCCATCCTATCCTGTTCCTCATTTATTCTACTCTGTCCTTGGACCCTGTCCATCCTTAAAAGTGTTTGCTTCTAATTATTCCTCTCATTTGCCCCCTCTTCTCTCATCTGCCCTCTTATTCCCTTCCCCCCTACTTTCCTGTAGGGTAAAATAGATTTCTATACCCAATTGACCATGTAGGTTATTGCCTCCTTAAGCCAAATTTGATAAGGTTCACTCATTCCCTCTCAGCTCCTCCCTCTTCCCCTCAACTGTAAAAACTTTTTATTGCCTTTTTTATGTGAGATAATTTATCCCATTCTACCTCTCCCTTTCTCCTTCTCCCAGTACATTCCTTTCTCATACCTTGTAAAGTCAATCATGGCAGCACACCTGAGGACTGCTGCTGCTGCGAATAAGGGTCTAATCACATAGTATAATGAACTCTCTATTCAGCAATAAACTAAACATTGTTCAGTAAATTGTCCAATATATTAAAGCATAACATTCATAGCAACATCATTAAGCAGAACATATCATCTAATACATATATGTATCTCATAATACTCAATATGTCATATGGCACATAGCATATATCACTGCATCCTCAAAGTCAGAGATATGGCTAGTCTTCCCCAGCATAATGCATTCTTAAGAAGGAGAAAAAATGCCACACTCTCTACCCCTAAGTCATTATAAGAACAATCTCCTTAATCAATACACAGTATCCAAGCAAAGTCTTGTCTCATCTTGACTTGAAGTTGACTTTCAAACCCCATGGCTCCTCTGTGGACCTCTGAGATTGCCCTCTGTCTTTATACATGCAAACATACACCCATATATGTGTGTGTGTGCATGTATATATATTTATTCTCTCCAACTACCCTAATACTGAGAAAGTTCTAATGAGTTACAAATATCATCTTTCCATGTAGGAATGTAAACAGTTCAACTTTAATAAGTCCCTTATGATTTCTCTATCCTGTTTACCTTTTCATGCTTCTCTTGATTTTTGTACTTGAAAATCAAATTTTCTATTCAACGCTGATCTTTTCATCAAAAAATGCAAGTCTTCCATTTCATTGAATATCCATTCCCCTCCCCCATTTCACTGGGTAGGTGATTCTCAGTTTTAATCCTAGCTCCTTTGACCTCCAGAATATCATATTTCAAGTCTTCTGAACCCTTAATGTAGAATATGCTAAATCTTGTGTTATCCTGATTGCATTTCCACAATAATTGAATTATTTCTTTCAGGCTGCTTGAAGTATTTTCTCCTTAGCCTGGGAACTCTGGAATTTGGCTACAATATTCCTAGAGTTTTTCTTCTAGCATCTCTTTCAGGAAGTGGATTGGTGGATTCTTTCAATATCTATTTTCCCCTCTGGTTCTAAAATATTGGGGCTGTTTCCATTGATAATTTCTTGAAAGATGATGTCTAGGCTCTTTTTTTGATCACGGCTTTCAGATAGTCCAATAATTTTAAAATTATCTCTCCTGCATCTGTTTTCCAGGATAGTTGTTTTTCCAATGAGATATTTCACATTGTCTTCTATTTTTTTCATTCTTTTGGTTTTTTTATGCTTTCTTAAAAAGTCGTTACCTTCCATTTGCTCCATTCTCATTTTTAAGGAATGATTTTGAACTTTTGGACCTCCTTTTCCATTTGGCCCATTCTGGTTTATAGCTATTCTTTTCCTCATTGGCTTTTTGGACCTCTTTTACCATTTGTGTTAGCCTAATTTTTAAGGTGTAATTTTCTTCAGCATTTTTTTGTGTCTCCTTTAGCAAGCTGCTGACTCATTTTTCATGATTTGCTTGCATCACTCTCATTTCTCTTCCCAAGTTTTCCTCTACTTCTCTTACTTGGTTTTCAAAATCCTTTTTGAGCTCTTCCATGGCCTGTGACCAATAATTCATATTATTCTTGGAGGCTTTGGATGTAGGAACTTTGACTTTTTTGTCTCCTTCTAGTTGTACGTTTTGATCTTCCTTCTCACCAAAGTAAAATTCTATATTTTGACTTTTTTCCCACTGTTTGCTCATTTTCCCAGCCAATTACTTGACTTTTTAGTTCTTTGTTAAGGTAGATCTCTGCTTGCAGTATGGAGGGTATACTGTCACAATCTTTAGGGGTCTTTTGCAGCTATTTTCAGAGATATTTCTATGGAACTGTAGATTTTAAGTTCTTTCAAAGTTGTATGATGAAATGAGAAGTGCGACTCATCTCCTGATCTGTGCTCTGTTCTGTCAGTGACCACAAGCACTCTTTTCTGCCTTGAAACTGTGTGGAACATTCCCTCTCCACCAAGCTCTGCCACGCCATTGCTCCTGTCTTACCCACGTCTGACAGACTTTTCCTACTGACCTAAGTTGTCTTTAGAGTTTGTGTATTGAGAAGCCTGGAAACTGTGACAACTGCCAGTGAATCCGTGTCCCAAGGCCTACTTAGGCCTGTCTGTGCCACTGAGGCCCACACTGAACTGTGCTCTTCTCTCAGACTCATATAACAGATATTTCCTGTCAACTGTCCATGTTGTCTTGGGATGGAAATTTATTTCACTCATTTTGTGGGTTCTGCTGCTCTAGAATTTGTTTAGAGCCATTTTTTACAGGTATTTAGAAGGGTTTGGGGGAGAGTTCAAGCAAGTCCCTGATTTTACTCTTCCATCTGTATCCCTGATGAGGTATTTTTTTTGTGGTGAGGTGGACAACAGATATGTTTACTTCACTGATGTTATTTGTCCCAAGGGAAGGTTCAGTCTTGGAGCAGGGGTAGACAATGACTTCAATGTAAGGACAAATGGAATCAATCAGATATATTTTAAAAATAAAATTAGATAGAACAATCAAAGAAATGTCTTAGGTGTGTTGGGTATTTCCTATATATATTACAGACATATATGGGTAAGGAGGAGGATAAGAAGGATGAGAAATGAAGAGGAGGAAAGAATGGGTGAGGGCTGTGATCCCTAGTAGCAGTATCCACAATTATGAGCTCATGGAGCAGTTGAGATATTGGCACTCTGGAGATGACATTTTTATGATATTGCTGAGCTGACCCCTATTACTGAATTTGGAGAGAGATTACAAATCCCATATAATTTTTTCTAGGTACCTTTGTCCTAAGAATATGCATTTAAAATTAAATATGTGTAAATGAAAGCCATTTCCACTCTTCTCTCCCTGTTAAGCCTCTCTACTTATCCATCAAAGCCCAGTTAAAATACTACTTCCTTCACAAAGTCAACGTTGATTTTCCCACTTGGTTATGAGATTTATTTTTAGCAGACTGCATACAGCATTTTGGGTGTAGCTCTGTTGTATAAAACAGCATGGCATCAGGTCTAGAGAGCTGGACTTGGAGCCAGGAAGGCCTGGGTTCAAGTATTGCCTTTGAATGTACTGACTGTGTGATCCTAGTCAAATCCCTTTTTTTCTCCAGAGTCTAGGTGATATTTAATATTTAATAAAGATCATAAACTGAAGAGAAAGTGCTAGTAAAAGGAATTATGATTTCCAGAAATTCCCCATCCTAATGAAATCAACAGACTAGCCTCCTATCTTCTTTTAGGCACACATCATGTCCCATTTTATTTGTGTATAGCTCCTTTCCTTTCTCCCTCCCTTAATCATTCCTCCTGCCTTCACTTTCCTTTCTTTTTACACACTATGAATTTTTTTATTTTTTAAAGTAACTTATTTTTAGTATTTTCCCAGTTACAAGTATTTTTAGTTAATCTGTCCTTTCCATTACTTACCCACTAAGAAAATAAAAAAAGAAAAAACATTTGAAAAACAAATCACTTAATATATTGCTTTATACCCCTGTTAAAAAAATCATGTTAGGGGGTGGAGCCAAGATGGCGGAGTAGAAAGACTCACATATGCTAGCTCCAAACCCACAGCCCATATATTTCCTGCAAGAAGAACTCCCCACAAATTCTGGATCACTGCAAGGCACACAGAAACACAGTGGAAGAGATTTCCATTCCAGAGAGCCCTGGAGAGCTGTCCCCAGGGGTCTGTCGCACTCTGGAAAGCTTAGCCCACCCCTGAGCTGCCCTGGCTGCGCAGCCCCAGAGGAGCAGATCCAAGCAGGCTTCAGGGACGGAACCTCCGGTGGCTGGGAAGGTCCCTCCGCCCACAGACGCTGCGGGTCAGTGAGAGAGACATCTGAGCTGGCTGAGAGGGGAGCGAGGTGTCTCTGTAACTCGGGCCCCCTCAGGAGGCAGCGGCAGAAACAGTGGCAGCCCTGGGACTCCTGGACCAGCAGGCAGAAGTTCAGGGCCATTACCCAAGGTCTCTGCACAAACCCCCTGAGGGAACTGAGCCTGGGAGATGGCCCTGCCCCTACCCGCTCCATTACTGAAGGTCTCTGCATAAAACCCCTGAGGGAACTGGGTCTGGGAGGCGGCCCTGCCCCCATCCAAGCACCAGAACTTAAGCTCACACTGAATAGCAGCCACGCCTGCCAAGGAAAGCCCATTTGAATATCAGAGCCCAAGCACTAGCTGGGTGGATCTAGGCGGGGGTGCAGAGGAATCTCAGAAGTCAAGTAACTGTCTGGGAAAATGCCCAGAAAAGGGAAGAAAAATAAGACTATAGACAGCTACTTTCACGGGGTACAGATGTTCCCGCCTTTCAATTCTGATGACAAGGAACTATTCTTACCATCAGGGAAAGACGTGGAGGTCGGGGCCTCTGTATCCCAGACATCCCAGGTGGATGTCCGGTGGGCTCAGGCCATGGAAGAGCTCAAAAAGGATTTTGAAAATCAAGTGAGACAGGTGGAGGAAAAACTGGGAAGAGAAATGAGAGAGATGCAAGAAAAGCATGAAAAACGGGTCAATACCTTGCTAAAGGAGACCCAAAAAAATGCTGAAGAAAATAACACCTTGAAAAATAGGCTCACTCAATTGGCAAAAGAGGTTCAAAAAGCCAATGAGGAAAAGAATGCTTTCAAAAGCAGAATTAGCCAAATGGAAAAAGAAGTTCAAAAGCTCACTGAAGATAATAGTTCTCTCAAAATTGGAATGGAACAGATGGAGTCTAATGACTTTCTGAGAAACCAAGAAATCACCAAACAAAACCAAAAGAATGAAAAAATGGAAGAGAATGTGAAATATCTCATGGGAAAAACAACTGACCTGGAAAATAGATCCAGGAGAGACAATTTAAAAATATGGGACTACCTGAAAGTCATGATCAAAAAAAGAGCCTAGACATCATCTTCCATGAAATTATTGAGGAAAACTGCCCTGAGATTCTAGAACCAGAGGGCAAAATAAATATTGAAAGAATCCATCGATCACCGCCTGAAAGAGAGCCAAAAAGATAAACTCCTAGGAACATTGTGGCCAAATTCCAGAATTCCCAGGTCAAGGAGAAAATATTGCAAGCAGCTAGAAAGAAATAATTCCAGTATTGTGGAAATACAATCAGGATAACCCAAGATCTAGCAACTTCTACATTAAGGGATCTAAGGGCATGGAATAGGATATTCCAGAAGTCAAAGGAACTAGGACTCAAACCAAGAATCACCTATCCAGCAAAATTGAATATAATACTTCAGGGAAAAATATGGTCTTTCAATGAAACAGAGGACTTTCAATCATTCTTGATGAAAAGATCAGAGCTGAAAAGAAAATTTGACTTTCAAACACAAGAATGAGAAGAAGCATGAAAAAGGAAACAGTAAAGAGAAGTCTTAAGGGACTTACCAAAAGTGAACTGTTTACATTCCTACATGGAAAGACAATATTTGTAACTCTTAAAATTTTTCCGTATCTGGGTAGTTGGTGGGACCACACACACACATACACACACACACGTACACGCATGCACACACACATACATACACACATGCACGCACATACAGAGACAGAGAGCACGGAGTGAATTGAATAGGATGGGACCATATCGTAAAAGAAATTAAGGTAAATGATGAGAGAGAAATGTAGTGGGAGGAGAGAGGGTGAAATGGAATGGGGTAAATTATATCTCATTCAAGAGGCAAGCAGGAGACTTTTTAGTGGAGGGAAAAAGAGAAGAGCTGAGAAAAAAACATGAAGTTTACCCTCATCACATTCGACTAAAGGAAGGAATAAAATGCACACTCATTTTGGTATGAAAACCTATCTTACAATACAGGAAAATGGGGGAGAAAGAGATAAGCAAGGGGGGGAGGATGGTAGGGAGGGCAATGGGAGAAGGGAGCAATTTGAAGTCAACACTCGGGGAGGGACAAGATCAAAAGACAGAATAGAAACAGTGGGGGGCAGGATAGGATGGAGGGAAATACAGTTAGTCTTACACAACACGACTGTTATCGAAATCATTTGCAAAACTACACAGATAGGGCCTATATTGAATTGCCTGACTTCCCAAAGGGAATGGGTGGGGAGGGAGGGATGGGGAGAAGTTGGAACTCAAAGTTTTAGGAACAAATAAATGTTTAGTATTGTTCTTGCTAATAGGAAATAAGAAATACAGTTAAGAAAGTCATCTGGCCCTACAGGACAAAAGAGAAGATGGGGAAAAGAGAAGGGAGGGATGATAGAAGAGAGGGCAGATTGCTGATAGGGAAAATTAGATTGCTCGGTGTATTGGGGTGGGCGGAGGGGATAAAAGGGGACAAATTTTGGAACTCAAAATTTTGTGAAAATGAATGTAAAAAGTTAAATAAATTAAAAAAAATCATGTTAGCCATGTATGAATATGTATATCTCTTTCTGCATCTTAAGTTCATTGCCCCTCTGTCAGAAGAAAGAGGTGAACTTTTTTGTATATTCTTAATTTGTACTTCTACTTTATCATTACATTGATCAGTCATTCAAAATTGTTTTCTTTCTATATTGTTATCATTGCATAAATTGTTCTCTTAGTTCTACATCAGTTTGTAAAGGTCTTCTCAAGTTGTTTTGAAATTTTCCATTTCATTTTTCTCATGGCACAATAATATTCCATTACATTTGTATGCCACAATCTGTTTAGCCATTCTCAATAAGAGGACAGCTTCTTAGTTTCCAGTTTGTGGCTACCAAAAAGATGTTAAAAATATTTTTGTCCATATAAATCCTTTTCCTCTGATTTTCTATTTATTTGAATTTTTTCTCAATAGTATTTTTCCCAGTTACTTGTAAAGATAGTTTCAACATTCATTTTTGTAAGATTTTGAGTTCCAAATTTTTCTCCCTCTCTCCATTCCTCAAGACAGCAAGCAATCTAATATAGGTTACATATATACAATCATACTAAACATGTTTCCACATTAGTCATGTTGTAAAAAAAGAATCAGAACAAAAGGAAAAAAATTAAGAGAAAGAAAAATTAAAAACAAAAAGGTGACAATAATATGCTTTAGTCTGCATTCAGACTCCCTAGTTCCTTCTCTGGATCTGGATGGCATTTTCCATCATGAGTCTTTTGGAATTGTCTTAAATCATTGTATTGCTGAGAAGAGCTAAGTCTATCACAGTTTATCATTGCACAGTGTTGCTGTTACTGTGTACAACATTCTCCTGGTTCTGCTCACTTCACTCAGCATCCTTCTTTGATTTTTGAAATGACTATAGATCTTGTCTATGTTTCTTACCTCTCATATGTGACAGGAAGTCCCTTTGTGGGCAGGGACCATATCTATTTATCTTTGTATTTTCTACATTGTTCACTACAGAGCCTTATACATAATAGGCCCTAAACGCACGTGGCAAATGAAGTTAAATGGAATCAAGACAGAGTAATGTGAAATCCTGATGGAATATGTGTTCTTTTGACCTCATCTGGTCTGCTACTGTAGGATACTGTTGAGTGACCAGGTAAAGGTTTTGAGAAATGAAGCATGGAACTTAATTAGACAACTTTGAGTTAAATGAGTGTTGAAATGTAAACTTAGGAGAACTGGCACATCCTATTATCCTATTTTTGGAGAGAAGTGTAATGGTTTAGTGAAAAGAGGGTTGGACTTGGAGTCTAACCAAAGAGGAAACTTTGGTCACACTTACTGCCCTTAGGTTTCTCCTCAATAAAATAGGGAAAAGAAAACTTGCACTATTTAATTTTTATGATTGTGAGAAAGATGCTTTGTCACTGTTGATTCTGTTATTAGCATAATTTTTTTCAGTGAAAGTGGCTCATCATTCATCATAAATCCAGACTAGAAATAATACTGTAAGCTCCCTGAGGGCAAGACCCTTTCCCCAAAATGCAAATACTCTGGTAGGAGCAGGAATAGTGTTTTCAATCTTTGTGGAGCAATTTTTTGCCCATCCTGTGTCATTCACTGCACAAAAGGATAAGAGCTTGCTTAATGTTAGTTCTCCATGTATGAGACCTTCTGCACTTGTATTTTTGTGTTTGTGTCCTCCAGTGCCTAGCACATTGCCCATCACATAGAATGTGCTTAATAAATGTTTCCTTCCCCCAGCCCTGCCCCATTCATTTATCCTTTCCCAACTCCGTGTTCTTTTTCTATTTACTCATTAGCTGCTCCCCTAAATCTATATACATAGTAACATATCACAGATTTAAAGATGGAGAGATCTAAATGCTTGTGGTTTGATGATGTGATAGTTATTATAACTGCAACATGCTTTACATATTTCATCTTATTTAAGCATAACAATAGGAATCAGTCAATCAAATCAATCAGTTTAGTTTTCAATCAAATCAGTCAAAAGTATTTATTGTGTTTAGTATGGATCAGGCATTGTTCTAAAAAAGCACAATTGGATTACCAAGAAAGGCAAAAACAGGTTCTGTCCTGGAAGAGCCCACATTCTAATGGGGAAGAGAGTATATAAATAACTATGTATGTCCAAGGTACATACAGTGTTGTTCAGTTGTTTCAGTTATGCCAGACTCTTTGTGACCCCATTTGAGGTTTTCTTGGCAAAAATGCTGGAGTGATTTGCCATTTTTTTCCTCCAGCTCATTTTACAGAGTGCTAAGTACAGACACTAAGTAAGGAAACTGAGACAAATAGGGTAAAGTGACTTGCCCAGGGTCACACAGCTAGTAAGTGCCTGAGGCTGGATTTGAACTTACAAAGATGATTCCAGCACTCTATCCCCTGCACCACCTCACTATCGAATATAGATGGAAGGTAATCTCAGAAGAGAAAGCACTAACAGCTTAAGGGACTAGACAAGGCTTCCTGCAGAAGGTAGAATTTAAGCTGTGTTTTGAAAAGAGCCAAGGAAACTAAGATGTGTAAGTGAAGAGGAAGAATATTTTAGGAATCTGGCAAAGCCAGCAAAAAGAGGCAATATAAACCATGTGGAGTGAGAAAAAGGCATGGAGACTAGTGTGGTTGCATTGTAGAGTGGGTGGAGGAGAGGACGGTGTAAAATGTTAAGATGATTAGGAAGGGTCAAGGTTTGAAAGAGATTTCATTACCAAATAGAGGACTTTATATTTGATCCTGGAGGTAAGTGAGTACCAGTAGAGTTTGTTGATTGAAGTGGAGATATTTTCAGACCTGCTCTTTAGCAAAGGTAATATCAACATTGGAACCAGTCATCCAGAAAACATGTCCCTGGTCCCTTGATAGAATGTCAAACCATCCCTGTGCACCTCCTGCCAATCCCCAAAGTCTTCTCTTTGGCCAACACTCTTTTATAAATGCTTTCCATTTTTAGAATGCAATCTTCCTGAAGGCAGGTACTGTCATACTTTAAAAGAAGTTTTCTTGCCACTTTTTCTCTGAGCAGGTCACATTCTTGGGTCTCCATGTTTGTCCTTCTCATCCTGTAGACCCTGGCTGGGAAATATGGAGATGACGTTCTCCCCACCAAGACCGCCAGTAGAGACTGAGTTCAGCTCTGGTTATAAAGGTCTTCCCAGCCCTGGCTTTGACTATGGGTTGAGCTCCTTCTAGTCCACTTCTGGCCCTGGTGTCCTCTTTTATAGCTAAGTCAGTAAGGCTGTGGTGGTAAAGAATATTGAGGCCCAAGATGGGAAGCTGGTGTATGAATCATCAAATGTTCTGCCCAAGTGAAAGGCTGTCTTGGATCCTCACAGCCCATCCCTTTCTTGTACTCCTAAGAATCTCCAGGACAGGGGGTGGGGGAAGAGATTGAAGAGACCTGATTGACTAATTCAGCCATACCTTCTATTTTGCTTTGCCTGGGCTCTTTTCTCTCACCAGTATCTTTGAAGCAATTTGCATTTTCAGAAATAAACACAATTCACCATTTAAAAACTAAAAAAATTTTCCTATGTGTAGTAGAGTGCCTGGCACACAGTAAGTACTTAATAAATGCATTAAATCAATTCATCAACCAACCAGTCAATTAATTCTTCACTCTAGATTCTCTCTCAATTCACTCACTTCCCCTTCTGCTAGATTTATTAGATTTTGTCAGTTAATCTAATAGCCTCCCTTTGCATTTGAGTAAACTGAGGCTCAGAGTAGTTAAGTGACTTTCAAAGTTCTCATAAGGGCACAAACATTTATTAAATCTCTACTATGTGCGAGGCACTATGTTAAGCACTTTATTATGTGATCCTCACAACCACTCTGGTAAGGAGGTATTATTATCACCATTTTACAGTTGAGGAAACTAAGGTTAAGTGACTGCCCAGGGTCACACAATTGATAAGTGTCTGAGGCTGGATTTGAACTCAAGTCTTCCTGACTCCAGGCCCAGCATTCTATTCACTGTGCCACTTAACTACAAGGGCATAAGAGGTAGAGCCAACATTTGAACCCAAGTCTTCTGACCCCAAATCTAGTCCTTTATCCACTGTACCATATTGTCCCTATGTAGACATGGCCTATGAAAGTTTCAATTCAATTTTATAGGGTTGATGTGAGAGAAAATAGGACCAGAATTTTCACCTAGCCAGATGTAGATTAACCTTAATTGCATGAATGTTTTCTGGTTTAGAATCAATAATCCAAGGCTGACCATTAGCATATCCCAGGATGATCTACCTCAGAGTTTGCGCAAGTTTGATACCAGTTGTAAAAGTCACTGGACAGCTAGGTGGCACAGTGGGTAGAGCCCTAGGTCTGGAATCAGGAAGACTCATCTTCCTGAGTTCAAATCCAGTCTCAGATACTAGCTATGTTGCCTGGGTAAGTCAGTTAACCCAGTTTACCTCAATTTCCTCATCTGTAAAATGACCTAGAGAAGGAAATGGCAAATTACTCTAGTATCTTTGCCAAGAAAACCCTAACTGAGGTTACAAAGAGTCAGAAATGACTGAAAAACAACCTAAAAGTCATCCCTAGTAGAACTGGGTTGAATGGTGTTGCCATCCACATGAAGACAGAGCATCCTTCATATATAATTTGTAATTATATATAAGTAGTATTTATAAGGAGACTTCTTTACAAGGTCCTATGTTGTTGTCAGCGGCAGCTGGTGGCACAGTGGATAGACCTGAGGTCAGACGTTTCCTTAGCCACTTAATAGCTGTGTGACCCTGGGCCAGTAACTCCACTTTTGTCTGCTTCAGTTTCCTTATCTGTAAAATGGGAATGATAATAGCACGAATCTCCCTGGGTTGTTGTAAGAATAAAGTAGGCTATTTGTAAAACACTTAACACAATGCCTGGTACATAGCAGTAGATGCTATGTGTATATATATATATATATATATATATATATATATGTTGTTATTATCAATAATACTATTATTGCTATTATTATTATTTATTGCTTAATGTGCCATTGAAGAATTTTTAGCATTAATCCCTTGAACCATTGCTGAGAACTCCCAAGGGGTTTGCAAACTACTTAATGGAGACCATTATATTATACTATGCTGTACTTTTGAGGGGTATTAAAGTAGAGTAGAAAAAATGAACCATGACTGGAAGGCCCCAGTTGGCATATAGCTCACTAGGTGACCAGGAATGACACCCTCTGAGCTTGGTGTCCTCATCTTTCAGTTAGGGCAGGATTGGAGTATGTGACTCCTTAACTTCCTGGCATATCTGCAAAGGCTGTGTGATGCAAAAAGAGGGTAGGATTTGGAATCAGAAGACCTGAGTTAAAATCCAGGTTCTATCATACCCTATGTGACCTTGGTCAAGTCACTTACCCTCAGTGAACATAAGTTTCCTCTTCTATAAATTTAATGGTCAGACTACATGGCTCTGAGGTCCCTTCCAGTCCTGGATGTATGGCCCTGTATCTTTGACAATATAATTCTCTCCACTTCTGAATGCTTTGATCCTGTGACCTCTACTGTTTTCAGTTTCAGCCTGTAACATGGTACGGGTGAATTCTGGTTCTGTATGCTGAGCCATCCCCTTAAGAAGAATGTAAAACAAGCTAGCTGATTTTTTTTTAATTTTGGGGGGATATTTTTAGCTTTTTAAAAGGCTTCTCACTCTGAGCCTTAAAAAGAAATAAGAACCTTTTCCAAAAATGCAAATACTCTGGCAGGAGCTGGAAGAGTGTTTTCAATCTTTCTGGAACAATTGTTTGCCCATCCTGTGTCATTCACTGTACAAAAGGGTAAGAGTTTAATGTTAGTCTCACTGCATGTATGAGAAGCAATACCAGGCCTTCTGCAGTCATAACAATGGCTTCTTTAAAAGGGTCATGCTCACACAACACCAGGCATTTGTTGTCAGAATCAGATCCTAACTTCTCCTAGGTTAGGAGACTGGTCTTTTATGAATATACCAAAGTGCCATGAGTCCTAACAAGATTCAGAGAATGAGGTGGGTGATTGCCAGCCCCTACATGCCACATCTACCCTCCATGAAATCAGTGGGAGCTGTGTCTGGCAGGCAGTGAGGGCTGAGATGAGCAGCACTGCCAAGGATTCTCTTGTCTACTCACCATGAAGCAGAAAATGGCGGGCTTCAATAGGAAAGAAACACTTTACGTTGT
This sequence comes from Bettongia penicillata ogilbyi, assembly GCA_023548195.1. Classification (NCBI taxonomy): domain Eukaryota; kingdom Metazoa; phylum Chordata; class Mammalia; order Diprotodontia; family Potoroidae; genus Bettongia; species Bettongia penicillata. The sequence continues at coordinate 13,668,688 of JAJHZJ010000126.1, forward strand.
CCTGTTGGATAGAGAGAGCTAGGAGGAACAGAGTTCAAGTTTGCCTCTGATACATGCTGTCTGTGTGACCCTGGGCTAGCTTCTTAACTTACTTGTGCTCTGGGCAACTTTTAAGATGATACCTTTCAGAAGAGGTGCAGACTTACCTTAGCAAAGGAAGTTGCCTTACTGGTAGTTCCCTATAGCAATTGAATCCCAAGTCCAACCTCTATTCCTCCTTATTGCAGACACTCATCCCCCAAGCTGAGATTCATGTACAGTTTCACAATAGAATAATGAGTAGTTTATTCTTGTATAGTGCTTTATGGTTTGAAAAGCATCTTACATACATAACAAAGGTTAGTCTATTATTTCATTTGACCCTGCCCTGAAAGTTAGGTGCTCTTATTTTACAAAGGAGAAAACTGAGTATCAAAAAGTTGAGGGACTGTCCTGAGGTCACATGGTGACATATCAAGTGCCCTTAGAATCCAGGTCTTCCTAATCCAGTACTCTATCTTCTACGCTAAGCAGACTCTTTATGGGCAGCTGCATTTGTAAAGAGCATTTCAAGGATTTTGAAGCCTTACAATGGCTCTTTGAGACAGTTCTACAGGTATTATGATCTTTATTTACAAAAGGAAAAGGGGAGTTACTTCTCTAGGAAGTTAATCCATGGGAGCTATTCATATTTTCTTCATAATCTTCTACTATTCTGAAATAACACTGGGAATGAGAAACTTATGGAAAATTTTGCCACCAAAGTTACCCTTGTGAGTTTTCAGTTGCCCTAACAGGAGGCCATTCCTGGGGCATTTGGAGGAACTGCTCCATTTCCGGATGCCCCTGGCTCAAACTGGAAATCCCCAGCCCCTACAATTACGTCTGAACGGGTAAAAGAAGTTACAATCTGAGGATCATGTAGTATCTCCTGTGACTCTGAGGCACACACTTTGCCAGTTCAGACTTGATTGCCTAGGACCACCTTCTTGGGTTTCTTTCAACCAAAAAATGTGCAGCATACAAATGATAATTATGTTCAGGACCCTGTACTCAGTGATGAGAATTACAAAGATGAATATTATATAGGCTTGCCCCCAAGGGTGAAGTGGAGGAGAAATCTGAGATAAGGGAGATCACTCTCAAATCTAGGTGTAAGCCAGTCAATAAGCCTTTATCAAATACCTAAAATGTACCAGGCACTGTGCTAAGCCCCAGAGATACAAAGAAAGGCAAAAAACAATCCCTGCCCTTAATGAGTTCACAGTCTAATGGGGCAGAGAGCATACAAGCAAATATCTATATTATATACAGGATAAAGAATAAATAGTTAACAGAAGGAAGGCACTAAAAATCAGAGAGATTGAGAAAGGTTTCCTATAGAAGATACAATTTTATGTGGAATCCAGCGAAAGCCAGGGAAGCCAATAGGCAGAGAGGAAAAGGGAGAATGTTTCAGGCATAGCAGACAACTGGAAAAAAAAATGCCTAGAGCTAAGAGATAAGGTATCTTGTTAAGGGAATAGACAAGAGGCCACTGTCACTGGATTAAAGATTATACATCAGGGAATAAAGTGTACCCCCAGAAAGGTAGAAGGGCCTAGGTTATGCAGGGCTGTGAATGCCATCACTCTGATCCTAGAGTGATGAGGAACTATTGGAATTTATTGAATATGGAGGTGATATAGCTGGTCTGGTGCTTTAGCAAAATCCCTTTGGCAGTTGAATGGAGGGTGGACTGGTGTGGGGAAAGCCTGGAGGCAGGCAGAGTCACCAGCAGGGTTATGGGTTAAGGTGTGGGTTAGAGGAAGCTTTTGAGAAGGAAGGAGGAAGAGTGATTCAATGGAAAGGATGCAGATCTTGGAGCCAGAAGATAGAAGTTCAAATGCCTGTTCTGCTTTGTGCTGTGTGGTAAACCCCAATGGGCTTCACTCTATAACATTAAAGGGTTGGACTTAAGAGCTTACTATGTGCCAGGCATTGTGCTAAGTTCTAAGGATACAAAGAAAGGCAAAATAGTCCTTGCCTTCAAGTACTTCACATTCTAATGGGGCAGACAATGTGAAAATAACTAGGTACATAAAAAGATGTGTACAGAGTAGATGGAAGTTATTCAGAGTGGAAGTCACTGGCAGTCAAGGTCCAGGAGGGCCTCTTGAAGAAGGTTAAAGTTTAGATGAATCCTGAAGGAAGCTAGGGAAAGTAAGAGGTAGAGTTGAAGGGGAAGAATATTACAAGCATGGACCACAGCCTGCGCAAAGGTACAGAGATTAGAGATGGAGTGTGGTATGAAGGGAACAGTAAATGGGCCAGTCTGGTTGGCTCATAAGGTACGTAGAGGAAACTAAAGTGTAAAATTACTGGAAATGTATAAAGGTCACGTGCTATGATGAGATTTAAATGACTCAAAGAAGACTGGATTTATAGATCTGGGAATGATTTATGGAGATGATCACTTAACCCAGTGAGGGCAAGTATAAAGTAGGATCTTTAGCTGTTTTTGTTTATGCCAAGAAGCATAATACCTCTGAATAATATGATAAAGGAGGATCTTTCCAACCCACTGTTGGGCCTGGGGAGGTTTGTAGCAAAGCCCACATCTTCCTACACTGGTTCTCAACATCAAGGGATGTGATGCCCTCTAGCTCTAAAATGTGTATAAAGACGATAGAAACAAGCGAGGAGTTATAAGGCTGCAAGAGGCATGGACATGTTTGTGGGTAAGCAAGGAACAAGCAGGTTGAGAGAGATTGCAGATTAGAGAAACTGGGAATTTTGGTAGCGCAACCTTCTGAGGAAAACAGAAGGTGATGGGATCAAAGGTGCTTCTAGAGATATTGGCTTTGGGATGGAAAAAGTCTACTTCATCCAAAACAGTAGTGAAGAGCTAGCAGGGGAAGATGTTTGAGTGACATGAGATGAGAAGGAGGGGCAGTGAATGACTTATTTTTTGGGGGGAGGCACTGAAGTATGAACTGAGGTACTCACTGAGACGATGGGGAGAGGGAGTACCATGAAAGCCTGGAAGAGAGATGAGAAGCTTGGGAAACAACTGTGTGGAGAGTGGGTTAGGGAATTAATTAGGGAACAGTAGAAGAATCACATTGCTATAATGAGGGCTCATGTGAGGTGACTTGCTCAGGGTCACAGAGCCAGCACGTCTCAGACACAGAACTTAACTGGGTCTTCTGACTCCAAGGACCACTCATAATTCACTGTGCTCAATAGCTTCTTTTTTTGTGCCCTATAAGTACATAATTCTTTTGTCAGATTCTGTTTAGAACTATTTTCAGTAGACAAAAGGTTATATGTGACTTGGGTAAAGACATTTAGTTCTGTCTTCCTCTCAGTACAAACAAAAGACATGGCTACTTGATGATATCATCTAGTCATGGAATGTACCTCACAGCTCATTGCATGGTGGAGTTGAAGGGGAAAACCATTCCAAGTATGGACCACAGCCTGTGCAAAGGTGTGGAGATTACAGATGGAGTGTGGTATGAGGGGAACAGTACATGTCCCGGTCTGGTTGGCTCATAAGGTACATAGAGGAGACTAAATTGTAATATTTTTTGAAATATTTGAGTACTTGAAATATAATGAAATATGCTTTGAAAATGATGAAATATATCATGTTTACAATAATGAGTACTCAGAGAAATGTGGGAACTTCCATGTACCATTACCTCTTTTGTCAAACATGCTTCCCCATGACTGAAGACAGACCATGATTCTGATTCTTAGAACCTGTATTTTAGTGGGCTACCTTATTTACCCCACTTACCCTTATTTTTACTTCGTTCTTATCTGTCATGATTAAGTCTCACTAATAGGCAAGAATGACTTCGTAGTAGAGTTGAGTATATGAAATACTTATGGAGCGGTCAAGTATGGCAGCATTCTGAAGGACATCTTTAGAACTAAGAGGATGCAGCCATCACATAGAGGACTGTATTGGGAGTAAATGTTCTTTAAATATTTATTGACACAAAATAAACTCTAATAAGAGGAAAGAGAAAGCAGGTTAACTATAACACGAGTGAGAATAGCCTATCACAGGAGGACAGAGTGATAAAAGAGAAAGAACCTTAACCCTAACTCACATAGTCAACAAATAAGCCTTTATTAAGTCAATTGCTCCATGCCTAGCACTATGTGTACAATAGCAACAAAACCAATAAGACATAGGAGTCTATCAATAGGATTTTCTAATCTTTTTGTGAGTAATGATTTTTATCTTCTGAATTTTTATTCATCCTTTTGTACCGTTCTCAGTGAAGTCTTCTTTGCTCCTCACTAGCCCATGGTTCAAATTTAACTGCTTGTTCTGTGGTTCTTTATTGCTATTGTCATGTCATGTTTTGTGTTCTGGTTATGAATTCTTGTGTCTTATATTTCCCTTCCCTGAATGGGAGTTCCATGCAGGAGCATTTTTTATCTAAATTTAGTATCACATTCCATCTCACTATAACCATAGTATCTAGCTCAGGACTACGCACAGTAGGCATTTAATAAATATTTGTTTAGTAAAGAGTAGATGATAGGGCAGAGCCAACGTTATCTAATTGGGTAATAGGCTGTTGGAAACTACCTAATGGAAACCTAAAGTCCCTTTGTTATAGACTCTCTTTCTCCCAAAAAGTGTGTGGAGGGATAATTGTCAGTGTCTTAACTTAATTTTACATACTAAGTAGAATAATTAAGATATGAATCCAGGTCATCTGAGTCCAAAGCTGGTGCTCATTTTGTTAAATCATATCATAGCTTATTATATCACTCCATATGCAATGTATTCTCATTGATGAGGGCATTCCTTCCAGTAATGCAGCTTTTGATATGCCCGCGTCTGCCAGTCCTCTTGTTCATGTCCTCCCTTGGGGCAGCTAGGTGGTGCAGTGGATAAAGCACCAGTGCAGGAATCAGAAGGACCTGTGTTCACATCTCACCTCAGACACTTGACACTCACTAGCTGTGTGACCTTGGGCAAGTCACTTAACCCCAATTGCCTCATCTTGGGTCATCTCCAGTCATCCTGATGAATATCTGGTCACTGGATTCAGATGGCTCTAGAGGAGAAGTGAGGCTGGTGACCTGCACAGCCCTCCCTCACTCAAAACAAAGTCAAGTACAAGTCATGTCATTATTTCTCTGATGGCATGGTCTTCTTTGGCAACGAAGGATGAACACATGTCCTCCCATAAGTTCATAACAAAAAGTCATCAGTATGATGGGTCTTTTCCTCAATGTCTCATGACATTACAAGTCAGGTTCCATCAATGGAACTCTCCATTGCTTAGGTCTTGCTCTTGTATTATGATAAATCCATTTTTTTTGGTCCTATGTTTCTTTGATGACATGCTTTAGTCAGCATGTTCTTTATAATTCTTCATTGATAATGCATTCCAGCCTACTCACATCCAGAATGCCTCTCCCTTGTCTGTGCCCTAAACTTTTGACTTTAGTTTTTCAGAAATGGTAGTGTTCAATGACTTGTAGCCAAATACCTATGAGGGTCCTTATGTGGGTTCATTGTGATAGTGCAGTGATTGAAAAGGAACAAAGGATTTCAAGAATTCCAGTGTTTTTAAGCTAGAAATATTAACTTAGCTGTCAGCACTCTAAATATCCAATAATCAGTGAGTGGTCATATGACTGGAAGATGAGAATGAGATAAACCTTAATGTTCTCATAACTGTGTATAGATCTTACAAAGCTATACATTGTAATTCTAGCTCCTCAGAGTGATCTTGTAAAACACAAATATTAAATGCAAATTTTTCAAACGAGGAAAATGATGTTCAGAGAGGGTCCAAAGGCTTGTCCACAGACACAAAGCTGGTGAATAATGGAGCCTGTTCTCCCTCCAAATAATGTCGTCTTTCCTCTACACCACATTGCTCTCAGGTGAGTGAATCTGTTAAGTCTTCAGCTGTATATAATTCATAGCTCACAAGGTATTATTCAGAATAATTTTTCTTCTAACATTCCTCTCAGCATAGTCAAGTCTACTTCTCCCTCCTCAACAAAACAATGTACACACCACAAACATGCAAACCCCATAATATGTCTTAAACAAACCAAAAAAAACCCTTTTAAAATAATGTGTTAAAGGCAGCTTAATGTAGCTGATAGAAAGAAAGCCTTGGTGTCAGGAAGGCTTGAATTCAGATTCTACCTCAGACATACTGAATGCTATTCAAGATGAGCTCACTCATTCTCTCAATGCTTTAAGCAACTTATCTGTGACTATAATGGATGAAGAAAAAAAAATCTATCCACTTATTTATCCTAGGCAACTCTTAAAGTATGAACACTGAAAGCTAAGGGCTGATCTGCCTTGGTTGTGAAAATTTCCTCATAAGAAATTCCCTACGCAAATGAAATCATAGCCCTTATTTATGAGTTATTCTGGGAAAATGCACCAGAATGCCCTGTTCTTTTTTTCTGTTTCATCAGTTTGGTCATTCTCTATTAGTTGTTCCCCAATTTGTGTAGTAGGTTTCACTTAGAAAGTTGTATGTAAGTAAAGTGCTTTTCAGTTGATTGGCATTTGAAATATACTAAAAACTATAAAATGAAAGATGCTTACTACTACAAAGGAATGTAGAGATTATTTCACCCAAGCCCCTACTTATTTAAAGGAGTCCTATAATGAATCCTATTATAAAGCAAAGATTCCTGTGATAAAGTGAATAATCGCCTCCAATTTACCTTTTTTCTGAGTTTTAATATTCAGATACTTGTATTTGCTTAAAATGATGTACACATGTGTACAGAAATTTATTCTGTCCATGCTTTATCTCCACTTTTTATCTTTCTCATAACTTTAAAGAGATATGACAACACTTGCTTTTACCAGTTAGGACTCATTTAACTTCACCTACTTAGCAGAATGTGGTCAATGTCTAGGGTGGAGACACATTTTCATCACAGAAAATATTCACCCAGGATGAGTCATGCCCTGGTGTTCTGGCCTGGGAGTGGAAGTTTCAGGGAATCATGTTACAGTATCCACTGACCATGTAATGTTCTTTCTGTAAATCAGTGGTAGAACTCCTGGGATTAGGCAGGGGCACCTGTTGTTTCCCTACCAGCCCAGAAGGAAGTTGCAGTCTTCTCCATGTATTACTGAAACTTTTAATCTTAACCATTAGAGGCTTGTGTTTTCTCTGAAGCTTTGTTAAAATGAGAGGGGTAGAGGGTGGGATGACATATTGGTAATCCCTGGGACTTTTTGAAGTCCCTGGTCAAGAGTTGGTCCTGATGAACTGGTAAAGGCAAAATTTTTATCTTTGTTTATTTTAGTTTTGTCTTATGTGTGTATATGAATTTATTCACACATATATATGCACACATATATACGCACATATATATGCACATACACAAACACACATGTTTACATATATGGGCATACATTAATATCTGTAGCTATAAATAATTATATATAGCATTATATATGTATATATATAAAATACCTACACACACATATACATGCATACACACACACATATATATACATATATATATAAAAGTAATTCTAATTTTGGGTTACTGAGAATCGAAGTTACTTACTCAGAGTCCCACAGTGAGTAGGTGTCTAAGGTAACACTGGAACACAGCTCTTCCTGAGTCCAAGGCCAGCTGTTTATATCACAGTTCCATACAATGATTATAATAGCTTACAGTTAGACATCAATTTCCTCATTTGTGTCCTATGATGTTTCCTGCTGTTCATATGGATATTGGTGAATGTCTCCACCCTTTGGTCCTCAAATTCTTAAAAGTAAGGACTTGTTTCATCAGTGTCTCTTCCGGGGATAACCAGTGCATTCTGTACAGAGTGGACACTCAGCACGGGTTGGTCAACCTGGATTTGAGTTGACTCCAATACCATGGAGTAGATTTTAATGTTTCTGTTTCCTGATCAGGATAGTTGGTGTGCAGCGTTCATCTTCCGTGCCTCCAAAGATCAATGAATTCCTTGATCTAGGGTTACTTCTATTGATGCTGATTCCCCACACCTTAGTAGTTGATTTCATACATTCTCGTACATAGGGAAAAACAAAACCTCAAAACATGATCCGGTGGCCAGAACCCTTGTAAAATTTAGCTAGTATGGAACTGAGTCCATATTCAAAGCCTTTCCAAATTGCTAGGACCTGCCAGATTGTGCTTTGGAAAAATAGATCCCAAGAAATCAAGATTATTTACGCACTGTGAGAAGGTATCATAAGAGTTCTAGTGGATTGACACCTATCTACTTGTACCCCTGAAAGAACAACAACCATAGGAACAACACAACAGCAACGACACAAAGAAGACTTGAAAACATCTCAACCTTTTATACCCATCTTCTCTTCTCTCACCCCTGGCTCTTCATAGTATATAATGATATGATTACATGCCATTTGAAATAATCAGCATGCTCTAGAAGGAAATCTAGTGCCCTAGATCAGGTGCAAGTGGCACTTGGATCTCATCTTGGCTTAGTCACTTACTATCTGTGTGACCTTGAATAAGCAACTAAATTTGTTTGGGCTTATATTCCTCCTAATAATAATGGCTGAAATTTATATGTAGTCATGTCTTTCCCACCATTTATTGACTTTGCTTCTACACACACATTGCTGAATGAAGGTGGAGAAATTTCCACAGCCATTCTGACTGGGTCCACTACAAATTTATGTTTCCTAACATCAACCAGGCCCTCAGCAATCCTTCCATACCTGCCTTATCCCCTCAATATCCCACTCTTTACAGTACCTCTTCCCAACCTTTTCATCCCTCTTCAATCCTTCCATGGCTCCTCTCCCCTACTCTCTCGGCTGAGAGCCTTGCTTCATATTTTACAGAAAATACTGAGGTCATTTGCCAAGGAACTCCCTCTTCCTCATTTCCTATCATTCCAGGTGCCTTCTGCCACTAGCTTCTCCTTCACCTCTGTGTCTCATGATGCAGTGGCCTTCCTTGTTTTACCAAGGTTAACCCCTCTACTTTAAGTGATCCTATTCCATCCTGTCTCCTCTAACAGATTGCCCCCTTCACTCATCCCCATTTTTTCATTTATTTTCAGTCTCTTCCTCTTTACTGACTTATTTCTTAGCCCCCCCCGCCAAATGCCCATGTCTCCCCGATCCTGAAAAAATCCTCACTTACTATCATCCTATATCTCTAAAATCTACTTTTTCTTCCTCAGTCTTTATGCTGACCTTCAATTTCATATCTTCAAATGCCTTTCAGAAATCTTGAATTGGATGTCCAGTAGATATTTTAAATTCAGTATGCCCAAAACAGATCTCATTATCTTTCCCTCTAAATCCTCCCCAACCACTCTCTTCCCTATTACCATAGAGGACAACATCCTCCCAATCTCTCAAACTTACAACTTAGGAGTCATCCTGGAGTCTTCACTGTCTCTCCCTCCCCCGCATATCCCAACTATTGCTAAGGCCTGTTGATTTCCCCTTTGCAATGTCTCTGAAATAGGACCTCTTCTTTCCCCGGGACACTGCCACTATTCTAGTGCAGGCATTCATCACCTCATGCCTTAATTGGTACAATAGCCTGCTGGTGGGTTGGCTTGCCTCACCTTTCCCCACTCTAATCCATTCCTCCACTAAAGTGATTCTCCTAAAGTATAGATCGAATTATGTCACCCCCAAACTCAATACGCTCTAGTGGTTTCTTTTGCCTCCAGGAGCAAATACAAAATGTTTTTTTTTGGCATTCAAAGTCCTATATAGCCTAGCCCCTCCCACCAGTCCAGTCTTCTTACTCTTTATTCCTCAACACATACTCTTCAATCTAGTGACACAGGCCTCCTGACTGTTCTATGAACAAGACTCACCACCTCTCAGCTCCAGGCATCTTCTCCAGCCATTCCCATGCTAAAATCTTCTCCCTTCTTTGTTCTGACTCCTGATTCCCCTAGCTTCATTTAAGTCCCAACTAAATTCCCACCTTCTATAGGAAGCCTTCCCCAAACCCTCTTAATTCTAGTGCCTTCTCTGTAATTATTTCCTGTTTCTCACGTATATAACTTGCTTTCTGTAATTTTGTTTGCATGTGGCCTCTGTCATTAGATTGTAAGGTCCTTGAGGAAGAAAATGTCTGTCTTTTTGTTGTATCCCCAGAGTATAGTATAGGGCCTAGCATGTAGTAGACACTTAATAAATGTTTATTGATTGATATACATATAATATCAAGAACTATATATACATATAATATCAAGAATATTTATATATACATATACGTATAAAGCAAGTATATATTATGTATATTTTATAAAATATTTTTAAAATATATAAAATATTATACAAAAAATATTTGATCCTGAAATTATGTGAGGTAGACATTATTATTATCATTCCTACACTACAGGTAAGAAAATAGAGTTTGAGAGGTTAATGATTTGCACAATGGCACATATCTGAATTCAAGTCTTCCTTATTCCAAATCCAGTGACTGGTACACCCAAGGATTTAGAGTAAATGGCCTGAAATTTCTAACCCTAAATCCCACGATCCTTAGTTCTAACACAAGCAACCTGCATAACCACCCAGCACAGCAGGGCCTTCATGATGCAGTATCACCCTTTAAGATAGCTATGGAGAACAGTGACATAATCATTATTTTTTCCCCTTTTCAACAACTGACCTTTTTAAATTCCATTAATGTTGCCTCCATTCCAATGATTCAAATGTAGAAAAGCAGAGATTATTTATGTTTTCTAGAAAGCCTGCCACCCACCTGCATGTTCCCTTCCGCTAAAACCCCCTCCCCCAGACATTAAGACAGCAAGTTGCAGGGGATAAAACATAAGGCCCTCGTTAATTGCAAATTAATAGTGCCAGGAATATATACAGATGGCACCTGAAGTCAATTGCTGATGGCTTCGGATTCTGGTTCTATTTTTCTTTCATCCAACCAAACTGACTAGCAAGCAGAGATGATAGAGACTTGGTTTTTATTTAGCCCCCAAATTCACAAGTTGGAAATCCATGTTCTTGGCCTGCAAAGGTTCTTTTCTTAGCAATGTTGCAACTCTTGTTTTTCTGAACACCCCCATGTTAATCAGGCTCAAGCTTTAGCGTTTTCCAGGACACAGGTGTAAGGATCTGGATGAACATACTGTATATATCATGGACACTTGCTTAGCTAGTAAATATTTTGTTGTATGAGTTTGCTCATTCTCCTGCAATCAATTGTGAACTGACAGTGTTTAACAGGTCCGCAGAGAGCATGCCTGCTTTGGTTGGCACTTAAAGGAAATTAATCATATGATTGCTTTTTTTTCTTTCAAAGCTTCCATTTTAAGTATTTTCTCCCCCTTTTTAAATATTGCATGCCAACTGCCAAAGTCAATTAATTAAAAACTAAATTTGAAATTTGTCAGAGAAACTGATCATTTTGCTTCGCTAGATGACCTTGGAAGAGATGCAATTTATCACTGAGTTCAGCTGTGATAAAATGAAAGTTATTTTTTTTCTTATTTACATCATAAACTTAGTAATACTCTACAAGTCTGACTAATCAAAGTATGAAATGAATTTTCAGATTAAAACTTTAAATTTTGAGCTCTTTAGATTATAGGCCCACAGGATCATCATTTAGAGTTAGGAGAGACCTTAGAATGGTCATCTTATCCAACTGTCTCATTGTACAGATATCTGATGCCCAGAGAGATTTAAATGAGTTCTCCAAGATCACAGGGAATAAGTGGTAGAGGCAAAATTTGGATTCAGGTTATCTGGCTCCATATCCATTACTGTTTCCATCATTTTACAGGTGCATTGCCAACTCTCTTCCTAAGTTCAGCCATTTGTCTCTTAGAGGGTCTCAGTTACAATGTTGTTACCCAATTCATCATGAGTTATTTGCTACGATTTATTCATACCTAACATCTGACTTTCTAGTGCCTTTTGAGCTTTTAAGAAACAATATATTGTATAATTTGCTCAGTTATTTTTCTATCATGGGTTGGTCACCTAGGTGGTTCATTTTTATTTTTGTATTTTATTTCAAATGAAATAAAATGTGAATATTTGTTTATACAATGTGCCTTTTCCCTTTGAAATACTATTTTTAAAATAAAATTCTATAAATAAAAATGCCAGATGAAAGTGTATGATGAATTTGGTGTCTCATTATATCTTACCAAGTTCAGAAATTCATACCAATCTATACCCTAGCACACATGGGGATTTAAAATATACTGTGCATCAATTTTATCAAAAAACACTTAGAAAATGAGGAGCGCTTGCTAAAATTTTAGTAGCATGCTCTAGAGCAAATGGGAAGAAGATATGGAAGAGTTAGACAGTGAGTAAACAAAAGTCAACAAGCTTTTATTAAGAGCCTATTATGTGCCAGACACTGTGCTAAGCCTTAGAAATAAAAAAGAAAGGCAAAAAACAAACAAAAACCCAAACAATCCCTTGTCATCACAGAGATCCCAGTCAAATAGGGGCAGAAACAAGCAATCAACTGCATACAGACAAGATTTAGAAAGCACACGTTGGGGATAATCAACAGAGGGAAGGCACCAGCAGTACGAAGGCTCAAGGAAATCTTTCCTGTAGAAGGTGGGATTTTGTTAAGGACTTGAATGAAGCATGAAACCGAGGAGGCGAAGAGAGACTAGAAAGGAGAGAAATCCAGGCATGGGACAGAGCCTGTCAAAATGTTTGTAGTCAAGAGGTGTGTCTTGTGTGAAGAACAGCAAAGTGGCCAATCTCATTGGATTACATAGTATGTGGAGAGAATGAGATAAAAATACTGGAAGCGGAAGGGGACAATTATGAAGGGCTTTGAAAACCAATAGAAGACTTTTTATTTTATCATGGATGTAACGGGTAATCCCTGAAGTTTATTGAATATGAATGTAACATGGTCAGACCTGTGCTTTAGGAAGATCAGTTTGAAAGTTTAGTAGAGGATGGACTGAGGAGGGAGAGACCTGTGGTAGGGAAACCAACCAAAACGCTATTACTATAGTCCAGCTGCGAGATGATGAGGGCTTGTACCTGGGTGGTACCATTGTCAGGGTGGAGAAAGGGGTTGTATATGAGAAATTTCATGGAGATATAACTGACAGGAACAGGCAGTGGATTGGATAGAAGAGGTAAGAGAGTTAAGAGTCAAAATGATGTGTAGGTTGCAAGCTGGAGTAACTAGGAAGATGTTGGTATCCTTGATAGTATTAAGAAAGCTAGGAAGAGTGAAGGGCTTGGAGGGGAAAGATAATGCATTTTATTTGGATAGGTTGAGTTTATGATGCCTACAGGATACTCAGTGGAAGATGACCAATAGGTAATTGGAGATAGGCAAGTGGAATTTAGGAGAGGGCTTAGGAGTAGATGAATAGATCTAGGAATCATTTGCATGGAGATGATGATTGGATCCACAGGTAATGAGAAGGTCACCAAAGTAACCATAATGAAGAAGAGATGACGGCTCAGGATAGAGACTTGTGGAATACCTATAGTTAGTAAGGGGGTATGAACTGAATAAAGACCCACCAAAGGAGAATGAGGAGTGATCAGAAAGGTGTAGTTGGAGAATCAGGATAGAGTCAGCCAAACAACAAACATTTGTTAGGTTCTAGTTATGTGCCAAACACCGGGTAGTGTCACGAAACTTAGAAAGAAGAGAGAACCAAGGAGAAGAGGGTGAGTGACAATTTCAAATGCTTCAAAGAAGTTGAGAAGGGCGAGTTGTTTAAAAGGTCATTAAATTTGACTTAACAAATCATTGGTAACTTCAGAGAGAGCAGTTTGAGTTGAATGATAAAGTCAGAAGCCAGATTGCAGAGAGTTAGTGTGAGAGAGAGAGAGAGACAGAGAAGTGGAGGTACCTATAGATTGTAGACAGCATTCTCAAGGAGTTTAGTTACACAATGGAGGAGAGACAGAGTATAACTAACAGAGATAGATGATTCAAGGGAGGATTTTTTGATTATGGGGAAGACAAGGGTATGTTTGTGGGCAATAGGGAGAGAATGAAGATATGTAATTGAGTGGAAATGCCAGAACTGGCAATCTGTTGGAGAAGACAAGAGTAATGGGAGAGACAGAGACACAGAGAGACAGGCAGATGGAGAGATAGAGAAAGACAGAGATAGTAATAGAAAGACAAAGAGACATGGTTCATCGTGATGGAAACAGAGGAAAGGGGAGTTAGAGGCACTTCTCCACATAATCCTAAAAAGAATAAAGGAAGTTATTCACATGTAAGCCTATTTTATTAAATAATAATTCAATACTTCCCATTTCCATAGCCTCTTGGGTTTTACAAAATGCATTGTGTGCAATCACCCTCCAAGCTAGGTAGTACAAGGATTATCTCTCTCATTTACAGATGAGTAAAAGAATGCTCTCAGAAAGACAAGATGGCCTTGATCATGGCCACATGTGTAGGAAGTGACAGAAGCAGGACTCAATCTCTATGTTCCATCTCTAAGTCCATTGTTTTTTCTGCTATACCACACAGGTTTTATAATCACATAGGATGTCAAGGCTGGAAGAGCTTCTACTGAAGTTGTCTAGTCCAATTGCTAGATCAGCTAAGTGGTACAATGGCTGAGTTAAGACTCATCCTCCTGCGTTCCAATCTGGCCTCAGACTTACTAGCTATGTGACCCTTAGTGACTCACTTAACCCTGTTTGCCTCAGTTTCCTCCTCTCTAAAATGAGCTGGAGAAGGAAATGGAAAATGACTCTAGGATCTTTGCCAAGCAAACCCTAAATGGGATCATAAAGAGCTGGACACTACTGAAAATGATAGAACAACAAAAAGTCCGTTTGCTAGAGTATCTAAGCAAAGCATTAGATTTTGTCAGAAGATTTTGGTTCACATCATGGACCTTGCCTGTGTGACTTTAGATAATTCATGTAACTTCACTGGGACTCAGTTACCTCATTTGTAAAATGATGGGCTTGCACCAGATGGACCAGATCTTCCAGGGTCTCTTACCACAGCTCAAAACCTGTGACCCAAGTAGTGGTAGAGGCAAAGTATTTTTCTAAGACTGACAGGTTAGATCGAGAATTCTAACCCTTCAGTGCTTATCACAGTGCCTGGCACACAGTAGGTGCTTAATAAATGATTATTAGTTGACTGACTGAAGGGGCTTTCATTTGTTGTTGTATTGTGAACTCTCTCTTCACTCTCACAGAGATGGCTTGAGTGTGATATACTGTTCTGATTTCTGACCTTTCTTGAAATTCAGGAATTCTTTGTCATCAAATAATTTCATAGACCTTGATCTAGACTCATAGGTCATAGATGTAGAACTGTAAGGGACTCCACAGATCATCTGGTCCAGCCCCCTAAAATTCCAAAGACGGAAACAGACACAAGGAGGTTAAGTGGCCAAGATCACATGTCAGTAAGCAGTGGGATGGTGGTGGTGGTGGTGGTGGTGGTGGCACTGAAAGGGAGATGGGGATTTGAACTTAGGCCTCTGATTTCAGAATCATGCTATTTGGTATTAAAACTCAGTAAATATATCAACACCAATAGAGTCTGTAATATTAGCATCCATTGCTTGAGCAAATAATTATAAAAAGCTACTAGGAATTCACTAACACTTTTAAATGAATCTGTTTTTATAATCCTCAAAACAATATCTACATATGTTTGAAAAATAACCCATATGAGAAGTCCAACTGAATGCAATAAGCATTTATTAACATTTTTATTACATTTACCATCCTATTACCTATTGAGTTTATGGAACACATATGAGCTTATTTACTGAAAAAGAGAGACCCCTTGTGATATCTCCACCATGAGCCCCACCTCACAATCCTACAAATAGAGGAATCCTAGTTTAGTAGATAGAGCATTAGATGTGGAATTAAGAGACCTGAATCTGAGTCCTGTATCTTCTCCTTCCTCACTGTGTGACCCTGAACAAATTGCTTCACCTTTCAGAGACATGGTTTCCTTATTGGTAAAATGTTAGTGTTGGAATAGATGGCCTCTGAAGTCTTTTCCGCCTCTAAATCTTGTGATCTAGGCGGGTGGGAGGAATATGTAGAGAGTATTGTTCAGATACTTTTCAGGCACTAATCTGGCTTTATGTTCAGCAGCATCCTGAGGGTCTTTTTTTAATGCAAAATTCTGGCCCTTTTTCAACAGCTCACTATGAAAGAACCTCTATTCTTTGAAAGCACAGAGCACTAGAGAGCTAGACAGAAGAGTTGTGGATGGGGGAAGGGGACAAAGGTGCAAATAGAGTTGCAGTTCAGCATTGTCCCATTGGTAGCTCCCTTCTTCCTGACATGAATGCCTGAAGATTGCCAAGGGTGGGGTTTGCAGCTGGCAGCCTGCCTTTCACCTGCTGATCAGATCCCACACAGCTTCCGATAGAATATGGAAAGCACATGTAAATCACTAGGAGCTGATCATTTCAGCCACTAGACACTGAGATAGAATTCATCCATAAACTGAAAAGAAATATGACTTGAACTGAAGACAGAGTCCTTTGTCTTCTAGAAGAATGTGGCCCAGGGACCTATTGTCCTCCATAATACATTTCCATAACTGACATTTAGCTTTGGAGGGGTGATGGAGATTCATTTGGGTAAAGTGATGGCTTTCATTTCCCCCTTTTTTTCTGAAAGAAGAAATTGTGTTATAGATTTAGTACTGGAAAGGGACTTTACAGGTCATGTAGTCTGACACCCTCATTTAACAGATGAGGAAGTTGAGGAACAGAGAGTTTAAGGGTCACACATGTAGGGGTACATTGGAAAGCTTGCTGAATTTGGACCAATGAACTTTGAATCCCAGCTTTGCTAATTGCTCCCTGTGTAATCTTGGGCTATTATTCACTTAATAGTCACAATAGAAACAGTCCTCTGTTTCCTTACCTATAAAATGATGTAGTTGGACTAGAAGACCTCTAAAGTTCCTTCCATCTCTAGACATGTGGTCTTGTGACTGTTGAGTATTAGTACTTGCAGCCTCTTCCACTAAAGTGCTTTATGGCAGCCTGTGATGAGCTGCCAGTGACTCTAGTTTGTCTCAAAGTCTATGTCAGCTGGTCACATACTCTGGCAAGTTCTCTAGTGTGTAGGCACTGTATTAGGCACTGGTAATACATTTATGGGGGTAACACAGACCTTTTAACAAGGGACTTACCATAGAATAGCAAGGAAGGGCATTCGCACATTAAATGCTACGAGGAATTCAAGGAGAGGGAATAGTTCTATTTTGGCGGGTGGGTGGGTAACGGAATGGTGTTAAAGAACACTTTATGGACAAGGATGAGAGGCCAGTAGTTGGGTGCTGAATATATTTGTTTAGAGGATAGAATGACTAACTTGCATGATATTTGAGTATGGGACTAGTGAAGAGTTACTGAGAGTCAAACTAGAACCTGCATTAATTTTTGAAAGACTTGTTTCCATTGTATTGGCTGCCAGGTGATAATTTTAAAATATATATATTTATTTATTGTATGTACTCAGTCATCTTGTCTATTTACTTGCCACCTATCTGTCTCTCTACTTATCTATTCATTTATTTATGTATTTTTGTCATGAAAATGCCTGAAACCATCTATGAATAACCACACTGATGAAGTGATTGCCCTTTAGAAGAAGGAGAGAGATAAATTACATTGATAAAACCCATTCAATGGAGGCAGCATAGTGTAGTGGATAGAAAGCCAGTTGCCTCTGACATATACTGGTTTTATGATCCTAAGCAAGTTACTTAATCTCTTGGTTCCCCAGGGAACTCTAAGACAGTAAGTTGCTAAGCATGTGCTAACCTGAAACGTGGAAGGCATTTCCTATATCAATAAAATCAGAGGTTCAGTCTCTTTTTTTAAAAAAGCCTTCTTATATCATCTAATCTTCTATCTACAACAACCCTGGGAGGTATGGCACTATATTATGCAGATGGACAGAAGGAAGCTCAGAGAAATTATGCCTTTAAGAGCAGGGTTCTTTATGTGATCTGTGCTGCCTCTAAGAGAAATATACAGAATAAAGACAACCAGCTCATATAAATCATGTAGAGGCGAGAGGGTTAGAAGACCAGAGTCAGGAAAGATCTCTGGTGACTCATGGGGGAATTAAAGAGATAAGATTTACTTCTTTCACTCCAGTTCTAGGGTATCATTTCCTGGTGGAAGTTGCAAAGTGGAAAATTTAGGTCTGATGCAAGGGATAGCTTTCTACCAAATCAGAGCTGTCCCAAAGTGGAGTGGTCTGCCTTGGGAGGTAGTGAGCTTCTGCTCACTGGAATGCTTTAATCATATGTTGAAAAACCACATGTTTGGAATGTTGTCAAAGGATATCATGTTTAGGTACTTGTTAGAATCAACGACCTTTGAGCCCCTTTCTCACTCTAAGAGTCTGTGATTATTGGAGAGAAAAAATACTACTGAGAATTTCTAATAGCATTATGCTAACCAACTAAATTATCTGGCCTTGCTAGATAGAATTTAAGAAATTCTTCTAACTCAACCAGAAACAAAGAAACTTATCAGGAGTGTTGTAAAAGGGATTCTGACTGATATTTGCATTGGATAGGATGGTTTCTGAGGTCCCTTCCAGGACTAAGGTTTAGTGACAGTGAAAAACATCAGCAATAACACATCTTTCTCTGCTTTGTAACATTTTAGGGTGATTTTTATGGAGCATGGGGTAGGTATAAAGATTAAGGAAAAAAAAAACCCAACTGTATCTTTTTGCCAGATTTATCTTATAGCATCAGGAAACCATAGTTTGGGATGACACTCAGTTATCACAAAAAAGTCTCTGTATTATTCTCCAATGTACTTATTTGTCTCAGTTTTCTCATCTATGAAATGCATAACATCACCTACCCCACAGAGTTGTTGTGAGGGTGAAATAAGATAATATTTGTAAAGCACTTAGCACATAGTGTCTGGCACATAGTAGGTGCTTAATAAATGCTTGTTTCTTTCCTTTCCCCATTTGTCATACAATGTGGTATAGGATGGTGACAGTGTCTTGACTATAGGTTCTCAGTAAAAATGATGTTCTACCTCAACTTGATATCTTTCCCACTGACTAGTACTTTGCACATGGTAATGAATAAAATGTTTGTTGGATGATCAGATGAATGAAGACATAAATGAATGGTATTCTTTAATATTTCAACTCTTTCTTGGTTAGAGAGGTGGATGATGGGGGTTGTAGAAGTTCTGTCAATGAAAACTTCTGACTTGGAATTTTCTTAACATAGGAGAGGGACTCAGAGCCTGAAGTTTTTGAAGAACATAGAAATACAACAATGCAGCACCCAAAAGCTCTAAATGCCTTCTAACGGATGAGTCTTAAACATAATCTAACTGCACTCGGGAATTTATTGGAAATTCTACCAATCCAGTATAGAATAATTATACTGTTAACAGCTACAATTCACCTGCTGATAAGAAGGTTCCTTGTCCTGGGCAGAGTTTCTTTTTTTCCATTAGTCATATGAAATTCAAACAATTCCAAGAGGACCGTTCGCTGCAACCCAGTGATAAATCCCAAGTATGCATAAAGTTCTATTTTGTCATTTGCTTTTGATCTGCTACCTAACACTCAAATTAAAATTGAAAAAGGGCTTCTCACTTTAGGGAAGGAAACGGTGCTGTTGAAAAAAAAAAGCATCTCACTGGCAAATTAATAGATAAGGGTCTACCCTGCTCAAGCAAAGCTAAGGAAGGCGAAAAGAAATCAATCTCTTTATCACAGTAAAGTCATTTCTCTAAACTGGGAAAGCAATATGGGATAGAAAGTACAGGAAGGGTTTCTCTTTGAAAATGTGTTTTTCAGGTTGGAGATCTGTAACTAAAATTGAGAATGGCATTTATTTATAAGTGACAACCGTTGCCACACTTTCAGAGGAATTTAGGAAGATTTCTTGAGGAATTATAGTTATGCTTCTGATAGGGAGTCAGTCATTTCCAAATGGCATTTTCATCATATTAACTGTTGCCGAGATAACGATTGGTATCTCTTCTTGGCCTCTATTCTGGCCAAACGCTAGAGCCTGCAAATTAATACAGTCATTATAAGACAGCAAAACTGTATCACTTACTAGTAGATGATTGTTTGAATCAAAATCCACACTTTTGCTGCTTCCCTCGGGGATAGAGACTAGATAGGGAAGCTTTATCACTTCTGCAAAAAATAATCTTTCATGGTTCCCTCTCCTCAGTGTGAAGAGGAACAGCTAATCATATTACATTAATTTTCATATTAATAGGGCCTATGCAAAGAGAGCGTTAACATTGTCCTTTTATGTTCAGCCCCTCGACGATGCTCCTGTTTTCTGCTGTCTGCTAAGGTAGATCAGGAGCTCAGATTTCCCCTCTCCCCAGATCTCAAATTGTGGCCAAGTAGATATATGGTCTTCATTCTTAAACAAAAGACAGAAGAATCTCTGGTTTTCAGCACAGGGCCTGTTGAGGGACGGATTGCAATCCTTGCAAACTTTGTTTCTGATAAAACAGCTCTGCCGAAGGCTTGGCACACTGTGGAAATGCTGCAGTGATTACCAGGCCACATTTAGGATGATAGAGAGAGACAGAGATTATGGGAGCTACAAAGGAAACTAAGTTCCCGCTTCAGGAAGATTAGCACATTTTTAACCAAGTGCAGTTTTCCACATAATGCATTCAATTTTACTTAAACTCTACCATTTAACTTTTAATAAGCTTGATTAACTAGCATTTTATCAGAGTGAATAATGTTGCAAGCTTGAGGCCTGATTCTTAAATGACTTCCCCACTGTCATCCCCCACCCTGCTTTGTGGATTACCAAGGAGGGACAGTAAGTGGAATTCTTGATTTCCAAATGGATTATGCTCTTTTTATCATGACCGAGAGAATTTTTATTTTATTTTTTTGCTGTCTGGTCACTTCTGCTATTGTCTGGCTTTACACAAGGCATGCATGCAGGAGTTAGACTAAGGAATATGCGTCATAACACTGGAAAAATACTGGATTTGGATCAGGGGATCTGGATTTGAATCTTGGCTGTTACCTACTTACTCAGAATCGGACCCTGTACTAGAGATGGGTAACCTGTGGCTTGAGACCACATGTGGCCCTCTAGGTTCTCAAGTGTGTCCCTTTGACTGAATCCAAACTTCACAGAGCAAATGCCCTTAATGAAAGGATTTGTTCTATAAAACTTGGACTCAGTCAAAAGGTCACACTCAAGTACTTAGAAAGCTATATGTGGCCTCAAGGCTGCAGGTCCCCCACCCCTGCCCCTCAGTTTCTGTATCCACAAGAGGATTGCCTTAGACTATCTCTAGGTTGGATTCTACCTCTAGACCTTATGATCTAAGTAAGGTGGGACAGAGAAGAATCAATAGATGACCCATGTTTCTGTCCAAGTGAGTGCTTTTCACCTGAATCCTACAGCTCCCAGGGAAATCAAGACATGGTTTATAACATGAGTGCCCCAGTATCTTTGTGAACACTTTGTTCCTTTAATCCAGCCTGAGAGGATATGCTGTAAGTCATCAGCTTAAGAGTGTGCCAAGAGAAGTGCTGTTGGCCCATGGTACAGAAGCATGATTTGGTTTGTGTTGGTTTGGGACAGAAACTTAGCACCTTTGCAAAGCAGGCATGTGGATATCTTAACTGCGAACACATGATGCTTGGATGAGGCATTTCATCTAGGACTCCCTGTTCCCAGACAACACCTACATTTCAGCATGTGACTGATACTCTTCCCTGACTTTTATTTTCCTCCTGGTTGAGTTGACTCATCACTGTGCAGTAAGGCTATGGTTTGGTTTTAAGCATCGCCATCTTTTTGAAAACCGAGTTAGGCACATTTATTTTCTATGAGATGAGCTGTGACTTTTTCATTGCTTTAATAATAGAGCTTTTCATAGGAAAGGGAATTTATTGTGGTATTTCCTTCTCTTTTACACATCATTTAGGGCTGTTCTCCCAGGTCAGTCCTAGAAGATGGTATATGGCTTCAGTTTGTTAGAATGGGTTCCATGAGGATAAAAAAAGTCATAGCATTGTAATACTTGCAAACTTTGTTCCTGATAAAGCAACTCCACCAGAAAGGACCCTGCCTTTTTCGGGACTATGTGGTGTAATGGAAAGAATCTTGGGCCCAGTATTAAAAGGCCTGGGTTTGCATCTAAATGGCTGTCATTTAAATAGTGCTATGACCTTCATCAACTTGAGAGGCAATGTGAAAAGTGTTCCATACTGAGAGGTCAAATACCTGGATTGCATTCATAACAAGAAGCCATAGGCAATCACTTCATCTCTATAAACCTCAATTCTCTCATCTTTAAAAAGGAGATCAGTTTACATTTACTATTCTACCCTACAGGGCCCTTTTGGAGGGAAAATACTTTAAAGTTCTATATGAATATGCATTATTGTGATCTTCTCTAGGCCCTAACTTTTGTTGTATAAAACGTCAGGTTCTGGACTATGTGATCTCTAGGGGAGCATTCTAAAAATGTAACAACCTATGCCTCTATGTTGTAACTATCAAATTTATCTAAATGATAAAATCTTTCTTTGAGATGAAAATAAATTTGGTTCAGAGCTCAAAACAGCCCTGATTTTCAATTTCCTAATCCTTTGCAAAGTGAAGCTTCATAAGATTTAGTAGCTTACTATCCCAAGGTACAAAAAGGAAATTCTGAAAATGGAATTCAACTTAAGTAATTTAAATCATTGTCTCTTCTTCATAGTACAGTTTGGTCATCAGATTTCACAGGGAGAGAAATTCTACTTTTGCATTCCATACCAATCTATAGTCCCCAAACTATTTCTAAGGCACTGGAAGGGATCTAGATACATTTTTCTGCTATGTGTTTTGTTTAAGGAAATCTCCCTTTCAGAGATATAATCTTATATTATTTTTATTTATATATGGAATGAAGCTCCTATAAAATAAAAGTCCATCAAGATTCATATGGTGCTGGATAGAATGTAAATCTGAGTCAAAATGCATTCTACAACTGAATTGTAATATTTCATTATGGGCACAAATACTCTTTATTAAATCACTTATATTCTTAAGTGTCTGTTCTTTTCATCGAAGATTGGAGTGCAGAGAACAAATGAGTCAGAGAATGCTGTGCAGGTCAAAGGAAAAAGAAATTATTTTGTTAAGTGTGATGTTTTTGGGATAGACAACCAAGAACTGGCAAGATTGAGCCTAGATAGCTAGCAAACTTAATCACTCAGTGTTTCCAGAATCCACCACTCTTGATAGACAACTGTTGACATGGTGAGAAATGTAAGCCGAAGCAGGAGCTGTCCAGCTACAGGGAGTTGAGAGGGAGTTAGAAGATTGTGTCAGTCTTATACTGTTGGAGCCAAAAAGAACCCTCAAGAAAGATTTAGCTGAGGGTAACAAATTAAGTCATTTTTAACATGGAATTTATACCTTTGTGACACTTATTATGTGGAACTCATGTCCCTGTGACTTATCTCCATAATAAACTCCAGCATCCTGATTCCAGACTATGTCTCTTTGCTAGCTGCTTTGGATATTTTCTTCACTAGGATGCCAACTCTGCTCCTTCTCTGAGTGATACTTTCTCCTCCTGGCTTGTCAGGGTAGTGACTCATATCTTTGTTGCCAACCATAGTTTATTGCACATTACTTCAGCCCCTGAATTATGAATTAGCTCCCACAGATTGCCTTCCTTCCACAGTCTGATCTGTATTTAACCCATCTAGGCCTCAGTTTCCTCATTTGTTAAAAAGAAAGCATTAGGCTAGATGATCTTTAATGCCACTACCAGCTCAGAATCATGTGATTAGAGAAGGATGTAGGCCTTGTGAATATACTAACAGCCTCCAGGAACTAGGATGAGATCATTCCTAGGAATCTTTAGTAGGGTGGTTGCACATTATCATTATCATCATTATTATCTGGAGTTGTGATTTCTCGCCCCTCCACCCCCAACATCCCCCATTGATGAGGATAATTATGAAAGAGTCAGCTCCAATGCAAGTCAGCAATTAGCAACTGTGCTGTAACATCTAGTTTTAAAGAGTTGTCTTGGGGTTCTAAGAAACTAACTTGCCCAGAGTCACACAATTCATATATGCCAGTGATAGGACTTGAATACAAGTCTTCCTGACCATGGAACAGACTCTCTTTCCACTATACAACATTACATAATGAAAGGTCTCATTGACTTTTCAGTTTCTGCAACCTTATAGATAACAGATAACTGATAGCTTTTGACCAATGACCTACTCTGATAACCTTTGATTTTTCTTAAACCTGCTTAAACATGGATTGAAATCTATGATGACATCTACTGGATTGAATAATGACAGATCTTCTTTAGGTTAAACAAGATGAGAGAATATCTCAAACATGACCATTTCGTCTTTTATTTATTTAATACATATTTTTAAATCTCCTTCAGTGTGTAAGGAAACACACTCTTAATATCATCCTTTCAGCTGAGTAAATTAAAGAGGCTTCAAGGAGTGGG
Source organism: Bettongia penicillata ogilbyi (assembly GCA_023548195.1). Taxonomy (NCBI): domain Eukaryota; kingdom Metazoa; phylum Chordata; class Mammalia; order Diprotodontia; family Potoroidae; genus Bettongia; species Bettongia penicillata. Next base: position 13,693,145 of record JAJHZJ010000126.1, read on the forward strand.
TGGCATTTGATTTGAGCCTAGAACTATGGAAATATTTCAATTCATGGCATTGAAAGAGATTCCATTCCAGGCATGTGGGATGGTTTATGCAAAGGCAGAAGGAAGAAGAATAAAGGATGGGATAGGCAAATGGCTAGTTTTTCAAGACAAGGCTGGTTTTAGTACAAGCGTTCTTAATTTTTTCTTATATCATGGATCCCTTATCAGAATGCTGTTTTTAAATTAATGAAATAAAATACATAGAATTAGAAATCAATTATAGTTTTCAAGATATATTTTAAAAATTCTGACACCCACAGTTAGAATGCTTAGTTTAGATAGATTATGAAGAGCCTTGAATGCCAGGCTAAGGGATTTCTCTTTTATTTAGTAGGCAACATAGAGAAAATCAATAAAGTTTTTGAGTAAAGGGGAAACTTGCTCAAAGCAGTCCATTAAGGGGATTATGCTGACAGTGATGTGCAGAATGGATTGTGGTTTCACGGCATTCTATTTTTCCCCTTCTTTAAAAAAATAGATGCTGTTGATTCTTTGAAACTCCTGACCAATATAATCAGAAGCCCCAAGTTCTATTTATGGTTCTGCCATTGTCTTACCACTTGGCAGTTCATTTGACCTTCCTGGGCTTCCTTTCTCCATAAAGAAGATACTCGTTGTCTGAAGACCCCATGGGGGCGTTGGGAGGATCTCATGAGAGAATACCACCAGCTCATGTTGTCATATAGTGTTGCCAAGTCCTTGGAGGCACTTGGAAGAATAATGTTGTGCAGCAAAGCATTGTTATTACATTCTGTTAAAAATATGGATCAAAGGCTAGTTATACAGTAAGTGCAAAATGTTAATTATTATTATAATATCATAACAAAGCAAATGCCAGAAACTTAGCCCTCATGAGCAAACCTATTATCATAAGCCAGTGTGAGATGTACACAATAAAAAAGATATTTGGCAAGGAGACCAATTTTGAAATTTTAAGGAACAATTAAAGAGAATAAAAAATAACTTAATGCCATGAGGAGCATCAGCATCTTGACAACACTTTTAAATCAAAATGGGAGGCTGCTTTGCTCCCCATGGGAGAAAGGCAGAATTATTGCCTTTAAAAAATAATACAGTCTTTTTGCTAGAGAAAGAGCTATATTTCTGGCATCTACAATAATACCCAAAAAGCAATATTCTTCCCTCCAACAACCCCCAAAATAACTCTTGGTATGTGGAAGGAGAATAGGAAAAAATGTCTCTGGATTTATGGAACAGCCTTGAGTGCGTATGATATCTTTCTCACTTCTGGGGAAGTGATTGCAAATCAATTCTTGTCAGTGAAATGTGTTTTGCTTTTCTCATTTTCTCCCTCAAAAAGAATGAAAATAATCATTAAAACTCTTTGCATTAATGATAGTTATCTGGTAACATTAAAGGGAAGGTTTCTGTAGTAATGCAAGTTGCCATTGGCATCTATTAATAGGCACTTTACATTTGCCCCAAAATAATACTCTATTTTACAATGGGAGAATATAGAGACAGGATATGGGGAACTGATGATGCTAGTACATACGGGGGGGATAGAAAGAGAAAAAAACTGAAGGACAGGGTCATAAAGGGATGAATTCTATTCTGCTAACAATGATCTGGGAAAAACAATCTCTCCAAACTCAAGTTTAGAAAGGTGTATGAATTCAGCTGGGTCCATAAAGAATGCCCACCTGGTGTAACAGGAACTACTTCTCAAGCTGTATAGATCAGAACACATTTTAAATCCAAGTTGCAGGATCTTTTGCTACGAGGGAGACTAAGGCAAAACACCAAACTGAACATCTCAGTGCAAACTTACAGTGGTTTCTATACCCTCAGCTGAAAGCATTACTGGCCAGATTATAATTATAATTACCTTGGCTACATCTTGTGTTTATGTGCCATGACACCCACCCAGCCACCTGCCTGCTATTAATTCATTCAACACCAACTTCAGCTTTTTCCTTTTAACTTGTACCCCCACCACACACACATCATTACTCTAACTTCAAAGAAAAAGAAGTCATATTTTTGATGAAGCAATACAATTTTTTATCAATTATATCCTCAAACTCTTTTATGTGAATAATAAGAAAAAAAGTCTCTGAGTGAAAAAATAGCATATTTGAGATTTATGTTGAAAGAAAACCTTAGAAAACGTTAGAATGACTGAAAATAGTCCTGACATTACTCCCTCCCCATACATTTCAAAGGCATCATACCCTACAAGGTAGCTGAGGCTGGGATAAATCGGAGACACAGCTGGGACTGGAGATCCCACTGGGATTTGGGAATTGTGTCTGTCTTGCTTTTCTCATGGCATGAGATGACATTTGGTATTTTCTCAGCCCCTGTGATGCTGGAGATGTTTCATGATGCTGCCTTGGTAGCCGCTTGTTAAGAAAGAAAGGGAATTGCAATGGACAACTGCTGTTTTGTCAAGAGGATAGTCCCCTTTATTACAGCAATAGGGTGTGAATGTGGCAAGTACATAGGCAGATGGGGAGAAAGAGTAGGTAAGCCAATTTTGTGGATGAGAGTTGGGGCTCACCTCCTGACCTGGGTGCCCCCATCTGAACCCTTCTTATCCTTAGGAGAGGATAAACAGATGCCATGTGTAACAGGACTCCTCATATACCCCCTGTGCACATACATACATGCACATACACAGCTCCTCTCCCCTCCCCACCAAACTATTATACAACAGGGAAAGAAAAACTCTGAAAATGCTGGGTTTGGGTTTTTTTATGAGCTTAAGCTGGTTGGTTACTATTTCCTTTCCTACTTTTATTTCCCTTCTTTTTATTACTTGTTAGAAATTTTATGTAGCTGCCTTGGGGAGGCCGGGAGGATTAACAGTACATAGGCCACAGTCCCCTCAGCTTTGGCGTTTAGGAGAACTAGGGAATTCACTGTCCACATGAGGGTCAGCCAAGACCTCCACTTTCTGGGTGATTTGAGAAGGGTGATTCATCTGAAAAACAAAGTGGGTTCTAACTCAGACCAAATAAATAGAACCCTAGATTTAGAGCTGAAAGATACCTCACAGGTGATAAGTCCAACCTTTTAATTTTACAGATGAGGAAAATAAGGCCCAGAGAGGTTAATTAATTGACTTGCTCAAGGTCACAAAGGCAGAGTCAGAACTATATTTACACCCAGGTTCTCTGGCTTCATATTCAGTATTCTTTCTACTGTGCCAAGTAACCCTGTTTTAATAATTGGAAAAGGAAAATGGCATGGTGTGGTGCAAAGGGTGAAGGATCTTGCATTGGAAGACTTGGACTTGAATTCTGGATCAGCCATTTACTTTCTGGGTGATCCTGAACAAAGCATTTAATCTCTTTGACCCCCAGTTTCTTACTCTTGAAAATGAGAGAGTTGGACTGGAGATTTTCTAAGGTTCTTTCTAGTTCTCAATCTATTATTTAAGAAATCACAACATCATAGGACTCGGATTAGACCTGGAAATCCATTTAGTCAAATTCTCAAGTTTTATAACAGAAGATAATGAGGGGAAAGTAACTTTGAGGTCACACAGTACAGAGAACGAGAATGTGGTTCCAAAGTCCAAAGCTCTTCCCACTCTGTCCTCAAGGTCCCAGAACCAATGTCAGGAGTAAATGAACACATTTTTTTTTAAAGTGAATCAAATTATTATTTTTTAAAACAGTAAAAGCCAGAAATTTTTTTTCTACAAACTTTTTGTTACCGATTGTCAGATAGGGAACCAGTAGAGGTTGACAATAACTCTCTGATCTCTCTCAGTAAATCAATTAATAAATGTTTATTATATGCTTACTATGTGCCATACACTATGGTAGACAAAGGGAAAATAAAACCCAAAATGAAACAACTCCTGCCCTCAAGAAGCTTACATTCTATGGGGATGGGAGTTCATAGACACACATATGCATACATATATATGAGTGTGTATATATTTCACCCACACACATACATGTATGTATATGTATGCACATATATATGAAACCTACCTTCTGTTTATTTTACGTGTGGGCACATCTTCCAAACACATTTTATATTATATATTATTTATTATATGTTATATATAATCATATGCATATAAGCATATATGTATCTGTGTGTTTGTGCATATGTATGTGATATTTTCCATGCTCTTAGAATTTTGCATCTATCTATCTACATATCTATGTTTTCTCCCATCTACATAGAATTTTGAGTATATACTCACATCTAAGTGTGTCTGCATGTATATAGATAATACATATATATATATATATCCACATACATTTGTATGTATATATGTGTATCTGAATAGATTTTTGGGGTGGGGAAGGGGGATGAGAGGTAGCTAGGTGGATAGACTTCTGGGCCTAGAGTCAGGGAGACATTTCTTGAGTTCATTTCAGCTTCAGACATTTACTAGCTGTGTGACCCTGGGCAAGTCACTTAACCCTCTTTGCCTCCATTTCCTCATCTGTAAAATGAGCTAGAGAAGGAAATGGTAAACCAGTCCAGTATCTTTGCCAAGAAAACCCCAAATGGGGTTTTGAAGAGTCAGACTGAACAACATCCTAGCTAGCCTGTCAATTATCCCTTTTGAGGGAGGTCTGGGGAATAGGAGAGATTTTATGCAGAAGTAAGCTTAGTTTTGAAGGAACAAAGGACTCTAAGAAGCAAAGATAAAGAGGGATTGTGTTCTAGGCAAAGTACAGGGACAGGAGATGCAATGTCCTGTGTTATAGACAGCAAGAAGACCAGTTGGGCTTCAGTCTAGAAAGCAGAGTAGTGATTAGAAAGATTGGAAAGAAAGGCTGGAGTCAGGTTGTGAAGGGTTTGATCCCCCTCTGAAGCTGCATTAAGGCATGTGGCCCCATAACCTCTGAGCTGTTTTTCTTAACCTTGTCTGTAGAGTGGCAATAGAGCATGTTGATACAGAGAACAAAAGAGGGTACTCTTTGTGACAGTGCTCATCAGCTCTGGGAAGTCTGGAGTCTTGGCTAGCTTTCTCTGCAAATCTGTTTCCTTCCCGTACATGCTTGCTGAGAAAAGTCTTCCATTCTCACTATCACCAGCACTGTTGATCAGTTGTCACTGATGGGGGCTGGCAGGCCGGCTTGGATGAAGCAGCAAGGCACTTTGAGGTAGAGATAACCGTGGTATGTGTCAGGTAGGTCAAACCACCTACAATACCACTTATTCTCATAATCTGGTAGAGATAGCATTGGACCCTGAGCCCAAGAGCTCTGGAAATTGCAGTGTTCCCCAGACCACCAGCCCTGCTTCCAGCTCTTCCCTTACAGGGATCACTGAGGGGAGCAGTCCTGGTAGAGATGGTTCTCACTATCTTTATTACCACCACCATCACCCACTGACCAACCCCTACTTATGGGCAGGTAAGTTCAAGAACCCTGGTAACTGCAGCACTCCCCTTATCAGACACTGTTGTGGATTTGCCTTAAAAGACATGTATTCCCATTCTGTATTGCTTTTATACTGTAAAACAGACGTATCATACATTAGCTTCACAACACTCCCTAGTGCTGCGTGAACCAGATTAAAATGTAATTTGGAAATATAGAATGAAAGAAATAAAAAATACAATAAAACATAGATATTGTTAATATTTGGTTTTCTAAGTCAATATTCTTCATTCAGACATCCTCATGTATTGTTTAGTGACTCTGTTTCTATTTGAGTTTGATACCTCTACCCTAAAGGATCACAGGGCCTTTCCATCTGCCTTGCAGCTGAACCTTCCTATATGTGTTACTTCTCCCTTAGAATTTAAGCTCCTGGAGAGCAGAGACTGTCTTCTTTTTTTCATTTGCATCCTCAGCACTTAAGCGCAGTGCTTTATTCATAGTTAATATTTCATAAATATTCATTTATCCATACACAGATTTCTTTATTGAGAAGGATCAAATATCAGAGTTTTATCTTCCTTTCCCCCCACTTACTGATTTGCTCTTTAGATTTCCAGCATGCTATTTAATTTAGGCAAATTTCTTCAAAGGGTTGCTATATTACTTACTTTGTCTTTCTCTGGCTTTTCCTGTGATGGAGGAATGCATATTCCTGACATAGTGGCTTTTATGACTCTGAAGTTTACTTCAAAATCTTTCTCCCTGTACTTAAAATTTAACAATTTCAACTCTGTTTTAGACCTTCATATGTATAATTGCATAATCTCAAATTTAGGTCTGGGCCCAGATGATATCCAGCTCAACCCATAACCATAATCCCTTTGGTAAATTTCTGGATCAATGGCTACCTTGAAAACTCATTGGGAGAGTCCATAGCCAAATCTGACACTGTAACTTCTACTCATTTCTTCTAGTTCTACTTTCTGAGGACAAGTTGAAGAATCTTATCCCTTTTCCTTATGATTGTCCTTCAAGTTCTTGAAGACAACTATCATGCTCCTTCCTTCTAATTCTCTTCTCTGGGCTAGGGGTCAGATAATCAACAAAATTTTATCCAGCATGTGCAATGTGCTGAATTGGGGATATATTGGGGATAAAAAGAAAAATGAAATAAAATAGCTCCTTTCAAGGTGTTTCATTCAACCAATCCTTAAACACCGTAATCTCAAGGTTCCTCACCATCCAGATTGCATTCATTTGGATTGTTTCAGTAATTTCCTAAAGATTTACTCCCCTTCCAGTCTTCCCGGTTTTCCCCTTCCCTAATATCTGCCATTTTGTACCTTACTACTGCTTCGTTTCTTAAGGCATGAATTTGATCATCATCATAACAGCATACGTTAATGAGAGAAGCACTTGGTAAAAACACTATAGAGCACTTGCTCTATAGATGTGAAACTTCATCAAGAATCAGTTCTATACAAATCTTCTCACTTGATCTTCGTTATCATGCAATGAAATAGGCAGTGCATAAATCATCAACTCCATTTTACAGAGGAAAGAACTGAGGTTCAGAGAAGGAACAGAAGGGAATAAGCATTTATTAAACACCTGCACTGTGCCAGGCATCCTGCTAAACACTTCACAAATATCTCATTTGTTGCTCACAACAACACTGAGAGTTATCCCATATGACCCTATTTTACAGCTAAGGAAACTGAGGCAGATAGAGTTTACAGAATAATAAATGAGGCTTAGCACTCTATTGTGCCACCTGGTGAATGGACTTCTTTGGATTTCTCCATTATGCCATCCTGCACCAGGACACTCAGCAACCTTGGAACTAACATCACACCAGTGCCTTCTGGCCCTGTGATTGGACCTTCTGAGTGGAGATGAAAGCTCCTGGACCTCCACTAAGGAGGGGGCCCAGCACAGTGCCTTCCTCATATCCCTTCAGCCACACTACTTTTGAACTTCTTTGGACTTCTCCATCATGCTTTTGCCTTGGCTATCTCCTCCCCTGACCCATGCTTTTCAACTTCCCTTTTTGAGTTGTTCCTTTCCCTCTTTAGATTGTAAACTCCTTGATGCCAGGGGTTGTTCTTTTTATTTTTCTTTAGTTCCCTGGCATTTAATATCAATAAATGTTAATTGACTATGACTATGAGTCACATGACTAGTAAGAGTCACAGTGGGATCCAGAACCCAATTGTCTGGTCCAGCACCTCCTCCACAATGCCAGTTACAGTCTTAAGGTGTTTTCCCAGAGAGTTCTAGAGAAGAATTTATCTCTTTGGCAAGCTCTAGTGAAATTGTTATAGATGGAATAAAAACTTAACAATGTGATTCAAATTTGAAAAAATAATAATTGATTTTAGATAGCACATTAAGTTCATACAGGGGTTATAAATGTAGCATGGAGGTGTCATTGCATGGCTCTAAGGGACTAGAATAGCTGTCTCTATTTCCACCCTTCTCCAAAGGAGACTAATTCCTGCCAACAGGGAATTAAGAGGCTGTAGCTTTTTGTTCCCTTTAGAGAGAGGGATACTGGGTCAGAATTAAAGTTCTCTTCTTCCTTAAATATTGTTAGTCTAGGGGGATGTTATTTTCAGGTTCAAGTTAAACTTCTAATCACTACTTCCTAAGGGGGAAAGGAGGACCTCAAACTTTATTATCCAAAGTTTGACTTTTTTACCATCAAATGCCAGATCCACAATGAACACACATGGAAAATAGCAAATAACTCATTTATCCAAGTTGATAACAGAATAAAAATCAGAGGAATTATACATTTAAGAATATACAGTTTGGATCCTAGTTCAACTATTGTCTGTTTTACTGTGGACAAAACACTTAACCACTTGGAGGCTTAATTTCCTTATCTGCAAAAATAAGGGCATTTGACTACATGATTTTTAGGATGCTTTCCAGCTCTAAATTGTAGATCAGCTTAACACTTAGTGGTATTTCTATTTTTTAAATCTCCCAACACAGTATTTTACTTTTTTTAAGTGGGAAAGAAAAGGGAGACAGGGAAAGGGAGATAGGGAGAGGGACAGGAAGAGAGAGAGGGAAAAGGAGAGAGATGTTATCCAAGAGGAAATTTCCAATCTCTCGTGTAGCAGGCTAAAAATAAGGACATGCATGAGACTATCAATTTCTCTCCTATTGATATCTACCCCAAGTCTTTTCCTCCTTTCAGCAAACTGAAGTGGACCATCCTCCATCTTCTCTCTCAAATCCGGAAGCCAGAAGCACCTGAAAAGAATTGAGAGCCATGATTTCTCCTCTTTCTCCTGCTCTTGACAATTCTGCTGTGTCCCTCCTGCAGGTGATGAGACAGGCCCATAACAATGGACTTTGGGGCTCAGTTTTCACCAACATCATCTCATTTCCTTTGAGCTAGGTGCTACAGGCACTATTATCTGAATTTTACACTTGAGGAAATTGAACTCCATGACTTGCTGGTGTGTCTCCAGCAGGATTTGAACCAAGGTCTTCCTAACTCTCTTCCCAATGCCCTGCACTGCATCCCATCATGGCACAAGTAAATACTTGGCCTGAGACAAGACAGGGGCTAGGGACACTTGACATCACTACGTAAGTCTGAGTTTCCTATTGTTCCTGTACCAGACAGCCTAGCGGATATTGCCATTGACTGACAGGTCCATGCTCTCAGGCCCAAACTCTTGACCTTTCAGAAAAAGGAACAGGAAAATGTCTGTTAAATGTTGGATGTCGAACCAGGACCTCTCCTGAGCAGCATAGGGGAGTAAAAGACCTAAACTTCACGAGGGCAGCTCATGTTAAATAGCCTTTCCAAATTCGGGACATGGGCACACTCTAGCGTAAGTTAATTAGTGCAATTAGGTTGTGTTGGATTAATGGCCACTGGCAAAATTCCAGGAAGCACAGCAGAACCTGATGGGAACTGGCAGCAGAGCTGAGTTCCCCTCTCTCCTTTGACTGTCCTCCTCCCCCACCCCAAGGAAATTGGAGGGGGTTGGCTTGATTGAAAGACAGAGATTTACAAGTGCCTAGAAAAGAGCAAGGAGAAAAATATGACTTTTCTTTCTCACTTAAAAAAAAGTAAAATATTGTGTTAGAAGATTTAAAAAATAGAAATGCCACACTTAGTGTTAAGTTGATCTATAATTTAGAGCTAGAAAGGATCCTAAAAATCAGGTAGTCAAATGCTCTGACTTTTGAGGACAAGGAAATTAAGCCTCCAAGTGGTTAAGTGCTTTGTCCGCTGTAAAACAGAAATTAGTTGAACTAGGATCCAAACTCAGCATTTTGGACTCCAAATCCCAAGCTGTAGGTCTGAACAGTAAAATAGCAACGAAAACTATTATTCTGGTTGAGTTTTGGTCTTTTTCTTGAAGTACAGAGATAATTAATGAGAACTTTTCATGTGACCAAAGGTCATTTTTATAGTCACAATTATGATAATAACAATTTGTTGTTTTATCCATATCCATATCCAACTCTTCATGAGCACATCTGAGGTTTGCTTGGCAAAGACACTAGAGTAGTTTGCCATTTCCTTCTCCAACTCAGCTCATTTTACAGAGGAGGAAACTGAGGCAAAGAGAGTTAAGTGTCTTGCCCAGGGTTACACAGTTGCTAAATATCTGAAACCAAATTTGAACTCAGGTCCTTCAGACTTCAGGTCCAGCATTCTATTTACGTCACCACCGTGCTGTCTGATTAGAATAGTATCAGACATTTATACAATACTTTGCAGAGCACTTTACATCCATTATCTGATTTGAGCCACACAAAATATTCTGAGGTAGCCTCTACTGTTATTCCAATTTTATAGATGAGAAAACTGAGGCAAGAGAGAATAAGATCCCACAGCTAATGTCTGAGCAATAATATACAGTATTACATAATAATAACAACAACATTTTTATGGGGCTTTTTTTTTTAATATGAGGCCTCTCTGTCTTGACTAAGCTGGAAATACAGGGGCTTTGACTCATAGGTCTGATCCTACTACTAATCAATATGGGAGCTAATATAGGTTCTGGTACGCCTTCTTAGACAACCTGGCGGCCTCCTGATTATGAGAGCTCACCATATAAGTACTGAACTTGGTGAAGACATCCAGTTGGGTGAACTCCTGAACTCAAGAGAACCTTTCAGAGGCTTTCCTGGTAGCTGGGATTATAGCCCTGTGGCAGCACAGAAGACTCTATAGGGCCTTGTGGGTGGCAATGCTTTATCTACATTAGTTTATTTGTTTTTCAAACTAAGCCTGAGCATATTGTTACCCCCAGTTCATACTTGGATCAGACTGGTTGGTCAAGTGATCACCTAAAGTCATACAACTGTGTCAAAGATGGGATTCAAATTCTAAGTCTTGACTGCTTCCATATTTCCTTTTATGTATTTAAAGACTCTGAAAGGAGGGAAATGACTAATCTAACCCTATGTTGAGTATTTCTTAATTAATTGATTGAATTGTACACAGCCAATAAAATCTAATCTTTGCTAGGCAGATCAGCTAGGGCTTTTTATGAATGCCAATAAAGGAGAAGTTGCCTGGGAGATATTCATTAGTGGAGTGGGAGACTTTGCTATGATTAAGGAAGCCAAGACATTTGCTTGTGTTTATGACACAAGCATCAGCTTCAGTAGTAAATTTTGTACAGCAAAGAAAAAAAGAGAAGAAAAAAAAAACAGCTATGAAAAGGGAAGTATCATCTATTGGAAAGAGCTCTACATTTGGAGCCAGAAGCCACTCCACCCTGCATGACCTTGGGTATCTCATTTTCTCTACCCTAGGATTCAGTTACTGATAGGTAAAATGAGAGCGTTGGACTAGGTGATTTCTAAGGTCCTTTCATGCTCCAAATTCTGTGAAGTATTTCAGAAAAAAACAATCCATGCTTATAGGATAACAAGGGAAAGAATAGTGATGAAATGATAGTAATCAAACCACCACTGCAGTTCCTGGAAAGGACATACCAGTCAACTGCTTTATGACTCCAATAACCATTCCACCTGACTTCTCAATCTAAAATGCTCCTCCCTGTCCTCTAATGTGTTCTCAGGGTATATTTGCGGTGTTTAGGGAGGACTAACATCTCAGGTGTGAGGAGCACGTGCAGTGGCCATACTGTCTTGACAGATGAGCTAAATCAGGTTGAGAGTAACTGACAAGCCTCAGACCAGTCTGTGAGTTAGGGGGATTTCTACCCCAAGCACATGAAACTTCCCTCTGGCAGAGTGGGTGGATGAGAACAATTTGTTTCATATGAAACATGAAGGAAGCTGAAGCAGGCACTGTGGTACACTTAGAGTTTGATCAGACATCAGATATGCTATGGACATCCACTGTATCCTGGACCATCACTGGTTGCCTTTAATTTTGTGCTGCTATTGGACTTCATGACTCAGAAAGAGAGAATGAGGCTGATGACTTTGTGCAATTGTGATTCACTTAAATCTAATTCGTGGGCAAATCAAGATATTACCTCATGAGGCCATTGGTCCTCTGAAAATGGAAGGACAAAAAAACAACCATGTATTCTCTTTCCCATTAGAAGGTAAGTTCATTGAGGGCAGGAATTGCTTTTCTTACTTTTATTTGTATTTCTAGCACTTAGGATACTCTCTGCTAAACACTTAAATGCTTTTCATTCATCTTTCATTCACAACGCTGGATCTAGAGTCAAAAGACCTTGATTTAAATTCCAGCTCAGTCACTTACTAGCTCCATGACCTTGAACAAGTCACTTAGCCTCTCTCAGTTTCCCTCTCTATAAAATGAAGCAGTTAAGATGTGACGACCTCAAAAGTCCAGCATTAAATCTACGATCTGAAATCTATAGGCACCCTGCTTCATTTTGTCAGGTCCCTGGAAATTTCTCATTAACATTGTATGTTTTAGAATCCAGTTCAGTATCAAATACACCTTGTCACAAGGTAGCTTCCCTCATTATTGATCATTACCTCTTCCAGCTCATTTTACAGATGAGGAAACTGAGGCAAAGAGGGTTAAGTGACTTGTCCAGAGTCACACAGCTAACAAGTGTCTGAAGCTGAATTTGAACTAAGGAAGATGAGTCTTCCTGACTCCAGGCCTGGAACTCTATCTGTTGCGCCACCTAGATGTCTAGCACACTTTGAGGTAGATATTATTATTCCTGTTTTATAGATGAGGAAGCAGGTTAAATAATTTGGCCAGCTAGTATGGAACAAGCAGAATGTGAACCCAGATCTTCTGGAACTTAAGTCTAACATGCTATCTACTGTAGATACATTATATGTATCTCTGCCACAGAACAGCCAGGCTGGGATTTTGTTGGGGATAAAACAGCTTCTCCACAGTAAAGAAATTTGGATTCTGGACCCATTATATGTTAAAGCTCATCAGTTTCCTGGAGACCATCCATACAATGGGTTCTTAATCTATGCTTTGTGAACTTGGTGATATGAGTGAGGAAGCCTAAGAAGAACTGTTTGCTTGGACATGTGAGGAAGAGTAACATATAATAAAACTGAAAACACACATTATACTGGGTTGTGAAAGGCTTTAAATGTCAGAGCAATTTGTATCTAATTCCAGAGGCAAGAGGAAAGAACAAGAATTTATTGATCAGAGGAGTGACTTGGTCATATATATGCTTTAGGAAAGCCACTTTGGAAGTTCTATGAAGGATGGACTCCCAAGGGGAAAGACTGGAGTCAGGAAGGCTGATTAGGAGGCTTTTTCCATAGAGTAGGGAAGAGGTGATAAGGGCTTGTCTTAATGGTAAGCAGGGAAAAAGGGTCAGACGTGAAAGATGGAGAGGTAGAATAAATAAGCCTTCGTAACTAATTCGATATTGGGGGAGGAGGGGTTAAACAGAGGAAGGAGTCAGAGAAGGTTCTGTAGGTAGACCTGTGTGATTGGAAGGATGATGGCACCCTTGGCAGAAATAGGGAAGTTACGAGGAGGAATAGATTTTTGGAGGAAGATAATGCATTCTGAGGCTGATTTTGAACATACTGGGTTTGAGATGACTGACTACAGTACATCCAGTTCAAAGTGTGCAATTATGATTTGGATCTGGAGCAAATGTAATACACTAGGGCTGAACATGGAGATCTGGGAGTTCTCTGCAGAGGCAATAATTAATCAAGAGAGGCAGAGAGAGAGAGAGAGAATCAGAGACAGAGAGACAGAGAGAGACAGTCAGAGACAGAAAGGGAGACAATCAGAGACAGAGAGAGACGGAGAGAGAGATAATCAGAGACAGAGAGAGAGAAAGACAGAAGCAGCAACACAGGGACAGTGATGCAGAGAAAGAAAGAGATGGAGAGAGACACAAAGAGAGAAACACGGAGAAAGGGCCTAAAATAGACCTTTGGGGTACATTCACAGCTAATTGGCTTGATAAAGATTATGATCCAGTAAAGAATGGTCAGGCATAGAGGAGAACCAAGAGAGAGCAGTGTTCCAAAAACCCAAAAAGGAGAGAGTATTCAGGACAAGAGGGTGGTTAATATGCCATATTCTGGGACTCCTTTCATGATCATGATAATTACTTATTATAATTCCCCAAATGCTTTCCTTACAAAATCCCAATAAGGTAAACAGTGTAAATAATAGACACAAATGAAATAATGTTTTTATTTTAAAGTGCTTTGGAAATCTCAAAGTGCTACATAAGGGCAAGTTACCACTAGTCCCACCACCATCAGGATACTTGTTTTATAGATGAGGAAAACAGAGGGTCAGAGAGTATTCTTTCCTAAGTCATGAAGCTAGTATCACAATGTGGACAAATTCATTAAAGAAGCATGTGTGGACATTCCACTTGGCATACTGTGGGTGATTTGCTAACACAAAGACACAACAGGCACAAGACTATCTCTTCTCTGGAGTGGAAGAGAAGGGAGGTTGGGCACAATCCAGCAGTTTCAGTCCAGTCTCTCTCAAACAATGTACTTCTGTTTTCCTTTTAGAAGTAATCTAAGCCAGGCAAGCATGTTCTTCCTCTATCTCACACCTTCTAGGTCTGCTGTGTGGTGACTGGAATGTGAAGAAGTAAAAATCAATTGCAATGAACAACTTCTGGTTTCAGATTCTGGAACTGGTACTTATTAGTTGGGTGACCACGAACAAGTCACTTTTTGGGAGGCAGTAAGATACAGTGGAAAATGTATCTTTTCTGGAGACAGAAGACCTGGGTTCAAATCCCATTACGTATGGGTGACTGTGGGTAGGCTACTTAAGCTTTCTGGATCTGAATTTGCTCATCTGTGAAGTGAAGAGGTTAGACCAGTTGACCTCTGAAGTCCCTTCCAGGTCGATATCTATGATTTTATGACCCTATGAACCTCTCTGGGTCTCACTTTCCATATTAGTAAAATGAAGGGATTGAATTAAACAATCTTTAAGGCCCTTTCCATACCTCAAATCCTAGCTGTTGTTCTGCAGATGACTTAGACTCTCTTGGGCAGCTAGGTTGGTGCAGTGTATAGAGTGCTAGGCCTAGAGTCAGAGAGACCTGAGTTCAAATGTGACCTCAGACACTAGCTGTGTGACCCTGAGGAAGTCACTTCACTCTTGTTTGTCTCCATTTCCTCATCTGTAAACTAGTTGGAGAAGGAAATGGCAAGCCATACCACTATCTTTGCAAAGAAAATCCCAAATGCGGTCACAAAGAGTCAGACATAACTGAAACAACCCAAGAACAACAACAGCTAGACTTTCTTTGCTCTGTAGACACTTCATTTTAATAAAAGAGTCGTGCTAGTTGGTCTCTACTATTTATTCTCATTCTAAAATTCTTGGAGTATAAGAAGTAAAAGATGATTTAATTCAATTTTAACACATGCAGCTCACATTTTTTTTAAACATCTCAAATAGGTAAGTGCCTAAAGGACATGAAGAAAATGTTTTCAAAAGAATTGCACACCATCAACCACCATATGAGAAAATTATTTGAATCACTAATAGCAAGAGAACTGCAAATTGAAACAACTCTAATGATTCACCTCACACCCATCTAATTTGCAAAGAGGAGAGAAGATGGAAATAGAATTGGAAAGGCTATAGGAAGCAGGGCATACTAATTTCACCTTAGATGGAGCTGAGAATATGCCCAGCTATTCTAGAAAATGATTTATAATTATGCAAAAAGTTATGAAACTGTTTATACTCAGTGATTTTACTATTGGGCCTGTACCCCAAGGAGAGCAAAACAAGAAGAAATGTATTCTACATGCCAACATGTTCATAGCATCTCTTTTTGTGTTAAACTCAAACTGAAAATAAGACAAGTATGCACTGATTGGGGAATGGCTTAGCAAATTGTGGTATGTGAGTGTAATGAGATATCATTGTGCCATACGAAATAGGAACGGAGGTGATGGGAGCCAGGCTTGTTTTGTCGTCTGGGACACGGGTTCAAGTCCTTCTCACAACAGAGAGGTGGGCAATTCTAGGAATAGAATGTTGTATGTGTTATCAGACATGGTTGCTGCATTGATTGATTTGGCTTAGAATTCTTTTGTTGTTACAATATCAGGTTCCAGGGAGACTGTGATACATAAGAGGAGTATGAAACAAAAAGGATTATTAACACTACTTTAAAAGTTTTGAAACAAATACCTACTGTGTATAGAGCATCATGCTGGCTTATGTATTGGCACCATGTAATTTTGGGCTTTAAAGTAATAGAATCTAGAAGCCTTTTATTTTACCTAAGCTTTGGATGTCATTATCTGAGTTGGAAGATCAACTGTTTGTTCTAGTTAGAGTATTTACACCCTCAAATGAGTCCACGAGGAAAATTGCAAACACATTCCTTTGCCATTTTAAAAAATTTGGCCCTCAAAGGGCATTAATGAGAACATTGTGCCATTAGTACAGATTGTTTTTAAAACACTTCAAAAGATCCAAATTCTGCTGAATTTGAAGGCCAAGTGCACAAAAAATTTATATCTTCAATCTCAAGCTCTTTA
Organism: Bettongia penicillata ogilbyi; assembly: GCA_023548195.1. Classification (NCBI taxonomy): domain Eukaryota; kingdom Metazoa; phylum Chordata; class Mammalia; order Diprotodontia; family Potoroidae; genus Bettongia; species Bettongia penicillata. The sequence continues at coordinate 13,709,476 of JAJHZJ010000126.1, forward strand.
TGTACTTTGTAAGTAGCCACAGAGAAAGATTGACACAAAAAAGCAAGATTATATTAAGGAAATAAGATCATTTTGGGTCAATTGACACATTTCATAAGTGGCATGGAATAGTGGATAGAGCATTGTATTTCATGCCAGGATTTATTAATCAACCAAGAAATCAACCAATAAATGTTTATTAGGTGCTTATTATATGTTAGGCACTTTATTAAGTGCTTAGGGATACAGAAGGAACTCACTGTCTATTGGTAGAGACAACAAGCAAGCATATATACAAACTACCTAGATGTAAGAAAAATAGTAAATAGCAGAGGGAAGACACTAGAATTAAGAGAAAGGCTTCCTGTAAAGGAAGGAAACCAGTAGATGAAGATTAAGAGGGAGAGCATTCTGGGTATGGGAAAGAGTCAGAGAAAATGCCTATAGGCAAGAGATGGAGAGTCTTGTTCATGGAAGAGTAAGTAGCCCAGTGCTACTAGGTCAAAGAGTACATGGCAGGGAATAAAAGTTTGGAAAGTTAAGAGGAGGTTTGCTTATTTTGAGTAGGGGATAGCCATTGTGGTACCTATGCTTAGAAAAATCACTTTAGTGGCTGAGTAGAGTTTGGATATGGAGGAGAGACGTGAAACAGACCCACCAGGAGGATATTATAATGGTCCAGGTGTGAGATGAGGAGGGACTACACTATAGTGGGGGCAGTGTTAGAAGAGAGAAGGAGGTGAATTCAAGACATGTTGCAAAAGGTGAAATTGAAACTCTTGGCAATAGAGTGGATATGGAGCATGAGAGATAGTGAGGAGACAAGGAGGTGAGGATGGTGTTGCCTTTTACAGTAATAAGGAAGAAGGGGGGATGGTTTAGAGAGAAAGTTGTAAGTTATGTTTTGGACATGACTAAGATGTCTATGGATATTTAGTTTGAGATGTCTGAAAGGCATCTGGGGATGTGAGATTAAAGTCAGTAGAGAGGTTGGGGCAGGATAGGTAGATCTGAAAAATATCATCCAAGCAATGTTCCATTTTTCCACTGGATAGAATGGCAAGCATCTTTCTGATGTGATTTTGGCAAAGCAAAAAGCTAAAGATACTGTGATAGGGATTGTGTCAAAATTATTTCCCCTATCTTAAAGAAGAAAAAACTGATGTGGCAAAACTGTGGAAAAAGTTCTGGATTTAGAGTAAAGAAGACCAAGGTTTGAACCATGGCCATGCCAATTATTACTTATGTGACCTTGGGGAAATTTCACTCCCCATCACTTCGTTTCTTTACCTATAAAATTATGGGATTATATTAGGTGAACTGCTTGGTCACCTTTCAACCCTAAATCTACCAAAGTCACATTCTCCAGTCTAGACAATTTAAATTCCTCAGGGAGGCCCCCCAAAAAGCAAAGATGAGGAATAAGCCAGGATTCCTCAAGAACCGTTGCTCTGTCTCTTTCCAGATCAGGTCATTTGGAAGATGCTAAAGTTATTCTCAGTCCCCTCTTTCTTAGTGTTTTGAGCAGTACCTGATGTACTGTGTACAGGTGTGTGTGTGGGGGGGATTGCCTTTTGATGTGCCTCCCACATTTTAGCATCACATGCCTTACTAAACTGCATAACATTGGCCTCCCAGTTCCAGTTATGGGTCTCTGGATTCCAGATCTGTCCCTTGAGCACACATTTTGACACTATCTGTAACAAGTTCTAGTCTTCAGTAATGACACGACAGTATCAGGTACCTGCCCATGCCTTCAGGTAGAAATTCTTTGTGAATCAACCAATCTATCAACAGATATTTATTAAGTACCTAGTATGTGTCAGGTCCTGTGCTAGGTACTTAGAAAACAATCCCTACTCATATGAGAACTGACATTCAAGGGGAAGACAATATATACATATATAAGACTATGTAGAATTAATATAAAGAGAATAAATACAATATAGTCAAATACATTATATTGGGATGGGGGAAGAGAAGTATCAGTTGGAGGATCAGGAAAGGGATCATGAGGAAGAGGAGTTCTTAACCTATTGTCCATGAGTTGTCTGTCTGTCTGTGTTCGTCCTTCATTTTCAAAGAAATCCATGACATCAGAGAAATAATGACATGACTTGCACTTGACTTGGTTTTGAGTGAGGGAGGGCTATGCAAGGTCGCCACCCTCACTTTCTTCTCCTGAGCCACCTGGGTCCAGTGACCAGATATTTATCAGAAGGTTTCATTGAGTGCACAATCATCAATGCAGCCTCTGAAACTGAGATGCAGCAAAGTATGGATCAATTCTCTGCTGCCTGTGCTAATTTTGGCCTAATAATTAACACCAAGAAAACACAGGTGCTCCATCAGCCACCACCATACCATCCATACGTGGAACCATTAGTTACAAAAATTAAAAAGTTTTGAATGCTGTAGATAAGTTCACTTACCTTAGCAGTGTACTTTCCAGGGATGAACACGTTGACAAAGGGGTTGACACATTGTCAAAGCTAGCTCAGTGTTTGGGAGGCTCCGAAGAAAAGTTTGGGAGAGAAGAGGTATTAGACTGACTACCAGAAGGTCTATAAAGACATTGTGCTGACCTCTTGTTGTGTGCCTGTGAAATATGGACAATGTATCAGTGCCATGCCAGGGAACTGAATCTGTTCCATTTGAACTACCTTGGGAAAATTCTGAGGATAAGTACCAGATACTGACGTCCTTGCTTGAGCTGAACTGCCAAGTGTTCCAACTATGCTTCAGAGGGCGCAGCTCTGATGGGCTGACCACGTTGTTAGAATGCAAAATGTACATTTGCCAAAAAGACTATTTTATGGAGAACTCCCATGGGGCAGGCATGGTGGTCAGAAGAAGTGACATAAGGACACTCTCAAAGTCTTTCTCAAGAGCTTTGGATTTGACTGTGCAACATGGGAGACACTGGCACAGGACCATTCAGCATGGCATGCCCACATCAGAAAGGGTGTTGTGCTCTATGGGCAAAGCAGAATTGAGATCTCACAAAGGAAATGTAGGATGCACAAATTTGGAGTATCCATCCCAAATACTCACATAGACTATCTGTGTCCAACCTGTGGTACAGTATCGGACACACTGAAACTTCATTTTCTCATGGAGATGTCATTTTGCTCCTCTTTGAAAACGAAGGACAACCACCAAACAAGCAACCAACCATTCATCAGGATGACTGGAGAGGTCCATGAACTTAACATTAAAACAATTATAACAATTTCAATATAATTAGTTCCCCTTGCAATCCTATACATTTTATTTTATGCATTTAAGCACATTATTCTGAGGACAAGTCCACAGGCTTCATTAGACTGTCAAAGGGGTTCATGGCATAAAAAAAAGAATTATGGATCCCTGAGATAGTAAATGGTGCTTGATCTTTGTCTTGAAGGAAGGGAGAAATGAGTTAGAGTTAGGGGCAAATTCGAGACATGGGGGAATAGCCATTATAAAGGTTCAGCGATGGAACATGAAAACATGCATGAGAAACAGAAAGCTAGTTTGGCTGAATAATAGAGTGCAGGAGTAAGGTCTAATGAGTATAGGATGATCAGTTGAGGATAGGTAATGAGGGACTTTGGATAGTCAGATGTTTTAGTGGCTAAAGTACTGGGCCTGGAATGAGGAAGACCTGAATTCAGATTTGGTCTCGGAGACTTACTAGTTGTATGACTTTGGGCAAGTCACTTAACCTCTGTTTACCTTTATCCACTGGAGTTTAAATCCTGCCTCAGATATTTACAGATGGTATAACTCTAATCAAGTCACTTAACTTCCCTCTGTCTCAGTTTCCTTATCTGTAAAATGGGGATGATAATAGCATCTCTAATTCTCCATTCCCCACGATTGTTGTGAGGATAAAATAACATATGTAAAGCACTTTATAAGCCTTAAAATGTTATGTAAGTGATAACTGCTATCATTATTATTATTAAGAATTGTTAACTTCAGAACTGGAAGGCACCTTAGATTTTCTAGTCTAACCTTTTAATTTTATAGTTTAGGAATATAAACCCCAGAGAGTAGAGGTTATTTCTTTAAGGCATATCTTTAATATGTTCAACAGGACCCATATTTGGATCCAGGTCCTCTGATTCTAATCTAGTGCTCTTCCCAATAACAGTGAATCAAATTCATCAAGATGTTGAAAGCATTGTGATTTTTATACTTTAGTTAGAGGATGTGACTTTATCCAAACTCACTGCTTCTCCCTGGTTGACCAAGCATACCCCACTTAAATTTGAGATTTGAGAATAGAGATTGTTTCGTTCTTTTTATTTATATATCCCCAGGGCTTACTGTGGTGCCCAACACATAGTGGGTACTTCATAAATGCCTAGTGATTAATTGACTTAGGTATATTTTCCTATTAGGTGACTTTTTACTTGCTCTGTATCTAAATCTTAAAAGAACCCACAACATCATATAACAGCTTTCTAGTGAAAAATGTTATAGTGTCCCACATACGGAGACACATAATAAATGCCTTTGGTCCTAGGAAGGGTAGGTAAGACAATGTAGGTGAAGCTCTTAGTTTCTTGGGGGAAACAAAAGACATTAGTTAAATCTCAAGCAGGCATAATTATTTTCGTAAAGGTTGGAAGAACAATGAGAAGATCTGGTTATCCATTCACTTGGTTGGCACTTATAATGCCTTGGACATGGGTCACATCCTGACGTCTGTTTGATCATAAACACCTGTTCCCTGAAGCATCCTGCAGTTTGCTCCATTTTCAAAGGGCTGATAGCAAATTTAAAATTCAAATTCTTATGAACAGCAGCAAAACTGTAGCTATAAAAGTGTTTTCAACTCCAGCGTTTTAAATGAAGGTTAATTTTCTGATAAAATGGAAAATGAAGGAAAAATTGTCTCTCCGTTCACGAGCATGGCTTAGAATACTGTAGCTCAATTAGATGGGCTGATTGTGCAAACAATCAGCTCCGTGTCCTGTTAAACTTCTCCTTTTCAAATTAGGAAGCTTTTCTATACTGAGATTAGCAGTGGTATTAAGGGTACAACAGATAAAAGATTCATCTCTGCTAGAAGGAAAATTGTAACGTAAGAGGGGTTCAAAAAGAAATAGAAAGTTCTTAAAATCCTATAGCATATTCAAGGTTATTAAAGAATCATCCAGAGTGTAAATTAACTGCTAGACCCAGAAGAAAAAAAGTGATTTTTATTAGCCTTTTGCTAAGATGGGAACATACTTCTTCTAAAATGAAATTCTGTTTCAAGTATCTAAAGCAGACCCAACACAAGCTATTGTTGTGTTGTGTCTGAAGCAGATATGAAACAAAGGACTTATATCTCTTGAGTTTGTATGTAGGGGGGGGAAAGAAAAAGGAAAAAAAAATTCACTTCTCAAATTTCACTGTAAAAATCAAGTCAACAAGTATTTATCAAGTATCTATTATGTGTCAGGTACCATGCTAAGTGTTACGGTTACAAAGAAAGGCAAAAACAGCTTCAGCCTCCAAAGGGTTCATGATCTAATGGGGAAGACAACATACCATGATGTACTATATATGCATATGTAGCATGTATAATACATAAAAGCACATTTATTTGTTTATATGCAACAGTAAGGAAGTCAGTGTCCCTGGATCATATGTAGAAGGGGGACTAGGGAATAGGAAGACTGGAAATAGAGGAAAGGCTTAGTTTATGAAAGGCTTCAAAAATCAAATAGATGATTTTGTATTTTTTCCTAAAGGTATGAAAGAACCACTAGAATTTATTGAAGGGTGATGGGACAGACTAACATGATGTGACCTGAGCTTTAGGAAGCTCTTTGACAGCTGAGTGGAGGATGGATTAGAATGGGGAAAGATCTGAAGAAGGAAGATCAAGCGGAAGACTGTTACAATTATTCACCTGTGAGGCGATAAAGACCTGCCCCAAGGTTATCAGTGTCAGAAGAGAGAAGGGTTTCTATACAAGAGAACTGACAAAATTTAGCAACAGATAGCACATAGGTGAAAGAGTGAGAAGTGGAAGAAGGCATCTAAGTTTCAAGCTTGAGTGACTGGTGGAATGATGGTGCCCTCAACAGTTGTTTGTCCTTCATTTTTGAAGAGGACCAGTGACATCATGGGGTGACCAATGATATCATAGGGTGATGGCTTGACTTGAATGTGAATTGGATTTAAGTGAGGCAGAGCTGCATAAAGTTGTCATACTCACTCTACAAGAATCCTCAAAGTCCAGTGGCAAGAGAAAACTAAGGATGGCCAGAGATGACCTGTAATAAGAATAAGGAAGTTAAAAAGAGGGATGTATTTTGGGGAAAGACAATGAAGAGACTTTTGAATATGTTGAACTCAAGATGTTTGTAGGATGTGAAGTTCAAAATTTCCATTGGGCAGAAAGAAATAGTAAATTGGAGGTCAAGAAAGAGGTTAGAATTAGATTACATATTCATAAGTGTAGAGATAATGATTGAATCCAAAGGAACTTAGGTAAACACCAAACTAAATAATATTGAGGGAAAAGACAAGAGGGCCCAGGACCTTGGAGGACACCCATGATTAGTGGACATGACTTGGAAAACAATCCAGCAGAGAAGCCTGTGAAGGAACTATCAGACAACCAAGAGGAAAACCAGAAGAGAGTGATCAATTGAAATATTAAAGCCAAAATTCTCTCTGTTTTTAAAATATATATAGTTTTAAAGTGGGAAGATGGTGTTTGGAGTCAGAGGACCAATGCTTTGATTCCAGATCTGTTCAAGTTACTTAACCTCTTTCAGTTTCAATTTCCACATCTATAAAAGAGGGATAATAACATACCCATCTCTTTTCTCACAGGCATTTGCTAGAGTTTATAAGGCCAAAAGCCATAGGATCATAGATTTTAGAGCTGGAAGATACCTTAGAGGCCAAGTTCAGCCTTCTCATTTTACAGATGGGAAATTTGAGACCCCTTCTCCTCCAAAAAAATTTAAAAGGTTAAGTAACTTGTCTAGGGCCACACAGTTCATAAATATCTGAGGCAGGATTTGCCTATAGGTCTTTCTGACTCAGGGTCCGGCACCCTGAGATAATATGTGTAAAATGCTTTGCAAATGTTAAAATGCTAAAAGCATGTCAGCTGCGGTTATGATTTCCTTCTTCTCATCAGATAGTCCCTATAGTGACTGGGGAAAGAATTCCCAGGACTCTACTTCAGAGAGAAGAAAAACTGAGTTGAACTGTGATGAAGAAACTGTTTCCCATCTGTCTCTGTCCTGGTCCTCTGTTCTGGCTCATTTACAAAGACTTGTCTGGTTGCGGGAAACTGAAAGGACTGGTCAGCTTTGTCTTCTCTCCAGTAATAATTTGCAGCTAGCCCTCCTTAGAGTAAACATTTTTTCAGTCCCAGCAAATTACATGGTGGGGGTGGGGGGAAGGTGGTGGCACATTTAAATATTTTTTTCCTTGATCTAGAAGCTTCATCACAAGCATTAGAAATGGATGTTTAACAGACTTGCCACTAATTGTCTCATTAGTACTATATCACCATTTTATAATGGTGTACAGAAAACAGAAGAAAAGGACTAAACATATAATAATTTAAAACACTATTAATGCCCCTGAGACCAAATCACAAGTGTCATGCAATACCTAACACACTTTGCATACAGAGCAATATGACATGCTTAACATTGCATATTGGCTTATGTAACAAAACTTGCTAGTCATGTACAGCACATGTGGCACATACGTGAAGCATATTTTACATGCATACTAGCAATGATCATTGCCTGACTTTGTAAGTGATCCCTTCTCTATTTTTTCTTGAAACATCATCATCTCTAAGAAGAATATAAGCTTCCAGAATGCAGCAGTTGTTTTTGTTTTTCCTTTGTATCCCCAGTGTTTAAAAGAGTGCCTGGCGTACTAGGAGCCCTTCATAGAGGCTTTATGATTGATTGTTCAGTAAGGTTGGCAAAATAGGACTGGCTATTCTAACATTATGCCCTGAGCTTGTGTATCGTTCTGGATGGCCATCATCTAGAGACCGAGCCTTTGCAATACTAATCCTAAGGTTGTAACTGTCCTAGGATTGTTATTGTTTGTTCTTTATTTTTAAACAGGCCTAGTGACATCCCAGGTGATAAATTGGCTTGCATGTGAATGAATTGAAGTGAGACAGAGTCATCAGCCTCACTTTATCTTCCCAGAGATGCCTCTGGAGGCAGTGGATGATCTTGGCATTTTCACCATCTGACCAACCTCTAAGTGCCCCATGGTACCTGCTTCAGCCCTCTGTTTCTCAGGGGGCCTTTACGACCTGAGGATTAGGTAGGAAAAGAGAACCCTTTGCTCCCTTCCTATACGGAGCTTCCCCTGGGGTTGGGATGGACTCAATTTAATTCCCTGACTATGGTGACTACCGACACTCAGCTTCTGCTTTATCGAATTCATTATTTAGTTGAACAGGGAAATCACCCAGGTGTATATGTGGCTCCTTGGGCAGACTCTATGTCCTACTTGTACAATGACCAAACAGACCCTTCTACTGGCCCTGTTTCTTCTTCAAATGATCTTTCCATTTGGATGGATCCAAAGTTTGGATGGAGATTTACCAAAGTTAAATTCTCTGGGTTTGCTCTCACATTAAATATGATGCTTCTTCACTGCTTTCAAGTAGGATTAACTTTTCATGCTTCCAGTAAAGATAGTCAGGGTGGCCGGGAATCAACACTGACACACCAGAGAGGCTTTCTGAGTTTCAGGTCTGAGGTTTTCATGTTGCCTGGTGACCATAAAAGAAAGTAGGACAAGTGGTACAAAGGTCACCATTCTGCTCTCTCTGTGTCTCTCCCTCTTTGTCTCTCTCTCTCTGTCTGTCTCTGTCACTCTCTCCCTCTCTCTGTCCCTCCTCTCTTTTTCTCCTTCCCTCTCTGTCTCTGTCTACATCTCTCTCCTCCTTTCCCTTTGTCTTTCTCTCTCTCTCCTCTCCTCTCCTAGGTCTCTCTCTCTCTTTCTGTCTCTCTCTTTCTCTTTCTCTCCCCACCTTCTCTGTCTCTCTCCCTCCCTCTCCCTTCCTCTTGGTCTCTCCCCAAAACACAATTTAGACATTGTAAATGGCATTTGTATAAGCTATTAAGACCTAGGCCTCTTGCCTTCTAGCAATATCCATTTTACAAACCTGAATTACAAAAATCTGTAGGAGTACTTAATTTAAATTATTTCAGGGAGCCAAAGTCCTAGTAGCAGATTCCAGAGCCATATTAGATGAATGATAGGCCCTGTAGGATAGTGAAGAGACCCCTAGACTGCAGTCAGGAGTCATGTCCCTTTACATCACTTTTCACATATGGTTACAAGCTCTTTCAGCTCTATTTCCTCAGTATCTCTTTAATGCATAACCTTTTATTTATTCCCACTATTACCACCACAATATAGGCCCTCATTACTGCCTACCTAAACTACAGCAATAACCTCTTAACCAATACTCCTTTTCTCTCTTCTCACCAGTCTGTTTTTTATAACACATAGAACTGGGTATGCCACTTGATTATTTCAATGACTCCCTCTTGTCTACTGAGCAAAGTTCAGACTGTCATATCATTCAAGGACCACTATAATATGGTCCCTACGTTTTCCTCTTTAATTCGTGTTTTTTCCTTCCAAGAATCAATCTGTTCCTTTTATTCTAGACACACCTTCTCCTTCCTGCTGCAGTCTATGGGTAACTTATTTGTAGTAATATCTCCTACTCCCAATTCTCTTACTGCAATAACCTTAGGACAGTTGCACCCAAAGTCTAGGTCCTTCCCTGTTGTATTCTCTCCTCCACCCTGCCTCCAAACTCTTTGGTGTTTCATGTAGGGCTTAAGCCTTTCCTCGTAAGAGTTAAACACTCAATAAAGGCCTATTTTAAGAACTACTGCACTAATTAGTGAGAATTTTTTCAAAGACATAGGATTTTAGATACAGAGTTGTAAGGGACTTCAGAGGTCATTTAGTTATGAACTGGAAAAATAGGCTAAAGCTGTTCCTTTACAACTTCCACCTATTGTTTCCAGTCCTGCCTTTAAAGCCAAACAGAAAATTGAGGTGGTGAGGTGTCATAATGATTAGAACATTGGACTGGGTTTAGCAGGACCTGAGTTTAAGTCCTGCCTAAGGTACTTACTAGCTGTGTGACCCTGGGCAAGTCTCCTATCTACTTTCAGCCTCAGTTTCCTTATCAATCAAGTGGAGATAATAATAGCACTTACCTACTTGGATTTGTGAGTCACATGAACAATCATTTATTAAGTGCTTAATATGTGGCAGGCACTGTGTCTGGGAATATAAAATATGAGAGAAAAGACAGTCCTTACCTTTGCATTCTGAGAAGCTGAAAGTGAAGTTACCCACACATGGGCATTATAGAGAAAGTTCGGGAGAATCAAGAGTGCAACATAAAGAATGATGAAGACATGGCTGACCTGGGCATCCCCTTAAAATGGAGGCTCTAGGAGGAACCATCTAATCAGAGGGAGAAGATACAGGGTGGAGGGTGCTTCCAGTGTGTGGAGTCCAGGAATGGAGTAAGATTTCAGAGTCAGAAGTTTTTATTTTAGGAGGACGAAAATTATGACAATCAAATGATATATGTAATATGCTTTGCAAATCTTAAAGCACTATGTAAGTCTGGCTGTTATTATTATAAGTTCATGGCTTTCACATCACAGGCCTTTGGATATATGAAGATAGCTCCCTTTCTCCCTTTTTCCCCACCTCATTTCTTTTTCCCCCCTTCTTCCCTCTCTTTTTCAGGTGAAATATCCTATTTTCTTCAACATATCCTCAGATTTCATGAGCTTGAGTTCCTTAACCAATATGAACCTCCTCCTCTGGATGGTCTCCATCTGAAAGATACAGAAAATGAGGCCCAGGGAGGTCATGAGATTTCCTTGAGGTTATGGGGTTAGTTAGTGGTAGAGTTCTCAAAGCAAGAACCTAGGTGTCCAGACTCCCAGTAAAATAGAACTTTATTCTGTTCCTTTTTAGGATATCATATTCAGAGCTAAAATTTCAGCTTTTCTAAGATCAACATAACAAAAGGAGAGCCCACAAAAGTATAGGTGCTAGCATCTGAACCAATAAAATGGACAAGAAGAGTGCTATAACTGGAACTCCACTGAGAGTAAAGTCCCAACTTCTACAGTTCTTTGGATGTTGAAAAATCTTTGTAGAATTCTTGGTTTTGGAATTGAAAGGGACCTTAGGGATCATCTAGTCCAGGGGCTCTTACCCTTTTTTTTGTGTGTGTCATGGGTGGACTCCTTTGACAGTCTGGTAAAGCCTGTGGAGCCCTTCCCTGAATGATGTTTTTAAATGCATAAAATAAAATACATAGGATGACAAAGGAAACCGGTTAAAATAGTTACCAAATATTAAAAAAAAAATGTAAGTTTGCAGACCCTGGCTTAAGAATCTAGTTCAGCTTCTTTATTTTGCAGAGGTGGAAAGTGAGATTTGGAGAAGTCTTTTTATACAAGGTCACCCAGCTCATAAACAGTGTAGGTGGGATCAAGAGTCATGGCCTTTGACTCCAAGGTAATACTCTTTCCTCTACACCACATGGAGTTAATGACAGCTATTACACGATCTAAAATGAGCCATTTCAAAATTGTCACTAAACAGTAATGCAGGATAACAGCCCTTGCACCAGCGCCAAGCCAATACATTTTATGGTTTTCTAAGTTAAAGGCTCTTGAGTTAAAGAGAGATTAGAAAGTATTTTAAAAGAAAACGAGGGTTGCCAAATTATATAGTGATACAGTTTTCATGGAAATGCTCTTCTAAAGAAGAGCAAAAGCTCAGGATATTTCTTGGCAAAGTTTCCAAGTTATTAATATGGAGAAAAACAATTATCACTCTCTAAACAGCACAGGCATTGGCTTCTGAATGGGGATTCTATCTCAGAGAGGAAGCAATACTCCCTTTAGTGTGTTTGTAACTATTCACTTTAGAGCTGGGTCATGGATTCCTTTTCCTCCTGTCCTCTGATCGTTCTATTTCTCCTTCAGTCTCCTCTTCTACCTAATTCTCCTTTCCTCCTCTAGTCTTTAACTGTTGGTTCTTCCTGCCAAGTCTTGCCACCATCTTTTCTCACTGCTTTCTCTCATCAGATCACAGATTTGGAGCTGGAGTCGTCCTTAACTGCCATTTTATGGATGAGAAACCAAGGCACAGAAAATTTAAGTGACTGGTCCAAGGTCAAACAGACAATATGTGCTAGAGTTAGAACTTGAACCCACCTACTGACCTGACAAACCACTCCAGTATCTGCCAAGAAAACCCCAAATGGAGTCACAAAGTCAAATATGACTGAAACAATTGAACAGCAACTACTGATTCTAGATCCAATGCGCTTTCTACTATACTATATCTCATAGCACTCATAAGAACTAGATGTAATAGTTATTATTTTTTTCAAGATAATAAGACAAGCTCAGGAAAGTTAATTGGTTTGCCCAGAACATACAGTTAGCAGGACTGTGTAAGGGAGCTGGGATTCAAATCCAGGTCTTTGGATTTGAATTCCATTGATAACCCTTTCCCTCAGGCCATGCTGTTTTCCCACAGTCCCTTTCAAACTTGTATATATACATATAATGATGGCTTATCTGAAAAGGACATGCTATGTTAGCAGAAATTCCAGTCAATCTCTTGGGACATAGTGATACTCTATCATGGCCTGAGTTATGTCATTATCCTTAACCCTCTATCTCCAGCAGCATGATATAGTGAAAAGAACTGGAATATTCAAGTCAGGGCTTCTTAGGCATCTTAGATTTCAAGGGGTCCATAAAATTGGATGGGAAAAAATACTTTATAAAAATTTTACCAACCTCTAAATGAAATGAAAATTTTCTTTAATTTTTAATTGTAAGGCAACAAAGCACAGTAGTTTTAGATTTCACCATACCCCCAGAGGGGTCCATGGCACACAAAACATTAAGAATCTCTTCTTGGTCCAATCCACTCCTTTGATAGAGAAGTAAATTGAGGCCCAAGAAGAATTGATGTCCTCCCCAAGGTTATATAGTTAAAAAGTGACAGACTAGTTAAAGTCAAATCTAGGTACTCTTACTTCTCAAATCAATCTTTTCTTGGGGGAATACAACCTCTTTGGGAAAAGAAGACACAATACCTTGAGGAACTCTGTCAAGTATTAAATAAAAATAGGCCTTTGACTAGGGACTATGAGGGGTGCTGAGGACAAGCCCCCAGAAGAAACTGGAAACCAAACAAGAAGTATAATGGAAAACAATCCTGGCTTTGAAATCAGAAGCCCTGGGCTTTAAGTGCCTCCTCTGCTACTTCTTGCCTCTGTGACCGTGTGCAAGGACCCACTTCTTCTCTAGATCGCCTTTCCTCCTTCGATGACTTGAGGTGTTTTGGACTGGCTGTTCTCTTTGGTTTCCTCTTAGATCAACCCCTTATCTCCAAACATAAATCCTGGAATTCTAAATGGATACCAGTACAGGAGAGGCATCATCTCGTTAGGGGCCATACAGTGGTCAAAGCATTTTTATTCCAGAAACCAACTGCAAAGCCTCTTTCCTGGAAAACCAAACAGTGTGACATTGTTCCTCAAAAAAAAAAAAATAGTTTTCAAAGGATATTCCTGGACCCCATTGCAAAGGGCCATAAATTAAATTGAAATCAGTCACATTTATGATCAGGTTGTTAAAAAGCTATAAGTGTTATGAATTTATGACACTGTGCTCACATTCAGCTGTTCACTGCCTCTGCTTCTAGGTCTTTTTATCCTGTGTGGGATAAAATTTATATATGTGGGTGAGATCATTATAAATCTTTTATGGACCACAAGTGCAATTTTAAATGTTTGCAGGCATGGAGAACTATGCCCATGAGATATCAGCTATATTCATAAATTATGGCTTTGTCTAACTGGCAAATTCCCCCAAATGAACTTTTCAATGATAACCCATTCACACTCTTCTCAAGTTTGTATTTTTGGCCTTGGAAACAACAACAAAAACAAGGCTTGCTGCAGAGAAGAAAAGTAGAGATGCTGGATTCAAATTCTGTCTCTTTCCCTTACTAGCTGTGTAACCTCAGTCAGATCACTTAGTTTATCTTCAAATTTCCTCACTTGCAAAATGAGGGGGGTGGAGGAGATAATGATAATTACTTTTTAAATAGTTCTTGAAAGTTTGCAAAGCACTTTAAGGAGGTAAGCTCACTTGTGCCTCAGAGTAAATGTAAGAGATAATATGATTAGTTGTTTTTCAAACTTGGATACTGAGGCACGGAACAATTAAGTGATTGTTAAGTGACAGATAAAATAATTATATAACTAGTAGGTGGGATCCTGTTTTTCTTGGGCTCTGGCCCTCTACTCACTTCCTCACACTGATTTCTATGGTCCCTTCTACCAACTCTAAATGCTGTGGTGTGGTTTGTTTTTTCTCATTTTTAATTTTGTAAGCAGTTGGGGTTAAATGACTTACTCAGGGTCACAGTGCTACTAATTTTTATTACTATTTATTATTTGCTATTTATTACAGTCTGAGGTTGAATTTTAACTCGGATCCTCCTAACTATAGGAGCGGTACTCTATCCACTGTGCCCAGCTGTCTCTAAAAGCTGTTATTTTTAAACTTAGGGACTATTGACCTACATGCTACACATAGTGGTTGAGAAGAAAACATTCATATAGTTGTGATTTATAGTTATTGATAATAACTGCCTTTAGCTAATTAAGTAGCACAGGGAACTGAGCAATAGATTTGGACTCACAAAAACCTATGTTCAAATATGGTCAAAGACACTTCGCTTGGGCAATTCATAACCTTTCTCAGCCTCATTTTTCTTATGTATAAAATGGGGATAATAACCTCTACATTCCAGGATTGTTGTAAGGCTTAAATGAGATAACATATGTAAAATTCTTTGCAAACCTTAAAGCACTATATAAATGTTGTTAGTATTAATATTACTGCTATTATCTAGGACTAGTTCCCAAGGTACCACCCATACTGACTTCTAGATGGGTTAAGTTTAAATTAGATCAGCTTTTCTGCAGGCAATGTGTTTCATTTATTCCTTCATGACTAATCAGTGATGAGAGCCTTGACCTGAAATGAACAATGGATTTGCACTTCCCTTGCTATTATCAGAATCCTTGACATTGAACTTCTGTGTCATGGAAATTGAAAATGCTATCATCAAAGACCTTGCCTATTTCTGGAAAGCCTTTAAAAAGATGGTAATGAAATATGTGCCTCACTGGTGACATGGATTCTTTAGGCACCAGACCCACTGGGTTGCTCTAAGTCTCTTACTGTTTTTCTGTGCTCTGTAGAATCAACAGAAACTGTTGCCTCCAAAGATACCAATAATCTCATAATAATCAAATTTGAAGGCCTTTTTCTCAATCCTCATGCCTCTTGACTTCTCTGATACATTTGACAATTCTATTTTCTCAAAAATCTCTGCCTTTTCATAATACTATTCTATTCTCCTGGTTTTCGTCTTACCTGTCTAAACACTTCTCTGTTGCTTGCTGGCTCATCATCCAGATTGCACCCCCTAACTATGGTTATCTCCAAGACTGACTTCTAAGTGATCTTCTTTTCTCCACCTATACTCTCTCTTGAATTATATGCAAATGACTTCTAGATGTATCTACGGAGTCCCAACTTTTCCCCCAAGCTCCAATTCCAGATCACCAATTGCCTATTGGACATTTCAAACTTGATGTCCTAGAGACATCTTGGACTCAACATGTTCAACCCATAACTCTCTATCTTTCCCCTCAAACACTCTTCTAAGTTTTCTCATTTTTGTTAAAATCACCAGTTTTCTTTCAGACTTTGTGACCTAGAAGTTACCATTTATTCCTCTCCCTCATCTCAACTCACAAATCCAGTCAGTTTCTAAATCTTACTATCTCTTGCTCAAAAAGCGTGGCTTGCATCTGACTTTACTCACATAGCCGCCATCTTGGTTCAGACTTTCTTCACCTCTTGCCTAGGCTTGCAATGGCCTCCTAATTATTCTCCATGCTTTGATTCCTTTCCCACTCCAATCCACCCTACAGCTAAGAGAATTTCCTGAAGCACAGTTCTGATTATTAACAGTCTCCTACCCAATAAACTCTAGTGGCTCCCGTTGCTGTTAGAATAAAATATGAAGTCTTCTCTTTGTCTTTTAAAAGCCTTTCAACAATCTGGCTCCAACTTATTCTTCCAGACTCATTCTTACCATACTCTTCAATCCAGTCAATTATATCAAATAGCCAAATGACTGTGACCTTCTCCATCTTATCTCTGTGCCTTTGTACTGGCTATCTCCGGTGCCTGACCTGCACTCCCTCCTAGTGGGCAACTCATAGAATTCCCCTCTTCTTTCCACACAACGTTCAAGGAGCATCTTCTACATGAAGCCTTTCCTGATCCCTGCAATTCCTGGCATCCTCCCTCTCAAACTACCTTGAATTTATTCTCTATATATTTAGTATATATTTTAACATATACTTACACAAGGACACATTGTCTCTCATGATAGACTATAAATTCCTTGAGGGCAGGGGTTGTTTCATTCTTTGTTTTTGTATCTCAAGCACTTAGTACAGTGTTTAGCCCGTAGCAGATGCTTGATAAATACATATTGACTGAGCAGTATGGCGTGAGACATGGAATATTCAGAGCTGGAAGAAAATAGGCTTTAGATAATACCATATATATTGTTAGAGCCAAAAGTAAACTTCTAGATTACTTGGTCGAAAATTCACTTTGTAAATATTAACTTCTCCCTCTGTTCTTAGCTCACTTATAGCACACCAATTTATGCTTTTCCAGTAATGAGCCATTTTTCTCCTGCTTATAACAATTTTAGAATGATGTCATGGAAAGAACATTTTTCTGACATTTAGAAGTCAGAAAAGTTACGGCCTTCTCTCCTGACTTTGTGGCTTGTTGTCTGTATGAGTAAGGGCAAATTGCTTTAGGGAAATGAGTAGCCCTACCTACTTTAAAAGATGGCAGGAGAAGGAGAGATGAAGTGTGTGAAAGACCACCGCTAGATTCAGATGAGGAGTTCCTATCTTCTAAGGTTTCAATTTATGTGAGCTTGTAATTTTTTTTTTAAGATCAGTAATTCAATTGTTTTGGAATAAACAATAAAACAAAAGAAACAAACCCCAAATTTCTTATTTCTTTACGGAAAGAAACCACATACAGTTAGGACTGGCCTAGGTAGGATCTAGAAAGAACTGGAAGTTTCCAGCAAGGAATTTTTTGAGGGGATTCTGGACAGTTTCCAGTCCCAAAATGCCAATCATTCCATTGTTATAGATATTTATTTTGGATGTTAGTATTCGGTGGTCTTTAAGAACTGCATATTAGAATACAAGGTCCTCGATAACAACAACGATAATGACTGGGTTTCCTATAGTGCTTTTTGGTATATAGAATACTTCCCCCCTCAGTAACTCTTTGAGGAAGGTAGGGCAAACATCATTAACAAGAAGGGCAGAGGCTATTTCATTTTTGTTTTTGTAAATATTGGGGCGATGTATTGGGACAAGTATTTAAACTGAGATCTTTTGACTTCTAGACCAATGATCTTTCCTAGAATATAGACAATAAAAAGAGTACTGGATATGGAGTAAGAGGACCTAGATTTGGTAACCTGTGTGACTTTATGCTGGCCATTTTACTTATCACCCTAAGAGTGGGGTCAAAACAGTCTCACCCCATTTTAACTTAGATTTATTAACTGAGTGAGAACAAGTATCAATCAATCAATCCAAAGACCTCACCTCAGACTGAGTGCACAGAGATATGCAAAGCTGAGTGATGTGTTTGGATAAACTAAAGAAACTTGACCTTACCCTAGGTGATGACGTATAAATTTTCAAGAGTTGATAAAGGGAGACTATTCTAGCAATTTGAGTAAATTTAGAATTTTGGCACACTCCAAACAAAAACTTTCTGGGGTTGTGGCAAGGGAAGGAAACACCTTGACTATCTCCTTGTCTAGCTGTCCTTCCCTCCTCTACTGCTGACCAGAAAAAGACCTAGCCAACTTTTGAATGTCAGAGAATGTTGGAATATCTCATCTTCATATGAGTATGTTAGTATCATACACTAGAACAGTGACAATTCCCATCTTCCCACTGATGTTCTATATGGTATCTCTGGATCACCTTGTAGTAATATCTGAATCCCTGGAAGCCAAAGACGTACTGGACTCATGGCTCTCCAAGGAGTCTAGCAAAGAGTCAACCTGTATTGTGCCCAAGGGGAATACCTTGAGCATCCCATGAATGGATGAAAAGGACTTTGTCAACCTCTGTCAGTTAGGAATGGTGCTTACCCCATGGTCACATGTTTCTAGTTTCCTCTGGATTCTATATTTGAGGAAAAGTATATAAAATATTTTGGGCAGATATCTTATCCCAGTTATTCTTTCTGTACCACTGCAGTAAATACTACTTTCTAAAAGGTACTTAAGGCTGGCTGACTAAATGGGCTGAAAATCCTAAGGGGAAGCACAGTGGTAGAGCCTGGAGGCATCAGAGGATCTCCCCTGACTCTTCCATGTTACCCCTCCCTTCCAGAATACTGAGTGGGAAATGTAGTTGAGCAACTTCCCTGGAAGAGTGGGATTTGGGCTAGTAATGCCCAATAGCAAACACTGACTACATGTAAAATGAGAAAGTCTAACTGGATGATCCCTAAAGGCCTTCTCTCTCTGCATCCTATGAATTGTCTTCATGAATTTATTGGTATGTACTAGAAAAGACTGTCACTAATATCCTGATTTTAAAATACTAGTAAAGACTACATGACTAAGGGATGTTCACTCATATGTTTTCAGGAATTATTCCTTCTCCCCACCTCCACCCCCACCCATCAATCAGGCTACATCTGGCACACCTAGAGCTCTACATAGCTCAGCTTACAGCTGTGTGGAATAACACATTAGAAACAACATTAGAGACTAATTAGTCAAACCTCTTAATTTTACAGGTGAGGAAACTGAAATCCAACAGGGTTGGGATTAATTTTGCTGAGTCACTGAAGTCACAAGAACAGGTAATTTTTGGGTTTTCTGATAGTTCTGCCACTAACTAGTTATGCCAGGATTATTGTTAACCATCACCACCACTGATAATTATACAAGGTGCTGCAAAATATAAGTGCAGTTCTAAACTTTAAAAGTTTAAAATTGCACTAAGACTTTGGAGATATATAATCTTTTAAAGTTTGGATTGTGCTACACACACACACACACACACACACACACACACAGTAGTAGCAGGGGCAGCAAGGTAGCTCAGTGGATGGAGTGCCAGTCCTAGAGTTAGGAAGACCTGAGTTCAAATGTGACCTCAGACACTGTCTAGCTGTGTGGCTCTGGCCAAATCACTTAACTCTGTTTGACTCAGTTTCATCATCTGTTAGATGAGCTGGAGAAGAAAATGGCAAACCACTCCAATATCTTTGCTAAGAAAACTCCAAATGAGGTCATGAGACTCAGACAGGACCCAACAATACTAGTGTCTCTTTTGAGGCCTGCATCAACAATATAGGATAGGTACTACAGGTTTTATCATCTCCATTGTAGAAATAAAGAAAGAGAAGGAGGATGGGGAGGGGGTTGATTTGTTGTCTGTAGCTAATAAGTGTAAGGAATCCCTCTTGAATCTTAGTTTTCCTTAATCCAAATTCAGCACACTACTTATTATCTCCTTTAGAAGAGTTATTTCATCTCTCTGGGCCTCGGTTTACCCATATGTGGATGTTGACAATAAATACAAGCTATATTTATAAACTATAAAGTATATCATCATCACCTTAATCATCCTAGATCCTTTTTTAATTTGATTAGCATCATCTCATGTGGATTTTTTTAAAGGGAGGGAATGTATGTACTTAAAATTATTGTGCTAGCCTCGGGAAGTATGTCTAAATTAATTTACTCATGAAAAGCTCAGCATAGCATAGTGGAGAGGGTACTGGATTTGGAGTCAATAGACATGGGTTTAAACCATGCTGCGAATACTGTGTGACCTCAGGAAAGATCACTGCTCTTTGTGGGCCTCACTTGCTCATTTGTAACATTAAGGGATGGGACAAAATAGTCTTCAAGATTTTTTCCGCCTCCAGACCTTAACTACTGCATAGAACTGTGGGCTGAACTGGAATCCTAGGCCATAATTGCAGACCAGGCAGACTGATTTTTAGGCATCAAGTAAGGGAATATTTTTGCAGTTGTGATGAGGGGAAACAATGAAGCCAGAACAACAAAGGGAGCACACCAGAGTGTCTTCCCATCTCCAATGGAATAAATTATTGGAGAGCGCTGTGCTTAATGTTGACTCAGAATTGGGCTCTGCACAGCTGGGCTGCTCAGTACTGTTTGATCTGCCCTTTCAAGCTCTGACGATCCTCCTAAATTGCTTTTAATGGACACAAGGCTGCAGTACAGAACATGAGAAGAGCTTGTTATAAAACAATAGAGACAATTTAACCCTCATACACACCTGTTCTTTGTGGTCTGGGAGATACTGTCTATAGGAGGGGGCAAGAGCTAACATTTTGGATGGAGTTCATGCAGAACTCCAAAGATGCTGTTTGCTTATACTTAAGACATCTCTGCTGCTGATTTGAATGGATATGATTGATAGGGTGGAAAAGAATGAGATTTTTTTTTCCTGGCCCTTGGAATATTGTAAGAGCATCTTAACTCGTGTCTCTAATTCCAGTCTTTCATCAATCATCCCAATCCATTCTTTGTACATCTATGAAGCAAAACTTTCTAAAGTACAGGTATGATACTATTTACTCCTTGATTCAAAACCCATCAGTGGTTCTTTATTGTCTCTAGGATAAAAACAGAAGAAAAACAAAAACATCTTAATCTAGAATTTAAGTTCCCCCTAATCTTGGCTTCAATTTACATTTCCTGCCTTGTTTTACATTATACCCGTTAGCCCACCCTACAGTCAAGCCAGACTGGATTGCTTACTATTGCTTAAGTGCAACTTTCCACTTCTACCTTCTGTTCAGCACTTAGAACAGTTTCTAGCACATATTAGATGCTTAAAATTGTATTAAGTCCCTCAAACCTGCAATATGTTCCCTTCTTTCTTCTTTTCAGCATCCTTTTCTTTCTTTAAGACTTGTCTTAGATGTTTCTTCTTTTGTGTTGTTTTTCCTGATCTTAAAAGGTTGTCTCCTTTTTTTCTCAGAATGTTTTATCTGAATCTCTCTGTTGCTTCCTATAATGTCCTATTTTGCTGTAGACTTATCTGTGTAGATTTTATAATCCCTGCTCTCAGCTCTGTGGAAGAACGGGAGTTCTTTGAGGGCAAGTGTTACCGTGTTTTTTCTCTTCACATCACAATCTTAATACAGTACCTCAACATTTTTTTGTTTTTGTCCAATGCCAGCATTGAGGGGAACTCCTGGTGTGGAAAGTCTTTCTACTGGTGCAGATAGCTAACTCATCTCTAAAATACAGTCTTAGTGAGTTGTCTAGCATGCTGACGACTGACCGATGCTCACACATTTAGCTAGTAATAAGACTTGAACCCAGATATTCCAACTACAAGGCTGGCTCGTTATCTTGTGTTACGCTGACTCTTGCCTTGCTCATTATTTTTGTTATTGGGGAGATGAGTGGAAAGGGAAGGAGATGTGATTTCGTTGCTGCAGTTCACTTCTGACAACGAAGTTCCCTCTTCCGATGGAAACAGAAATAGAATTATATTGATAGTTGTTTGGGCCCAGTCACAGGGCCAGTACATATGACCTCATCAATATACTCAGGAGCTTCTGCCCCTCTGATTGGAGGGCTGGATGGTGGAGTCAAACCCTCTCCCCTCCATTTAAAGAGGTTTCGCAATCCAGCCATTCCCCACCAGTGGCACTCGTTGGATTTGAGTCTGATTCCACTATCATCATACCTTCATCGTCATCATCCTCTCCTTCCTCTCCCAGGCCATGTGCTTTCTTCTCTAGCCCTCTTCCTTCTCAGCTTCCTTTTGTGTTGTCTTGCCCCATTACATTGTAAGTTCCTTGTGTTCAAAGACTATCTTTCTTTTTCTCATGTGTATCCCAGTACTTAGTATAGTCCCTGGCACCTAGCAGGGGCTTAGGAAATGTTTACTGAATTGAATTATATTGAATATCAGAGGCAGGGCTTGAACCAAGGTCTAGCTTGCTCTCTATCCTCTTCATCCCATCTTCTATATAGTTGCTAAAGTGATATTCATAAAGCACAGACCCAGCTGTATCACTAGCCTGCCCCAGATACTTACTGGCTGCGTGACCCTGGGTAAGTCACTTACCCTCTATTTGCTTCTGTTTCTTTATCTATAAAATGGGGATAATAATAGCACCTACCTCCCAGGGTTGTTGTGAGGATCCAATGAGACAAGAATTACACAGTGCTTAGCATCGTGCCTGGCTCCTAGTGAGCACTATATAAACGCTGGATATATCATTGCTATTACTACTATCCTGCTCAATAAATGCCACTGTCTCTCTTTTACCTCTAAAATCACCATTACAATTCAGCTCCAAATTATTTATGGAATTTTCACAAATGAATTACTCCTTTCTCACAATCTGTAGTCTACCCAAACTGACTACTTACTACTACTTGCATTTACACAATCTACTTTGCCCTCTTCACCCTCCCTCCAGTCCTATAGTTCCTGGAACACACTCCCTTTTCACCTCTATGTCATAGAATCTCTAGCTTTCTTCAATACTTCGCTCAAATACCATTTACTATTCTAGATCTTTCCTGATGGACCCTATTGATATTTCCCTTCACTCCCTGAAATTATCTTACTATATATTATATATATATATATATATACACATACACACACTTATAATAGATACATACATATATGTACACACATATATAAGAGTATATATTTCAGATCTCTATATAGATTACACATGTAATCTATCATCTGTCTATCTATCTATCTATCTATCTATCTATCTATCTATCTATCTATCTATATCTTAAGCATTCTATATGTGTACATATCTCCCTGGTTAGAAAATAAGCTATTTGAGGGCAGGGACTGTTGGGGTTTTTTTGGTCTTTGTAAGCCTAGTACCTAGGACAGAGCCTGGGATATAAATAATAAATTTTAATAAATCTATAAAGATTGAAGGATAGATTCTTAACTTTAAGATCAGTTCTTTATCTACTACCTCATACTACCTTACCAAATAGTTTTAACATTAATAAATTTCATATAAAAGTTAAACACTTGTTGAATGAGTGAATGGAGAGATGAGACACTTGGGTCACAATCACAGTTTTGCTCCTCACTGCCTGTGTGATCTGTCTCACTGCACTGGGTCTCAGCTTGCTCATCTATAAAACTATGGGGTTGATGAGATGATCTCTTCTATCCCGCAATGCTGTGGGTATCAGTCACACAATTATTTTTTTAGTATTTAGATGAGTCATTTGTACCAGGTTAGCTATTTTGGCACAGGAAGTAATTCTTCTATCCTCAAATTCAGCAGAAGCAGACATGTTGTGGGGGGTGTTTATTACATGGTTTTGTCATCTCTCATTTGATTAATTTCATACCCATAGACCCACCTCACTACTGAAGGTCAAGGGCATTTTAAATGACCTCAGAAATAATATTGGTATGTGATCTTTACCTCTTCAGGGCAGGAAAGGAATGCAATAATTACCACTATTCCATGGGCTTCCCACTCCTGACACATAGGCTTAAAGAAGAGTTTCCTTCCTTCCTCTTATTTTTCCCATTGTGCTGTGAAGCTAAATGCTTCAGTGGACTTTCCACATAACATGTTAGAGACAGGTGTAGAACAGTGGTGAAAACAGCAGGGTTGGTAGGACAGCTTAGTTATATTTAATGCCAACAATGAATAATAGCAGAGCCTTAATTAAAAATCAGGCCAATGATCTAGAAACTGTGCTCCACTGTCTCTTTTATGGAATCATAGGAACATTGATTTAGAGATAGAAAGGAGGCTCTAAATGATCTACTCCAGGGCTATCATTTAAAAAAAAAACAACTATATTGATGTATCCTGGTGTTAAATCATCTACTCTTCTTAGGGTTTCCCTGCCAGTGTACCCTTTCTGACAAAAAGAAAAAAAGAGAAAACAACAGTTTCACAAAAGTAACAAACATTACAAAAGTCTGATGTTACATAGATTCCACATTTATAGTATTCTACTTTAGTAAAGAAGGAGGGAAGGATTGGGGAGAGGTCTACCTTCTCATGTTTTCAACCGAGGCTGAGCTTGGTCAATAGGATATGACAGAATTCAGTTACAACTGTTTGTAGTTCTTTCCATTTACATTGTAGTCATTGTGTCGATGGTTTTCTTGGTTCTGCTTACTTCAGATTGGATCAATTGATATACCTTCCCATGTTCCTCTCTATTAATTTATTACAACTCAGTAGTATTCCACTAAGATTACATTCGTGTCCCGTAACTGTTTTAGTCATTGCCTAATGGATGGCTAGCCTCCTTATTTTATAGATGGGGAAATAAACTCAGAGAGGGTTAAGTGACTTGTCAAAGGCCACACAAATTGTACCAAGAAGAGTCAGGATTTAACTGAGGCCCTCTGATTCCAAATCTAGCACTCTTTTGAGTGCTAATTTGTCAAACTGGAAGGTTCTTTAGGAGTCATTGAATAAAATTACCTAGAATATTTAAGGTATAATGAACACATACCCATTTCACAGATGAGGAAACAAGATAAGGAGGACGCATTGACTCTTGTTTA
The DNA here is from genome assembly GCA_023548195.1 of Bettongia penicillata ogilbyi. Classification (NCBI taxonomy): domain Eukaryota; kingdom Metazoa; phylum Chordata; class Mammalia; order Diprotodontia; family Potoroidae; genus Bettongia; species Bettongia penicillata. The sequence continues at coordinate 13,734,242 of JAJHZJ010000126.1, forward strand.
AGAACTATTGTTCATACATATTATCTATGTCAGTATTTTTGTTCACAGTGTTATGTCTCACTAATCTAATATATCAACACTTATGCATTTAATTTCCTAAAAGATGATGATAGATGCATTTTCATGGTGCTTTGCTTTCAGTACAATTTTGTGAAGTGCATAGTCAGCATGCAGTGTATCATAATTGTTTGTCATTAGAATTAAAACAAGAACAAAATGGAAGCCAGGACAGGATTCTGGAATGACTTATAGAGAGTGAGCTGTGTTTGATTTTCTGCTGGTGACAATTAATAGCTACACAGGTACAGAAAACAAGTTATTTTTCTTACTAAAGGAAAAGGTGCAATGGATGGAGGAATATCCTAATACTTCTCCAGGTTGTGCAATGGAATGGCATGTTCCCTGAAGAAAAAAAGCAATTCTTAAAAGGGAAAACAAAAAAAGAAAAGACTCTAAAGAGACAAAGGGGACAATTAATCTGTGTCAGGAGATTCAGGAGTAGAAGAATGTGACACAAAGAAGAAAAGGAAGGAAGACTAAAAAAACATTTTGAGCCATAAAATAGGTATAAGACTTCCCCATAGAAAGAGAACCTGGACATTCTGAGGAAGAGACAGCTTTTTATGACCCATAGAATTTGGTACTACCAGGAGAGAGGTCATTTGCTAATGATTAGAAGAGAAAGAAATGATTAGTAGTTACTGCTCACTATCTCCTGAAAGGCAAAGAGCTGGGCATTTATAGGCTTAACAGTACCAACAGAGAATCTGACAGTGGAAAAGGAACTGGATTTTGAGTCAGAAAACCTGGGTTCTAATCCTGGCATTGCCACTCACTATCTGCCTGACTTTCAACAAATCACTCAACCCCCTTTGCCCTTAGTTTCTTCATCATCATCATCATCAAGGATTGAACTAGAGGGTCTCCAAGGTCTTTTCCAGCTCTAACTCTATGAACTCATTAACCTCTAAGTCTTCTGTCTGCATCTTGGAGTCCGCCAAGGCTTGATGCCACTAGTTGTACCTACCTACTCAAGGAAGTTGTATAAAAAGGCTTCTCACCCCATTTCCCCTAGAGCTGCCTTCTATTAACACACTATAATATAATCTGCTGCTTCATTACTCAAACATTTCTGGTAACCTGAATTTTGACTTAACTACATAGAATCTAGATATTACCAAGAGATAGAAGTGTAAATTAACACAGAGAGCCCAAACTCTGCTTAAATGTCAGGAATTGTCCTGGGGAGGTGGAGGGGTTGGTGTAAAGACTACTGATGTATTTACTTCCAACTTTCCATCTAAAATGAACTCCATAAATCAGTCTAATCAATAAATATTTACTTTTATTAAGTGCTTCCTCTGTGCCAGGTACTGTGCTAAACACTGGGGATAGAGATACAAAAATGGATAGCTATTGTTCTCAAAGAGCTTATAATCTTAAGGGGAAAGAAAGCATCCAAAAAGAAAGCTGAAAAGGGGAGGAAAGGGGAAGGTCCATACTCCATGGGCATGATGAGGGAGTCCAAAGAAATGAAGCTGAGTGGGAAATGAAGAGATGACTGACCTTGGTTCCCTCCTCAAATGGAACTTTTTGGAAGAGCTCAGTGTTCCTCCCGGCAGAGCAAACTGCTGAAGGTTCATTCAGTCTTGCAAGATGATGAAGTTCCTGATGAAGTTCTTGGGGAATATGATGGAAGAGTCTGGGGGACATGTGGAGACATGGAGACACTAGGCTTCAAACAGTCTATTGTGATAGGGTATTACAAAGAAATCAATGTAAAGCTCTATACTTGGGTTAAAAAAATAAGTATAGGAAGTGAACATAGGAAGACTAGGAAGGGAAAGGCATGGCTACAAAACTCTGTTGTGGAAAGATCTAAGAGTATTTATAAATTAAAAGCTCTATGTTTAGAAATAGATGGTGGCCAAAAGAACAAAAGTGATTTAAAATGAAATGCACCTAGAACAAATGTTGTCATTTCACAGGAGCATTATGGGTGACACCTTTTATAAAGGACATTGATTAACTGGAGTTCAACTGAATGTTGAAGTAACTGGAGGTTGGATTCTACAAGGATGAGTTGAAGTAACCATAGATAGATATAGCCTCAAAAAAGAGAAAACTTATTAGGGACACAAAAGAGGTTTTCAAATATTTGCTTGGACTATTTTGAGAGCTGGTATCTTCTCATTCATTGGAGTTCTTCAAATAGAGTGTGGACACCCACTTGTCAGATATATTATGGTGAGGATTCTTTTGGGATCTGGATTGATGGGGAACAAGGATCTTCTAAGTCTTGAATTCTGTGATTGTGGGTGTCATATGAATGAAGAATTTAACTTGTTTTGTTTGGTTTCTCAGGGAAGAACTAGGAGTAGGTAGGGAGTTCCAAAGAGGTAGATTTAGGCTTAACATAATAAGTCATTTTTCGGCTAGAGCTGGGTTGCTTTATGCAATAGAAGTAGGGTCCCCATCACTGGACATCTTCAACTGGAGACTAGATGCTCACATAGAGGGGATGCTGTGGAGAGAATTACTGCTCCTGTAGGTGAAGGTTGGAATGAACATCTGGAGCCCTTTCAGACTATGAAAGCTTGTGATTCCATAGCAATAAACACATTTTCTAACCATTTGGAGTCTCCACATCCTCATTTGTAAAAAGAGCCAATGTTGTAACCCAAAGAGATAACTTTATGAACAAGAGTGCTATCTCACTGGGTTGTGATTGTTGGAATGCTGTTGTCTCAAGTGTCTGGTCTTGACTTTTGACTGACCAGGTCTCTGGAATCTGATGCTAGCTGACTAGAGTGGGAGAGTTTTTATCTTGGGCTTCCTACCATCACTCAAGCAGCTTTTGGGATATAAAATTGTGTGCGAAAATAATTGGCCCTGCTATTGGGTAATTGACTAATCTGCTACTTATAGCCTCTAAATGAGGGAACTTTGGCTAATTGCACCCGCCAGTCACTGATTGCACCTGCAATTAGTAATTGTGGGTCCAGATTGTGAGCTCCTCTGTAATTGTAGGGGCTAAAGTGGAGACCACCATTCACATTTCTACTCTATTATTGCACTGCAAGCATTTGCAAATATGTGATGACCTTGGCAACAGATGAGTAGATATCTATAGTTTTATTTGTTGAACACCAATTGGTACATGCTGTGATGGAGAGAGTGGTAGGGCTTGAAGTCAGGACTTCTGGGTTCTAGGCCAGTTTCTGCTATTGTCCGTACTGTGAACTTGAGTAGCAATTAATTTCCTTTCTTTGAGTCTATGATTATGTCATACTTCCTTAGTATGACCTTTAAAGTCCTCCATAATATGGCCCCAGCCTACCTGCTAAGACTTATCAGACTCTTTGCTGAAAATGAACATTTCATCCCCTAATCTCATCCTGCCTTTTTTCATCTTCATGCCTTTGGTCATACCATTCTCCATGACATGAATGTATGCCTCACTCTTCTCTGACTCTTGATGTATCCTTTTCTTTTTAAGTACAACCCAAATAGCATGACTTGCCCTTTGTAGCCTTACTTGTCTATATAAGGTGAAAATGATAGTTTCCTACTCAAATATCTCCTAGTACTTTGCTTTAATTCTTCCTTTTTGCTGATTGACAGATAAATAGACAGATAGGTATAAAGAATATTTATTATGTAATTATGTAAGCATGCTCTCCTTCATTTTGCATCTCCTGCCCTGCCTGGTTTCAGTTCCAGAAAACAAGATATACCTTCCAGGTCAGGTTTACCACTTCTAATTTCATCACCATGAAGCCAACTCAAGCTTTGATTAACATACCTCCCTCAGTCTCCTTTCCCTAAATGGGGTATTCAGGAAGACTAGCACTTCTTCTGTAAGGTCTTACCAAGTCCTTTTCAGGATCGCACATCCACCTTTGATGTCTGTTGCTGTCAGTGGACATCACTCAGCTCTCACCCGTGGCTGTAAGAAACTGTAGCATATATAGCAGCCATATCTTGGTAAGCTATCTTGGCAGATGAGCTAAACCAGGTTGAAGGTAACCAACAGGACCTATTGCTGATTAGAGGGGGTATCTACCTCAATCATGTGAAGACTTTCCCTGACAGAATGAACAAGTGGGAGTAATTTATTCTGCTGGCCATGAAAGTGGCTGAAGCAAGTACTGTGGAGCACTTAGAGCTTGGTCAGACATCAAAAATGCCAAGTTCATCCACTTCATCCTAGGTCATTTCCTGTCATTTTGACTTTTGTCTTGTCAGTGGACTTTGATGACTCAGGAAGAGATAATGAGGCTGATGACAGTGTGCAACTCTGCCTCGCTTAAATCCAACCCACATACACATGAAGACATCACCCTGGAATGGCACTGGCCTTCTTTGAAAAAGTGAAGGACAAGGACCAGGAGGACTGGAAGATAGAGTATCAAAGTCCTCTCAATGTGTTACTTTATAGAAGGAAGAGAGTGGACTTTTTGGCTCATTCTACTCAACCTCGTTTCAAATCCAGGGAATAAGATGCCCTCAAACCAGGTGCTCCTTAATCTTCTCTCATATTTTCCTGCCTTCTTTGTTTGTGGTATTCCTGTACCTTTCCACCCCCTACCCCCCACCCATTAGACTGTAAGCTCCTTGAGGGCAGAAGTTGTCTTTATCAATTGTATCCCCAGGGCTTAACACAGTACCCAGCACTCTGTAGGTACTTAATAAATCTTTATTGGACTGGACTTCTTGAGGTTGTAATAAACTCCAGGAACACACATACAAATAAGAGTCTTTAGAAGGGGTGGGGAACCTGTGGTCTCAAGGCCACGTATGGCCCTCTAGGTCCTAAAGTGCAGCACTTTAACTGAATCCAAACTTCACAGAGCAAATCTCCTAAATGAAAGGATTTGTTCTGTAAAACTAGGACTCAGTTGAAAGACCACACCCAAGGACCTAGAAGGCTACATGTGGCCTTGAGGCTATAGGTTCCCTACCCTCTACCCTCAAAGAACTTATATGGTAGTGCATTGAGAGGGAGCTGGGAAGTTAGGGTTGGGAAAGGGAGGGAGGCTGCTGTTGAGAAGGGGAGACGAAGGAGTAGAATTGGAAATGAAACAAACATTGTTAAGGCTTCTTATAAAATGGTGGATGGAGCTGGGGATTCACTAATTAGGAGGGCAGTTCACAGGGTTGAAGCTACAGCAGGGTGATTTATTCCATTTTCCCTTTAACTGTAGTCACTTGTATAACTGTACCCTTTTCTGTCCCCTAATAAATTGCAAGGTTTTTGAGAGCAAGCCCTAGCAAATCTCTATTGTGGTATCACTAAGCCCGAGCATACCTTGTTCATAGTAGGAAAGGAACGGATGAATGAGTGGTCTCATTTTCCTCTTTTATAAAGCCAGATGATTGGACAAGATGATCTCTAAACTCCCTTTCCAAGCCCGACATTCTTTGTTCTCTGTTCTAAGACTGTTCTAGGTTTTGTAACATCTTAGTTACCCACATAGGACACTGGTTCTTCCAGGGTTCCTCCAGTAAGAAATTCAAGCATATTGAAATGGTTCAGAATCCCTCAGGGATAACTCACCACCTCAGCATTTATTTTCATTAAGCTGTTGTGACATGTGTATTTTAAGCAGTTCTCATTTCTAATTATTTTTTATGATCATGATTTTTTTCTCTCAGAGAACATTTTTAGGGATTAGAAGGAGGAAGTAAGCTCTGATATCATTGTTAATGGGGGAGGGTGAAGAGCTGCTTGGAGACAGTATCTGGTCCTTTACATGCAAACTGAAGGCTAGAATGTTTTCCCTAAACTATTCCTGATTACAAGTTCTGAAAGCCCATCCCATCTGTTCTGAAAATTACACCCTTTTACAAAACACTATGTGAATTTTTGGTGGAAATCACAGGGGAATTTACCAATTCTTGTTGAGTTATTTTTTGTCACCCCTCTAGTCAGATTATTGAAAAGTGGAAGGTAGTATTTAGATAATTATTGTAAGCTCTATTATGACAGAGATCACGTCTAGAGGTAATGTACTATATTAAAAAAGGATTTGAAATCAGAAGACCTGATGATACTAGTTACATGAAGTGGGGGTGAATAACTAAGCTGGTATGGGGCTCAGCTTCCCTAGATGAAAAAGAAATGAGACGGTTAGATTTAGGTGATCTCTAAGGCCTTTTCCAGCGCGAATTAGCTATTATTCTCATAATATGATTCTTAGTGCAGTGAGTATAGTGGATACAGACGGAGCCTGGAGTCAGGAAGACCAGAGTTAAAATCCAGCTTCAGACAATTACTAGTTATATGACCCAGGGCAAGTCACTTAACCTCTGATTGCCTCAATATTTTGAAATGTAAAATGGAGATAATAATAGCATTTGCCTTACAGGGTTGTAAGGCAAATAATCAAATGAGATGATACTAGGACTTAAAACAGTGTCCGGTACATAGT